>OX411277.1:12586464-13786464 GCA_948146005.1 Nomada fucata | reverse complement strand
TTATAGAAGGTTACTTTCACTAAAAACTATGTGGTCCTTTTTTGAAACTAGAACACTGAGCTACACTGGTTTTTGTTCGGACCTTGATCATTTTCACTAGCATAAGAAATAAAATACGTACTTACAGACATTTACGATTTCAATGTAGGGTGCGAAAAAAGATATTTTATCATTTGTGAAGGAGAATTACATGCACTCGGGAGGCTCAAATTGTGTCTATGCTTGTTACAGTTTTTTTCTGATGCAAGTAATTGTAATCTTAAACAGGCATATACCAGTGCCATTTATTCAATTTATACAACTCTGCTAGTGGATCAATATAAAAATAGGAGATCAATATATTATTATTTCAAAATATCAAATTTAGTAAGACGGGGTGTACCGAAGAGTATACCGAAATGCAACAAATTGATTATAAATTAGTCTTTTGCAAAACAATCATTATTTTCAAGATTGAATTGCGAGTTTCCAGTAGGAATATGTACCTACATACATGCGACATAAATAATAATAATCTGTAGATAAAACTGAATTTTTATTAATTTTTATTAATTTACCGAGCTACTAATAAGTCATGTCAACAAGCAACACAATTTCAGACACATTCATTCCTTTTTGTATGCGAGGATTTTTATCCTCTTACCGGTATTCTGACTTGAAAAGCCTTAGTAACCGGTTATTATCTGAAGTCGTGTATCAATGCGTATTTACACTGGTTACATTATCCTCAATGAGGCAGATGTCTTTTCATTAAAAGTACAGTCAGCTGTACAAATTTGCTAGTTTTACATGAAAACTAAATTGCTCTGCGCTTCTACCCATGCCTTATACCTTACACAATACTTCTTCTTTATCGTTATTTCCCTGGTGTACGGTATCGAATCCAATTAGGCAAATTAATTTTTGTACGAAGCCCAATATGTGAAACACCTCCTGCTTAAAGAAAAGGCGCACACACACGCACGCATGCCTTGTAAATTGAAGCGTTTATCTCGTCAAGATTATCATTCATTCCTAACTACAAGCGTTTACTTATTTTTGTCACGATGCACGTGACATTTGACCGCAGAATTCATCTGCGCAATATAGAACAGAATTTGCAACTAAAAGAAGTTTCATTTGTGCATCTAACACAGGCAATGTTTCAATATTTATTTTATTTCTCTGCTGTTTTTTTTAACGTAACGCGGCGTAGGCAGCGGAAGATCTCTCAGAGACGCGTCATCCTAAAACGAGTCCTTTGGTCCCGACAAGTAATTTGCATGCCGCTGAGACAGATGTCCATGTACATTCACCCTATCTCTCACCCCTCGCGTGTCGCTCTCTCTCTCTCTCTCTCTCTCTCTCTCTCTCTCTCTCTCTCTCTCTCTCTCTCTCTCTCTCTCTCTCTCTCTCTCTCTCTCTCTCTCTCCTCTCTCTCTCTCTCCCTCTCCTCTCCCGCTCTCTTCCTCGCGCCACTTTTGTCCCCGCACTTTTCTGCGCGCGTCAGCTCTCTGGATGCTTTCTTTTTTCATTCAAATGCCAATCTCGTGGAATAATAAAGGCGGCTTCATTCACGAAACACTAAGCAAATCAAAGTGGCGGCTCGTCGCTCTATTCTGCCACGCGTTACACACTGAAACTCGCAATATTCTATCGGCAATCGTCTTTGTACAAAATTGTTCGCTTCTTCTTGAACAGAGATAGGTTTGTCAACCGGACGGTTGTAATTTGTGTTTAGATAATGTTCTCAGATCGTGCTTAAGTGTCTCAACGTGTTTTATCGGGTAATTTTTAGTCGAATCTTTCTTAACAACGTAAAGACGGTAGAATTTAAACGGGCTAATCAGCTTCGATCGTGGGACGCTTGCGAAATGTTAATGTTGGCCGCGGAACGTCAAATGAATAATGTGTGGCAAGCTCAATCGCGTTGGCGTAAACGGAATGATTTATCAGCAGTGGGGGTAGTCTGTATATTTGATGCGCGCAAGATAAATCGGTACAAACAGAGGCAAAAATTCTGGAAACGGCATAACAGAAATAACGAATAATAATGTCGATAAATTTTATACGCGCGTGAAACGTTTTATTGATTCAAATTGGGATCAAGCTGACTTAATGAGACGATATTATTTGCAGCTTTGTGAATTTACTCATGGAAGCTTTACTAGATGCCATATTCATAACCAATTATTTGTTTGAGTGATATCGAATGATTGTAACTGCAATTTTACAGTATACTGAACTGTTGCTTTGTTTGAATTAACTTTGGACGTACTGGAAGAGGGGTTCAATTGTTTTGGATGATAAGGAAGCCAGCTTTTAAGAACATTGTTAAAGTGCAGAACCCTGCATTTCGATATATTGGTGATCAATGTAGGGGATCAATGTTACTGTATTTTTTCATTAACAATTTCGTTACTCTCTGAGTAACAAAGAAGAAGTAAGTGTCTATTTGTGTTCTTAAATAGAGGAATACGGAGATTGTAATGTCAGTATAGATGACGGCCCCCTGTTTTACGAATTAATGGATCGCAACATGTGGCAACCAGCCCCACGTTGGGTTGATTGTCTCACGCAACAGGGTTGTTTGTCACGAGTATCGTTGGTGGCGAAATTTTGATCAAAGCACTAGAAACTTAAGCCAATACTTTGAAGAAGAATTTGTTTCATAATAATATTATTGGAACGTATAAAACACATAATAAGTAAAATGATTGCATAAAAAAATCTGCTAGTTTATCATATCTTCATCTCTGTCATAAAATGTTTGCTTAGCTTTATAATACTGCTCAAACAGATATAGATGTACATCTCTGTATACTCATCTACAAAAATAAGAATTTCGAATCAAAGTGATAATTATATTTATCGAAACGTTTGAATAGAATCAAATTTGGAAATAACCAAACATAGGAAAATTAAATAACATGCCGTAATATATCCAAACCGTACTTCACGCTTCCAAATTTAGCGCATTTGCGTCAATAGCGAAGGGCGCGATTGTTACATTGACGCAATAGGTCGTCTTGTTATAGAATAGGGTGGATTCATAGGATTAGATGACATCCCGTGAGATATGATCCAATCGCGGTCACTCCATCATGCATCATTGGACAATCTAATTAAACTCTGCACGCACCACCTGAGATACGCATAAATCGGTATCATATGTGTGGGATATCCACTTCGATATCAGTATGTATTGGCTCGAAGTTCCATTCACTAGTACAAGCCCGAGGTATTTTAATCGATACGTAGAAATGCATTCCTTGAAACGTATCCCAGAACTCACTTTTTTGTGTTAAAAGATGCTTCACGACGAGTTGGCAATACAAATTTACTGCGCTTTTGTCAAACGAAGAACGGGAAGATTAATAAAAACGTCAACCTGTAATAGCCTTGTGAAAAATAATATTTATCAATTATTAATGAAGATACGATCGACCTCGACCATTGTAAGACAAAGGCATTTATACTTTTATTTGTAAATTCCGTTACTAATTGAGTAGGATGTTTTTTCACATTATTCTTTCCTGCATATTCGTGTAGTAATTTTCGAAATTCATATTTTCTGATTGAAATTCTCAAATCAGTTGTTGATTGTACAGTACTGTCACTTGCGCTATTTCATTATTTTTTTTAATCGACATTGATATTATGAGTGACTTCTGTTGTTTTATGATCAAGTTTAAATTCAGGAAAGAAGAAAGCCCACGTCCGTTGTTTATGCGTAATTCTTTTTGTGATAGAACTATTGAAAATCGCTTCTGAACCATGTTGCACTCGTCTAGCTTAAACACGGTTTCTGTCAGCGTGTGTGTGATTCACCGACTCGATTTTCACAGCCCAACGTTACACATAAGTGACAGGGAACAAAAAGAGTTGAATTATACTTACAGTAGAAAATAAAGTCTGACCTAAAAATCTGCAGGGTGACAAGCAAAAATGCGAAAAGAAAGCATTACTTATGTTAGATGTTTTTCTCTAACCCGTCAGGATAACAAACCTGATAAGCTTTAAACTAATGTATAATGAGTCCAATTTTCTTACATATTTAACCAGTAAATCTAAAAAGGGTTTTTCACGAATAAGAAATCGAGCATTTAGTGAACCAGGAAAACTGTGAACTTTCGGTTCATTTATTTCATCAAAAATCATATAATTGTATTTCTTACATGTATTTATGTATATCTTCCCAGTAAGTAGTAACTGAAATTGTTGTTTGCACAACTGCAATTATTATCCATTTAATTATTCAGGTGTCAGAAATAACTTAACAAGTTCAACCCTTACGCACTGTTTAACTTAGTGTAACGTGGAAAGTGGTCAGATGAAACTCACTGAAATTCAAGCTTCCCATAAATGAATACAGATGTTTATGAGAAAATTGTACCACATATTAAAAGTTACTGCTAATTAATGCGAAGGTATTAAGAAAATTGGATATAAAATTAATTTGTCCACATTTTGCAAATCGATGCGGGCACCGTATATGCGGTTAAATAAAAATTAATTCCACATATCTACAGTATTTCGGATTTCTTTTACAACACGCTAGCTACTTGACAGGCACTGGTCTACTAATGACCAGATAGTACTAATCTTTATTAAAGACAGATTTATAATCAAAACGAAATAAAAACATTCAAAAGATATTCAATTATTATAAATAAATCTATTTTCGACAATCGATTTAGATTGTCCAGCCCAATACTGATGTAACAAAAATGATTCATGACGATTAAAAAGTTACAATATTTACTTTGATGGCAAAAAAATCGATTACCACTTAAGTGATACTAACCAACGTCAAAAAATTCCATCCGCTCCGAATATTCTCGAATATCCTTGTTTTGCTTCGATCTCGTCGGATCGGTGCACGAGAGTTAACACTGAAAACGATTTACCTACTAGCAATAAGTGAATATTATACGAAGTAAGTGGATGCACCTAGAGATACTTACAGCTCGGAAGGAATCTGGTCTCGGGTCTGTGAGTGCAAGCAGAGGCCGTTGAGGTCAAGGCAGTGAGGGCGTTCACCAGAATTATTCTCCTCGTTCTTTCCTCCTCTCCTTAACTGCTTTACCGTCGTCCTCGCGACCAGCCTACCTTTGCGCGCAGAAACTGTTAGAGTCAATAAAATCTTCACTTTCGGCTAATGGAATGCCTCCAAAGGAAACGCCGCGTTCATGTATTTATTTCCTTTATCGAATAATCTATATTCGTTCTTTCTGCTTATTATCGAGCAAGCCTCGGACACTCGGGATTAAGCCTGGATTTTCGAACTGATGTCGTGGCAAAGACGAGATGGGCATTCCTTTTGTTATCGTGGATAAATAAAGCACGGCTGCGAATGGTGGCGGGAAATTGCAGCAATTATATTATATATATATACATATATATTTACAGACAATCGCATGAGTATTCGTCTCTTTACTGTTTAACAAGTAATTTGTTGAGGTCAAGCGTTTAAAGGTAGGCGAAGATTCATATATTTTTGTTATTCGTTGCTCACTTTTCATCGAAATTGGTTTAACAATAAGTTTCACATATTTGTTCATTCATCGTGAGAAATTTATTGGAAAAAGTTAAGCCCATCGCTCCATTTCAACCACTTTCTTTTATTTACTGTGAGAATATCAATACTTATGGGACTGACTATATTGTGTTATGTATGGGGTCAAGTCATAACTTAGGATTGTATATACAGGGTGTCAGCTGGTAGGGCAGGTGGAAGAATGAGGAACGCACATGAAGATCGCACATAGGTCGAAAATGTAAGGTAATATTTTTTATAACGAAACTCCATTTTTTAACAAATCAATGTTGAAGATTCGTCGAGCACTTGTGCACTTGCACGTAGTCTTATTTAAGTCTTTATGTAACAGATATGATTACAACGTCTGGATTGCTGTTGGGGTTTATTACATTAGATGGTAAAAGATGAAGAATGAAATGAAAGTATTTTTGCCCGAGAATGCAATAAAAATTCATATCTTTTCAGTGTGATCTATTAGGTCAAGGCATAATCGAGTGCAAGTGTACTCGATGAATTTTTAAAACCGATTCGCTCACGAATGAAGTTTTATATTATATAATATATGATACATTCCAGCTGCACAAATAACAGTCATAAGTGAAATAATTTTTTGTGTAAGTCCTGGAACAGCTTTTTAATATTAAAAAAAGAATTTATTTGTTTCATTGTATAGAGTACTGAAGTAGATATGACATTGCCATCGTCCTATGAGCTTTTCAATGCCCCTATTGTGAAAATCTTTAAACTTTAATTCAAGAAGTGTTGCTACTATTGGAAAGCATTGTTGGATAGCTTTTGTCACATTGAATTTTTTCCCATTAAGGCTATTCCGAAGGGATTGAAAAAGGTGATGATCTGTGGATATCAGGTCAGAGCTGTAAGGCGGATAAGATAGAACTTCCTATATCAACTCTCTTAATTTTCGTTGGGTCGATATTGCAACGTGAGGTCGATTATTGTTACGTAACAATAATTCTTAAAGAATAATTGTTCTTTGTCAAATATCGTCAACTCTCTTCCAATTAGTCTTTGCGACTTCAAGCCGACGTAGAAGTACTGCAAGCACATTCCATTAACATTTCGATGGATCAGGTGCGTTGTACATGCGGCAATGTAGTGCGAGGGTTTTAGATTAGCGAAAAAGGCCGATTTTGTCAAGCGTTCGAAGTCTTTCAACATTCGACAGTCAAATGTTTCGGCACATAGCACTAATTTATATTGTGCATCTATTTGAAACTCGAATCCAGAGAAATACAATGTGACTAATGGCTTCTCCATTGTTCTATCCTAGAATGACAAATTGTAGGTATATCGGAACAATGCATGGATGCAAATCAAATTCGTGGGCTCTCGTGATATGAGTTTGCCTACTCTGTACCCCAATTTATTCTCCCGCTTGAAAAGATTGTGAACGGGTGGATCAAGCACATCGGTTATAATAAAAAGGTTCGGCAGCAAAGTGATTTGGCAAATTATTTAAGAAAAAAACCATGGTGAGGCATAGACTTTTACCGCTTTGAATATTTCGGTTATTTCTTATGATATGTTACGATATGGAAGGGCTTGTACATAGTGGGATGTACTTGAATACTTTTTATACAAATAGAGGTGTTTGTGAATATGAGCGCATCGCGTCAAGTTGCGATAAAGAGGGTGATGGTGTTTAAACTTTAATGCTTCAGACATCGATATGATGTTGCCGAAAATGTTCAGTTCAAAGGACTATTACGAAAGATACTTTTCCTTGATATGTTTAAAACTGTTCTGGCAATTAACAGTTAATCTAAAACAAATTGCAAAGGAAATGCTAAAGCATTATACATACAATAGCTCTTATTCCAAACCGTTGATTTCTTTAATGAAAATAATTACTTTTTAGCTTGACAAGATTGTGCAGAATCATTTTATAACGTGATTTTGGAGATAATTTTTATTTAAATAATGAATGCAGTGTAACGAACTGTAAAATGGGTACATTATTTTTTCCAGTAGGAAGAGGAACGTCCCGTTTAAAAATTTAAACCCTGCTACGAGGAGCTGATCTGATTCATCAAAGTTTCATCTGAAAAATATTTCGCAACTAAACATATTGTAGCACTAAAAACAATTAGGTTGCTTCACTTTATTCAGTCTTAAACAGTTTAAGTAGGAATATAATCGAAGAAAAAAGGTACAAAATCCCTCGACTCTTATTTCCGAAAATATAAATCTTTCAGAAAAATTTAATGTTTCTTTCATCCTCAGAATTGAAGGTGCATAAATGGAAGAATGGCTATCCTATAAAATCAATTTTGTTATCTAGCTCAGGACCTAAAAAGCAAATTTACTGAAAACTTTTTGTAGCGATTCCTTAAAGGTTTCTGAATATACTGGATCAATTAATTTGTAAAATAATGCTGACATTGGGAGAAGGAAATGATTATCCGTTAATTTTCAAAAAAGTTTTCATTCCTCGTGTAATTTCTTTTCTAGCAGTTTTATAAAGCAAAATCGGTCATGCAATTTAGGTAGCACTATGAGTAGAGTACCCACTGTCAGCAAAAACTTAAGTAAAATTGCTTTAGTGGTTTGAAAGAAAATGCGCCACCAAATTTGGAAATTTTCTATACGGATACATGCTATGCTTTGGCATAGTCTTAAAGCTTCTTCCAAAATTTGTGTACGTAAACATGTAAATTACTTCGTTTGTGCGTTACATCGTTAACCTTTACGAATAATAAATATCCACCCTGACTAAAAAAGTAAAGTGATCCCGTTTACGAATTACAATTATATAAAGAAGCTGTCGACACGCTACCAAAATCGACAACCCTGAGGACTTTCATACGCCAACAAAATTGATGCTGCATTAGTAAATAATTGGGGCTGGTACAATTCAACCATATGTAATTGTATCATTTCGGCCCGTAACGGCTTGTATTGTTAACTTAACTACGAGTAAGTATTACAGGTAATATCAACTTTCTATCGTGGCCTGGATTGTCGGGTAACCTACTAACTAATAGATCCTTCAAATGCTTTCGATGATGCAAACTCCCCCGCTTATCTTATGCAGTGCTGTACAGTTCGCATCAAAAGTTACTTCGAGCCAATCTGAAAATCTGCAGTTCTTAAAAATGTCACTTGTTTCTGTAGCTTATAAGTGAAATAGAATTCGCATATAAACTCTACCTGGAACTTTTGAATACGGTAAAAAAGTTAAATAATATTCAAATCGAGTACTACAATCTCGGCAGAAGCAATTTAAATTACAATTGAGTTGCACAATCCAGCTGGAACAAGTAATATTCAAATAAAATGAGCAAAAGCGTAAACAGAGGTCGACGAACTAGAAACGGGAGACGCTTAAAAGTAAATTTGTCTCACCGAAGGTAGTTTCTTATTCATTATTGTTAGATTATACAATGGATATTTGAGGACTGCTTCCTTTAGGAAATATTAATCTTATGATACAAACGCTTCGATTAGTTACTCGAATTTGTGTAAACCACGAATTTAAATAGAAGCGATATTATGCAAATTTGCGATAACAGCGTGGTACATAGTTTTACGCCTTTCCGTTGAAATATTAAACTGTGTGACCCCGATACGACAAATTGCAGAGTTAGACAACTTGTAATTAGATGGTGCTTTGTAGGTGACATTAATCATTGTAACGTAGTATCCTAGGGACATGATCCTATACATACATAAATATCAAATCGATTCTGGTGAACTTTAGACGAATAATGTGAAACTTGAAATTGGCCAATGATACTTTCGCAGGATCATGATATCCACGAAAGGAAACTACCGAGTACAAATGGAAGACACAGTAGTTTCAAGCTGCCAATCTCTCAAGTCTGGTTCACACGGTTTGCATAACCGATGGTTATCGTTAATACGATTACAAGCTGAAACTTTTATATTAAACAAGCTGAGGTGAAACGTTGCAAAATATTTGCCTTTCGTATTGGTAGATTTCCCACACAGTTTTCATTAATTCGAATCTTGTATTAAATTGAAAAGATGTAACAAAGTTATTCAGTTTCTTTGAATTAATTCAAATTTCGATAAAATTGAAATAATCTACCTCTATTTACCTTTACGTTGTAAGAAAAACTTAGTAGGAACCACAACCGGATTTTAATATTGCCTCTGCAAATATGCGAAAAGTAAATTTGCGTACTTAGTTAAATGTTACTTTGCGAGTGAATAAACTGTTAGAAAATTAAAAGTAAACACGCACAACGTTCTTTGTAGGCTTTCCTCAGCCCATAAAGTTTAATATTATCAAAACAATACTTTCATTATTTAAATACTTACGATAGGCACATGACTACAGCGGGAATGAAAGTATGCACATGCTAAGCATCGCTTATAGGAAATTTACTTCCCCTCGTTCATTCCAGTTGGAAGTCCTGTCTTATCAATTATGCTCGAACGATGATGCAGTAGTGCCCTCCTGTTCCATTATCTTTGTTACGTACATAGTTACCTTTATATTTTAGCTTAAAAAAATTAACAATAATTATTAATTGTCATAATGTTAGAAATGCTAACACTGAGTTAAATAATAAAAAATCTTCTAAATATAATAAATCACGATCCTAGAAGGCATGGGGAGACGCAGGATTCTTTTGAAAATAATTTGCACTTACGTGCAATTATAAAGTCAGTTAAAAATTATGTTAAACCGGAATATATTTTTATAATTCAAAACATTCAACTTAATAACTTCTCCTTTTGAATATTTCAGAACTTTAGTAGCGAAGCGTACAATTAATGATTACCTCCTCATGAATAAAATAAATTACCCTGATAATTTTATTTATTACCCCGTTATGTGCAAAACTTTATATTGCTGCTGAATAATAAATAATCGATCTCATGTTTTTCCAATTAACTGCGCTTCAAAATAATTTCCTTGTTTTTTAGTAAACGCGATACCTTTACATATTTAATTATTATATTTGTCACAAATGCGATAGTTTTGCATATTTAATTAATACATTTGACTATATTTCCTTTAAAAAATGTTTCTAAGATATGTAATTGTCCTTACATTTCTTTTTTTACATAATTAATTCCTTAAAATTTTGGAGGGTACATATGTCTCTATGCGATTCAAGAAAGTCCCGATATTACTCGTATTTTGAAAACCACAGATATCACGTGTATCATATTTTCATGTTGATTCATGCGATTTCGTCTTCTATCATTGCTCGTTTAGATCTGAGATATTTTTTATGACCTTTCGGTTCAACGAGGTTTTCGAACGCTTTCAGGAATGTCACGATCATTTTCCGAGGAAAATATTCTCGATGTTCCATGGGCAAGAATAAAGAGGAAGCAGTTTCTCTCGGTAAACGGCCGGAATAATCTCGCTTAAGTGCACATCAGAACAGATTATACGAAATCATGGAAAATGCAAGCAATTCTTAAGAATGTTTCACCTACACTTTCAACATTGTTAAAATACAAAAACAGATAACATTCTTCATACGTAATATAAGCGCAAATTTGCCAAACTGTCGTAAATGGTAGAGATTAAATGGTTAAGAATGTAATTCGGGAAACGGACGATAAATAACTTTGTTTTATCAATCTCAGTGAAAATGTATAATTCTAATGATATAAAATTGTCACTTCTTTGCATTTCGACTCCACGGTTGACAAAGCCGAAATATAAAATAGAAAACAAAATAATAATGCAAATTTTCTCCTCTCCCCGTATATCAACAATGACACTTTCGTATATTGTGAAAAACGGCGCAGAAATGTTTCCGTTCGGAATCAAAACGGCACTACCAGTATACGTCCCCATAAAATCTCTGTACTGCATTGTTCAGTCCACGTCGGCAAAAACGGGTGACATTAAAACGCGTGTTAAAAGATCATTATGCAGTTTATGAAATTTCGTAAAAAAATGTTTAGGACTAATGCCGTTGAAACGGCTGGAACGTAAAGGGACAACGACGCAGACGGGTAAGGATAGAATAAAGTCTTATGCACTCGAACACTGAACAATCTTCTGGTTTCACAGTTGTAGAACCATAAAAAATAATCATCGTTACGGTGCCGTGCACCTTCCTCGAAGTCTCGCTCACTTGCACCTACTCCTTTATCGTTTCGAGTTTATTCTATTGTTAGAGGGCACTTTGAGGTAAGTGTACCAGAACGTCGGTTCTCTTCTTTGTTAGTCGCCTCAAAGAACAATAGAGCTTCACGGTACGAAAGAAGTAGAAGTAATGATCTGGAGAAGTGGCGAGAACGTGTGAGCCCTAAACGCAGTTAATTTTTCTGGAAAATCAGATAAATGCTGTAATAATTTTTCTATTTTTTTTTAATCGTCTCAAAAGTTGGACATTTCTCGGTATTTACTGCTAATGTGTATAACACTAAATGTAAGGCGTGTACAACGTTAAAGGAACGTTACGAATCACAGTTCTCCGTACAACTTTCACAGAAATTATTTCATTACCTTGCTAATTAACTTAGCAAAAGCAGATGTTGTAGTTTAGAAAATTAATTCAATAAATATCTACTCGACATGGCAACAAGCTTTTCGTATAGAACTAGGTTTAATTCTGAGCACTCAGTTCAACTAACGCGATTTCAATGGAATAAAATACTGCTTGACAATTTCAGCAGAAATTGTATACCCAATGTTACGCATTTAAACTGCATCTTTCTTTAACTCCTTTTACCGTGTTGTTTCCACGTGAATATGTTACTATGTACAACTGTTTCGTTTCCTTTTCCTGAACAACCAATGCAACGCAGTCGCGATCGCGTAATTATAAAAGATAAATGCGACAAAGCGACACGTAATTTCACGCATGTACAATACACGTTAGAACAGCTATTCAAGTAGTAAGCAGCTTAATCTAGTCAGACAGCCTGCTAAACGCTAGGCAACGTAGTGCTGTACTAATAGTATTTTAAACGGATTTGCGTTAAACCCGCACCGAAAACACTACTAAACCCAAACTGTAATATTTAAACCGAAAAAGCACTTCTTTGCTTCGCAATTAACCAGCCCGCATTTCTCGAAATAAATACAACAAATAATTTCGGACCGAATGAAAATAAAATTGCAATGATGGATGTATCCTACAAAAAAAAATTCCATTCACCATTCACCATTAAAATACTATTGTCATCTATCCAAACGCGTAGCACCGCATTCAAATTGTACTAATCCCGTCATCTGACGTACAATTCGACACACATAAACTCGAAACGAAGTAACAGGCGTGCGTGTGTACCGTCAGAACGCGTTCGGAGTTCAGTAATGGCGACAGAGTATCAAATAGAATGGCTCCAGAATAAGAAACATTAGGATAACAAAAATCACGGAGGACCAAGATAAAGGAGTAGAGGCGACGTGAACGAGAGCAAGCAGAGAAAGAAGACATCAGGAAAAAGGGAAAACGGCCGAGAAGTCTGGAGGGTTCCGTCGACCGACTGGAAGTTTAACGAACTCGAACAAAGAGAAAGGGCCTCCAGAACGAGGGAAGAGGATTGACGAATAGGGTGCTACCGCTGGTTCTAGCGCTGGGGTGGAGCAGAATACACGTACACTCTCTCCACCATCGGGCAATGGAAGCGACCCCCGTGTATTACGAGCAAAGCCACCCCCATAACACTACCCCTTGGTGCTGTATCGATCCATCGCCATGTCGGATTCAAGCCCCGCCAACGTGCCAGAAACTTCGGCACGCCGTGTGGCGGGCGCAGCCGAACAAAGGAAACGTACAGATGAATCCTCAGCTATTTTTCGCTTTGTTTCGCAACGTCGACCACCTTCTCTATGACCTTTTTCCTTCGTTCGTGGGACCAGGCCAAAGATGTCACGTTTCCTTTTCACGATACGCGGCTGAGCATCTATGCTCCCTTTTGTGCCACCTTGCTGCAGCCACGTAGGATACATAATGAATCGTGCCTGCTCGGATTAAAACGCCGTGCCCTGGCCAACTTGTTGAGTTGATTGCATTTGGACGAGAATAATTCGATCATTTTGGACACGGTGCGGAAAGGCGAAACTTTAACGGGGATTTGAGAACACCATTATTTATATTATATTTGTTGTTTGTACTATAATTTGGACACTTGGTGCAATCTGGCTAATAGCTTGGCTTATTCGCTCCTTCGTTATTCTATACGTTAATAATATCAATTTATGTTAATTTCATTTACGCGTCATTACGTTTTGGATGAGTCCGTGAACATTTTATTCAGGTTCTATCAAGTGTGCAAATGATCTATAAAAAAAAGGTGGTATATCGCATGAAAACTTTTGTTGCAAACTGTACCTCGTGGTCGTTATATTGAAAACGTCTGGGAAACCTTCATTTCAAAGTACATTAACTATACGTCGTTTTTATTTGAAGTGCAAGTGCATGATAACTTTCATTGTTCACACTGCTGCTCGGGCTTCGTTATATTCGGCGGTTATATTTATTGGAAGAAGCAAAATGTTTTATTGAGGACAAAGCAATCTCGTCGTACTTTAGTTAATAAAAAGTAATTAAAAATGAAAAGCTTTATGTCGTAATTCTTAAAGTGCTGTATAGAAATAGATACGTTCTCCATTCTTCCTGGGTCACTGGCTCCTGGATCTGCTTCGCTGTCCACTCTATTCCGCCAAAGACAACGCGAAGAGAGGTAAAGATTTGCACATGATTGTCCGTGGGTGTGCTAATAAAGCAGTAATTGCAAGTTGAAAAATACTCGTTTCTATTTTAAGTCGGAAAAATGTAAAAATTGTCCCTCTGCGTATTGATAACAAACACTGAGTGATAATATAACAAAATAAAAATCATAAACGGTATTCGATGTAATCAAGTAAAGGAGATCTGTACACAAATGCGTCATTTAATTCGATTAAGCCTTTTCACTGCAATTGAGCAAATATTTTAAATTCCAGTTTTTCGGATTGATCTGACGCATTGATTTACCGTGCCAGTGAATCCCCGACGTACACATTTAATCCTCCCAAAGTGTTCCATTTCACAGTTGAAATGGAAGACCAGACATTTGACACTTTAATGGTCAATTATTTTGTCAAATTCTTATCCGTAGTTCTGCTTGCAAATGATAGATACAGCAAACGTGAAACATTTGTAAATACGAGGGCAGTCTGAAACGTTCTCGGCTTAACAATGAAAGAAAATTTTTTTTTACGTGAAATATGTATGTTTTATTTTTCGATATAATCTCCATGTGTCAGGGCGGGAACGTTTCAAACTGCCCTCGTATATCCGGTGTCACAAAACGTTTAACCATCTTTGACAGTAAAGAGAATAAAAACAGATTATCCTCGTCCAAAATGTGATGTATGCTTACAAAATATTTGCTCAATTACTGTCCAAACGAAATCCAAGGAACATTTCCTATTGAATTGAAAAGGGAAAAAAGTGTTTTTCAATATATTTCAATTTTTGCACGGCGTCGCTCAGACTGCACTCATAAATAATATATCATTATTCGAAACGCGCGTAACGGGTTATAATCAACTACACTCCGCGTACACGGCACAAAGTACGACTTTCATAATTACAGTTGATGGCGTGAGTTCTGACTGAATTAGTTAATGTGCTTTGAATGCATCGCAAAACGAATTCAAGTCTCGCACACGGATTCGACGCTTTGTCCTGCGCGGGACAAATGAATCTTTTTAGAGCATTGACTAGCGGTAACACATTTACCAGCCGCCACTCCACCAGACGGAATTGTTTTGTCAGCTTACAATTAGTGCAGTGGCCCGCGATGTTTTGTTCGCTTAAGGGCACTATATTTTCTATTGTTTCACATCGACGTGGTATACTCCACACTGCTAAAGTGACTCTTCGTACACCGCTACTTTCGACTGAATTGCTCGTCCCTTTCAAGTGGAATCGCACGGCATAATTCTACAAGGTATCGTAACTCTACCAAATAAAATGATATCAGATTATATTAACTCTTTCGTCTTGTAATAACGACTGATACTTGTGTTACAAGTCGAAAACACGACTGTAAGTGGTGGCGCAGGATTATTGTAGGATTTCGATTATTAATGTTTAGTTTTAAAAGTAAGGAAGTGTTGTTTTCTTAAAATACCATACTCCGGAATCCAACATAAATTCATGCACATGCAGGAAATACGAATGAGACTCGTGGTAATTTTATGGCGTTACGTAAATTTACATAATTGTGGTACACTTAGAAGTTTTCCGTGCACAAATTAAAAAATCCAGTCCGACATGCGCAGGGGTTTGATAAATGTACAGCGATTCAACAAAGTTGACTTCTAGCTAACAAATTTGTGCATTCGTAAGATATAGTTTTAGTAAAAAAATACTGTTGCATAAAAATGCTTACGTTTCAAATTAACAAAGCACAAGGCTAGAATAATTATTATTAAAATTTGATAGCACATGGACGAACATGCGTGACACTGTAATTCCACCAAAGAAACAGAACTCGAAGAACTTCACTAATACCTAATATCTCTATTACCGCATTACATTCGTCGTGGTAACAGTAAACGTAATCCAAGAACCCATTAAACACCCCGAGACGAAAATAACACTCCCATCGATATTGCTTGCTCGGGCAATAAAACATTGGCCAATTAACTGAACATCCAGGAACGAGCAGATAAACAAGAAAAATGCAATTAAAGGGAAGAAGGTTGGGGATACAAGAGTGCGAGAAAGGATTCGCAAGGGGGCAAACGTTATACCACCGTAAATACAAACCGCCTCGGCCGGCCAATGAAAACACCGTTGTCGAGCTCAAAACTACCCCATGGGACAAACGAACCGTACGTATCGCTCTTACGGGGACCTCTATAATTACCCAGAATTTCTTCTCTGTTCCGTGTCACGAGAAAAACAAGCGAGACCTACTTAGGATGATTCGTTTCACGCTGACGGACTGGCCTAAATTTCAACCGCACAGGTCGTCAGTGTCAAGCATTGCAGTCTGAATGCTAATCAATTACGAGACATGCTCGATCGATTTAATCAAGAACACCGTGCCGTGTCGAGTTCCGTCAAGCATGGCCGGATGTTGGACACCTTCCACGGAAGATAATCGTTTCGTACGTTCGACGACGTACATATCAGATACACCCACAGCTGACGGAGAAAGATTAACGAGGATTATCGTGATGAGACACGGTTCCCAAGGAGTGTACCGCGAAATTTTGTACCGTGAATTTTCTTCACCTGCCACGCCACGTTAACGGTGACTAATAGTAAGGTATACATATAACCTTCTCCGCGCTCCTCGAATTGGCCTTAATCGTAAGTACAACATGGCCCGTAGAAATTCCTGAATGCTTTCTTCTCCGGATTTGTGTTTCTAATTATAGAAATAAAACAGCGGCCATTAGCGTTAATCGTATTCAGAGAACTGTCTCTTCGTCGACGGATCGTTTGCTATTTATCAGATTACATCACAGTCTTATTACCGGGCGAATCTGCTCGTAATTGCGATGACTCACTCCTTTCTATTCAGTTTGCTTCGCTTAACCACGGGCAGCGAGAAGTTGAAATTATGCAACGATCGAGAATTTCGTTTTAATTAGCCAATTCAGCGTTTCGTCTTCGCCGGGAGACGTGTCGTCGATTGTTTGAATAAATCGAACCTCTAACGATCAACCGGTACAGGAATCCAGGGAAAGGACACGGGCAATTTAGGAATATAGGTGTCTCTATTATCGTTCAATCGAAATGACATTTCAGCTCGTTGAATATATTAAGATAGTATCACGCGTGTTTGCGGGTTCGAACGGACAGTTTGAATACGTTTCTTATATTTTTTACGTCTAACAATAATCCACTCTTATACTCAACATTTTTTATTTTCGCCTGCGCTACTAAGATATCTCGGATTAAATTTTTATTTTCTGTTATCAAAGTACATATACGCGAAACACTTAACAGAGTACACCGGCCATTTCTGTCGGTCGTTTTTACTCGTCGCAAGTTCCAATATCGTTATCGAGTAAACTAATTGAAACGAAGAACTCCATTAAATTGTGGAAGTTCGTAGGATCGATTCGACAGTGGCGGTAGAAATGTCGTTCGATTTTGGAATTTTTAAAGGAGATAGAAAGTGGAAAGACAGCTATCCGATGGGAGATATTTCTAAGCAGCACCGAATCGTTAGCTTTCTAAAAACATAAAATTCGCATCGTTCAGGCGATTATCTGAATTTCCGTGCCGAAATGCAAACTAAATTATTCCATAACGACGGGACGTCTGCTGATGAGCGATTCCATTAGGAGATTAATTTGAATTGACTTTAAATCGAATCGTCGATTAAAGCGATTTTCAAACGAGTAGCCGCTAGTTTTACGTAACACTTCATTTCATTGTCAAATTCAATTTATATCATACGCTTGATTAACTCTCATTAATTTGTCAGAGCAGAAATACGTACAATTATGTATGGGCGAATACATGTTTATTTTTTAAATGTTTTACTGATAATAAATCTCCCTTTTTTCTCCGTAATGCCTATATTTTTTTAGCAAATTTTATTCTTATATTGTATTTTCATATTAACCCTGCGGACGATAATTATAATTCGCAAATGATTATTCCATTCCACAATGCCTTCTTGCTAAGAAAATATACTGTCCTTTTTCTTAATGATTATACATCTTTATACTAATTTTATTACTGTATTATATTTCCATATTATGCCTATGATAGTTAACTGCAGCTCATAAATCATTGTTTCATTTCTCGACGTCTTACTATTAAGAAACTCTGCTGCCCTCTTTATAATGGTTACACGTAGTTGTACAGAGGGCGGTTAAAATGACGGCGCAAGCGAGAAGGAGGGACTCGTTGGGCAAAAATTCAAAAATAAATAAATCAAAAACGTAGTGAAAAATTTTATCATTCGTGGTTTAGTTTTTTGGACTTCGCCAATGTCCAATCATGAGTGAATGATCAAATAATAATCATAAAGTGGAATTCGTAACATTCTTGGTTTATCCTCATTTGGAACGTATGGATTACGAAATTATCAGGAACTTCTAATCAGTAAAACATTTCAGATTGGCGTTATAAAACTAGCACTAGAGTAATGCTTTATTGGCAGAATTATCGACGATATCCGTTATAAAATCGTCCTTCAAGACTCAAAACAGTAGTCAATGTATCTGACTAAATCACTGAAATATTTCGAATAAAACATCCGCGTGCCTCCGTTACGAACAGATTCGTCTCGCTAAAAAACAGCAAAGTTTGCTCCAAACATTTTTCATGGCGGGTGCACAAAGTGGGTATCTCAAAGGGGCTGTCTGCAGATAAAAATTTCCTTTCGCGAAACTAATAGAAATCGGTCGCAATGTTTCTATATGCACACTTATACATACATTCGAACGCAGCAAAATTGGCCAGGTTAAACGGGAGAATATTTCTTTTTGCGCGCAGATGCTCTGCAAGTAGATCGCTGTTACTGCTTCCCTGGATGCTCATATTTACGATCCTTCCTTTCAACGGAGAAATGCGGGAGCTACATTTTCTCTCCTTACGCAATAACCAGTGTCGGGCTCGATTCCACCTGACGGTAATAAGCGAACACTAGATGTACGTTCGCCTTAAGCGTGAGCCGTGAGGACGTAACACGAGAACCCGGAGAAGATGTCTACGTAAGTGACGTGCGGTTTTCTTTAGCTCGCCGATCGCCGTAGCAAATCGTTCGCTTCCTGTTCAACCGGCGAGAAAGTTTATCCTTCCACTCCCGGTATAAGCCCACCGCTGTACGACATCGGTTCGGACAGGAATGGATAAGTATTTCTCATCGTCGGTAATAATTATTAGCTTTGTATTAATCGCACTGTGCAATGATAATTGTTAATCCTTTCGTTGACGTATCCACGGAAATTAAGAAATTAGTGGTGCAAGAATATAGATGGCATTCATTTGTTGATTATTATATTTTTTTATTTGTTTTTTCTTTTTGTTTTATTCATTGCATTTGGTATTTGCACACGTTTCGACGGTGTACTCAATTTAAGAGGATCTGATTTATACGGTAGCGTTATATGTATTAAGCGCGTTCTGAAATAATTGTGGGATGCGAGAATTCGTGGAAATGGTATGAGAGGGCTTTGTATGAATCGTGTGAAGGAAAGTATCGAGTATTACGTTAAGTGTGAATGAAGAGTGTTAGTCGAAACGTCGAATGCGGACCGAGTGAATGTTTATCTCGAGGATAGAGTGGATGGTTTCGGGGAATGCACGTGGAGTCTAGAATGCATGGTGACCCGTGGTCGAACTGTGACACGTGGTAAGAGTGTGTGTGTCGGTGTGGGTCTTAATGAGTGAGAGCGAATGATGAATAGAACGAGAGGGAAAATGCATGAAAGAATATATGCAGTGGATGATGCGTGCGAGAGTCAGAATTGAAATAGAATTGGAATAGAGTTGAGACAGAATTGAGACAGAGCTGAGATAGAATTGAGTTTGAGTTGAGTCGAGAATATTGTTGAGATAAAATATATTGTGTTGCGAGAGAGAGTGACTAGAAGACATTTAATAATAAAGTGATTTTACGAGGAAAAAAGGCAGTCACGATTTCCCCTTAAAAATAATCCTACATAATGGCCGTTTCAATTTAATTAAAATTATGGTTTTGTTATGGATGTGATTGCCAGTTTATTATGCCGCTGAGCATTTTAATAACTTTACTACAATAACTTTATTACACTTCGATTGAATCGATTACCACTTGATGTTTTAATAAAGGTATGTATCAATGTAATGCTGTGGAGAATAACAAAGATATATAAGTATTATACTATTGTGGTAATTATTAAATCGCGAATCTCAATATATATTATAATATTTGTAATTCTTTCCTCCCGTCGTATAAAAATATAGGTCGGCGTCGATTTTTGTTGAACAGATTAGTCTAGCGAAATTAATTTTCTCTTTGCTCAGGGTCGGTTAGCAAACTGTAATATTTAATATGTTCCATTAAACATGTCCCGAATGATTGTAAAATTCTACTTTATTATCAATGTCAGTGCAAATTTCCTACCGCATAGGTGTTTAGAAAATTGTTAAACGACAATATTCTCTGAAGAATTTGCAGGAGATTTCTTTCGTTATGTATATTTTAAATCCATTATACTTTTGCTCTCACATTTGTACTACTATTTTTATTTTTATTCTTTCTTTCTGATTGTTCCGCCCATCTCCTACGCTTTTACAATTACTAGATATTAACTGAATACGACGAAAAGGAAATGACAAGAATGCGAACTAATAGAGACTTTGCTTCAAAATATTTCCCAGAAATGGACAGGTATATCACAGCAGATATATCATGCCAGTGATAAGATTGATAGCGTTTAAAAGCTTGCAGAGCTAGTCGCGTCAACGCCCATACGTTACACACTTCGCGATCCACCTGCTTGTCGCGTATGTTCCAGTCGCAGTTTCACAGACGGTTTTATTTAAGAATAGTACCGCTACAGTTACAATAAAAATGCCTGGTGAGTAATTCAAGTATTTGTAGTTACATTATATAGTTGAATACACTTAATTATGTAAGTACTTTGACTTGCACTGACCTGATGACTTGATAAAGTAACACGTGTTTATGTGAAATTTCTTACACGGCGGCAAAAAGAGGAACGTTGCTCTCCTTTATTATTTCAGAGGTAAATACACAATTCAAGTAAATAATTTCGTTTTGCAAGCGTATACGATGCTGCTTATCTTTTCTTACTTTCTGCAACAGAATCATGTAGATAATGAAATATTGAAACAAGGATTTACGTGTTTCATGTCTTCTTTGAATGAAATACATTTCAATAGAGATGGGAACCATGACGCTGATATTTATAGACGGATTACAATTTTTAACTTCTGCATAACATTATTATGTTGATTGTTATCGTTATCTTGTTTTTTCCCCGAAATCGATCGGGGTAAGCACGTTGTATCAGAAAGACGAAAATATCGATTACCATTATTTAATCTGTTAACGGTTATTTCTGTACTTTTCAATCCTCATGCACAAACTTATCTATATACACACCATTCACACGGCAATATTACTATCCAACATAGAATTACTTCATAGTTCATATATTATGAACGCATAATATATTGCACTGCATGATAAAAAAAATCACTCTGCATTATAAACAGAAAGGCTTCTGGAATTGTCAGAAAGTAGCAAATTCATCATACATACAAATATCCCTTATCTGCCTGATAACACTAATTTTACCGCTAATTACAGTTTCACATCATTCACATAACGAAAATACAATCCAATGGAGATTTCGTCGCGTTACTACGTAATTTCATTTAAAGCGCTTTGTATTACGCAAAACATTAATTCCGAATCGGGATTTCATATTAATCAGGTCGTAATATTACACGATTTCCGTATGTGGCCACTAGTTACACGGACTTGTAGACTGGGATTAGCAACAGAGAAATTCAAAGCGATTCATGACAGTGGTGGTTCGTCAACGAAACAGATCCATGAGATATTCGGCCAGGAATGTCGCTCAAGGGGAGATATATGTACCCTTACAACGCTGAACAAACGCCCAATTCTTCTCCTTAAATTGTTCGTACAACATCTGAAGAATATGATCCAAAGGCTACGTTATAGTCGGCAATCGTGATTCATCTCCGCTCGGCGCAGCACAGGGAGACAACTCTATAAATGCATTTTTCTCAAAATTACATTTTCAGAACTGGCGGGACCGATAACCCAAAACTTATTAGATGTTGCCTTGTTGAAATTTTGAACACATATTTTATAACAATATCACCTTATACGTGTACCTAAAAGTATTATATAAGTTGCTAACAAAGGTACTTTTTGATTGCAAAATACAGCGGTTATTTCGTGTAGAATTCTAAGTTTTTTTGTATACCTCTTCGTATTTGAGTTTGGAAAGTTTGGAATCACGAAAAAAGTGCGATGCTTCGAGTTCTCGAAACTCGAAACTTTCTCGAGTTTCGAGGGGTTTCGGGGTTTCGTCATTTCGAGAAACCATCAGTAATTTCTACGTATAGAGGACGTTTCTGGGGACGCGTTTACTGATATCGACGATCCCTGTAACAGGGTACAAATGGGTTAGGTTCACCGGTGGTCGTTACTTCGTGCCAGGAATGATCACAATCGGCAGGGACTTGGATGGCCTGAATCTCGTTGTCGGGCGTGCTTTGCACCATGGCGACATGCTGCCTGCAAAGGTGAAGCCGGAACATGGAGTGGCTTATGTTTGTCATAACGGCAGCGAACACATAAAACACGACTTCGAGGTAAAACAAATTTCTGAACAATAAATTAATATATCTATCTAACGATAAGCATCCTGTAAGTAATGTCGATTCTTCTAAGGGCTGAGTTCAAAATACCGAATCGTAGAACTTATTAATACCGTATTTTATATTTTTATTATACTTTTTATGGTAGTTATCTTTATATGAGTCATATTATATATGAAAAGTGTGTTACTTAATCGAGGACGGTTATACGGAAATATTTAATAAAATAACAAAGGTACTCGAGCGCGATATCGAAGGAGATAAAGTGTGCAAAACATATTGATCTTATCGGTTGCAATAGTGTAAGTACCAACTGTACGTGCAGTCAACTGCAATGAAATTTAAGTGCGCCAACTTCTACGCGTGGGATTAATTATACAGACTTTTCAATGTAACTTCATCCATTATGTCGAAAGTTGAAAGGTAATAGACGATCGTTTGGCTTTTTTAATCACAGATTCCCGCAGACTTGATAATTTTATAATCAATCAAAACTTTGCAATATACGTGATACCACGTGCTTAGCTATTTGCATATTTCTGCTGCCTCAGTTAATCCGTTATTAAACTAACGATTAACTTACACATTCGTTCCCTAATGGTTTACCAATTCAATGCAACAAAGTTTGTAACAATTATTAATTATGTAATAGATATTTCCAAGAAGATCGCGGTAATCCACCAAATATTTGTTTAACCGATTATACAGGGTGTCCAAGGTTTCTCCGTACCAACGTTGGTCAGCGTATTGCGGCCATGAAAATGTTATATGAAAGTCGACCAACAAGTCTTTATTACAAAGTTATAACTTGAATTGGAAAATCACCCAATTCCCTGCTCAACTAGTAAAAAAATTATTTGAATGAATTTCACCCTCAAAGGATATCATGCAGGATTGGACGAAGGCTCACAGTTGCTTGGCTACCTAGATCACCTGATCTCACCCCCCTAGACTTTTATTTGCGGGGAACACTGAAAGAAATAGTTTATGCAACTAAAATAGCTGCGGGCGATGCCTTGATACAACGAATTAAGGATGCAAGTGCACAGATTAATATAAAGCGTCAAGAAGTTCACCGTCTCACAGACAGCATGCTACAGGTTTTTCAATTTGTGCTATAACTTTGCAATAAAGCCCTACTGGTCGACACTCATATAAAACTCCTTTCTTATGGGGAAGAAACTCAGACACCCTGTATATGTACAGTTATACAAATAACTCAATATAATTAATTTCGGCCAGCTCGTTTATTAATCAACATCAACACTTGCTTCAAATTAGATTACTCCCTACCTATCAACGTGATTGATTTCAAATATCAATATACATAGGTATACGCGAGTAGTGTCCGAAAAAGAAAGGAGAGCGCTATCTTATATCGAGGTTCATTTCTCATCTGTGAACGCAGAGAACGAAAGCAATGTTACACCGTTTCTTTTTTCTACTTCCTTTTCTGTTTTATTCTTTATCGTTGCCCAATATCGATTGCTACCATTCGTCATGGCCCCCGAGTACACGCATATCCGTACGTGCGAACGAACCTACATTAGTCATCCCTTATTTGCCATGTACTGGTAGTACCCTCGATCGTATTCCTTCGAATCAATTTCTCTGGTTTCGGTTATGCCGACAGGCGTGATCGCGGTTAATTACGTTTCTGCCGGATCCGTTCGAATAATATATCTGTCGGGAGTATCGAGAAGATTAGGAGGGTGACAGGAACGGCCCTTTCATCTTCTCCCTTTCATCCAGGATTGTGTAACTGCGCTAGCCGTGCAGATGTTTCGATTGCCTTTTTCTTTCGCTGCACAGATTCTGATGCCTTCTGACTTTCACTGGATTCCTTCGCGGGATGGCCACGTCCCGCCATTCGCAGTTGAAGCAGGAACAACGGTGGAAGGAGAGATGCTTTATATCGGCCGTGCCTATCAGGATGGTGTGCCGTGTTTGGGAAAGGTAAGGGACTAGATGGCATCGTCGTCTCATCCATATTTCACCTTTATTTTAGTTGACCTATGACTTTATGATGGTCGCCTCGGTACATATTATGCAAGCCACAGAGACGTTAGGTGATACATAGAGTGGTAGATTCGATAGTTTGTGGGAATTCACAAATGAATGTGAAATGTAATTCTGGGCATTGCGCTTTTCGATATTTTTGACACTTTCTTACGGATATTACCGCTTCGGTTTGGACTTGGATTTAATCTTGACGCAATTTTTTGATTGAAAAGAAGGCGTAAGCATACAGTTCAGTTTAACTGAAAACGATGGAGTAATTCGTTGCTAATTAAACGTATGGAAAAATTGTTTTTACGAAAGTTATACAGAATAACGGGAAACGTTGATTGGGGGAATTGAGTATATACTGCAAGTACAGTAATGGAAGAGATTTCGAATTGATATTAATTTTTTTCTTAAATTGGGACTGGCATCTTTGGTTTGAAGCTACCTGTAACTATTTCTGTTCTTTTATTTTCAAACGATTAGGCGCTACTGTTCCCTTTAGTTCCTTACCTTTATATGAGAAAAATATTACCTACGACCCCATATGAAATATTAAAGGATCACGAATGAACCAATGATATGCTTGCACATTCTTCTTCGTGATGTGGCCGTGATTTTTGGAGCGTTTGATTTGCGGAAATTCGTAAAATCGTTTACTCACTGGATGCATGTAACGCGTATCACGCTCTGCTCGCTTTTCCCGTACTCAATTTTCCAGCGATTTCTCTCCGATTTTACAGCCCTCCATAAATCGGAACGACCCAGTATAAAGCACGGTTAGAACCATTTTAATAAGCCATATCACCTTGCGAATAAGGAAGTATTGGAAGTATTGTATTGGCTTAAAAAAAAATTGCCTTGAAAACTCCCCCTATTACTCTTTACTAGATTCAATAACTTTTAATAGGACGATAATCAGTTTATATAGTTGCAACTCGTTCCGAGATATTTTACTGCTTCCATTTCTGAACGATTTTACTATTTTCCACTTTTCCTCGCTTTTTGGTTGTTCTACATACTTTCCATCTGCCTTGTTAAATTTAAAACTTTATTTTACACGAGCCGACATTTCCATGTAGAAAAATTAATGATGCCGTAAAATCTGTAAGATAGATTATAAAAAAAGCTTCGTTTATTTTATAATTCTCATAGAAAAGTTACAATTAGATGAACTTCACTACCGAAGTTATTGAAAACATTTTGTTTCTTTCCTTCACAGGTACATAGAAGTCACGGAGTACTATACGTGCCTTATGATGGCAGGGAAGTTTCGTGTAGGGAATACGAAGTACTGGTGCAAGGTTAACTTGCTTATACAGTTTGTTTCATTTATTTCGACCATTTAAATTATTTGTGATAATAGAAGAGGGTCCTTAAATTAGGAAACCTTTAATATTATTTGTAAACCATTAATATTTTTTTTTCACTGTACAACCTGTGTTTTTATCTATTCGATCACACTATAACCGACACGCCAATAGTATCATTACTTTGAAATTACCTTGGGTAATAAAAGTTTATCCCTGAATCGTTTCTCAACTCTTTACTCAAGTTAATAAGTTACCATTATTCGCTTTTCTTGAGATACTTATCATTGCCACTGCTTAGTCAAATTATTATTAGTTTTACCTTTTAATTTCTCCATACTTGTTAGAATAATATGAAAAAACCGTACGGTTAATTTGAAAATTCTCAACAGTACTTTTTATCACGTTATCAGCGAATGATCCTACAAACGTGTACAAAAATGAGAAATCAACAGTTTATTTAAAGATCCGCCGTTTCCCTACGCGAAGACCTGCTGAATTTATTCGTAAATTACCATGCAAAGGAAAATAAAGATCAACAATTGTACTTCAAAGAAATTGAACGAGTACACCATGCGTTTTATATGCCCTTTGGCGAACCGATTAATATGCAGAGGAAAGTAATTCATCGACAGTTCGTTAACGCAATGAGAAAAAGGGAGACTGTGCTCTGTGGCCACCCCGTCCAACAGATGACTAGTGGTATCCCCCTTTTCATCATACGACCCTAACTACGGCACATTATACCGTACTTGTACAAGATTGTCAGTGGTTGCGTCGAATTTTATTTTCGGCGCTAATCGATTCCCCAACGTCCTGTAAGAACTTCGACTTACAACATACAGTTTCAATAATACCTCGCCGGTGATTGATCGTTTACCTCGGAACGTTTAATCCGTAATTCCCTGATGAAACAACTTTCTCACGTAAACGGAACGCACATTTCCTCGCTTGCAACAGGACGACGGCGAATATTCAATTCAGAAATAAAACGGATCCTCCCAACCATTTGATCTAACGAAAAATTCCAATTGAAGTACTACGCACATATGCATACGCAGTTAAACGAAATACCGTTTCGAAGGAACATTAATAAATTAAAAATCGTTCGTTTATTCGTCCGAAGAACGCGGGAACGCTCCGGAAATCATTTCACTGTACCCCGGGGCGCAAGCCGACGGGGGTTGAATTCGAGATTAAAAATTCAGACGATAACAGCGTGTGATTAGGGAGGGAACGAGAAAGGAGAACGATACATATTACACATCTGTGCGGTTAAAAAGCAACCGGTGGTCGTTTTCTCAGCGCACACCCGTTAGGTGGTGGGCACGTGGCCGTTGTGGCATTATATTCCCATGGCTGGCACGTGGCCGTACACCGGTACCTACCTACCCCCGTCCCCTCCCCCCGTTCCCCTCGTTTCCCCTTCATAACCGAGAGCCCCGCCACCTCTTACTGTTGGGGAGCCGGTGCCCTCGAGGGTTGGTCGCGCTATTTAATATTTTGATCGGAGAGAAGCGTCTGCGTTTCGTTTGAGCAGCGAGTGGTAGGGGTTGCCCACGTGCTAGCAGTCGTTCCCTTTTGATTAATTTCGGTACGGATCGACTGGCACGAACGTGGATGATGCTCGACAAAGGAAAGCTTCGAGGAAAGCTTTGTCCGGTGGGGAGGGGGGCAGTTGGAACGAGAAGGAGAGATGAAAAAAAATAGGGACAGCTGGCACCGGGACGAGAATCGGGCGACGAACACAATGCAACCTCGATACCGGGGGCTAAATCACCCTCCGTGCCCTCCCCCCTTGTCCATTCTGACGCGTTTCAATCGACACACGGCCCGCACGCTTTCTCTTCGCTATCATCCTCTTATATTGTATAATCGTGGACCACTTGCCCTTCAGGGGTGGAATATTGTTAACGAGCCCTCGTTCTCAATGAAACCAACGGAATACACCCCCGATAACTCTGACTGTCGTTTCCGATACAAAGGGAGAGGGTTAATTGTCCCGCAGAGAAATATTATCCAGCTCGGATTCGGAATCTGGTTTTCATATTTGATCCCCAGTCACGAATAGACACTTCCCTGAACGGCCCGTGTTTTCCCACTTGTTGGTCCGTGTGTGTATTCGTTTTTGAAAATGCAGTACCTGCGACTGGTATATATTTTTAGATACGATCGAATCGAACCACGTACGCATGTAGGCGGTTGAATGGTGCTCGTGTATAAAAGGAAAGAGGAATAGAAATAATTTTGGAAGCCATGTCTTCAATTGTCCTAACTTTTCACTGTGTACCTATATGTATAATCAATTTAAGATGCAAATATTGCTTCTGGTAAACTCGTTTATATTCAACGAAGACAAATCAGACAACTCTATCATAAATATGTGGCCGACAATTATGAAGGCGGTCAGAGTCATATAATTTTTTGTTTTCGTATATTAAAAATTCGTTCAATCAATGCAGGCTAGATTCAACCGTACAATTATCAATGAAACGTAACTCTAATTTCGCGACACATCGTAGAAGCACCAAACAAATGATATGCATTAATTTAAAAAAATTTTTCTCGTGCAACATTATAATTAAATTTAAAATATTGCACCTATATAGAAATTTTACCACGATTAATTTCTTATTCGTTCGTCCTCGTTCATTACTAAAAAACATTCGCAAAATTAAGAGCGCCTATGAGTTATATCTGCGTGACTGTTTGACGCTTCCGCATCGATGTTTCTCAATACTTTTGCCATATTAATGCGGAAGCTGCGTAAGTTTATAAGCAGTGGAGCCGTTATTTTATTTCGAGAATGATTTTCCTGGAACCTACGAGCCCACTCAAAACGAGTCCATCCATATGGCGCGAGAGACACGAAAAGCAGAACCCGAACCAGAACTCCGATCGTGATTCGAGTGCGGCAAAAGAGAACAGCTGCTCCCTCGCCGACCGAGGAGAGTCCTGCAGCTGCTGTCATTGGTGTTGCTGCTACTGCTGCTGCTACTGCCACTTTCAACATCGAAAGCTAAATGACACGGATGAATTTAACATTGTAACTGTGGACGCTTTATCAGCTGCATCCCTGCACGGTGCGCACAATTATTACGTGCAACGCCATTTGCTATTCAAAAGTACGATAAATGTTAAGCTGATACAATCCACGTGTACAATTTGATGCAGTGGTGACAAACAAATTGTATATGAGTAATATTGACGAAGCTTTGGTAATATCTGTGCCAATAAATTTATGTTACCTTTCTGCTGGAATGTGCATAGGGATGATTAATACTTGCGTTTAATTATTATCAAAGTGGATATACGTTTGTATTGCTGATTTTTTTGTGCAAAATAAATTGTTTAAATCTGTTATTTACGAGTTCGTACAAATTATATAAATTATCCGATGGATTGTATTATATTATGAAATAGCACACGTCGAGTAATAAGAAACTGATCAATAATTCTGTTCGAAAGTCAGATGCATTGATTAAAAGTCAGCAATGAAAAGCAAACGTGCAACAATCGTCAAATAGGGCAGCAATTACGCTCAAATCAAATTATGAATAACAATAATCGAAATAGTTTCCACTTCTGCCATGTATCAAAATAATTTACTGCTTCAACACCACAATTTACTAACAATATACGTATTTACAATACTATCCGTCAACTTTAACACTGATTACAAAAGTAGTGCCAGCATTTCACTACTTTCAACTTTATTTTCAATTTTACATCGCCCTAGGTCTCAACTTATCTGCCTAATCTGCTTCCTGAATAAATAAACCGGTCAACCGAGGCCCCGCTGTCTTATTTAAATAATAATTTTCAATATAATTATCCAATTCTACCGCAACGATGCAACACGTAGGTAACGTGTAATATTAGATCGCATGTATGTACATCGACCACTGTATAAGTTGCGTTGAAATTCGGAGGCGCAACAGCAACATGTGTTTTCCTCTATATCGGACGGTGGCTCATTTCCGTTTTCCGGCCGCGTTTCCAAGGGCAGGGTCATCATTAAGGTAATGACGCGAGTTCTGCCACCGACAGGTTCCTTTTCGTAGGCCTTTCTAGACAGTAAAAGCCACGCATGGGGGGCTCTCTTTCCGCTGGATCGCAGGGGTTGGGTGGTCCTCGTGACACGAGTACATATATACGTTCCACGGCCTTTCACCCCTCTTTTTCTCCTTCTTCCCTCCAACCCCTGATATCTGCTCTCCTTCTCGGCTGCAGCTGCTCACCACACAGGCCCGACACCATCTGCCATTACGGGCCACACATGCACACGCGCCTCTGTCAAGACACCAAGATCCGTAATGGTTTTACGACAATACCGGGTGTGCTGTAGTTCCGACGCGACCGATCGGAATTCATCATCCCACGCTCGTTTGTTTACACCGTTTTGGAAAAACAGCGGAACACGTTCGACAGTGTGGGAAGGTTTGCTTTGGCAGACGGACGCGTATTTACAGGATCTACGGGGCTTCCAATTTTCTTAATCGTATATTATGCGCTCCCTTCGGTTTGCGGTAATGTGGCGACGGCGAATTAGGTATTTTTGTTGCTGTCGAAGTGTAACGCATTATACAATATCGCGATGATGAAAATATGCATGCACGCACTTCGCTGGGCCTGTTTTCTTTATTTCGCTCTTTATCCCGTTTGTAACGGTTCGGAAAGTATGCAAATTCGCCGGGTATTTGAACGAGGCGTTCCTGCATTCGTTACGCCGCTTTTAATAAAGTATCTACATGTGTACATCGTTAAGTTTTTCCACGGAGAATTACAACTGAGGACAACGAGGCAGAACAATTCGTTTACATCGTCGCGGTTAATTTCTACAAATAGAGGGAACGAAACTCTCTTGCTTATTTAAACACTCTTATTTCTGCGTGCGAAGTACCGCAATAAAATTAACACCGCGAGGCTTCCATTTGCTTTGCACGCCTCTTATCTTGCAACGTACAGTACTACGTTCCTTATCCGATACCTAAATCATTGAGAACGGCGAATCAATGGTGAAGTAGCCGAGGAATAAATTATACGCGTACGTGTGCATACGAGATTAACGGATGAAGAAAAAAATGATTCATTGAAATAGGGGGCACGATTCCTTTTATTAGATCAAGTGGTCGAAAAAGAGAAATGCTAACGTAAATCTCATCCTCGTATCTGAGTCTGCCGTAACAAGTATATTCATGCGGAGCCGCCCCACTGTTTTCACGACGGTGCGAGCCGCGACAATAGCAGCTAAAAATCGTATTCATCCGCGTCATTTTTGCGCGATATGCTTCAGTTGCAGCGCCGTGGTGGGAGTTGCAGAAAAATTACCATAACGGGCTGCGAACGTGCAGAAATAGGAGAAGGGTACGGGGTTGGGGCACACAGCCGGCACGCGACATTGGGGTTGCAACAATAGGTGGATCACTGATTCCCGTGCAGCAGTTTCAGGCGTGGCTGGCGACGTTTTGAAAAAAACTTACTCCGCGCAACCCCTCCGGTTCTCGCGCACCCCTTTATTCAACTGCACGGAAGGTTAAATTTGGATCTGTCAATTTGCGAATGTAGCCTTGAATTTTTCACGAGTATCCTTGCAAGCTGGACTTGATGGACATCCCCCTTTTCAGTCCTCATTCCCCGTTGAAAAAGAAAAATTAGATCTGCGGTAAATTAAGTGCTACCCTTCGGCGACACATCGCGACTTTCCCTTACTTGTCAGGCGTTCGTTGAAGTTCGTGGGACCGAGGTAAACGCGTGTATACGTCGCATAAAAGAATAAACGTATCGAGATAGAAGGCTAGGTCGTTTCAGATCAAATGAGAAGCCAGGGAAATTGAGCATGATGGATTTGGATATTTACATTATATTACGCAACGCTTCATTTGGCGTCAGCTGCATTTGATTGGCATTAAAGGAAGAAAATGTGAGAATCAAATTGTAATACAGCAAGTTTTGATTGGAAAAAGTAATTATACAAAAGTATGGAAATAATGGATAAATTTTATAATGGATGGCCAGAAAATGATCATTCCCAGTAATCGAAGAATCTGCAGTAGAATGGAGGTAGCTCTATAATTTGCTGAAATTGAGTTGAAATTAGGTAGCATTAAAGGTGAAAAAATTCTGAATAGATTGGTGCAAGAAAGAGGCAGTTCAGATAATCCAATCCCAAGTTATAAGTTGTAAGGCATGCATTTAGCGACAAGCTCTGTTCCTTCGAACGAAATTGGATTTTACAAAGGACTAAAGAATTAGTTCTGTAGCTTCTGGCACAGATGACGATGACCAAACAGATGAATTTTGAAACCGAATTCGTAATTTAATAAATGGATTTCACTATAATTTTTCGTTAGTAACGCGATAATGGTGTTTAATGCAATTATTAAAGGTAATTCATATAATTTGATATAAAATAAAACTGATTAAAAATTAATTTCAATAATTCTCCTGCCATATAGTAAAGATTTTCTTGTTAAAAAAAAATGATAAATAAAAATCCTTGAACATGTGTATAAAAATATTTTCTTAAAACTGCTTTCATTAGTTTTCCAATAGTTAATACACTTGGAACTACCCGCTTATTGTCATCAAATCATGCAAATGTAATATATGTATGCATACGTACAGCGTCCAATACTCGATGACCCAAAGCGTCATCTGTTATTTAACTTTGGAGCTGGGATTCTTGAAATTCGTTATCGACAGAGAATTTTTAAACTAATTTAGTTAGATGTATAAAAACATTTACTACCCTAAAACCATTATCAAAATGCACGCTTATTTCGGAAATACAGTAAGACTCATTTAGTAATTTTCATAACGTCTCGCAAATAAATGTGCGGCCAAAACAAAATTGTGGAGTATTAATTTTGAAACATAGTATCAAAGTCGCAATACATATTAAACATAATATACATATGTAAATAGAAAATTAAATAACAAAAGGGTAGCTTAAATTTGAAAGTGTATAACCTATTTAAATATTGCTATTTTCTTACATAGAGTTGGTATTTAACAAATAATTCAAAACTTTGTGTGCTTATAGTATTCACTAAACTGAAAAAATTATTTTCTATTTTCTATTTCAATAGTATAAATTGTCTATCCATGTAGGGCAAAGAATGGTTCTTCACGCGGTTGCGTCAATACGAAAATATGTTCTTGATACACTATCACGATTTATTTATTTCGCCTAGGTATAATTAGAAAAACCCATGAAACTATGAAATTGGCCAAACAGGAAACAATAAACAACGTGGGAGATACTTTGCAAATATGATCAAAATGCAGTATTCACTTTGAACAAAAGATTAATTCGCAGATCTGCATTGTTCAAACACGTTTCTATTCCACTCCATTGAATAGAAAACGCCATAAATAAAATGTCGAAGCACCTTTCAAAAAACGGTCTGCACAATTGAATGAATTCCACACGTATACCGACAGCCGTGTTGTTGACTTTATTCTAACAAAGTAAAATAAATACATATGTCACATTTATCCAACGAACAGCCCCGTAATTACGTGTTATAACTTTTAAACATCAAAATTCGTCCGCCTGGTAAAACACCATTCCTGTATACGTATTTGGACACTGCACGCAAATGTCTCCCGCATGGATTAATTCCTTTATATGAAAATGCATTTTGATATCTACTGAGTCCAGCGTATTCGCTTAATTTCATGCACACTCTTACAAATCCTGTGTCTACATACCAGCAACGAGAACACCCACACTCATGCTCCTCCCTGACCTGACGTTATTTCACCCCATTGTTCAGGAAATAATTTTGCACCACGTCCATAGTTATTTCCGGATAACTTTGTTCCAGCGAAATTATTTATCCCGGTGACAAGATACAACGTAATTGGCTACCTTGTCACAATAAGGTCATAGGGCCGAAAGAAGAATCAATTACGCTCACCGTTGTAAGGGTGCGGCGGAGAAAGCGAATCTATTAGCTTCTGTTTAGATTTACGAAGTTCATCGGTCAAAATGAATTGCGTCAGCGACAGGCAACGGTGTCGTTCGACTAATAAATTGAAATCGATAGACGGAAGATCGATGCGGCTGTAATTTAAGCTCATAATTAATTGGTCGCGTGTCGTTGTATTGTATTAATTGCGCGTGTAAAGGACAATTTAATATGGCGCGCAATCATATTAAATTGCACGTACAATTAACTTGCTGCCTGTACGACGAGCACGGTTCGACGTGTGCAACCGAATCTATATACGTACATGGGGGACGCTATTTTACGAAGACTGCGCGTCCAATTCACCGGAGACGTTCGTTAACGTTTCAAAAATTGAAAATTAAATGCCCGCGAGAATTTATCGTCTCCGGTTCGTTAGAGGTGCTTCATCAGGAAATAATCGCATAAGCAATGAAAACGAAAAAAAAGGTGGAACACACAGAAAGCAAACATTTGTTATTTCTAGCAACACGACCGCATTCCTCGAACCGCGCGCGCGCGCGCGTGTGTGTTTATTGTTCCGTTTTACGGCGAACCCTTTCTTCCCTTTTCCTGAGTTCCCTTTTCGCATGACAGCTAAATTAATTTACTGCATACCCACCTGGTTCCGATGAAATTTATTTCAATCGCGACAACTGAATCCTTATTTTTTACTATTTATTAATTTATTCTGAATGACAATGCGCAATACCTAATAACTGCAGCAATTGTGTTTTAATTGAGCTCAGTTTATCGCAAAGATTTGTAAATCAATTTCTTGTGCACCGATATACGTATTGCGGAAATTTAATGTAACCCGACGAACAAATGCGTATTAACTTTTCTTTTCGATCCAGATTCTCCAGCAAATCTTGAATTGCAACTGAATAAAATTACGATGACGGGTTTGCGTTCTCGCGTTCGAGGTCGAAAGTCGTGACGTCTTTCATAGTTTAAACAGTGCCACGCTGGAAACCGCCAGATGTACATATGAGAAACCCTCGCGTTGCGCCGACTGTGCGTCATGCATACGAGCATGTAAGTGAGCTTAATGTAAAGGAGTGAGAACGATGAAGGAGAGACAGAAAGGGGATGCTGTATGAATAAGGAAATTATATGTACAATACAGAAGAAACAGAGAAATGGTGAACGTGGAAGGAGTAAAGAAATAAAGAAAAAGAAGGGAATTCAAGAGTTGTAGGGCGAGTGAAAAATAAGGGCACAGACAGCGGAAGAAGCATAAGGAAAAATTTATTTCCAGAAGTTGAATCTCCACGTCAAGAGCATTCTTTTATGCTCGCCGAGTAAAAGTAAAATTAATAACTAGAAACTGTAAGTCCTGAAACTGTCAAACAGGATGAAAAGGATGTGATAAGAAGAAGAACGGTAATTTTGAAAACAAAAGATGAAAGTTTGGAATGGAGCAAGAGGAGGAAGAAGAAGAAAGAAGCTATGCCGTTCAATTAAGTCATTAAGTAATACATTAATTAATTTAAGAGTTTGCAAATACTTTAATACACATAATAAAATAAAAATTCGAACCACTTATGAGGCTGGAATTCTTGATTGCCCTTAATAGGGTCAATTGTATGAACAGTAATTCTATATATAGTAATTAAGCAATTTATTTGTGACACGCATTGAGAACTCCACGTGAACTTATTTGATAAATGAATACTTCAGCTGATAACCGATATACTAGTTCGCGTTCTAATGATTGCTGCATCTATTATAAGCATTCTTTTAAATATAGCTATAAACCCTTTGAGAGACTGAACGAAAAAATAATCGAAACTCTGTGTTTACTGTTTCCAAGCTTATAAGTTATAGCAATTACAGTGGTTGCATAAAAAATTCACTGAAATTCTCGGTCTTAGGAAATGTAAAACACACGCATGCGTACCAAAGGCGAAATCAAACGATTTTACATGTCGGAATACTTGAGACAAGTACTGTATGTCAAGTATGTATGGAAAGTCAGTCAATAACGATCGAGTAGGGGAAGGTAAAGAAGGATTGAATAAGGGGGTTACGCGTATAAATAATCTATATTTCTGTGGTGATACAAACGTGAATCTTTCATGACGGACTGGAACGAAAATGCATGCGTATCTTGTTTGCACAGACAGACGTCGTTCTTTCTAACGGCGTGGACCTTAAAGCCTCGAATCGCCATTAGAGGATATATGACAGCAATAAGGCGGCTGTCTGTTTTGTTGCAACGTGCAGAGGTATAGGCGAAAAGACTTTTGAACGAGTGAGATAAGATTCGGCTTTGTGGTATATGTATTATTGGGGGTAGAAGGTTGAAATGACGTTTCAGATCGAATATAAGTTACCTATGTTACCCTCCAAGAATCCCCATATTTTCTGCATAAATTGCAGTAACAGGAAAACGAAGGATGTAGAATCTAAGAGAAGGAGCATATAAACAGCAAATCGATACACAAATATTTGCAAAGTTTATATACATTGATGAACTAGGAAACACTGTTTTTAAAACATTTCCTTTCAAATATGTACATATATACAGCTGTATATATAATATTATAAAATGTATTACTTATACTTAATATAAATAAGAAATAGTGAAACTATTATCCAAAAATTCTGTGGAATAATATTTTCATAAATAACCGCTGTCTATTTATTAGTATAGTAAATTATTTCGATATAAAACTTGACAGGTGGTGCTGGAACGTTGCCTAAATATTCGTTAAAGAACATTCATAAACATATTTTTCATATCTCTTTACATACCTCCATACGATAAAAATAATTCACCACGGCTCTGAATAACTTCGAGATCTCTAACGTCAATCAATCATACCTTCAATCAACGGATAACGAAGGTATATATATGTATGTACATGCATTTCAAAGTATATGTGTATGTATTTCATTAACCGTCTTCCAAATTCAGGAGCAATTTCCGTTTCATTATGTGTATGGATTCTGTAACTTACAACGACTGTTACAGATCTTTGATACATGTATCTAACTGTGATTCGAATGTAAATTGTACCGAAATTGTCCGGGTGAAGCAGGCAGTCTAATCTTGGCCTCTTCACTGGTTAGTTTCGAGACGATTGAGCATCGGGGATGGAGCATTGTTGCGAAATCGAAATTTATATCGCTCCGGATTCCAGAGATTCTATTCGCTACGATATCATCAGCCTTACTGCATCTGCGCGTGAACTAGCATCACGGAAATCATGAATATTTTATACAAACTGTTTAGTAAATAAGAATATTGAGCACGTCTCATATTAATAAAGTTTACGATTGCTGGGGCACGATTTTGTAGATTTCCCTAAAAATAATTTAGTAAGATTGTAAATCTGCGTGTGTAACAGAATTTATTCAGTAGATGCATTCTTTTCTAGCCACATTTGCTATGAAATTAGAAGGAGTTCATACTCGAAATTCAAAAACGCAGTCACTTTATTATATCATTGATTTTTTAAATATTTAGTAGTTAATAATGAATGGAGTCCAACTTGTTATAAATAGTCATGTACTCTATTTATATCAATTAATACGTAGTAATAACATTGCCCAAGTGTGTGCTACGCAAAATTGGAATATATAATAATAAACAATTACAGCATACATATGCACTGAAATGTGTTAAAATGGAAATTAATTGTAACATTGATTTCTATGCTGTTGCTTTCTGTATCCAACAAATTTCGTTGAAGTAGAACAGATGGCAGATTAATTCGGGAAAAATATATTTCCACGGTAACGGGTCGCATCTGCAACAGATGCAAAAATACGATCGACATCCAAATACGAGGGTTCAGCTGATCGTAAAATTCTCTTGAGACCTTAAACCCGCTATTACTCAAGCTATCGCACTATTATACAAGACTGTATGCAGTTCATACGCATATGAAATAAGATTTGGATACATGATTTATCGACGGTTCCTTTTTTTCATTACACTGTGCTATACTGTAATTAGAATTCATAATCAAGGACTTAGATTTGACAGCGAAGAAAGATTATAATTTTCCTCGTAGCTTGTTTTTAAATGAAATAACAATATCATTGAAGGGAATCATTTTACAGCAAATGCTTAATTCTTGATTCCTTTTTATCATCAATTTGAAAGATATCATGGTTGCTGTAAAATTACATTTGGAAAGAAGTAGAGAGTGTAAAATAGAAATTTATGCCGGTAATTGTTTAATTTTAAACTGTTTTAGTGCCATGTTTCAGAATTTGTTTAATGTTAACGAACTGATATAATGGATTAAATCGTGAGTTATACTACTTGATTATGTTAACAATCGAACGATTTCGTGTTTCACGACGTCAGTTTTATGATTGAATTAGTCATTTCTTTGTAATTTATTTGAATATCTAACAATAGTTAAAATATTAATTGGTTTAAACAAAATAAATGCGATTATTCATAACGATTCTCATCTTGTTTATTTTAACCCTTTAAGACTTGAATTATCTTACCGTTACTTTCCTGTCGCAACTTTTATTGGAGATATTTCAAGAGTGATTAAATAAGACATATTCCAAGCATAAATATTTTTTACAAACATTCGATCGTAAACTGCAGCATGCCAGAAGACTTCAAAGAAGAAATACGCACAAGTCTCGTCCGAGTTTTAAAACCATGGCGGCACTTTAATATAAATCGTAATATAAAGTACCATCAGGCAAAAAAGGTTAATTTTTTTCTTAATTTATTAATTTGGTATCTGTAAAAAAACTCATCATCCCTGTGCTTAAAATACTTTTTTTATAAAGAGACACGTAACAAATTATAGGATATTGAATTTTTTACACAAGCATTAATGGTGGTCTGAATTTAATGAGATAATTAATCGAACACAGTGTTCATTCATTCATTAACATTAGTATTGATACAATTAAACAGCAAATCTGTACAAAATAAATTAATTAATTACGTGATGAAAATATTAAATACGATCCGCTTAATAGGAGATGTACACAGAATAAATGAGAAATTTGACATAATACTTACAATCGCACAAGAAGAAATTATTTTACCCTCTGAATTCCTTCGTATCTCTGTCTTACATAGTCAAATGTTAAATACTATCCTATTTGATGTCCCTTTTATTCTACTTACCCACCGAACTAGAACATCATTAATTCTAATCACTCGATAAAATCAATTAAGTTAGTAAGTTAGTAACTTTCTAAATAAAGCGTTCATTAAAGAGCAAAGTAGTATGTTGCTAGCACACATCAATTTTTAATTACTAAACTCTGTGTCTCCGTAACAAAGGGGCTTAAATGTCCAGAGACTTGTTGTTGAACAACCAGATTTGAGTTCCCCGCGATTATTCGTTCACTCTTTGTCGTCAAAAGGGTGGATAAGTCACTAAGACGAAGGGTTTATGCCCTTACTGTTCAATTCTACCAGGGAACAAAGCAATCAGACTGTGTGTGCATACGTCTGGCATCTTGGAAAATTCAATTAAAGAGGTATTCACGCGGAGAACGACGACAAAATTTCCGGAAAAGAATCTTCAGCGAATTTTGCTCAATTATAGAAGAACGCATCTTCCCCTATTTTAGATTAGCCATCTAATCTTTCGTTGGAAATATATGTTAATATGTTGTCACTGCACAAACATATACATATTAGTACTGAATTAGTAGCTTCACTAATTAGAATACTAACAGCTTGTATGTGTTAACCCGACGGTAAATAATATAGTAAACAAAAGTAGTTGTTGAATCTTTTGTGGCTTTATTAATATGCGTATCCAACAGTGAATCTAATTTTCCTGCGTGAGATCGTATAACACTCGTTATTACGATTATTATTATTATTATTATTGTAGGAGATTGAAAGTTAAATTTGACTAAACAAGCAGAAATCATCAGAGTTTGATCAATATTAAACAATATTTTATTGTTGATATAAATTGATAAATAGGCAATTATTATTTCGTTTCCTACGTCCAGTAGGCAACAGCTAAAATAACATTCACTGAAACTTTTTAGTTTGTATGTATATACTGTCCATTTATAACACCCAAGAACATTATTTGCTATGCAAATTTCGTAAAATGTAACAAATTATAACCATTAGGAAAACCAAACTGAAGCAACGAATTCTTGTATCAACTACATTATCCTTGCTATATGTATATCCATTATTAAATAGAATATTTTAACGATAAATATTTTTGATCATGAACCACACAGCGTACATAAAGTTTAATCTCATTGTACATAATCTTACCTACAAATATGTATCCATATCTCTACAATTTAATTTCAACCTTTATCGAACAACGTAACGATGGAGCAATAATTGCTAAATATTAAAAACAATATTCTGTCGTCAGTGTCTTACGAGCAGGAAGCGAATAGTTTTTTGCACAAAAATATGAAGAAAGAAAGCACGGTATCCAAGCAAATGGGATACAAGGTCTTCTTCGGCGTCAGGCTCTCGATTAAACGCTTGGCCTCAGGCAATCACAAACGCAACAGCGTCTGCAAGGCTGCATCGACGCCGAGTGTCGCGTCGCCGTCGTCGCGTCGACGGCGTCTTTTGCAGCAGAAGTCAACGAAAAAAGGAGGCATGTGCGTACTGAACAGGTGGCTAACTGAATTCAAGGAAACTTACTATACACATATAGAACGAGAAAATTGCAAAGTGCTGATCGAAACTAGTCAACCAGAAGTAATAGAGGACGAAAGTATAAGTACGTGCTGTAGAAGGCGTGCGTTTAATTCGCTGTCGAAAGCAAACGTGAAAAATATTCTGTAAGAAGTAGTAGACGATTATGTAGTAAATTACTTGTGCCAAATTTCAGCCAAGTAGGTTTATAGTTCTTAGAATTTTATACGAGCAACATTTCTTTGAATTCGTTATTTGGAAAAAATGCTTAATACAATTTTTAGGAAAAGTGTATAAAGTACTTAAGGTCTGAACAGATAGAAGGATGGGCAGTCTAAATTAAGATCTAAGGGGAGATGATTGAAAATCAATTTTTCTTAAACATTGATAGACTTTGCTCGAAGTTATAACGCTTCCCGTAACAATTTTGCAACTCCGAAGTTAAAAGGTTGAACTAGAAATATATTTATGGGAAGTTCGACAGCTCGGATAATCGAATACCGCCGCATCGATGTTCGACTTTAATGGGACAAACGCTGCTTGTTCAGAAAACTCGATATTAATTGAACGAACGAAAAAAAATAGCGTAAATGGTTGCGTAAACTGAAGATACGCATCCGGAAAATGCCAATATTTCGCTTCATATTATACCACACGTATAACACGGACGACCCCTCAGGCGATCAATATTTGTTGCGAACGTATTCACGTTATTGGATTTGTCGGCATATAATATCGATGGGTCAACAACATTTAAAATACAAATAGCATCCATATCTTCACAATTTTTCATAGCAACGTTTGCATAGTTCAATGTAATGGTTTCAGATGTTCCCTGTCAACATTGTAGCGGTATACGTAAAATCGAACTCAGAACGGATCAACGATACTTGTTAATCGCTCGGCTCACACTATAAATCAATACTATTTATCAGCTGTTCCGGTGAAGCTGATATAATCAAATCGTGCCCGCGCCACTCTTTTATCAAACGAGGAGAGATCTACTTCGTCCTCGGGAACGCTGTTTTATATCAATTAAGATCTGCCACGAGCAGGACGCCTCTAAAGAAAGGAAACGGAAAAACGAAGCATAGGAAAACTTCGGATCATCCATATTCCGGAAAATGCTCGCGTTGGTTGTCGCGCAAAATCTAACGTTTCCTCGAACGATTTGAGCAAAAAATTATCTGTCGTTCATCCGCGGCGCGTTCTCCGTCCGTTCGTCCACGCGGAACGTCAAGCAGAAAAGTGAGCCGGGGTAAAGTGAAAAGCGAAGGTACGGTCGGCGGGCGAAACAGGACTACCAAGCGGGGAGGGTGAAGTGAAATAAAATGATAGGAGAATAGGACGGTTATGGAGATAAGAAAAATCGAGTGGGTGGATTATTACGGAACGGAGAGACGCGGGAAGAAAATAAAAGGGAGCAAGATGGTGAAGGTCAACGAGCGAAGGGGCGGCTCGAGACGAGGGGAAACGGGACAATACGGAAGAGATGGCAGGGGATAGAAGGCACGAGGGGGGTGGTAGATAGAGAGAGGGACGCGGCGAGTTTATGGCGAGCGAAGGGAGCAAGGGGAGTGTTGCAGACGCGCCTCGACAAGGGTAAATGTACGTACGAATGCACCCCGGATTGGCTTTGGGGTGGTTTCCATGGAGACCAATTCGCTCGGCCCGGGGAATTTGCCGCCACCGCCGCCACCGCCGCCACCGCCGCGGCAGCTTTCCTAGAAAATCGCATTGCGTCCAAACTCCAAAAAGTTCGAGCCAGCCATTCGGCACATGTATTTGCCTTGATTTCACCGTCTGCCTACCTGTTCCAACCCCCCAACCCCGTTGGCCAACCCCGCGTAAGCCACGTGAACGCCAATATTTGACGAGACGGAACGGTAAACAGTAAACAAAAGAAAACGACCATGGAGAAATTGATTATTGAGTATCGTTGGTGGTGTCGACTGACGCCAAATCCCATTGCAACAAGATGCGACAAAAATGTCAACTTGTTCGTACGTTGTATGTGGATGTCGTGCCCGACGAAATTGAACGCGGCGACATGAAAATCATTCCGTTGGATCTCGGGATAACCATCGATCACGGTAAATGAAAGAGTGGAAATGAAATTTTCTCGCGCAATTCGCCGGCAACTATGAATTATGAATGGATAAGGGAAGTTTGGTGCTGGTAATTTCAAGGAGGACTTGCACATTACGGAAAGATCATTGGGGACGTTTAATGAACAGGTGTTGCAAGACAATTTATAGTAATTGGAATAAAACGAATCTTGCTATGTCTATCTATAATTGTAATAGTAATTATACTTAGGGCTCAGAAGCCAATCAGTGCAAGTCCATGTTTCCCTGAACACGAGTTTCGCATTTCAAAAACCTCTTTATTGTTAAAACTTTCAGCTGGTAAACCAATGAAATCACTATTTTCATACATATGACGGTACTCACATTGTCAGTTTTTTCCAAATTATTTGTAAAAACCTTATTTATCTCGGTTTGAATGCTAATGGACTTCCATTGATTGGCTTCTGACACCTCCACATATCGAACAACAATATTATATATCGTATGATTTATGTTTCATATAGTGTAAAAACAGAGTTTAATTATAAAATGCATAGTTTCGAAAAGTTTAGCCCTTACGTACGCCGATTTGAACAAAATGTAAAGTATTTGTTGTTAGATAGTTGTACTATCTAATAAATAATAAATTGATACTAGATAGTTGTAGTGCCAACTGACGATTTATTAACAGTTGATTATAATTTTCAAAATGCGCAAGTTAAGAGGAATAAAATACCCAAAAAGTCTATTGTATTTCTATTGAACATTTACATGTGACGCTCTTGCGATGTTCTGCAAAATTTCTGCAGTTGGATAACCACGAGAGTAAATTGTCTCTAAAATCTGATACGATACAGGAATTTAGTACCTCTCTCATGTACTCAATGATATCGTGTATCTAAATATTCTCACCCCAAAGATTCACTCACAGCTTCGTGAAAAGCTCAGGTAGGGAAATTGTCTTGATAAGTAATCCTAGATTCGTGGCAATCTGATCTCTTCCGAACCATCTGGCTCGATCTGATGGGGGGGAATGAACGAGGGTTTTAATTCCAAGCGAAGCGAAAACCACCCTTTGATGTACTGGAACATCTGTAGTTCGACGCATAATTTCGTAGTGATTTATTTGCATGTACGAAAAAGCATTGTTGGCTCTTTTACAAAAAAAGCTCTTCTGTGATATATCAACTTCTTATTACGACAGAAATAAATATTCAAGAGAATTGAAATACAATGAAAGTGAAAATTAAACTGTCCTTTGATTTGGGAAAGATTGTCGACAAGGCTTGAATTAATGTTGAGACTCAATTAAGTGATTAAAAATATTGTATAATATTTTGTATATCTGAACTGTAGTAGAATCTAATTGCAATATTGGATATTAACATAAAATATAAAACAACTTGCATTGTCATAATTTTTGTTTCAATTCGATTTTCTTATGATAATCAGACTAATATGAACTCGAAATGCTCGCCGTATCAGAAATAAAGTGTGAAGTCATTTACATGTATACCTAATATTGAAACCTTGGATTGTTATTTTCAGCATTTGCCTTGGGAATTCTATGAAAGCACTGCTGTGCTATTTCAGTTAATATGAGAATTCATGGAATATAAAAAAGCATGTCACTCGGAAACAAGGTTAAATAAAACTCATATTTATACTTAGAGGGTATTCATTATGATGGGCCAACAATTTTTACTGTATAGCGAAATACGTTTATGCTGTGAATAAGTTATAATTATTATCATAATTTGTGAATCACTTATACACTTTTTTTAAACAATGTCACAGTTATTTTGCTACAGGAAATCACGGCGTTTATTCCCTTTAACGCTGTAAAGGGGGGGGGGGCAATATTATACAGTAGAATCTCAATTAACAGATTTAATCGATACGCGGACATGGCTGGACACACTGAAGACTGAAAATAAATAATAGGTTGGGAACTATATAATCAGTTATTTATAATCCAAACATTAAAAACACGTAACCCAAAACTGCAGGTGAAGAGTGTATAAATTTTATATGGAGATTTAGTTATATTTAGAATCAGAAATTGTTTACTAATAATTTCAAGATTCGGTATAATATTATCACATTTAATTGCAAAGGAATGTGATTTTAAAACAATTATGGTAATGAGAACTCTAATTCAAATAGGGTTTATAACGGGAATTTTATCCTTAAATTATTATAATTCAGCATTCTTACATTTCCCAACTCATGCTCTATTTAAATCGATAATATTTTTATATCTCTTTTATAATTTAACTTCTTTGGTAACTAATTTTAGTGTTGGGATGTGCAATTACGTATACATATATGTATTACTAGCAAGTTCGAATACTCCGGATAATCGAAACCACGGATAATTATATCTCGGTTAATAGTGGGTCTGCTCTACCTTGATTAACCCTTTCATTACTTACTACATTGAACAGACATGGTAAAACGGCAAACTGTCACTTCTTAAAGATTTAAATTAGTTTTATCTGTTGTGAATAGTACGAAAGTAAATGTATTAACTTTACGCATATATATTTTAATATTTATTTACGTAATTTGTAATAAGTGTCTCTTATATAAAAAATTGTTAAGTAAGGAAATCGCAAGACAAGGTTATAATCTAGGTACATACATATGTACATCGTTATTGCACTACGCAATACTAAAAATAAAGAATTGCATTACAAAATTTTAATAAAAACCGTCGCTCCAACTTTAATAATTGTAAATTAGTAACAATTAAAGATCGTTTAATTCTATACGTAGATTTATTCAACTACAACACTACAAAGTAATTAAAAAAAACAGGTATATTGCTAGTATGAACACCTCGTATACGTATAAAAAAGCTGCTAAAAGTAACCGACGTAGAAGCTCAACCTATTCATTGATGATTTTATTCAAAACAGTTGAAACATGCATTTCATGCGTCAGTGCGACTGCAATCATTACTCATGGCATTTAAAATGTTTCTATAGAGAAATCAATGATCCTAAAGGAGGTGGAACGTGGTAAATTCCATAGGTATTTCAAACGTTTCTTTGGCGCGTGTACGTACATTCAGAAAACTTCAGTTCGACCCTAATGATTTACAATTCTCTGAGCTTGAATACTTAAAATTGTGTTTCTATGGCAATGCAGTTTCAACTGAGCTTGCAGTATGAATTGTACGAAAAACACGGTACATGCTGGGAATGATATTAAATGCAAAAATTGTATACTTTAATGGCATATCGTTTTTGTATTTCAGTGGAAAAACGTTTGTGCAATGTGCAATTGAATTGCAGCTAAATTGTGTAAGTTGGATTGTAATTTCGGTGTGAAAGAAACCATTGTTAAAAAATTTGTTAGTATTTCAATTACACAAATTTGGTTTTACATCTCATATCATACATGCAATACCCATGCTGTAATTGAATTCTTTATTTCAAAAAATTATTTGGGCACAGAAGATACATATATTGTTGAATTTCCTGCACAACATGTAGCTATGCATAAGTTTCTTTAATAATCAATGTTTCAAAGGTGTAATTATGTAAAAAGTTACTCACAAAAGTTCTATAACTTTTCATCCTATTGTGCATTTATCATTTAACAAAGTGTTATTTATAATATGACATTTACATTGAAACATATTAGTACTTCGAGACTGGAAGCAAACATGGGGTACAGTTTTAAGTACAACAAAATGTAAACTAATACAATATTAAATTAGCAATATCTGTTTATTATATATTTTGATTCGAACACACAATTTGTTAACACGTAAATAACGTAGCAAAGCAATTGATTATAATTTACACGGATATAATGCTGGAACAAAACAGCGGAGTTATGGAACAAATATTCAAATCAAGAGTGTAGAAACATAAATCGACGATGACTTCCTGCTGAAAGAAATTTTATTAATTCAGAACATGTATATGCAAATAAAAAATTTTTATCGTATCAATATATGATAATTTAACAGACAATTTATTCTTGCAGCAATATCATAACTTCTGTCAGAAAATAGTTTGTATAATTCCCTTGATCGTACACGGAATTTGACCGTAATTCAAAGAAACTCCATTTACTACGGTATGTAAACTTAATTGTACTAAATCTAGCAAAGATATAACATAAGCAACTGCAAAATGCTCTTCTACATTACTTGAATTTTCTATATTAAGTAACAAAAAACTAATACAGGTTAATTATTATTTGTTATATTTTTTAATACATGCACTAGAAGTATTGCAACCTTTATAATTGCACATTATGTTAAATATTTATAATTATTGTGCTTTCTATTGTTATCTCTTGTTATTTCCGGATGTACCATAAGTTTTCACTGTTTTATGAATTGTTTCAATTGACTTATTTCTAACGTGGCATGCCAAAACATTGAACCTTTAATAGATGCTCCCGCTGGCAGACAATTCAATGAAAATAAAATAAAGCAAGCGAAAGAATGTTCATTTCGCTTGACGATGAGTGGAATTACTGAGTTTGCCGTCGAGCACGTGTAGATATTTGCTTTGAAAACATCGGAACATTTGACGAAATTCATGGCACGTCTGCAAGTACACTTCCGTTCAGAAGTCCAGTATCAGCTTTGCTGAAAGCAGCAATTTTCGAGACAAAGGGACTGGTATAGGAGAAAAAACGGAAAAGAAAAGAAGGAACATAAAAGTTTGTTTGAATTACGAGAAAGAATAGCAACCTATTAGGAGTGTGCGTAACAAACCCGGAAGATAGGCTTCTCGTAAACGTTGTAATAAAAATAAAGCAATATCTTCCAGTCCGGCTTGAAACAAACGCAGCGAAAATGTTCCACTGATTCATATCAGTGCCTTTGTGAAATCTTAGACTGTTTATTTGCTTACGGTATCGAGTATACGTAGCGTCCTATTAGTTGCAAAATGTTCCATATATATGTTCCACGAACGAACAACAATACTTTTAATAAGAGAAAAGTACAGTTGATACGAACGCGCAAAAACTAATAGAGGTGAACAAACAGGAATATTCTGCGGGTTGTTAGTTTATATGAATTGGAATTATATTATAATAACTGTGAGTATTAACGAAGAAACGACGACTTTTTCTTAGCCATTGTTAGATTCCTTGAAATGTATAAAAAGAGGAATATACTCAATAATGAAATTGGATTTGCTGTCACCGTAAAGAACACATAAAACAAAATTAATAATTCATATCCGCTTAATGCGTACCATTTTTCTTCTGCATACATTGTGTTTGGTGAAGGTACAAAATTTTGTACCTACAATTTCACGTGGTTCTTCGCTGTCAACTATCAACCCTTTAAGGTGCTTAAATGCACGCACTTGAGGTGTCTTTGCACCTTCAATGGCAGTATGGCAAGATTTTTTCCAGAATTCGTAGAACGCAATTACACCTTCACAGATTCTCCCAAGAATTTGTAGAATGCGATCACACCATTCAATAATTAAATAACTGTTTTCGATCAACTTCGACGAGATTCATCTCTTCACGAAAACGGGCTCACAATTGTCGGTGTCGCTTGGAATGCCAACGCCCTCAACCTCGACCAGATAGTTACCTGTGTTAGCTATATACCGGGTTGTCCGAGATTTATCCATCTTAACGGTTAATTGTTTTAGCCATACTGAATTCACCAATTGCTGGCTGTGCCAACGTTTACCTGTGTTACCGATACACCAAACCATCCACCAGCTCTAGTCCATCCTAACAGCTACCTGTGGCCATCATGTACCTATATCAGATTAGCCAACAATTCTTGCCAGATTATCCGCCAAATCTGTTCTAATCTAGCGTCTACTGGTATTACTTATACCCCAAGTCATCCTTGAATTCCTTCTATTCTGGCGGCACTTCCTACACTTTCCACCAAGTGTATAGACATCATTAAGCCTGCTCACATAAAACTCGGAAGTGATCACACAAAATATCCTTAACTGCTATTCAAATAGCATCACGCCACCTGTTCTAATTATACCTGCTCAGGTACTGACCAGCTAGGATAGTCTTACTGATAGTCCATTAGAATGGCTCACGACGAACTGCTTAACTGTTCCCTTTATTACCCTTAACAACCGTACTTACTTCATTCCTAATGCTACTAATTATTCTACCGCGACACTATCCTATTGGCTGCCGGTGTTAATCGCACACTGGATCACTCGTGGCTCATGCAGCTCTCCTACAGGACATTGGTGTTAGCCGTACACCGGGTAGTCGACAAATTCTTGCGTACCCTAGAGGTGATCGGTGTTAGCTGTACATCGGATCATCCGTGACCAATAAACTCTAATCAAATTCCGATCCCCGGCTATGGATCCGCCATAAAGCCTCACCCTCGGTTCGTAACACCTGCCTAAACAACCGCACTCTGTGTAAGTCCCAATAAATCGCGGTCTACCGTTTTGTTACAAATTGTATGATCTCGTTTAGAAGTTTATCGAAGTGCTTCTTGTTTGTTGTAATTAATTGTAGTTCATTGGCTAGGAAGATGATGCAAATTTTGTAATTTATATTATATTTCTAGTAATTTATACTTTTTGCTGAATTGAAGTTGCTATGAACCAACTTATACAATACATGTATAACACATAATTGAGTAGCTCATATAACTTCAATTTTTCAACCTGATATCAGATGTTACTGTTTTGTGATCAGATACTGGTGCCATATAGGATGAAGTAATCGTTTACGTAAATATTTGTAATATTTTAGGTAAATAAATATTGTTCTGAAAAAATATTACTCTATAAGCAAAAGATGGCAGTAATATCTGTAATACAATAACACGCGAGCAGGATGAAATAGTTGAAGTAGAAAGATATTTTCAAAACTAACAAAACAACTAAATCTGAACCAAGTACGTACAGGATATATACACTTTATGAAAAGACGTACAAAAAAGTGTATCGCTGCTAGAAATGATTCGTACCCACAACAATTGAAAGATAAATAAACGAAACAAAAAATGAGAAGACTGTCTAAAAATACGGGAATTAATAAATATAATTAAAGTGTAAATGAGGGGAAATGTTAAAAACAATATAGCAAACTGTATACATATATGTATATCTAATATAGATATATGTACCTTACCAATTTCTTTCCCTGGTTAATAGAACCGCGTGCACAGGTGCAACGCACGTGGAAAGACTTTGGAAAGATCCTATCCTCATCTTGTTCGTGGCTGAACAAGTAGAACCTACCCTTCTCGGAAACAACACACTTAAGTAGCACTTATAGCTGTGAAGTAACGTGGAGCATCGTTTTTAACAGGGGTAACGAGGTCCCAACAGGATGACTTCAGCCGATTATCACCTGCACAACTACAGTTTCCATCACTGTCTCCAGCAGTAAGCCACGCTCGCTTTCCACCATTTCTGGCCCTCATTCTTCTTGCAACTCCTTCAGTTTATCCTACTTCTTCTTTCCTCAACATATTCTTTCTGCTCGTTGTCTGCTGTTGTATTCTTGTTGGTGTTTCCTTGCCAGTTCTTACTTGGTTTCTGTGCGCTTCTGATACTCCTTTGTGACGCTTATCATTTCTCGATGCCTGTTAATGAGAGAAGTTTCATTTTATTTTTGTATGTACTATGTGATTTTCGTTAATTTTCGACACGTAATATCAACTTGACAAACTTACAAAACGCAGAGGAACCTGGGGCAAGGTCTCAAGATCTAAGCTTTAATAACATACAAAATTCATTAAAATAACTTTTTACCATGCTCTAGTGTACGCATTTGTAGCATAAATTTGATAATAACAAAAGGCTCTGTCGCTTGAAACTTCGATAGAATATTTGTTTAAGAGATTTTCTGGAATCTCCTACAGGCCATTTTCTGCTAGCAGGGTAAAGAAAATCAAATATTTTTATTATATGCGAGTGTATAAGAAGTGTGGTTGAATTTGTTTCTGAACATTTAAAAATAATTTCATGCCAGAATATCCTAAAATGGAAAGAGTTGAAGTACACATATAGCTCGTATAAAATTAGTACACTTTTATCTTTTTCCCCAACTAAATTCAATCGAGTTTCTAAACAAGTAAAAATTTAAAATACACAGAAGGAATTAAAGCGTCAAGAATTGCCCAGCCTCACATATTCGCAGAAACGAAACAAAATAAAAAATACAGACCATGCACAAATTTCAGTTCAATAGCCCAACAATTTGTTTCATTTCCCACATAACAGCTTCACGATAATTACTTTTTTCGGCGGATACAATAGTTTGAGTGGTACCTATATGTATATGAGAAATAACGAAGTACATATCTATATTTGTCTTTGAATTAATATTATATCGCACAAGACTATTTTAGTTACTAAAATTACTCCAAGCGTACACTGTTTCGAATATTGCCGTTGTGGATCATTAAAACAGTCTGCCACTGTGTGGACGTTCCACAGCAGCTGCTTAGCATCGCTTGAATACTTTGCAGTAAAGTTGCAGTGCAAACGCAAGCTTCTGAAAGTTATTCTGCGACAACAGTCATCTGCTACACATTCGCTGGAGTCATATGAACAGTGCAAATAATACATAGCGCAGTGATTATAAGTCCGCTGGAAATTATCAGTGGCAAGGGGAGTGCCGTTGAAGTTCTCATCTAAAGTTCGTTGCAACAGTGGATTATTTCCATGAGAACGAAATGTACACGTATACGTGACACGAGCTTTATTCATGAGCCAAGGGCAATGACTAACAATAAGTTTGAGAGTAAACAGAACATGCTTGGTAATAATGAATTGAATGCAAAATTTCGATAAACTTCATATTACGCTAGATTGAAAACAAAAGCGGACGCTGATTTTCATTGCACTGTAGCTTAAGTTCCTGTTGTGTACCTTATAGAAAATTCAATTTGACAGAGAATAAAGGTAACAAACAATGACGAATCAGTATTCGTGTTCCATTGCGTTTATAAACTTTGGAAAAAAAGGGAACCCGTCGAAATACGAAAATTTCGACCGAACGTGATTGTAAATATTAGAAATTAATGTGAAATGATAAGTTAGTTAATTTCTCACTTAGGCAAGTGACCAGAGTTTAATAAATATTCATTGTGTAACATACAAAAGGTTTTCGATTTTAAGTTATAAAAATATATGTCAATGGATATAGTATTTTTTGTTATTCTTCTATGTACAGTGCCTTCTGTGTTTCTGTATTGCCCTTTTTTAATTCTACGAATGGTTTCCATCTTTTCCTCAGCTGCTTAATACCTCGTGGAAAAATTCTTGATCCTTGAAGTCTGATTTGTACATGATCTTCGGTTATATTCTATATCCTCCAATATATCATCCTCAGACCTATGAAAAGTATTGCACCTTTTCGAATTGATCAAGCTAATACAGTATTGAACGTGTAGAAAAACGTGCTAAAATATGATCTCTGCGGAGACTCTGTCGCAGTGGATTCTGATTCGCTTTAAGCATTTAAGTTGAAGCCAAAAAGCTGCAGAATCCACGAGAAATCTACGAGTGGCACTTGGAGAGAATGCAGTTGGTGATTGCGAATCATAATTTTGGTTCGCGAAGTTTCGAAACTTTCGCTGGAAGGGTGGCTACCGCTATTTAACGATAGTTTACCTTGACGTTAAATCGAATTAGAACCATAGAAAACGTGCCTGGATATTGACGAAAGATGCGCAGATATCTGAAACAGTGGCATGAGATAATTGGTGATTACGTTATCTACTTTATGGCAGTTTATTAAGAAGCATAAACAACAACTTTCCTCAGGACTTAGTAGCTGCAGTTCCACCATTGTCCTCGAGCTGGTGCTCGTTCACTTCCTGGCGTAATGTTCATGTCTATCACACTCTTTAATCGTGGTATGGTGTTCTTCCTTTCCTGCGGTTCTTCTCATCAGCAAAAGGAATACGATATGCGAAATTTAATGGAGATGTTAATGGCGAATTAAATTATTCTAAACATTAGGTCTACCAGAAAGTTTTGTCCGATAATGTCATCTCATGCTTCAATCTAAATGGCTGCATCTTTTTACCATTGTATTTCTAAATATGTGCTTTGCTAAATTACATTAGTAACGATGGAAATTATATTGTTCAGTAAATATTCATAAATGTATTGAAAATGTATTACTTCCTTTGAATTCGAAAACGGAGAGAACTTTCCGGTGGACCTATTATTTAGAAGAACCAAATTCTCACAATCTGTATCGCAAAAGAAAGTCTTCCTTCCACTTATGAATCGAGTATAATTAAAATTTGGTCCATTTTTGTCCATTTTTGAATTCAATGAAAATAATACATTTTCAATACATTTATTAATATTTACTGAACAATATAATTTCCATCTTTATTAATGTAATATAGAAGAGCACGTACGTATTTAGACACCCAATAGTAAAAAGAGACAACCATATAATGGTGAACATTCCCGTTCCAGCAGAACATTCCCGTAAAGCTAATATAACGTGAAAAATATTACGGCGTGCAATAGAAAACACAATTAAAACCACACGATTTTGTACTAACGTTTTAGACGCAGATTTTCCAGATATTACTCGTATTTGATTAACATAGATCGTAGAATAAATACAACATACTACGAGCGATGTTATAAAATTATATTTAATATGTAGCTATAAGATAAGGTATATTATGTGTTGGGTAATCTCATTTTTTTTGCGCCAATGTGCATATTGATACTTGAGTCAATGTTACGATTGCACTTTGTACCTGCGAAAAGGTATTGCTTTCGCGTTCAACGACTTCTGCTTACCTTTCTAGGATAAACCGATTACAGCATGACTGTAAAATTGCTTCAATTTTGTTTGATTAAAATAGTTAAGAGAACGCGTCTAAAATACTTCTCTCTCGCTGTAATTAATTAAACTCACCTTGTTCTTAAGCATAGTAATGTGTGCAGGTTTCTAATCAGATACTTTTTATTGTTCTAATGTCAACACAATTATTTTTATTCCAACGATATGCTTCCTTGCTTGCACGGTAACAAATGTTTAATAAGGAGTAACTCGATTAATCTAATTGCAATGAAATATTACATCTATCAATAACATGGCCAACTATGCAGCGGTATTTGTAAATTGAATTTTTCATGACATCGCAAGCAATACCGACATGTACGATCCCGAAGCTTTCATGACCTAGAAACATAAAAATTTCAGCTATTTGTACGTCTACTTTGATGAATTATATTCACGACTCGAATAATATTGAATATTACAAAATTAATAAATAACGCGTTTGAATAACCGACATTTGGATATGAGAAGTTCTACCATGTATTCCTGTTTAAACGTAATCAGTATTCATACAGTTACGAATTCTTAAAGTTATCGAGTGAACAAAAAATAAATACATAGCTTACGTCGGTGAAGCTTTCCATGGAGAGGCTTGCAAATTTTCCAAACGTGAAAGTAAAACCTTTTTGAGATCTTAATATCACAAGTATCAAGAGCCGAGTTTCACTGGGACGCAAATTGTACCAAAGGACCCCATACGCTGTATCGCCGATCAATTTGCTCTAAAAGTAAAAGAAATAATGAAGGAATTATATTATAATATTATTATTTTTATATAGACAATATATTATATTATACTATAATACGGTTTTATAATATTATAATCGTAACTACAAAAATGTGTTATTATTATTATTATTATTATTATTATTATTATTCTAACTAAAAACGGAAAACTTATGGTATAAAGTAATAATATACAATCGTTAAATAAATATCTGATCTGGATAATAAGCACCATTAAATTTCTGAGTTTCTGAATCGGTAGAAGAAACTACTGAAACGCATAACATTTGTATTTAAATATCAAATAAACCGTAGTATCGTAAGGTTCCAAGTGTAGAATAAAAGAAGAAAATATATTCGACAGCTTGTAAATTTATTCACTTTCAAAACTTCGATATACCAGAACTCTGTTGTGTCCTCCGGTCTTGAGAAACATAGAATTCTGATTTCAAATAGATGTTGTAAATGTAACGTCCTGGCAAGATACATGCAAAGCAGTTGTGTGAAATAATTTATTATTTAGTAACCTTAATACTGAGGTACTCTCCTGCGAAGCAATATATAAACGCCTCTAAACAAATAGCGATGTAGAATACAACGCATTTGAGTAACTGAATATATCCGTTGTCTGTATGTAAAGCCTATAATATACAAATGTTCTGTATTTAAGTGAATTGCAATGCGATAAGGCAAGAATATACTTTGCTTACGTATTATTACCATGAAATAGAACAACTTACAATTACGATAAGATAGCCCAAGCAACAGGTGAGCAGAGTATTTGATATAAGTTGACTCAGCGCTATGTAAGTAAAGAGCTTTTCGATTCTCTCTGTAAATATAATTATCTCTTGATGCCTGTTGACGAAGAAGTTTAATTGTTTTCGGTTTATGCATGTAATTTCCTTCAATATCCGACACATAATATCGACTTGACAACCTACGTGAAGTACCTGAAGGTAATGAACTCAATGCTAAAAAATGGCTATATAAAGCTATACAATATTGTAAAATTATAACTTTAATCAAAATATATAAAATTTCAACCGAAAAGTATTTGAACTGAGGAAGGTATTTTCATCTGGTTTTATGACATGCTGTTAAAACGATAGCAAAATACTCAGAACCGAAAAACAATTCTTCAACAATTTAATTTTCACGTATATGTTCTATTTACTTTAGCCACTATGCCTAGAAAGATATTTCGAAAATGTATTTTTCATTTTGTTGTACATATTCTCAAAGTACGATGTGTCTCAGTTCTCAGGAATAGTGTCTCAAGAGGCAAAAGTCGTGCGATCTCCTTGTAGTGCACATTGGGCTATTCTAATGTCAGTGGCTCACCTTTCATTTAAATTGCGATAAAATGGCAAAAAAAATCGTACATCAATTTTACTGTATCTTTAAATCTGTGGTGCTTTAAGTCAAGAAAAAAATTTCTCAAGATTCGTACTCAAGAGGTTTGAATTTGTAAAATTTTACGAAAAAGGTGCCTCCACTTTTCCATTCGCTAGTTCATGCAAACATATCCGTAAAAGAATGAACTCAGGTCTATCAAAGTAAGGACTGTGCGCTTTAAAATGAGCTTAGGTGGTTTGCTGTTCGATTTCTTTCCACAAAGTTACAGCAGTTCAAATTCCGATCGTTCAGTGATCCTTTAAGTTTACGCACCAGTCTATTTTGAAGGAGATAAATGTACATTTCTCATTAAGGGGCATAACCCGTCTTATTTATAGACACGTGTACTTGTAACTTTCGTTCCATGTAAAATCAAACAAATGTTAAGTAATTTCTGATTTGATTTGTAATGTGCAACATCGCAGTTAATTATTTTTAATTATTATTAAGACCACCGAATTCGCAATCAACCATTTTTTATGCAAATTTTTCTATAAACAGTAAATATAATAAATGGCAAGAAGTCGGTATTATATTTAATTGCATGTCAAGCGAAGAAATATACAGACTATTGTTTCCATGATTGTAAGCTATCCTTCCCGAAAAATTTCTCATTTTCAGCGTAAATATTAACGTGCACAAGTATATGTAAAATTGTAGCAAATACTTAAAAAACATAAAATGCAACTAGTTCTAGAAATATCCCCCAAGGATGTTTAATAATTACCGTCACTGATGGAAATACCCTCTTCAAATTTGAAACTAAGCTAAGAAATAAATTAAACCTTGAAAACATAATATTCAGTTATATTAAATATCAGTATTCGATAGAATTGTATAAAATTCCTTACTTTCCCCAATTTTTGTATAAAACGCAGAGCTATTTATTAAAAAAAGCAGCTAATCGTTTAAAGATAACGTGTTATTAATGCTTACCACCATTAAAAGAAGACCAGTAAATACGCCAAAAGCAAAAGCTGCCGATGCCAAATAAATGTATTGCAGAAGTATTACAAATTCGTAAATTGGCGAACTGTTAGTATCAAATGGTAAGTCCATTTTTAACAAAAGCTCCCGATGTGTCGTTACATTAGGTTCTTGAGATACAAAAACACCAACTGCATAGAAAGCAGTGGATGATACACAGACACACATCACCGTACTCGTTAAACAATAAGACAAATGCGCTGTTTTCGATATAATCTTCTCAGTATCTACAACAGCATACTTCTGACACTCTTCTACCATAACTCTTAACATTTTACGAAGAATACTGTGAATATTGTTCCGAATATTAGAATATTTCATCAAAATAGTGTACAGATTAGCATATTATATGTATAACTGTTATTTAATGAATTGTTGAGTTAAAACGGTAAACGATGTAAGTGCCAAAAGAAATAAAAAATGATTCGTTCAATGAAAATAATACTAAAAGCGATAACAATATTAATCTACATGTTGTATTTCATTCATTAAATAAATAATAATATACTTGTAAGCTATAGGATTTATTTACAAGTAATTATAAATATTGTATTATAATTAAATATATAATAATTTAATAATAATAATAAGACATAAAATGTTCACTTATGACATTCGCTACATGCATCATTTCAAACCCTCAATTATTTAAATAGTTTGCTCATAAATAATATCATACACCTGTTCCCTTAAATTCTCCCTATAATACAGAAACATCTAGTAAATGAAAGAATGTGCTAACTGGCAACCTTATTGTTTTCTATAAATCGGGATATTCAAAATATAATATAAACTTCCAAATGTAAAAGTTTAATTGAAATAACATGCTGGACAACCGTTGTTAGAAATAAACGACATTTATTATCGCACGCGATTTCCATACTCGAATTCGTTTTTCATGGTAATTGAAATCACGAAACTTACGTGTGATGCGTCCAGGCAACAATCAATTTGATATACGTTAAAGTAAACGGCATACAGATGCTTAAATTGTCGATCACTTGTATAAGGGTATTATACTTGTAGTGGACAATCACGTATCGGTATTGGTAACTCTGGCATACACTCAAAACGATTATCCAAATTAATCTACGCAAAATCAACCATGGCGTTCCTGGCCAAGAACCAGCGAAACAAAGTCCATACTTCACCGATCGACTGATTGTATCAATCGTCGTCATTTCGTACAAAGTGTATTTATTTATTCTTCCGTCTACGTTCTCGCGACTTTTAGTATTTCCTTTGCGAAACTCCATTAAACATTGCACTGTCCCGATTGTTACTATTGAGCACCATTGAAACCATCGGTCACAGAGCTACTTGTGCTCGCAGCAACTGCTTAGCATAGACTGAAAAACTTTACATTAAAATTCTGGTAGAAGCGCAAGTCTGTAGAACTTTCACGTCGACGGGGACCATTTGCCTCGATTTCGCTGAACAATCATAAATATTGCAAATAGTGTTACGGTGATTATAGGTCTGCTGAAGACTGCCGATGGTAAGGGGAGGACGGAAGTTTCCATCTGAATTTTATTGCAACAGTGTATGATCTTCATGAAATATAAACGAGACGCGTAGGTATACGTCACACGAGATTTATTTATGTGTCGGGGACAATTTGCAAGTTCGAAAGCAAACAGAACACGAGGGGGAATAAAGTACTGAACGTACAATTTTCATGAGCTTGATACCACATGAGATTGAGAGGCAATCGAACTTTCTTTTCCGTTCGGCTGTAATTTAAGTTCGTACTTGTAGAAACTTTGTCTCGGGCAGAAAATAATAATACCGGGTCGCCCGGTAGAAAATGTGTAACCGTTTATTCTAATATCCTTCGTGAAAAGTTTTCTATTCTGTGTGGTTTGAGAAGAAAGCGAACGTTTCAAAAAGCGAAAAATTGAATTACAATGAGGTGGAACGAGCGTGAATTTGCGGTGAATTTTGCCTTCGAACAGTATTGAGGGAGAGACTAGGTTTCTTGCTCAACACTAGGTTTTCGGACAAGTTTGAACACTTATTTGTGCTGACGTCCCTCCGATTAACAATATCCAATGAAAATGTGCGTTTTCTTTAAACAATTAATTCATTTAATTTCGATGTGAAATACAATTAATATTCACGGACCCTCATTATTCTTTGCACTTCAAATTTTGAAATGCGTCAAATTGACGCGGTTCGTAAACCTAGTGTGAAAACAACACAGTGTTACTATTTCTTATAATTAAATATAAATCCCAATTTTGTCGTTTAAGTATTTGTGTCTATATACACGTGCATTGCTGTATTCTAAATGGAAGTTATTTCGGGGGCTTATTCTCGAAAGCACAATCCGACAGATGACAAGAATAAAGTTATATCCTTTACTTTTCATCTCTGGGCGACCCACATTCTTAAAAATAAACTTCTGTATTCTTCATTTCACTTGAAACGATAATTCTGTTCTTCCAATGGCGTGACTTCCATTTGCCTATCTTAATTCAAGGTATGAGTTTTATTAATTCATAGTCGCTCTTATAAGTTACTCTTAAAGTAAAGAACAAACTCGCATAAAGAACTCCAACATTATTGCAACTATAAAAAGACCGCAAGCTCAAATACTATAAAATATAACGTTAAAACGATTGGCGTGTGTCAAAACAGGGGCCATGAAAATAAAAAAATTGTGCATTGATGTTAATGATATGCAATGTGTAAATATTGTATTAATCGTAATGTTATATTATACGCGATGAATTTTAAAGATTGGACATTCAAAAAACACAGTGATAGGAGAAATACACATTAATCTATTAACGCCAGCGAGTGCTACACATCGCAGTGGTGTACAAAAGACTATTTGTACACGCATCACACACTAAGCATGACAAATCTAAGGACTATTAGATAAAGGATAAATGACGTATACCTACATATACCTACCTTTGTATCTATTTCTATTTTTTTTTTTAATATTAAACCACCAACTTGTGCGGTAGTAATTGTTTATTAAGGTAGCGACTGCATTCAGTCAAATCGTATTAACGTCAGTCGATTTAAATCACAAAAACATCTACATATATAATAGGACGTACAGTTTGAACTTCTCATGACATCGCAAGTAACACAGACATATAAGATGCTGAAGCTTTCATGATCTAAAAATACAAAAGATGAATTCATGAATTAGGATTAACGTCCATGGAAAATCACATATTATAGAATTAATAATTATTTGTTTCCTTCGCAACTGATTATTTAGTACATGTGTGCATCGTTTGGAGTGCAATGTAAGATCGTTTGTAAGAAAATCCGAGGGTTCGGAGCGCCCAGTAGGCCCATCCGGGAAATGTGACTGAGAGGCAGGGAACGGCATACATTTGGGTGTGCCGTAAAGCAGGCCCTCGAACGTGCTACGTCGTGGGTCCGACGAGCACGCCGACGAGCCCGGGCGCCCGTGAGGCAGCGTCTGGGCACTGAATACAAAGCCAATGTCGAGATCGCACGGATAGCAATCCGTAGAATATTGTAGTATTAGCGTGTAATACAAATAAATACCCGTATAAACTTTACTGGGTAAATCTACCCTAAAATTAGTTGCAAGATAATCGAATCGGAGTCTGGATTAGGTATTACAATGATTGCGTAGGCGTATATATGTTAAGAAGGTGTTAAAACTGTGCTCCCTCGACCGTAGTCTATACAAGAATGCCTTTCCTTGGCAAAAGCGACGATCGTGAGGTCGCCTACGTCACCTAGGCTCTTTTTAACCATTTTAGGGTTCCCCCAAAAGAAAAGCTACACTACGCAAAGATAGCGTGCATCGGCGAAATGCACATGGCCGGCTTCGGCCGTTCCTGTACCTCGAACATTCTAACATAGTCTTACACATTATATCTTCCAATAATAGTAATACCAACTACATAATTCGTTTTTCCATTGGATTACGTTTATGTAATAGAAGTTTGGTATCAACGAAGTTATAAAACATTAAAATTATTAAGAATCTAAGTATACACTATGTACATAAAATATTAAATATCTTACGTCTGTGAAGCTTTGCATGGAAACGTTCGAGAATTTTCCAAAAGTGAAAGGAAAGCCTCTTTGAGATCTTAGAATCACAAGTATTAAAGGTTGAACTTCGTTTCGGTGTAAGTCATACCAGAGGAACTGATATGCTGTATCGCCAACCAATCGACTCTACAAATGAAATAAAAACTTATATTTACGTATACCAAAAAGTGTCGAAGTATCTTCACATAATTTTCTAAAATCATAACAATAATAAAGGACAGACATTTAACATGCGTCAATAACAGTCGATTACATTCGAAACTTCATTACAGCGCATTATTATTCATTTCTTTCACAATTTACAGAAATATAGCACACTTTATAGCTATAATGAATTTTCAAAATATATAGTTGAGGCATTCTGATGAATGTCTGTAATGAAATTTCGACTTATTCATGGAAGAAAATCATACAGAAGCTAATACGTTTTATACTTGCAAAAGTGTGCATAAAACGAAGTTACTTTATTTTGATATATTGCCTAATAACCTTATTATCGAGGTACTCTCCCACGAAGCAGTATATAAATTCTTCTAAACAAATGGTGATGTAAAATACAACGCATTTGATTAACATAGGATATCCGTTCTCTGCACGCATTGCCTACAATATTAAACTTTTTTATGTTCGAGATGAAACCTGGTATTCAAAAGATGACAAGGAAAAATGTTCTTTTTTCTTTCTGTGCAATTATTAATAAGTAGTTAAACACATGTTAAATGATAAATGTGCACTACTTACAGTTACAATAAGGTAGCCCAAGCAGCAGGTAATTAGAGTATTTGTCACGAGTTGGCCAAGTGCTATGTAATTAAACAGTTTCTCTATTCTCTTTGTAAATATAATAATCTCTTGATGTCTGTTAACGAAGAATTTTAGTTCTTTTTTATTGTTATTGTTAATATTGTTTTTTGAAACATCCGACAATGCCCGACACATAATATCGACTTGACAACCTACATGAAGAACCTAAGGGGTAACGAACTCACTGCTACAAAATTGTTCAAATAAATAATATGATTTAAGTATAATTTTAATCAAAATAGACATAAATTTTAACAGAGCAGTACCTAAACTTAAAGAGCCATTTCCATTTGACAGATTGACAATTGGTTACTTTTTTTAATATTTTCAACATTGATAATGTTTTTAATAGAAGAAAATACTTTTACAAAAAATTCGTTCTCTTGCAACATGTAATATATTCGAAGTAAGTTCTTGTCTATAAATCTCATTTTTACTGATCAAGAGCGATTGGCAAGCGAAAAGTATAAAATTGTGCTATAAATGCCGAATTTTGCAAATATTTCATAGACAAATATAATTCTCGCTGTATATTATCTTATTTATGAAAAGCAAGAACTCAATTATGTGCTTCAATAACAAAATTCGGTAAATTACAGCCAGTATTACTTTCATCGTTTTAGCTTTAGAGCCACTCGTACTCGAAATCACACATCGCATTGCGTGCAACGACTTGATAAAATAATAGTGTATATAATTACTTAAAATTTAGCATATCCCTATGCGTCCCGTAATAAAGACTTTATTGGATTAAAAGATGCCGACAATGTTTAATCAAATTAATCATTTGAATACAGTCCACCATTAATACTTACTATTGTTAAAAGAAGAGCGGTGAATAGGCAGAAGACGAAAGCCGAAGATACTTGATACAGGTATTGCACAGCTATTACAATTTCGTAAATTGGCGACCTGTCTGCGTCAAACGGCAGGTACATGTTTAATAAATGGTTTCGATATGCCGTTTCGTTACTTCTCTGAGCTACGAAGACACCAACTGCATAAAAAGCCGTGGACGACACACATACATATATCACCGTACTCGATAAGCGATAAGTCAGATCAACGGTCTTCACTATTAAATTCCCTGTGTCAATAGCAGCATATTTCTGACATTCTTCGGCTATAATTCTCAAAATATCCTCAAGAACGCTGCGAATTATAGTTCTGGATCTCAGATTAATCCACAAAAATAACATAAAAACTAAGATATTGGGTTACTGCGTGTGATATAGCTGATTTCTCAAGCACAGAAAACCTTTTAATATTTAACGATTAAATGTGTGAGTAAATGGGAATAATTGCACATCAATGTAAAAGCAAAAACTCGATAAATACAACACGGTCAATAGTTTCTGAATTTTTCTATTATATTTCGTCTGGAACAACCTAATACGTAACTATTTACAAATAAATTATTTAGACTCCGTACTTATCAAAAACAGCACACAGGGAGTCTTTTAAATTAACCCTTCTAATAAAAGAGCGTTTAAGTGGCAAAGGCATTAGTATTTATGATTTTCAATATTGAAAAAGTAATAAAGATTGAATATAAAATTGTTTGAAATAACATATCAAACAGGGTTGTTAAACATGAATCAAATTTACTATCACATGCGAATTTCATGCTCAAGATATTTTTCACGATAACAGTTAATATTAGGAAACTTACGTATGATGCGTCCAAGCAACGAGTAATTTGATAGACGATAGAGTGAACGGCATACAGATGCTTAAGTTATCGATCACTTCTATCATGGTACTACATTCATAGTGGATAATTACGTAAATGTATTGATAAGCTTGAAGGACACCCATAACGAGCACCCAACATAATTTGTGTAATTTCGGCAAACGTGTTCCTGGCCAAGAAGCAGCAAAATACAGGCCATACTTCACCAGCGAACTCACCGTATTTATGGACGTCATGTCATATAAACTAATTACTTTCTGTTGCTAACATCCGCGCGAATTGTACTTCTCCGTTCATAACATTCAGTTAAACGTACACCACGGTAACCATTTTTTAACAGCACTATCATGTATTGTCACAATGGATTTTATGGACGTGAACCAACGGAGACAACTTTATAGGGTAGACTATGAACCTCGTAAGAAAATGATGGTGCAAGCTTGAGCTTACGAAACTTTTCCGCACCCTACAAGCATCTGTCATGCACTCATAGGACACAGATCAATTTTTCAAGCAATATTACAATGATTATAGGTCCACTGGAAATTGTATGTAGCAAAGGGAGAGCAGTAGAAGTTTCTTGCAACAGTGACGTGATTCTCATTAAAAATTCAAGACGAAGTATACAATACGCGTGCGTGGCATTATATTGTTTGGGTCGCCAGTTGGAGAACATCTACAAGTTCGAACTCGCGGAGCAATCGTGGAAATAAATTTGAATGCAAAAGAAAGTCCGTGAATTTGTATCGGCATACAGTGAAAATAAGTGAAATATTGTTGTCATTATTGTGCATCATAATGTGAACAAAGGAAGAAAAGAAAATAACGTTTGGTGTAATGTCTCGGAAAGGTGATATGGAGAAGTGATAAAGCATAATGTTTTTAAACAAAGAATCGAACTGCGGAATAGAATTTGAAAGACGTTTGTGTTTTTTAAGAAGACATTGAAAGTTTGCTAATTCTACGTTAACTTTATAACACTTTTATCAACTAAATTATAAAATGCATCAATATTTTCTGTTGAAGTAAATGTATATTTTATAGTGTACCACAGCTATTATCATGTACATGTGAAAAAATTAGAGATTCCTCTGAATTCCAGTTTGCATTTTATTCTGTATGGTTAATTATTTTACAAAGCAACAAAATTATCACTCAAACTGCAGTACATCCATCGTGCGATCTCCTCGACAGGGTGATTACTCCAATTACAGCGTGAAGTACAGGTTGCGCAATAGTATTGTTTGGAAGTGCCCGTAGTGTACATAGGAACAGGTAACCCACTAAAAATACGTCCCTAATTTAACGTCGGGTGATGGCCAAAATAATACTCCAGAAGTCATTCTACCGTAATCTATTCGGCTGCGCATAGATTACGCTCTTCACTCACAATCAACTTTGAGGGGTATTATCATGTTTCTTGAACATTGGTTGGTGTAAATGTGAGGGCTTATATTCTGGCACTATTCATATTTAAAATTTGAAATATCGATGAGGTGGTGGGATTACATGCACTTCTAAACATAATAATTCAAGCTACGATGTCTATTTATTAATTTTTAATCAGTTCCATAAATTACTCGTGAATCTAAGAATAAGTTAGTATAGAGTTCCCTAGAATTGTGTTAATACAAGTAATAAAAAGGTAACAACCTTAAGTCCTCTAAAATATGAAACAAAAACCATTGTCGCGTGTAATAGAAAGTGCTATGAAAAATAATAAAATTGTGTATCGATGCTATGGTGTACAGTTTCCAGATATGGTAGTAACTGTAAAATTCTATTATCTGTCATGAATTTGAAAAATTGGATGTTCAAATGACACTGTGATAATGATACTGACAAAGAGAATCAAATGATTTATTTGATGCCAGCGAGCGTTACAGATCGCAATGGTGAATACAAAATATTTTAAAGCATGACAAATCTAAGAAATATTAGAAAATGAAAGGTCATATGGTGTACATGTATTTTTATATGTATCTTTATTTTAACAATAAACTATCGATTAGTGCCACAGAAATTGTTCATTACGAAATGATTGTATTCAATCTATTGAGAATAACGTAAATCGATTTAAATCACAAAGACAGTTATATAGTTCAAATATTTCATGACATCGCAAGTAACACGGACATGTAAGATGCTGAAGCTTTCATGATCTAAAAATATAGAAGATAAATCCATTTACTTCGATGAAGTAGGATTAACGTCCATGTAAAATTACATATTATAGAATTAGTAACAAGTTTGTTCTATTACAAATAATTAGTACATCGTTTGAATGTTAATAATAATAATACAGATTATGTAATTCTTTTTTCCATTAAAGTATGTATGTATAGAAGAAATTTGACATTCACGCAGTTGTAAAATATTAAAACTGTTAAGAGTATAAGTACATACAAAAAATATAAATATCTTACGTTTGTGAAGCTTTGTAAAGAAACGTTTGAGAATTTTCCAAAACTGAAAGGGAAACCTCTTTGAGATCTTAGTATCACAAGCTTTAAAAGTTCAGCTTCGTTTCGCTGTAAGTTATACCAGAGGAACTCATATGCTGTATCGCCAACCAATTGACTCTACAAACGAAATAAAAATTTATATTTACGCATAGAAAAAGTATCGAGGTATCTTCAAATAATTTTCTAAAGACATAACAATAAAAAAGCGCAGACATTTAACATGCTTCAATAAAAGTCGATTACATTCAAAACTTCATTAGCAGGCCATTATTATGTTTTTCTTTAATAATGTACAGGCATATAGAACACTTTATGGCCATAATAAATAAATTTCAAAAGATATGGTTGAGGAATCTCTGTAATGAAACGACTTATTCAAGGAAGAAAATCATACAGAAGTTGATGCGTTTTATACTTGCAAAAGAGTGCATACAAACGAAGTTATTTTCTAGAATATGTTATCTAAGAACCTTATTATTGAGGTACTCTCCCACGAAGCAGTATATAAATTCTTCTGCGCAAATGGAGATGTAAAATACAATGTATTTTATTATCATACCATATGCGTTATCTGAGCGCAACGCCTATAAAATTCCATTTTTCTATATTCTAGTTGAGATTTGCAATTCGGGGGAAATGCTTTATGTGCTGCTATTAATTACTTATTGCACACTTATTAATTTGCAAAGCTGAACTACTTACAGTTACAATAAGGTAGCCTAAACAACATGTAAGTAGGGTATTGACCAAGAGTTGGTAAAGTGTTATGTAATTAAAAAGTTTCTCTATTCTCCTTGCAAATATAATAATTTCTTGGTGTCTGTTAACGAAGAATTTTAGATGCTTTGTTTTGTTCTCGTTTGAATCTTCTGATAATGCCCGACACATAACATCGACCTGACAACCTACGTGAAAAACCTAAGGGGTAACGAACTCAGTGTTACAAAATTGAAAAATGGACGTTATGATGAAAGCATAGCTTTAATAAAAATATCTACAGGGTGTTCTGTCTAACGCGACGCACAACTTTTCACCCACTTGCAGCCATCTGACAAAAAAATATTTAGAACAAAAGTTGCAGGGTATAGAGTGTACAATAAGTATCGGTAAACAAAATTTCGAAAACAGCTTATTTTCATGGCGAAATCAAGGTCACCTTGGATGAAAGAAATAGGAACACATATTTTTTTTTCCATACTGTAGAGGACATCCAGGCGAATTCAAAACACATATTACATGATATTTTTACTAACACATTATTCGATTTAAAGTAATGGAAATGTGAAATGTTTAGGTCTTTGTCTATTTGACTTTAAGACAGTGTAAACATTATTTGACCCCGAAGGTCAATGATGTTCCCTGAGTTACAGAGACACCCTGTATATATAATTTTAACTGATCGGTACCTGAACTTAAAAAGGCATTTCCATTTGTCTAGTTGACAATTGGCAACTACTTTTAATATTCTCAAACTTGATAGTGCTTTTAAGAGAAGGAAATACTTTAAATGAAGTCTCGTTCTCTTGTAACATGTAATATATTCGAAGCAAGTTCTTGTCTATAAATCTCATTTTTACTGATTAAAAGCGATTCTCGTACTCGAGATCACACACAGCATTGCGTGCAACGACTTGTAAAAATAATAGTGTATATAATTACTTAAAATTTAGCATATTCCTATGCGTCCCGTAGCAAAGACTTTATTTGATTAAAAGATGCCAACAATATTTAATCAAATTAGTCATTTGAATACAGTACACCATTAATACTTACTATTGTTAAAAGAAGAGCGGTGAATACACTGAAGACAAACGCCGAAAATACCTGATACATGTATTGCACAGCTATTACAATTTCGTAAGTTGGCGACCTGTCTGCGTCAAACGGCAGGTACATGTTTAACAACTTAGTGCGATGTGTCGTATGGTTATTTTTCGGACTTACAACAACGCCTATCGCAACAAATGCCGGGGATACTAGAAAAATACATATGACCATATTCGATAAGCGATAAGTCAACTGTACTGATTTCACTATGAAATTCCCTGTGTCGATAGCAGCATATTTCTGACATTCTTCTTCTGTAATTCTCAGAATATCCGCAAGAACACTGCGAATTATCATTCTGGATATCAGATTATTGCATAAAAACAATACAAAAATTGAGATATTAGGTTACTAAATTATTTAGACTCTGCACTTATAAACAACATCACACAGGTAGTAACTTAAATTGACGCTTATAATAAAAGAGCATCTAAATGACAAAGTTAAATATTAATTTTTATGGAACGAAAAATTAAAAAAAATACAAACGATTCAATATAAAATTGTAACTAAAACAACATACTAAACAGCTTTGTTAAAAATGAACGACATTTACTATCACATGCGAATTTCATGCTCAAATTCGTTTTCACGATAACAATTAATGTAAGGAAACTTACGAATGATGCGCCCAAGCAACGAGTAATTTGATAAACAGTAAGGTAAACGGCAAACAGGTGCTTAAATTATCGATCACTTCTATCAGGGTACTAGATTCATAATGGATAATTACGTAAATGTATTGATAAGTCTGAAGGACACCCATTACGAGCACCCAGCATAATTTGTGTAATTTCGGCAAAGGCGTTCCTGGCCAAGAAGCAGCAAAATGAAGGCCATACTTCAGAACCGAACTCACTGCATTTGTTGATGTCATTTCATATAAAATAATTATTTTTGAATGATATAATCCTCGTGAATTATACTTCTCCGTTCGCAATGTCTAGTTAAACGTACACCATGGTGATCATTTTTAAACAACACTACCATGTATTGTCACAATGGATTTTAAGAACGTGAACCCACCGAGACAACTTTATACGATAGACTATCGTATCTATAAAATACATTTATCTAACTTGGTAAGAAAATGATGGTGCAAGCTTGAGCTTAAAGAACTTTTTCCGCCCCTCGCAAGCATCTGTCATGCAGTCGTAGAAGACAGATCAATTTTTCAAGCAATATTACAATGATTATAGGTCTACTGGAAATTGTCTGTAGCAAAGGGAGAGCAGTAGAAGTTTCTTGCAACAGTGAAGTGATTCTGATTAAAAATGCAAGAAGAAGTATACGGTACGCGTGCGTGGCATTAAATTACTTGGATCACGAGTTGGAACGCATCTACAAGTTCGAGCTCGCAGGGTCATCGTGGAAATAAATTTTAGTGTAAAAGGAAGTCCGTGAATTTATATCGGCATACAATGAAAATAAATGAAATATTGTTGTCGTTATTTGATGTCATTGTATGAAAAGAAGAGGAAAGGAACTAACGTTTGGCGTAATGTCTCGGGAAATATGATATATGTATAGTGATACAATACAAGCGGTACAAGTGATAAAACATAATATTTTTAAGCAAAGAATAGTCCTGCAAAACTGAATTTAAAGAACGTCCATTTGTTTGAAAAAAATGCCTTTTTCTTCTTTCATTAATTTTTGTCACAGAGCTAAGTTTCTTTGAGCTAGTTTAGTGTGTCGGAAGATCAGAATTAGTGAGTCTTTAGGATCCATATTTTCGGCATTGATACAGCACATGTTTGGTGGATATAATCTGGTTACATATGGGGGAAGTTGGAGGTTCTGTTTTTTTAGGAGGTATTCATGAGTGATCTTCGTGTGTCCGATTTTGAGCCTCGCCATGATCGACTTCTCTTTTCTGTTTAAGTTGAGTCTTCAAGATGGAAGTCTTTTGCTACCTCGTGTGTTTTTGTTCTTTTTATCGTGTTCCATATCCTGTTACATTCTTGCTTTTCAGTATTGAATATTGGCAAGGGGAGGTCTTCATGCGGGATCGGTTTATCTATTAAAATTTGACGATTTAATGTTGCTTCTTTGGCCATGGTGTCGGCTTTTTCGTTACCAGGTAACGACTGCCTTGGTGGACCAGTGCCCAGGTACATAAGCATGTACTATATGTGTGGGAACGGGCGCCTCCACCAAAAAACTAAGAGGAACATAACATCATAGAAGACTGAGAAGGGACCGTGGCGTACTGACACTGGTTAGTACGTACCACCAGAAGATCTCGAGTTTGATACCCGTGTTCCCTTCCTTTCTCGTCGGTTCCTACATATGTTTATTGTTGTTTATGAGGTCTGAACAGGTTTCCTGGATGGTTTGTACCATTTCATGTTTCTTTTTTGAGTGTATAGAATTTATTGCGCTGATTACGATCCTACAGTCTGAGTAAACGATGGTGTTTTGGGGATTTCTTACTTCAGCAGTAAATATCGATGAGGATTTATGGAAGCATTGTTACTTAATCGCGTTGTCGTTAATGATGGCAAATCCTGTCCCTTGGTCGGTTTTTGATACATCAGTGTATGTCTTGTTATAACCGACATATTTATTGCCTAATTCTAGGAATTTAGTTTGGAGTACTATGTTACCTTTCCCGGTTTTTGGGGTGTTTGCTAGATCAGTATTTGTCTGTGGGATTTGTATGCCCCAAGGAGCTATTTCTCCGTAATTTCTTTCCATAATTGGAGTTGTTGCATATTTGGTAAAGTTTTGGAATTGGGAGAGTCTGGTGTAGAGTGGAGCAGATAGCTTTGGTTTTTTGTTGTGCAAATGTGTGTATCTGTCACAGAATATGTTGATGCATACAGGATTTATGGGTGTGGATGCTATTTTGGCGGCGCACTTTGGGCTCAGCAGCTGTCTTCTGTGTTCCAGTGTTGTTTCTTTAGCTTCAAATAATATAGTGCTTATTGAACTTGTACTGTAGCTACCTATGGCCAGCCGCAATGCTGCATTTTGGATGGGTTCGATTAATTCAAGTGTATTTTTTTCCCCGAATTATAGATTACAGAGCCATAATCTAGTTTGCTCCTAATTTGTGCCTAATAGGTTTTTAGTAGGATCTCTTGGTCCGCCCTCAATTGGTATGTGCTAACATTATAATGATGTTTATTCCTTGTACGCAAGTACCTTTTAGGTGTTTTAAATGTGGGATCCAGGTTAGTTTTTGGTCGAATACGAGTCCCAATAATTTTACTGTCCCTGCACTTTTTAATTTAGTGGCTCCCATGTATTGTTTGGGAGGGGTTTGATGGACTCTGTATTTTTTTGTGAATATGATATACTGCGTCTTCTGAGGGGAGAATTTGAATCCTGATTTTTGTGACCATATCATAGGATTGTTGATGATCGATTGTAAAAGTTCTGTAATTGTATCCAGATTTTTCCCCCTGCAAGTTAGTGTGAGGTCATCAGCGAACAGGTTTGCCTGAACCGGAGCTTTCATGTTTTTAATTACATCAGTTATTCCTATTAGGAATAAAGTGACGCTTATTACTTATTATTTCATTGCATTCCAGAAACCATCTGAGTCTTCTGTTAATGATTTTCTCCAGAATTTGGCATAAACAGTTTGTTAAAGGGATCGGTCTGTAGCCTTCAGGCTTTTGTTTATTTTGATTCGGTTTGAGTATAGGAACAATTATTGCTTTCCTCCATTCATTAGGGAAAACATGGTGGGTCCATATGCAGCTGTAAACTTTTCGAAGGAATTTAATGACTTTCTTTTAATGCGGCTTGACCGTTTTCGATCCACCACGGAGTACTGTGTGTTTTATTTGATCTGGATGTTTGAAAACTGATAAGAGAAAAATTTCCAGGAGTATCACCAGTCCGCCTGGAACAAATACATCTTGGAAAGTATGCAAAAGAATTGGAATTCCATCCAGCCCTTCTTTCAGTGGCCACTTTTTCTTGCAACTCGTTTAAAATGTAAGCTTAGAATTCGAGTCTCTATCATCGTGCAGCATTATCGTGCATGTCTTTGCCCGAATTTCCATCGAACGAGTACCTATATAGTATATTGTAAGAAATCTTTTGAGAATAAAACCAACTTTTTTCAACTCTGCTACGTCGTTTTGATTAGTCTATTCTATAACTACACTATAACAAGTCCCTAACAATAATTATTTCTGTTTGTTGCTTTTTACTGAAAAGCAACAATTGTTTGTAACAAGTAATAATGCATATTTCAATGCATACCGCATGATTATTGAAGATGTCACAATTAGTAATTTGATCGTACTTTATATTTGTTTCGTTACCATTAGTTTCGAATATACCAGCTAAAATTTTAATCGGCTTACCGGTTTAAATTGGATTATTTTATGAGGTAACGCACTATGGTCTGGAAACCTCGAAAAAGTGGTCAAAAGTCAGTTTTTTAAGATTAACATTTTGCAAAAATTTACATCAATTTTTCATTTTTCATTTCAAATCACCACAGCTACCCCCCATTCACCGATATTCGTGTAGTTACGTGAGACCCTGTATAACAGCAATAGTACGCGTCTACAACATTTCCAACCAACGTCAACTGCAGGTTTGTTAACAATATTACCAAAATTGTATTACTAAAGATATGTTTGAATCTTTATAAAAAATTAGGGCAGTTTGAAAACTGCTAGAACTGACACATTCTTTGCAAGTAGTAAGAGAACTGACTTGGAACATAATTCCGAAAAGATTTAGATGTATTGGGTATGACGAGTTGATATAATACATCTGAGATATAATATCTTAGCTTATGGAAATCAAGCCTTCGGAAGATACAGGTACCTATACAATGTATTCCGTTTAAACGGAAACAATGAAATATCGCAAAAGAGATTAAAGTTATCACAAAAATGTTCTTACGATAATTATTTGGTATAAAGGGGACCATCACAAGGGGGCAGACATAATGTTTCGATCGATGAAGTGGTGTGAGAGATATTACAGTTACATTAATTAGTTTAAACGGGACTCTGTATTTTTGTATTCATATCACAGTGACCTATGATACGGTATCATGCAGAAGAATGTCAAAAAGTGGAGACGAAAGGGTCAGGTATCACTGGCCCGTATCGAACTCTACGAACAAAGCTAGGACGGAATCTAGCGGTAAGAATTAGGGTTCGATTCGTCAGAGTGATCAAGACGTATCGAGAGAGGATATGCGATGCCCCGTAAATATGGTGACCATAGGTTATGCTCTGTGAGTGGTCAAGAGAACCGAGAATCAAAAGTGGGGACAGTTGGAAGCCAGTGAGCGGGCCCTCAGGCCCCTTAGACTAGACTTCCGTCTAGCTCTGTTCCGTACAGTTCAGCTAGCGATATCTGACTATTTCGGATGTACTTCTTCACATTCAGTTGCACAGAATGATATCGCGTCGGTCGCTGTATTCATCTCAACATATGGTACCATGATATGAATAAAAAAATTCAAAGTTTCATATAAAAAAATTAACTTGACTTCGATATCTATTCCGGCACTACATCTATCGCAACATTATTTGTACCATGTAATGTTACCCTTCATACCAAACAACTATTGTGACAAGATTTTTTTTCTAACCTTAATCCCTCTTGAGATATTCCATCGTTTCCAGTTAAATGCCTGTATATGTATGTACATACTTATAACAGATCTTTGAGCAGGTCTACAGTATTTCCCTGTATGAAACGTTCACAGTAATTATGGCACCCTTTTCTCATAAGCTTTCTCTAAATTATTGAAATTCCTTGTTCCATAGTTTTTAAATTGATATCCATACTAAGATTTTAATTTATGCTAGTGGAATCAATAGCGCAAGGCGTCCTACTTGTAATTCTTATCTTCGGAATAATTGTACATTGTAGAATTTATACACAGTGGCGAATTTTCGTAACGCGCGGCGTGTTTTCTACAATTCCTCTAATAGTTCTTCGAACAGGACTGTAGTTTAGTAGTAACGCGCTGAAAATTCGACAAGAGTGGTTTCGCTATCGTGAACGTCCATACAAGAAATACTGTACACCTACTAAAAGATCTGTCATACTATACAAGGATCTGCATTTTTAAAATGTAATTTCCACAGGTAAGATTTTATATTTTAGATCTACTATCTCATCCCGTGCCTTTCGAAAGTGCATGCAGTCTTGGCTAGTTTTAACTTTGTTAGTCGTAGCCAACCAACCCCTTTGATAGGGGTACTCGCAAACAGTATTTGTAGGAAAAACTGACGACCATCCACTGATTGTGCAACTTCGACGAAAGATGCCGCGAGCTAGACGTTGAATAAATGTTCTATTAATCGAGTGGTCGAAATATACTCAGCAATCTGAATATTTTTAAGAAGTAAAGAGTGAACCATGAATTACTTCCATGCTAGGACGGAACAATCATATAGTAATATAATATGTAGTTTTGATAACATTCTGCTTTCAGCATTGCAATTTTTCAGAATATTGAATATGAAATGTATACCATTACGAGATAGAAATTATATGAAAAGAATGTTTAACAATTATGTAAAAAAACAGAATATACTTTATGCCGCTTTTTTTGTGTTACATAACATAATCACTGTGCATTTAAATAATTCACCTGTTAGTTTTCAGTGTATGCAATCATCTATTAATACTCATATCCATGTATTCTTCGGGAATGATTCTTCTTAATCAGTACATAGCATACAGGATGGATACATATGATGCAGAAGCCTTTAGTGTCTGAAAATTAAATACAGTACAGGCATAGAATATAACCAATAACAATAAGTAATGTATGTGTGCCTCTCAGTATTTTTGAAGGCACATAATGGGTCGATTTTGATAATATTTAAAAAGAAACATTCAACTTCATTTATCCATTATAAATACAGCGTTCGTGACATATTGCTTATTCTTGTTGTTTCATTGTATTGCAAAAATTGGTAACATACTGGCAAGTCAAGTATCCTTAAAAAGACTCCGCATATGGTACTACAAATATTTATTGGATCGCCTACTTTATGGAGAGTGTGCAATTTTTATAATAATATGAAATTAACGTTTCTGGTGAAAGATGGACGAACAGAAATTTATTATTTAAAAACGTGCAATAATATCGTGAATATTTTTTCGTGTACGATACGGCTGTTATTTTCTTGGGTAAAGCGAATATATTGTGAAAAAGAGTGAACTTACGTTTGCAAAACCTTCCATAGATAATTCAGCAAATTTTCCAGCGCTGATCGTCAATCGCCTTTGAGATCTTATCATTAGCAGAATCACAACACGTTTGTCAGCATTGCTTAATTGATACCAAAGTGAACTGTAAGCTGAGTGGCCAACTGACACGCTCTATATAAAAGCAAGAAACATTTTGATTCATTTCTTCGATTCAGTAATAAATTCCCTGGTAATTTCTGAGAAATTTCTTAATTATGTACTAACTTTGTTACTAAGATATTCTCCAACGAAGGAAAAAATAAATGCTTCCAGTGTAATAGCAATATAAAAGAAGCATATCTTTATAAGTGACTTTAAACTTTCACCTGTATTAAGTGCCTAAAATAATGAAACATTATTTTAACTAGTTTGCTTAAAGTCGAATAAATAAATAGTCCTTATAAACGATCGCAATTTTAAAAATCTAAGTCTGCAATAATATCTATTAATAATAAGTGATTTATGTCTAAATATCTTACTAAACATTTATCGAGGAGGTCACATTGATACAATAGTACCATTTATTTATTAGAATTTTTTACATATTATAACCTGTCAGAAATGTAATCGCGAAGATGCAATATAAGAAGAATGCAAATATTGTACCTATATACATAAATGTAACCCAAAGAATTATTACTGTTACTAGTATCACCAGTGGCGGCTCGAGTATAGGCACTGTGGAGCTACAGCACCCCCTACTTCCACTTGATATTATCGTCGATAATCTATTGATAACATTTATTATAATTAGTTTTTTTTTTTTCTTTAATTCTTTCTTTATACTTGTACAATATATAATCCTTAAGCTTAATGTCAGTAGCCATCCCCCAGTTTATGAAAAAGATACAAAAATCTTTGCACGGAACTGTGCGCTTCACAGTTTCAGCGCGGAGGGGTTTGACTGTCGTGCGCACGCGCACACAGGAAGCCGCATGCGAGCTGCTAGGGAGAGAGGGAGCACTGTTGCTCCCGCAGTGCCTTTTACACAATTTTAAAACAAGGTCTAAAAATTTTCTGGAGCAGCACCCCCAATAATTTTAGCTACGATCCGCCACTGAGTGTCACTATTATTATTCACGAGACAAATCCTGCCGTTCGAAAGATATAACGTAGAGGGAAATATATACATACATACGCAGGCACATATCTATCTTATATATATATAAAAGAAAAGAAAAGAGAGAAACATGTACATTTACGTATATTACTCACAATTGTTACCATGAACCCTATACAGCAGATGACAAGTGTATTACATAATAACTGCATCAAAGCAATATACGTGAACAGTTTCTCAATGTATTCCGCATTCAAGATGATTCGATAATGTCTGTCAATTATAGACTTGATGGCAATTTTGGAGAATTCGTAATTTTTGTCTTTAGTACGTATATCTGCTAAAGCCTTATGCAATATCTCTATCTGCCCTCCGATATGAAATATCTAAATAATATTCATTAGATAATAAACTGTACACAGTCCTCGTCTTAGCTAATATCATCTTTTTATTTGCAAAGGAAATTTTTCCCAACAATACAATTGTATATATTAATTCGTTTCATTGGGTGCAACTTTTACTGTATGGTAGTCTAATGTGTTTAACTGAAGATACGTAAATATTTGTTATGTTGTAAACAGGGCTATTGTATGTAGGCCCATGCCCACCGAGATGTATAACGCATTGTTAAAAAGCTTACGACCAAAGGTGTGAACAAAGATAGTCAGTACTATCGCAACGTTCCGTTCGGGAAATGTAAACCAAATATAGAAGGGATAAAGGTAATATGTATGGATTCGGTTCTGATGTCAGGCGGTCGACTGATGCACAGTGGCTGTCTGGCTTGGTACTGTTTGAGACTACGTATGAGGTCCCATCGTTGTTCGTGGGCATTGCTGAGTGTTTCCACTGTTTCTAGTGTTTCCGCTTGATCGATAGGTAAATTCCAATTGAAACAACATTTTAAATTAGAAACCGTTTACAAATATTGACGTATTTTCAGAAGGTACATTTTAAATATTCAGGTTCTTCTAGAAAACTTTTTAGTCTAAAGTTATTAATACTCAATTATTACCCAAATATATGATTAATTGCGATATAGTAATTTTCACTTACCAGCGTAATCATTAACGCATCTAACAGAGCAATGGCGGATGCATTAACAAGTAATTGAAGAAATTGTACAATAAATACATATTCGTACGCCGGGTTTTCGTAATATGCAAACGGGAAATCCATTTTCAATAATAATTGTCGGGACGTTGCTTCAGCTCTGCCGCCATCACCCTCCCGAATCAATTCAAGAAATACAGCACCATAAATAAATGCGGCCGCCATGTATAAAGTCATAACTAGTTTTGTACAGTTGTACGCTAGATCAGCTTTGCGTACCATAGCGCCTTCGTTAAATTTTTCATTCGAAGAATGTGTCCAATCGTCCGACATGTGCACCAATATACTTCTCATTGTTCTGCAAGATATTATTACATCTGTATTAAATCTTTAGACTTCCAAAAAGAACTTCTAACATGATTGTTCTAATTTCTGTGAGATATAATAGTTCTCAAAGAATTTGTACAAAATCGACTATAGTCTTTTGTAGTATTTAGACTAGAACTATATTGGAACATTAGAATATTTGTGGAATAATACCTGGTAGTCATATTATAACCCACCATATTAGCAATCAGAGTAGATATTTTATTTTTGCTTGGTTTATTTAGTAAGTTAAGCAGATTCGGATACGTTACATAAATACAACAATTTAAGTATAGGAAGTCATGTGACTGGTGGTAAAACCGATAAGAATTTTAGATGAGAAAAACAGATAAAAATAAAGAATACAATTTTTCCATGTGGAGTATTATTTTTGAGGAAAATGGCTTTGGATATCGATGCACTCTATTAACTTTCAGCAATTGTTTTTGAAAGCAATCCTATGCAAAGATTTTATTCTTTATCTTTTTTTTATATTTTTATATGGAATAAAAATAAGTATGATAACATATTATATAGGGTGTCCCGTAACTAGTGCAGTATCCGTAGATGGGAGGTAGCTGAGGTGATTTTGAACAACTTTTTCGTTGACTAAAACGTTGGTTGAAGCTTCGTTTTTGAGTTATTAAGAAAAAACACTAGCCAATGAGAGCGCCCGTATAGCGCGCGCTCAGGCGCGTACCTCTCAACTACACTCGATTGTGATCGGGGGCATCGAGGGTATCGAGGGAAGCTTACGGCAAATATTACATTGCCTTAAATTAAGAATAATGTGTAATTATTCGTTATTCACGAATAACAATTTAATTAACAAATCGTTTAATAACTATGCCATTCTTTTATTCGTTATCCGAAACGAGCAAAGTGTTTTATTACTTACAAAAGAAATATACGCTTTCCTTCACTAGTTACGAGACATTCTGTATTCGATAAACTTTAGTAAAAATCATTAGGACGCCACAGCAACCTTCTTCTTGTACACACAACCATTCGATTTATTATACATGTTACGTATGAAGAATATTCCATACATCGCTCTCAACACGTTTTCGAGCTCACGTCCGTGATGGGAAAACGCCCTACAATTTGTTCGGTTGTCGTAATCAGATAAAGGGGTCCTGAGCACAAGTGCTGCATCATGACCGAGACGGGCGTGAACCGACGAAGACGCCTAAATTTCTTTATATGGAAAGTTCTAGTGCGTTCTCGCGCATTTCGGGGGTATATAAACCCTTTGGTTTCTACCCTCGTTGGTTCAGAGTTACACAGTCACGGGTAGAGTTGCGTCGTGTCACGCTCGTACAGAGTCAGTTATATCAGTGAGATTGGGTTTAGTGCACCTTTCGAATCATAGATTAATCATAGAATCCGCAAGTCTGGTTAAAGTTCTTTCGGCAGACTCTAAAGCGGCCCTCAGACCCCGCATCGCCAGTGCGTCAACACCATGCACATACTTAGGTAACTTACACATTTTCATATTATGTCATCGCGACAGAAACATTTGTATTTAAACTGATATACAGAATATATTGTACTAACGTATTAATGTTCACCTATAAATCGGGTAGTTCGTTAAACCTATCTTTACCCCGTAATCCTTGCATACTAGTAACAACGTACCCACTGATACAACTTTACCGCTCGAGTTGTATCAAACATTAATTTAGAGTTATCATCAGGTTCATCAGGTGCATCAGGTTCATTCGCACGTCTTTATCCAAACAAGCAAACAACTCCAACCTAATGGCCCCCCGATTTCGCATCGGGTTCGCCCCTAAGTCTATTAACCGCCGAGCAGCTCCCTGGTCAAGCGCCAGGTTCGTCTGTGAATAATCCAACCTCTAAGCAGCTCCCCGATTTCGCATCGGGTTCGTCTGCGAACTTCTTCCTAGTGGCTGCCCGGGTTCGTCCTCGCTTACAATAATCCTAGCGGCTCCCTGATATCGCATCAGGTTCGTCCGCGCACCTAACTAATAGGTGATTAACCATATTGATAACCATATTCCTGGGTAATATACCCTCGCTGGCCTCTCGTGCTGCCACACAGCCAGGCTCGTAACCCATATTTACCTATATTTGAACGTCCAGTACTGCATAGGCCAATAACACGATATTAGACATGAAAATAGTAATAACTTACTATTTTGTATATTAATTATTATAGTTATTAATAAATTAATTATACAGGCATAATAAATGACGTAAAGAGGCGTCTATTAATTTTTGTTATAGTTAATTATTATGAACAATAAGTTATAAAAACAGATGCCACAAGATTGAAAAATGGGCAATTCGAATGTAGGTCCCCACCAATGGGGGGGGGGTCCCCGGGTTCTGTGTGGCAGTCGCAAACTGATGTTTCGCTTCCGTCGTAAACAACCCAGGTTGGCCGCGGAGCTTTATTTCAGGTCAACGTTCTCAAAGAGTGCTAAATTAGGATGGCCATTTATTGTAGTATGCCTTTATGTTTTATGTTTATGACCAAGCGATCACATGCGTTTCTCATGGTTCGAGAGGGAGCGAAAAGCGTCTCTCCTGGGACCGCAGTTCGCGTTCGGAAGCGTTGCTTGCTCGCTGTACAACACTAGCCACTTTCAGTCGAATAGAAGTTCAGTGGTTGAAGAAAAGGGCCCGGTAGGTATTGAAAGTGTTCGTATCCGTGAGACAACACTGATGCAACGATGAAACGTTTTTATTTTTACTCATTCTGTTCTGAAAATTTTATTACGATATTGTTGACGGTTTTATGCTTAAAATGAGACTAAACGCGATCTAATTTGGATCATATTTACTTTATATTGCTACCCGTTTTTGTAATTTATCAACGCGAGTATGATCCAATTTACATCGCGTTTGGTCTTATTTTAATCACAACAGCCACAGAAATTTTTAATAAAATTTGCAGAACGAAATAAACAACAATAAAGAAGTTTTATAGTTGCATTAGCGTTGTCTCACCGATATACGTATCGGTCCCTGTCCCTGTCCCATTCAGCGGCCGTCGATGTCGGTGCCTGCACAGTGGCTGGGCTCTCGAAGATCGGCTCAAATTTCTAGCAATAAGAAGGCAAAGGTCTCCGTGGGCGCTAAGTGAGCACGGCCGGTCCCGAGCTGCGCTCACTCATCAAGAAATTACTGTACTAGGTACAAAATGGCGACCAGATACTTACGACCGCCTGATAGTTCGGCAAATAAACATTGCATATATTTTTTAAATTAAAATTTTCGTAAGTTAAACTCACATATAATAATCTCTGAAGCATATTGTAACATAATATTGCAATAAGTTTATTTTCTACATTATAAATTACAAATACTTTTATCACTTTCTTACATCGTACCGTTGTAATAGCGGACAGCTTCTTAAGACCGTTAGGTTCTTATCACCATTTGCTTAGTTACTGTCATTGTGGACATTGTTGCTATAGTCCGACGTGTTTAAGAATATAAACAATTACAAATCAGGCTGCAATCATGAGTCGAAGAGAGAATTTTACTCCTGAGCAGAAAATTCGAATTAAATTGTTGAGAGACGAGGGATACTCATTTTCGATAATTGCTGAAACATTAAATATGTATTTCAAAACGGCGTGCGTACAAGCAAGACAGTTCATATCAAAGACAGATTCAGTGAATAATGTGTCACGCGAAAGAAAGGCCTCGGAAAAAAACAGAGACAACCGCGTTGTTCAACGCATCTCTGAAGCTGATGAACATAAAACAACTGAACAAGTTCTCAATGAACCTGGTATCGAAATTAGTTTCAAAATTAGTGTCCGGACAGTGCGGAGAAGTATGAATGAATAATTAATCTTATGGATCGTGTTGCTTGCAAGAAGCCACTCATATCTGAACGCAACAGAAAATTACGTTTGCAGTTCGCTAAAGAATATCGGCACTAGACGGTAGCTGGTTGGTCAAAAATTGTGTTTACCGATGAGTCCAAATTTCATAGAATGGGGTCGGATGGCAAAACGTCGATGCCGTGTTAACGAAGAATTTTCATCAAAGTGTGTAAAATGAACCATAAATGGAGAAGGAATATCGGCGGACGTCTGGGGAGCGATGTTGTTGCAAGGTGTTGGGCCAATACATTTGAAAGTGGGCAAATGTCAGAAAACTGGACTTTGCAAGCTGACAATGACCTGAAACATGCGGCTCGCGGGGTTGAACAATTTTTCAATGAAGAAAACATAAGAGTATTACCTTGGTCCTCGCGATTTCCAGATCTAAATGTAGTATATGTAAATGAGCTGTAAGCTGCTATTGCAGAAGGGTGGAGTAATATTCCAGTTCAGCGTTGTCGTCGTTTAATTGATTCAATGCCAAGGCGTTGCGTGGAAGTTATTCGACAAAAAGAAGGACTAACGCGTTACTAATTAGTTTCTAAGTTTTATTTGTCCAACCTTTCTAAATTGCATTAATTTAATCTGTATTTATAATATTAATCTAATGCGATCTTAAGTAGTTGTCCGCTGTTATAACGACATCAGCTAAGGAAATGTTAAAAATATATCTAGTTTGCACTGTTCAATATGCTTCAGAGATTATTATATATAAGTTTAACCTACGAAAATTTTAATTTATGAAATATTTACTCTTAAATGAAGAAAATAAACAAAAAAGACAAAATTAAGTTTCTATTTAAACATAATACAAATCTCAATTTTCATTTATTTGCACGGTCATATAATGTTCGAACGTGAAATATTAGTGCATCTCTAAACCTTTAAGTGTTTATTAATATTACGAAAAGTGGTAAAAAAGAAAAACACCCATTTTTGTTTTAAAACGTAAATTGTCTCCATTCGGTATAAATAATATGAAAGTATATGTTTTTTCGGATAATTTGCATATTTATTTGGTTATCGCATTTACCGCCGCGCCCGTACGACGTACAGATTACACGCTTGAAGGGTTAAACAATCTATTACAGGAGGAAATAAATAAAGAGTACTCTACATAGGGTAAGCCTTTTCGATTTTTAAATTTCGTTAAAAATTTACTGATACAAAAATACTTCATTTATTCCCCATAGACTATGTTCAAATGTAATGTAATATTAAGGAGTTTCGTTTTGCGAATTCTCTAAAAACACAATTGCCCTTCGACAAAAATAATCTTATCGATAATCGTGTCATTAAACTATGTAAAATATTTTAATTCTATTTAAGCAAAAAACACGCACAATAATTTTATATTATTAACATAATATTTGTATATAATAATTTTTCTCCAAAGTAAATTAATTGTATACTTTACCTGCGTTCAGTCCAAAACGTAAATAGCTTGAAACAAAGCAGACTATAAGGCAATGAAGTACCCACGCCCTCCACTAAATCCACCAAGGAATTTAGGTGTTTTATGATATACCGGAATTGACATATTTGCGTAGTAATCAGCGTAACGACCCACAAGAGTTGAACTACGAGTTTATACGACGCATCTGGCCAGATTCCAGTCAGTCGTAGACCAATTTCTATTGGACGACTAATGCTTTTAATGGGCTGCATTCTGTTTTGAATAGAACTTCCCCAGTCTACTGTATTTAAGTAATTATATATACTTGTTTATAAAAAATCGTACAGACTCTCCTATCCTATACTGTAATGTTTCTTAAATCGTGGCGCACAGTTGGCTGATCCAAGGATACTGAAAAATTCCATGTACACTTATGCTGTAACTTCTTTTGCGTTGACCACGTTTCGATGAAATTATTCATATCTGACGAAGAAGATACAAAAACTGAAGTTATAGGTATATGATTAAAGTGAACAAGTTTTACTTCGCCATTTTTGTACCCTCGCGTGTACGAAAACATGAGCTTATAAATAAATTTATACACCATACGCTGGTTCGCACCGTGTTCAAAGAAACTGTTGAAAGAATAGTTTCTGGAAAGATAGATACGATAAGGCGGAGTGTGCAACCTGTGTCGACAAAGAATATCTGACAGTAAGGATTCACAGTTAGCGATGGACAGTCTTACTTGTCGGTGGTTGCTACAATTCAACGAGGCTGTACCAAATGTGTTTGCAAAACATACCTTCAATGGAAAAAAGTTTTTTATTATAAAAGGTAAACTACACCACAAATGTGATAATTTTACAAGTAGAAATACATACATATGTCATACGAAGTAATCGAACAACTAAATCATGCATCGAAACTAGGCAGTGTTGCGTTTTATTTCAAATAATGGAACAAGTGAAGGAATTTTCTGGACAAAAGTAAGTTTAATTACATTTTTCTATGAATATCTAATAATTTTAAATATCAAATATCTAACATTTTTCATGTCTGGATATTTAAGATTTTGATGTAATGAACGCCAACCATTTTCTATCAATTTTATGTAACTTTCCAAGACTTTTGTTAGAAGAACATCCCTGAAAAATTAATCGAAATTGTACTTTCAATGTAATTAAGAAATTTTTAAATGAAAGGTAAGGTCTGAATATTGTCGTGGACTTTCGCAATATGTGTCAAAAAAGAATCTCGTTTGCCAGATTATTTCAAGGTATGCCCTTATTTTAGTCAACATTTCAATAGGATAGTTACCATGCGTGTGCTATTATATGCATACGTGCGTGTAATTTCATAATATGTGACTGATTTCACTACTTTGAATTTCATTATGAATGCAGATTTACTTTATATAAAGTTCTTAATTATCCATATAAGGACGTCTTTGAATATTATGACAGAAAGTATTTGCAGAATTCTCCACAGCTTTATAATTGCAACTTTTTAATACACGTAAGTATGTAGTGACCTAAATGCTCAGGATTGGTCTGGTGCTTTTACAATTTCGCACAGGCTACACTGAGTGAGATTTGACAGACTCACATATTGTCCCATTTATAAGAAAACCACGAACCTACAAATTTGTACGGTCCGAGTAAAGAAGTGGGTTGAACGTGATTTTTCAATCCAAAGTTAGTTTATAGTTAAATGAGAGTCTTAAATAAATCTAATCAATCAAACAAACTTCAGGGCAGTATCAATAAGTAATCAAAATTTGTATCCTAACAATTCTATGTTTAAATTTTACATTCAATTGCTAATTTCCACAAATTATTGAACCGCATATTTATGATAGTCTTAAATAAACTTAAGTAAATAAATAAACATAAATAAAACAGTTTATAAGAAACGAAATCAAAATGTGTGAGACCATGGATATACATATATGTATAGGTACACATAGAGCGGTACAAAAAGTCGCGAAGTATGTCGGTGAGGAGAAGCTTCCCCAAGGGTGGGAGCAACGGTTAGGCAGTTGCGATTAGGCGAGCGAGAAGCGCACAACCAGTGTATTAATATTCACGATTTATCTTGTAATATTAGACAATCATATTGTAACATGTGTATTCCTAGAATTATTTGATTAAACTGAACATTCAATTGCTGAATTTTGTACAATTTTGTACAAACGACGATAGCAGTAACCGAAGAAGACGGGGAAACATTGTTGAAATCACCACAGATTTGAAGACTAATAATAAGAGTCACCCTTTCACGTACGACCACAGAAAAATTGCTGCACGATTTGTTTTTTGCCCATTTTTGTTTGCCCATTCTATTGCACTTTAGATGAAAAGTGAGCCGCCGACATAAGATTAACTCAAGTCACGCCACGAAGTGTTTGCACTGTCGCACTTGTACCTCGTGTGTAACAGAACCGAACAAAGACTCTTCTTTATGCAACACAATGCTCATACTCGCACGACACAAAATACTCACCACTTTGTCGAAGAAAGCAATACCTTGGGTTGTTCTAATTTGGCCATCAATTTCACCCTCGAAGCCAATTCTTTTCGCAGCTTTCTTATATTATTGTCCGCCAAACCGAGGGCGTAGAATCGAGGTAATGTAATTTTCATCCACCCTGTACATATCTCTGATCGTGTAATGTACAATACTTACACGTATATCACGGACTCGGTCGTCATTTCCATTGTTGTTGCGCTGTTGGCACGAAATCGCTGCGATATCCCATCTCTCGTGTGCAATTCGGTTAACGACACGTTATTTTCCACCACGAACGTTTCAGTCGGACGAGATTCAACTTGACATTCGTTTCTAACTTTCTGCACTGCTGCAGATATACGTATGTCCACAGTGTACGTATGTATTGTTTCGTTTTCAGAAGTACAGAAAGTTATAGTAAAATATGCCTACTTTTATAGTAAGTTAAGCCGTATGTAAGAAAATCCGAGGGTTCGGGGCGCCTGGTATACCCATCTTGGAAATGTCACCAAGGGGCCGATTTGCGAGTGGGAACCGCATACATCCGGGGGTGCCGTAAAGCAGGCCCTTGAAGGTGCTACGTCGAGGGTCCGACGAGCCCGGGCGCCCATGGGGCAGCGTCGAGGCACTCTGTGGAAAGCCAGCGTCGAGAGCGTACGGATAGCGATCCGTAGAATATTGTAGCATCGGCGTGAAATACGAATAAATACGTGTATAATCTTTGCCGGCTAGTTTTACCCTAAAATTAGTGTTACACGTAATAATTTATTGTCTTGCATAATATATCCATGTTCCATTTGTCTGCTAGTCTATCGATGCTTTTCGCATAAAAATCCTCCGATATGTGTAGAAATAATTGCTATAGGTTTTGTAAATGCGCGCGAAGTACGAGAGCGGATGGAATGACGAATGAGCGATGAGTGGTAGAGGATGTGAGAGGGTGAAAGAGAGAGAGAGAGAGAGAGAGAGAGAGAGAGAGAGAGAGAGAGAGAAAGTGTGTGAGCCGCCGGTAATCGAGGAATATAGGAAGAAGAGCACGAGCGAGAAGAAGATTCCCGAGAATAGATTTGTATTTGGAGCCGCGGTCCGCGACACTGTATCACATTAAAAGTAGAATATAATACATAGATCTCCTTTTTTCTAACACAATATAGAATCATTGCTCGTTTTCTATCATTTTTGGACTTGGTTATCTGTTCCGATGAATTATTTGCAAAGTTTTGCAAGTCACCTTTCTACTGTTCTAATATTTACTAGATTTTCCACAGGTGAAGTTCACTCTCTGCCAAGATGCCTTACTTTCTAGGTATCTAGAACACATAAAGTATACAAGTACGTGAATGTAATTTATTCACTAATGTATGACAGCAAAACACTTAATGATAAATTAATTTCTGCCTACCGTATTCTGTTTACTCTCACCACTTCAAACGAGGGTAACATAACTCCTCGGAACGAGAAATGTGCCAAGCCTGCACCTATTGTTATTAACAGATTTCTGATGGAAATTATCGCATATACATAATCACCCTTGGTACCATAAACCTAATATATATTCGAAAAGAAAGGACTACGTATATTGGTTTTAAACCATTATCTTACAATAACGAATGATAATCCTGTTACAGATTGGATACAAAATTTGAGACACACGACTCGCAGCGTAGATCAATGGTATAGAACAATGAATATGATTATGACTCGTGATCATTTTTGGTAATACAATACATTCAACTGTTGTGGACTATTAATAATCGTGCGCTCTCTCAAGTCAGGAATTAATGAATTCAAGCCTGATGCGAGTCATCATATAAAAAATCGTAAGACATGCCATTCATTATCATCCTCGATGTACTAATAGTCTTATAATAATACTAATAAAATAATATTTTAATTGATCTAAACTCTTCCCTACTGCAGGTGCTCTACAGACAGGTGAAACGTGTTCTGTTTGCCTTCGAACCGTTAACTGGCTCTAGCTATGAAAAATCTTTCCGTTCTCAACACCTCCATTTAAAAAATGTTGGGAAGGTTTACGGAACATAAATGAAGGCAATTGAAAGGATCAGCAAATATATTGGACGACCATAAGTTCGTATCCTCCTCAAGTTTTTATTTGATTGGTGAATGCAGCTTGGCCGAAGGAAACCTTCAGGTAAGCTATTCATGTAATTCATAATTATTGGTAAGATATAAACTTGCGAAGTGTCCCTTGAACAAAGTTTTTAAAATGGTTTTGTGTTTCGAATTTCATGGATACATATACTCAAAACGTATTCAATAATACGAGTCACTGACAATAGTCGTAAATGATTTTCCGTCCAGTCTCATGAAATAAAACTGATAATTATAACATTTAATTTCTTCTATTCATATGTGTTTACAAATAACAATAGAATGTAATAACTTTTCACCAATTTGTTTACGCCGTCGGGATCTTCGATATTCCCATAATTCGTTCCAAACTGTCGGAAACCACCCCGCTTGAACTTCAATACATTGCATATAAAACGGACACATACGAGGCAGAACCTTTCAGCATCTAAAACGTTAAATCCCAGTTAGTATGTAAAAAATATCATTCACAGGCATTCTTCTAGAAAGAAATATCGAAAATTAAAAGTACGGTAGAGTCCCGATTGTCCGAGCTGATATGCAGGCTACCATGACTAATCGAAAGTTTGATAATACGGAAGGGTTGATGAGTGTTTGTAAATCGTATAATAAGATCACAAAAAACATATTGATAATACAATATTGTGAAGGGCGTAAAATAGTGCATTTGCGACGTACAGTTCCTTCCAGTTTTTTTTTCGATGCAGTAAAACCTGGTTATATGCACAAAAAATTGCTTGGATACAGGCACGTTGTCAAGCTGTGCATATAACCAGGCAGGGTGTCGAACCTATTCTCAGAAGCAGCTCGAACCGAGCGTGAACGTAGAACGGGACAGACAGTGGAGGAGAGAGAGAGCTCCAAAGAATCAAAGCGAGGCGCCGAAACGTATCGGTGAGGCAATACTAATGGAACAATAAAACGTTTTTGTTTATTCATTTTTCTAAATGTAAGTTTTACTAATATATTAGCAAAATTTTCCGAATTAAAATCAGACCAAACGCGGTATAGATCGAATTGTATTTACTTGTGGATACTGATTAAACACGTCCCACAAAGTACAAAAGCGTCGCTTTCTTTAAACTAATAATAACAGGATAATGTAAAATAATAAAGTACATTATAATAAATATAATAATACATTGAAATAAACAGGATACAATTTAAAATATAATCATTTATTAGATTAAGAATAAAAGCTTAATGCACAATAGTAACCTGCATTACAATAAATACTGTCATACATTATAATACATATAATAATATAGCAATAATAATAGTGCGTGACATTAGATTGTTACGGAGGCCGCATGTAAACATGGATTCGACACCCTGCTTGCAACAGAGTTATATGCAACAGAGGGGTTGCATATAACCAAGCAGGGTGTCGAATCTGTCACATGCGGCTCCAGCTGAGTTTGAATTTTGAATCGTGGAAGACGTTACTATTTTGCATTATCCTTATTATAATTCAAATTATATCGCGTTCGATCTCATTTTAAACAGAAAAACCTCGCAAATACGTTAGTAAAAGTTTTATTAAAGAAAAGTCAAAAATAAAAAAGTTTCATGGTTGAATTAGTATTAGTCATACCGATATTCCATCCCGGATCATATAACACCGCTCCTTCACCGGGCGTCGCTATCGCTTAGATGGATTCCCCCCAAGCGGAGGGGATAGACAACGTGCTTATATTCAAGCAATTTTTGTGCATATAACCGGGTTTTACTGTATATGGGTTTTACTGTACATAGGAAGAAAGAAATTCTGTAATTGTAATTTGGAGAGTTACAAATATCAACTTAAACCAAATGAAAGCTGCATAATCAGGATGTGATAGTCGTGACACATAATTCTTTTGCACCCTGCATTGAAGTTTACTTAACTATTTTGATTGATTGAAAGCTTGGTTAACCAAGAGCACCTGACTACTTACATAGTTTATGGTTACGCCTTTGAAAAAATTGAAGGCTGTCTGTGCATCACACTCCGCATTAACTGCCTGCGTGCTAGTTGATGGCGAATCCAAATTTAGATTCACTCGAGACAACTTGAAGTCCAACTTCGGAGAGGAATGTTTAATTGCTTAAATGCTGGAGTGATAGTTACTAGAGAACTATAAGGTATGTGTTAAACCTCTATTCGAAGATGGTAAGGGACTGTCGACGATGTTACAACTTACAACGATTTACGAGTCAACGATAGAACTCTTCTACGAAGACTCGACAAAGTTTCGAGATGGGCCTGTTGCTGGAGGTAACATGCCGGTTGATTAGTTTATCGGGTTTTTCGATGCATAGGGGTGCCGGAAGACAACGCCAATTCGGTGTAAAAAAAACGTAGTGAAAGTGGAAACTAACCGGAGAGGAAAAGATGCTAATCCTTAATAAACAAATGAGTTGCACAAGTTTATAGATATCTGACTCGCAGCTGTGGAAGGCAACAGCGGTTCACAAAAGATAACTTATATATAGTTGTTTAATTATTGCGTATGAATAGATACTCTACCACAAAATTTAGACGGGACACGGTTAATCGAGACTCCACTATAATACAAAATTGAAGTTCTGTACTTTGTATCATGTTCGATACTAATCGAATTGTATATAACGTACATTCGCGAATGCCTCTAAGGAGAGCTTCACAAACTTGCCGGCTGTAAGTAACAATTGTGACTGAGATCGTAATGTTACTAATAATATAACACGAGCTTCTTGAGGTTCCAACTCGTACCAGGGAAACGTGTACACAGATTGAAAGATAGCTTCACTCTATAAAGAAACAAATTATTTATCAGATTTCATACGAAGTCTAGTGAACGAATTTTCCTTATTTTTATCATCCTTTGATTTCTCACCTTTGATGTAAGATATTCACCTGTATAACATAACACAAATGCTTCGCAATTCACAGCAACATAATAAGGAAAGCACTTTATCACCAATGCTGTCCCTTGTTCTGCATGCAAAGACTTTTATTATCAGAAATGATATTAATAAACACGATTATCTGTAACGTATTAAAATTGAGGAAAACGTAATTCACTTACAATTACTAGAATGAAGCTTACGAAACAGATTACCAACATATTTGATAGAAATTGGTACAGCGATATGTAAGTAAAAATTTTCTCGATATTTTTAGATAATCGTATGATCCTTTGATGTCTGGTAATAATATTTTGTAGTACCAGGTTTCGCAGCTCTTTCTTATCACAGTTATAAGAAATCTCTGATAATTTATGGCAAAATAAATCTATTTGACTGCCAACATGTAATATCTAAAATAACAAAATTCTCCAAATGATCTTTAATAAAATAGCTGATAGGTATATCATTCGATGCATTCAAAATTAATAAATGGAAATAAAAATATTATAAAAAAAATGCATAATAAACGAAATGCAGCTTACAAAGAATGAAGGAAATTGTTAGTCATTTTCATGGATCCTTTGCTTAATTGCTTAATACAGTCCTGCACGAGAACAATTATTAGAATAAGAGTTAATTCTATATAAAACTATATTATGCATACTTATGTTAGAGTACTGTATTAAGTAATTAAGCAACGAAAATCAAATTCAAATGGGTACAATCTAATGTTTGGCATTGTGGGTAAATAATTTGAAATATTAAATTTTAATATAATCAGGTTAAATAGAAAAATGTATTAACATAAACTACGATTGCAATGTTTAAAAGAAAATAAGTAACATACAAGTATATGTATATAATTATTAATAGATATTAATTACCAATGCTGTGATCAATGCGATAGAAGTGGCAGCGCCGTAAACTATTAACGATTCAAATATAAATTGCAGAAGAAGAATAATTTCGTAGCGTGGTGAAGCTATAGCATCGAATGGGAATTCCATCCTTATTAAAAATTTTCTTTGCCTGGGAACTGTTGTAGCGCTGCCGTCGTGGAATAATTCTAATGCAAGCCCGGAATATACGAGAAAAGTAATAGCATAGTAGCCAATTAAAAAATTTGAAATCCGAGATGATAATGTCACTTTCTCCATCATTATTTGTTTCTCCTGAATCGTAGAAGCGCGTTTATTGCAATCTTCAAATATAGTTGCCAAGATATCACAAAATGTCCTACAGAAAAATAACATTTTCCATCTTATTAATTTCAAATATACTTCCTGAAAATTTAATTCTGTTAATGTCACGCCAAACACTGAAATTATTACAATTACAGTAAGAAGGACATTTTGCTTCGTTTTATTTGCCTGGTACTATTATTATTCCATACTTATTATTCTTTACTAATGAACTTCGATATTAATGAACTTAATGAGTATAGAATAACAGTATTAACAGAACGAAGTTAGATAAAATTGTTGGTCATAAATAAACTGTCTTATATAATTAATAGAAATATCTTACCGGCCATGGAACCAAAAAACAATTAACTTGAGAAACACAAGCGAATTTGACAACGTAAGACATAATCCATCTAATAATTCGATTAAACCAGACTTGGCATGAGTAATGCAATACCAGCATTGAAACACTAAAAACGTTAACATTATTATACTCCAGAAGACCGATTTAAAAATTAGATGGGACGATTGTGGCCAAGCGCCGAATAGACGAAGGCTGTATTCCAATGGGGGATTGATTACTGTCTTTGAAGTCATCGATATCGTCTTCACTTTCGCGTGAATAAAATAAAACTGTGACTCGAATATAAGAATTCAAGCGGATAGAATCGGAAAAAATTGCGACCTGTGTTAGTTTACACTTAAATATCATAAGAAACCATGAGAGGCACCATTGAAATACAAAGAATATAGAATCGAACGACGAGTAATTTGCACTGGTTTTGGTAAAAATCTTGATTGGTGACTTGTTAGCTTTACGAAGATTAACAGCGAAGAATTTCGCGCAACGTTCAATCACAATTTTCTAATGTCGAAACTGCACGAACGAACTTCAAATCTGTGAAACAGTAGCGAGCCGATTGACAGCCAAGCTTCGAATAAAGTCGCCAGTTTGGAAGAAGAATAAATCCCTCTCTGTAGTCGCGTGTTCCGCTGTCGAACGCATACTGAATACTAAACTTTTCCCAAAGTGCATATCGATCAAATGAAATTATCAGTATTATTGCAGATGTAATCTAAGGGCAGAAAACCGAAAGTAAAGCAACATATTACCGATAATGACAGCTGCAAGAGGGGAACGAAAGCTCCTGAATATTAAATAGGACAGTAGAATCACTCACTGTTTGAACTCGCATAATTTTCTTACAATGACCATCGATGCAACTGTAGACGAAGAGCATCATGCTATTAAGCAGTTTGCATAATAAATTTGCAAGACCCGAGGGTGCAATGCCGTGCGGCGCACAAACTTTATTCCCATCAGATTTTGCATCATTTCCAAGTATAACTAAGATCCTGATATAAACGTTGATATATTTTGTTATATTCTGAAAATGTCAACATAGGATAGGGTACATATACATATATTTACATAGACAATATTTTTACGTAGCACAGACACTTATACATAACACACATTTTTTTATTTTTGATACATTTTAATTATGAAACGAAAAATCTAGTCAAATAAATTGTTAGCGCATTCATATACACCTTAGTCCCTTGGTCTTATTGTAAAAGAAGCGCTTAAAAATAACAAACTTGCATTAAATGAACGCAAACTATGCAAAGAAACAATTTTAGATATAGAGATGCAATCAATTAAAATATTTTATTTGCTGATGATCAATTACAGGTACCGGGCAGGCAATTAGTGTACTTGCTATCTGTGCTCTAGAAGAATCGAAAAACCAACACAGCTGCACCGTACAGTGTATTGGACAAAAATCTGGATTGGAAATTTCATACAGGAAACGCATGATTCTCATGATATTTGCTACGTACCTACTAATTGGTGTACGTTTTTGCACACCAGGTGCACTTCATAAGGAATGATATAGTTTTCTTTATCTTTATACGTAACATAAGTTTAAACATGAAAGATTTTTAATTCGGATACAGTCGAACCTCGATAACTCGAACGTTTGTAACAGCGACATTCAATCGGGGTGCTGCGAAAAGTCGGCGGGTGGGGGAGATCATAAGATGTGTTCAACACTTTTTAATAGAAATTAATGTGGCGTGACAGCAATGATTAGAAATCTGTCATCAAATCTGTGAGTGTCATTTAATGTACAGTAGGGTTAATATTTATCTTGTCACCACTTGCACAGCGAAAACAGAAGGAAATAATACTTCTAAAATTGCTGCTCTATAAGAAGAGAATTCTCTGCATTTCCTGCAGTTTCGTTGTAAAAACCACTACAACGAAAAATATAAACCTTCTATGTCTGGATGCGTCATTTTACATCTGAAACTCGATTTCATGGTAGCTCAACTTCTGAAAGTCGAAGTTTACCTCTCTAAAACAAAGTTTTGTAATATCTGCTACGAAAACTAGAAGTACCGTGCCTAATTTAGATTATAAGAGAAAAAGAAGTAGCGAATTTCCTGTCGTTGAAAAGTGTTTATTAAAATAATTAAATTGGTGCAAAAGTAAAAATATGATAAATATAATAATTGTGAAAATAAAATTATTCTAAGATATAGTGAATGGGTTTTGAAACCACGGGAGAGACGAAATAATTGTTATATATTTCTAGCAGAGTTTAAACACCGCAACAAATCGAACGAGACTTTGACAATTGTAGCATTTAACTTCTTCTATTCATGTATCTCTACAAGCTAATACAACAGAGTATAGTAAGTTCTCACTGACATATGTACTTTCGCTGGCAAGATCTTCGATGATTCGATTAACTCTTCTGAATAGTCGACAATCATGTTTCTGAACTTCAGTACATTGCGTACAAAACAGATACATACGAGGCAGAAGCTTTCAACATCTAAAATGTTAATACCCAGTCATTATATACAAAGGCCTAAGCATTTGCATATGAAACGAATTAAAAGAATAGGAATCAGAACAAATTTAGGTTTTCTATTACATGTATCAATTTAAATAATAATCGGACTGTGAAATTCTTACATTAGCAAATGCCTCCAAGGAAAGACTAACAAATTTTCCAGCTGTAAGTATTAATTGTGTCTGAGACTGTAGTATTACCAATAATATGTCACGAGCATCTTGAGGTTCCAACTCGTACCACAGAAAACTGTATACAGATTCAGAAATACCTTCGCTCTGTACAAAAAGATATCACCAAGATTATGTATACAAATTTTTAACTTTTTCAATTTCACTTCTTACCTTAGATGCGAGATATTCACCAGTGTAACATAGAATAAACGCTTCGCAATTAACACCAAGATAATAGGGAAAGCATTTTATTATTATTTCAGCCGCTTGTTCTGTACGAAGAGACTTTATTATCAAAAAACGTGTTAATGAACTCGAATGTCGATTATCTATTGAATATTTACTTGCAAACGTACATTAAGTTTACTCACAATTACCAGTATGAAGCTCGAAAAGCAGATCACCAACATATTTGATAAAAATTGGTACAACGATATGTAAGTAAAAATGTTCTCAATATTTTTGGACAACCGTATGATCCTTTGATGGTTAATAACAATATCTTTCAATACTAGCTTTGGCAATTCCTTCTTCCCATAATTGCAAGAAAGCTCTGTCAATTTTTTACAAAATATATCAATTTGACTACCAACATGTAATATCTAAAATAACAAAATTCTCCAATGGATTCGTATACGATAGCTAACACATATAAAAATCGTCGTACATACAAAATTCTATGGTAAGAATTCACAAATGAGGTACATCGTAATTAACACATTTAACAATAATAGCAAAGACCTTCAAATATTAGAAATTTAACTACACAAATATAACACGTACCCTATGTAGTAATACTTAATATTTGCATGCATATTCTATCTTCGCTGTTCATGAAAAAAATTAATAGTCGTACTCTATAAAGACATCATTAAAAGAAATGACTTACTAGTGCTGTGATCAATGCGAGGGAGGTAGCAGCCCCGTAAGCCATAAGTGATTCAAATATAAATTGTAGTACAAGTATAATTTCGTACAATGGTGTAATCGTAGCATCGAATGGAAATTCCATCCTTATTAACAGTTTCCTTTCTTTGGAAGCTGATAAATCTACATCTTCGTGAAAAGATACCAAAGCAAAACCTGAATATGCAAGAAATGTCATAGCATAGTAGACAATTAAAACGTTTGAAATGCGAGACGATAGCATCGCTTTATCCGCCATTAATCGTTTATCTTCAATTGTAGAATCATATTTGTTGCAGTCTTCAAATATCAAGATATCACGAAATGTCCTAGAGCAAAACAACGTTTCCTTCTATATTAGTTTCAAGTGTCTGACTGAAAATTTGAAAGCCCTACTGAAACACTGAAACTCTTCTCTTGCGTTATCGTTGTGCAGACATTAAAAACAAATATATCTTACCGGTGATGAAGCCAGATGATGATTAATTTCAGGAAAAGTAGCGAATTGGACAGAGTAATACAAAATCCATCTAATAAATCAACTAAACTCGACGTGATATTTGTAATACAATACCAACATTGAAACACTAGAAATGTTAACATTATTATTGTCCAGACGATGGTTTTTATGATCGGATAAGACGTTTCTGGCCAAAGGCCGAATAGACGAAGACTGTATTCCAATGGGTAATTGATTGTTGTCTGTACAGTCATTGATATATTCCTTCGTTTTTGGTTAAAACAGTAAGGAGAGGCATAAGAAGTGGGGGCGTAACGATTTACAGAAACTAGAGAGTAAAGCATCAAAACTTGGATTATTTTACTCTTCAATATCGTAGAAACATGGATAAACAGAAATTTTATAGCATTTAGCAGGAAAATAGAATCAGAGACTAAGTGATTTACATTATTTAGGATATCCGTTCCAGGAGCGGACTTTGTTAATTTTATATTTGATATGCCAAAATTAAAACCAAAGAATTTGGCAGAACGTTTTATCACAATTTTCGAACATAGATACTACACGAGCGAACTTCAAACTTCTGCAACAATGCAAGTCAAGTGATCGCCAAACTCCGAATGAAGCGGTCTGTTTGGAAGAAGAATAAATCCCTCTGTGCAGTTGAAAGTTCCAATGTCGAATGCGTACTGCATGCTGAACTTTCCCCGAAGTGCTTATCGATCAAATGAAATGATTACGGTATCATTGCACATGTAATCTGTGGACAAAAAACGAAAGTAAAGCAACGTATTACCAATAATGACAGCTGCAAGAGGGGAACGAAATCTCTTCAATATTTAATTAGGATAATACAAACACTTGCTATCGGTTCTGGTATAATATTCTTGCAGTGACCATCGACGGCCGTATAGACGTGCAGCATTATGCTATTAAGTAATTTGCATAATAAATTTGTAAAACCAGACATTGCCAGACTTTGCAAGTACACAAACTTTATTTCCATCCGACATTGTATCATTTTAAGTTATATTCAAAGCTCTAAGATAAACGTTAATGTATATAGTTTATCCCTCAATCAAATGTGTTTATAATATGGAGATTTTTAAAATAGTGCCCTGGAACTTTGTTCTATTTGCTGTAGTAATTAGTTGTTGAGAGAAAAAATTTGTTAAACGTGATAGTGTACACATGTATGAAATATAATACTTTTTACGTAAAAGATTATTCCTGGCACGTTCACACGTGCTTTCTAATATTTGGGCCCATATACATGGTGGTGTATGTCTCACTGTTAGAAAGCTTCTGAGTAAAGCTGTTCAACAAGGATAGTACCAGCGATAGTAAACGTCCCATTAAGCCGTAATCAATTCCAACTCGATCTACGAAGGTCTACGACATACGAGTATGTATCAATTAAGTGGCAAAAGTTATGCTCGAGATGCTAGATGTCAGTCGAACGCTGTGCTAGTAGTATAGCTTGGCAGTGGTCAGACTTGATAGAAGACCGACCGATTAACCGATATAAAAATTGCTGCACATAAAATAAATATAGTAGGAACTCAAATATAAGGTACACCTCGTTTTCATATTCCACGTAAAACATGCATACTCGTGTTCTTCTACATTGTAGGTGATTGAAATTTGAATATGGATAAATTAACGTGCTTCACAGAAACAGCAAGCACCTCTAAATATTAGAAAATCAATTACAAAAATATTACAAGTGTACTGTGTAGATGGTAGGTATACTTAACATTTGCATTTATGTACTATGCGATACACGTCAATCGTCGCTATTCACAAAAGAATACACTATAATCGTAATTTACATACGCGGCCTGGAAAAAACATTACTTACCAGTGCTGTAATCACTGAATCGTATTTATTAAATATGGATGTTTTACAATCTGTGTTATAAAAAATTATTATATTTACTTGATCAATCAGATATTAGGAGAACGGTTGATAAAAATGCGATAGTGTATACAGGGTGACGCGCATAAATGGAAACACTTACATTTCTCAGTAAGTAATGATTTCAGTGACAAATGTTTCAGATCAAAGTTAACTGGTTTCAAGGAGATCTGATATACGTTGAACAAACTGTTATTTTAACAGTGTTATGAAAATAAAAAATAGAACACACACTCAGTACTATTAGAACAAAGTAGAAGAAAATAACAAACGCAACTTTGGAGACTACAATTTTATAACATTTTCTATTCTTACGTTGATACAACAGCAACAACCAACTATAGTAATTTATGTATCACTGGCATATGTTTCCTGCAGAGATCTTCCAGATTTCAGAAGAACTTTTACAATCCTTTTGAAACCATTTTTGCAAATGAGCTTCAATACATTGCATACAATACAGACACATACGAGGCAGACGCTTTCAACATCTAAAATATTAAATCGCAGCCAATTATATAAAGAATGTTCGAGAATTGTAACTGACAAAAAATTAATTAAATTTTTGTATTTTATACTCAAATTATATTTTTTAATTAGTTATATGAAGGCTCTCTATTTATCAAGTTCAATATTAATCGCATTGGACATGCGCATCTTACATTAGCAAATGCCTCTAAGGAAAGCTTCACAAACTTGCCGGCAGTAAGGATCAGTGGTGACTGAGATCGTAATATTAATAATAATACAGAACGAGCTTCCTTAGGTTCCAACTCGTACCAGAGGAAAGTATATACAGATTCAGAAATGGTTTCGCTCTGAAAAGGAAAGAATGCCCAAGACCGTACATATACTGTAGCAAATAAATACATTTTACCAATATTTTCATTTCTTACCTTCGATGCAAGATATTCACCAGTATAACATAACACGAATGCTTCGCAATTCACAACAATGTAATAAGGAAAACACTTTATTACCAATGCTGTCGTGTCTTCTGTATGTAAGGACTTTTTTTTATCAGAAACAACATTAATAAATTCGAATATCGATTCGGCACTAGAGTTATTGGGAAACGTAAATCAAATCCACTCACGATTGCCAAAATGAAGCTTACAAAACAGATTACCAGCATGTTTAATAAAAATTGATACAACGATACGAAACTAAACATAGCTTCTATGTTTTTAGACATTCGAATGATCCTGTGATGCCTAATAATAATATCTTTCAGAACCAGGTGTCGTACCTTCTTTCTATTATAATTGAATGATATTTCTGTCAACCTATGGCAACATAGATCAATTTGACTGCCAACATGTAATATCTAAAATAAGGTGTTGCTATAAAATATTTTCTACACCATATATACTTTACGTAGACCGTATGAAACCACGAATGGTAATTCTTGCTATATTGTGTTATTTTTTAAGTATTCAACAGAACACGGTCTATTACGAAAAAAATGAAGTACAAGGTTTAATAATACACGAAAACATAGCTCGTTATCTATGACTAAAACTCCGTTTCATAGTTTAACGCGTATACTATGGTAGATAAAAATTGACACGCATTCGCATATCGTGTTCGATTTACTCCAACCATTTTGCCATTTCCAAAGTAAAAAAAAAACAAGGTTTCATCGTATTGCTCAAAAGTATAATCGGAAAAGATTACTTACCAGCGCTATGATCAATGAAAGACAGGCAGCAGCTCCGTAAACTATAATCGATTCGAATATAAATTGCAGTGCCAGGATAATTTCGTATCGTGGCGAGACTGTTGCATCGAATGGAAATTTCATCCTCATCAACAATTGTCTTCCTTTAGAAACCGATGCGCCCCCGTCATCGGAGTCCAATACTAATGCAAGACCTGAATATGAAAGCCACACGATCGCATAGTAGCCAAGTAAACTATTCGAAATACGAGACGACAATGCGGCTTTCCCCGTCATTATTTGTTTCTCCTCGATCGTAGAGGTAAGCCCATTGCAGTCTTCAAGTACCGCTGTCATGATATCGGAAAATGTCCTGGAGCAAAATAACATTTCCTTTTATATTCAATAATAAACGTAATTACGGAGAATAAATCAATCGATTTTGTATTGTTATTTTATTTGATATCTTACCGAGTATGAAACCACATAACAGTTAACTTGAGGAAAATGATTGAATTGGACAGAGTAATAGATAATCCGTCTAATACTTCGGTTAAAGATGTTTCGATATTTGCAATGCAATACCAGCATTGAAATACTAATGTTGATAACATTATTCCGGACCAAATTGTAGTTTTCAAAATTGGATAGGAAGATTGAGGCCAAACGCCAAACAGACGAAGGCTGTATTCCAATGAGGAATTAATTACGGTCCTTGAAGCCATCGACATCACGGTTTCGTTTTAAAACGATCAAAATGTGACACAAATACGGGAAATACAAGAAATTGAATCACGATGTAGAGATACTAAACGATAAAGTACACAAACTCGTATTACAATTATGATCTGACACCTGAATAACGTAAAAATAGACGAGCCGGAACGTCACAGTCATCAGCACAAATACGAAGCAAGTGATTTAAGTTATTTGGAATACTCGACCCGGTTGAAAACTTTATTTATGTTATACTTTCTATGCCATAATTATTAACAAAGGATTTAGCTCAATGTTTAATCAGTTTGTAAATATTGTAACTGCACCAGTAAACTACAAACTTCTGGAACAGTGTATGTATAATAGTCGAACCTCGAATAAAGTCTGATTGGACGAAGAATATATCCTTCTGTCTGGCTGCAAGTTCCACTCTCAAATGGCGACAGCCGGACTAAGCTTGCCTCAAAGTTCTTATCGATCAAATTAAATTATCACAGTAACTGTACAGCTTAATCTACCACTGCACGGGCAATCTGAGGTCGGGAAAATTAATGTAAAGCAACGTATTACCGATAACTGCAATAGGGGAGACTTGAATTTTTACTTAGACCGGTGCAATTATATGCAATTTGTACTCAGATCATTGTATTAGTTTGCTCACCGTTGTCCGTAAAGAAGTAAAGCAACATGTAATTTAACAATCTGCATAGTAAATCCTTAGAACGTGGGGACGCAATGTAGAAAAGGTATATCAAGTTTAATTTCGTAGGATTTCTATTGCTCGGAAATATTACCTGTTTAGCTGTCCATATGGTGGCTATAGATTTCACCTGGGACAGACACTTCGACGTGTTTTCTGTCAGGCTCCTTTGATTCGAATAATTTCATTTTATAGACCCTGTTCTTACAACAGTCTGTCTCAATTCTTAATGCAAAGATGTATAATCTGACAAATATAGAAAATTTGCAAAAGAATCGTAAATATTTATATGATACTCATACGCCAGTTATGCATGTAAGTAGCTATAGTTAATAATCTTCTAGAAATAATAACGATATATAGATTGCCTAATCTTCTAACCCCTTATAATTATTGTATTATGTATCGTAAACAATATGGTAATTTAATACCTGTCAGTAGTCTGTCAGAAAACTGGCCAACATTTTAAGTGGACCAAAGTAATAGGTCACATTACTTCCGAGGGCCAGTATACAGTTCGCAAATAGAATTTCTATGAACGCAGATAATATTGGGTGTAAAAAACTATACGGAACCAAAAGAAAAAACTAGTGCATGTACATAAATAGTTGCAAGGAAAGTGAATTATTTTAATCGCAATGAAACACTGTTAACACTGATAAAAAAATAATGCAAACATATAACTCTTTCTACTCAATTTGTTATTTTAAAAACGGAATTGAAATACTTGACGCAGCTTGTAAATTTGTACTTTTATTCCCATACTACTCTACAGAACTTGAACATGGGAAATCCAAAACCATCTTCTTACAGGTCCAGGTTTAAATGCATTGTACTCGCATAATCGTTTGCAATACCATAAGGCTTAGTACATCGCAAGTAGTATCGAAATGTACGAAGCAGAAGCTTTCAACATCTGAAAGTATGAAATACATTACAAGTAGGATACATAGGGACAAAATATTTTGCAAAATAAAACCTCGTTAATTACAAACAGAGGTGCCAAGCATAGTCATTGCGAATTCACATTACTCAATTACATATGAAACTTTATAAATCTACCAGAGGTACTAAACAATATTAGCGTTTCTTGATATTCTTACGTTAGCAAACGATTCCACGCAAAGGGTAACAAATTTCCCACCAGTAAGTGTTAAATGCCTTTGAGCTCGTACTAGAATTAACAATACAGTTCGACTGTCCCGCGGATTTAACTTGTACCAAAGCATGTTATATACAGCCTGATGAATACGTTCACTCTGAAAAAATGATAAAATTAGAAATTAATGCGATGAATACACGTTATAATGAAAATAAGTATTCAGTTCAGTCGGTACTTCATAGTTACAATTCAAATTGGTAGGTTCTATCCCCGAATAAAATTTCTCATATGACTTGTCACTTATTAAGAGAAACATTCTTAAAGATGCGATAGTGTTCTGCGAGTTTTGGGAGAATTTACTATTAGGTGATACTGAATTAATATGTTGTTAAAAGTGCTTCTTCTTAATTGCTTATAACCTTGCCTATACATTTTTTATTTAGTCGCAGACCACTTATGACACCATTTGAAAATGATCGCTGTACATTTCCTCCCATAAACATGTTCACACTAATGCCGTTCATATTTATTCTTCAACGCTAATTTGTATAAGATATTTCGAAATGTCAAATCCACTCTTGAAAAACAATTAAGATTTCCAAGTAAATTATTCGATTACTGTTTAGTCAGATATTTCTTTGCAAACTTTTTATCTTCTATAACATTTGATACATATCGAAATACATACAAATTTGCAGATGATAATTGCTGGTTTCATAAATATGGTTAGGATAATTATTTAGTTAAATATTTTATAATGTTAGGTGATCTAATCCAGGAACGAAAAGCTGTACATAGAAAATGTCTAATAGCTTATCCCTATATTAATTATTATGTATATAATTATTATCTGTCCCTATATAATTAATTATCTCTATATTAATATTTATATAAATAATGCAACACTATAATATTTTACCTTAAACGTAAGATATTCACCGGTATAGCAGAGAACAAATGCTTCACAGTTAATAGCAACATAATAAGGAAAACATTTGGCCACTATTGTCGGCCCTTCGTCTGTGCCCAAGCACTGAAATATTGAAAACGTCAGTAATGCAAAAACGAAAACTCCCCAGGACATTAAATTAAACATTAAACAATTAAATTCGTGTGCGAAGCAAATCGACTAACATTTATGAGAGTGAATCCTAAGAAACAGATTACTACAATATTTGCCAAGAACTGCACCAATGCTTGATAGACAAGTAAATTTTTAATATTTTCAGCGAAATAGACAATCCTCTGATGTTTCAAAATAATATTCTTCAATACACACGCTCCTTCCTCCTCGTTACAGCTAGAAAGTTCGATCAATTCGTGACACATTATGTCGATTTGACTGCCTGCATGTAACACCTGAAAGTCAAAATACAATAACGTTCCCCGAACTGCATTGATTCTTTTGTATACTAATTAAAACTTTTGTATGATACCGATCTTTAAAAGTGTCGCTTGCTGATCGCAGTCTGAAAAGAACGGCTCTCACAAAGCAAACCGACACTGTACCATTATAATAAACGTGTCTTAATTTAAATATTTAAGCAAAAAGGATTTACAACTGTATTTTGCGTTGCATTTTAGAAAACCGATTGGATGCAATTTATAAAAAATATAAACTTACTAATGCTGCAGATAACGCCATCAACATCGCCGCGATCAAAGCTACAGAATATTCGAATAAAAACTGCGCAAGTGTAATAACTTCATAGAGTGGAGAAGTGGATGTTTCAAAGGGGAGCTTCATTTTAAGCAACAATTTCTTGTTGCAATAGCCAGGACTCGATTCTTCGCCAGTATCATCGGAAATCAGCAGAGTGGTTGCCGAGTATAAGATGCACGTCATTGAATAAACGACGACAAGAAAAGTCGAAATGCACGAGCACACAGCACAATTGTCAGTCATAAAGCGTCTGCTTTGATCGGTAAGGGTACGATTATTCCAGTCCTCTAGCACGACTGCCAAAATGTCATAGAGTATTCTGTATGGAGCAATTTTTTGTCCATTATTACTATTATTTCATATTTCCTCCGTTTGCGAAAGAAAAAGGACGAAGCAATAAAACTCTCTGGGAAGATTTCATTATTATCGTTAAATAGTTCATCCGTGGCCATTAAGAAATATTAATAGCTTTGCATGTTTTTCCTCAAATATTTCAATAACTATGCAAAAATCTAATTAATAATTGTAATCTATGACAGGAATAGCAGAAAGTAATAACTGATCGATTCGTATTTTTGTATCACTAAATAAGGATGACAAATTAGTTGAGATTTTGTTTTTAAATAATTCGTATCTTTGTATCATTAAGTACCGTTGTCAAATTATTGTATTTTTTTAAAGTAACAGACAACAGTCACGTTATGTCTTACCGATAATTAAACCACAGAATAATCAATTTCACGAATATAACCGTATTCGATATAGTCACCGTTAAGCCATCTAATAAATCAGGTAGGTCTGCTGTTTTATAGTAATAAATACAGTACCAAATCTGAAATGTGGAACAGGTACCCATCACAATTATCCAAAAGACACGTTGAAATATTCTACAAGAAGAATTAGGCCAAACACCAATGAAACGTAGACAAAGTTCGATCGGAAGGGTGATTATAGTTTTAGGCTCCATTGAAATCAATATATTCTTATCTATTATATGACGTATGCACACGCTACACATAATCTAGAGACTACAATTTTTCGTTCAAAACACTTTAGCACGATATGCATTTATGACGCGTAGCATCACGAACTTTAACTCTCTGTTTTTCAGCATCGAATAAAAAACTGTCGTCGAGCAACCCTCATTTCACATAATGAAGACTAGTTTATTTACAGTGATGTAAAGTTTGACGAAGCACTTATAAGCAATCAACAGTTTTTGCTTATTATTCATCGATCATAGCCAATTTTCTGTCTACCATTATCTGGCATAATATCTCAGCGAGTGAAATTAAGTGGCAACGTGGTTACTCTAGACTAGTATCCACCCCCTATGTCATAATTTATCAGCTATAGCTACATCAAGCCTACAAATTAGTCGATTGTGACATGCATGGAATTGCAGTGCACGCGACAATAATATTCTTTCGACATTATTCTTTGTAAGCTAAAGAAGTCTACAGTCGTGAGATGTACGAGGTTGAGTGAACTCGTTCTGTGGAAAGAATACAAACGTATTTTTCGCCAAGTGTTTAAGTTCAAATTATGATACAGAGCAAGGAATACAACAAAATAAACGGCAAATGTAGATTTGTAATCGGCCTAATTTTTACAGGTAAATTTGATTTTGTTCTTAATGCACTTAATGCAGTTTAAGTTATTTTATTTGTTACGCATCAATAGGAACCTCACTTCCAAGAATTCTTTCACGGCAAATATCAACGGCAAATATGCGAAACTATTAATAAATACAGTATGAACAGTTATCATGATATTTTTACCGTTAATTAGTTCCGTAGGACAACAATAAATTTCGTCGACAAATGTTCGGCATGAAAAAAGGATGAATTTTAAATGAGTCGGGTCGCAATGGAACAGTGGCAAAAAATAGTGCAAAAATGTAACTCAACCAGTAAAATTGTACTTTTATTCACATATTACTACACCATGCATTAGAAATTGAAGTCATGCCACAGAGACAGTCGTGAGCGTCTTTTCGCAGATGCCGGTCGACATACATTTGTACACGCACACTAAATAACTGCTTCTTAAAACCTAGTACATCGCAAGTAATATCGAGATGTACGAAGCAGAAGCTTTCAACATCTAAAAATATGAAATACATTACAAGTCAAATGTGTAAGGTTAAATTATTTATGAAATAAAACCTCGTTAGTAATAGACATTATGTAGACAAGTTTCCAATCGTAATCATTGAAAATTTGCATTAAACTTTCCAAAATATTTATTTAATTACCTATCAAACTTCATAAATCAACATACCATAAATACTAAAAAATGATAATTATTTCTTGATATTCTTACATTAGCAAACGATTCCACGCAAAGGATAATGAATTTCCCTCCTGTAAGTGTTAAGTGCCTTTGAGCTCGTACTAAAATTAACAATACAGTTCGACTATTCCGCGGATGTAACTTGTACCAAAGCATGTTGTACGCGGCTTGATGGATAGTTTCACTCTGAAAGAAAATTATGCAATTAAAACTAAATGCGATGAATGTATGCTGTCATAAAACGATTAAGTTCAACCACTACTTCACACATCTATTCAAAATTCATAGGTTAATCTTTAATCGATAATTTCATATTTAGCATATACATATATTATATTATACTATATTATAATATATTATACAACTAGACATCTTATTGTATGCATATGTAGGCTGCATGCATGTACAGTGTATTTGAGTGAGAATAATTACATATCTTGAAAAATATGGAAGATACAAGAAAATAATTCAGACAAAAATTGTAGCATATCAAGGGCCACATAACGTGCTGGTATATACAAGACCTTCATATGACCGTGAAGTGCCCTATGAACATCAAGTTCAAGTTTTTAAATAGGACTCTATATTTTTCATTGGACACAATTATAGCTGGTATTGAAACGTTATCTAAACACTGCCTATATGTGTTTCTAACATGAGCCATTTCAGAGATATGAGCGAATAAAGTTGCCGTCCCGCGGGTATTAACATTATTCGAAAGGGTACTTTCTCGCGGTGTACATTCAGCAATTGTAGGATCATAAGAATTGTTAACAATAGAAAGTAGTTAATTTCTATTATTAAACATTTAATCAACCTATTTTATAAAGAAATATTACCAAATTATGTATATCACGAGCGTAGGTGACTATTAATATCATTTTCTATAATCTGTTGGGAACGTTGCGAGTGACAGGGAAATGGTACAGGGGCTTTAGCGCCCCACAAAGCGAGGACAAAGTGCTGTGTAGCGGTAACTCGCGTTTGTCGCACCTAGAGCAGCTTCAACCCCAATTTCAGCAATTGCTTTTTTCTCGGCATCCAGTCGGTATTTTTGAACCGGACTGGTGTCAAATTAGACCTGCGGCTCTAAGCTTTATTTTCCAACAGGTGTCAAAAAAATGACATTTGCGGTGGAAACGTTATTAACAATTTAAAAATCGGCAAAAATGAACTTCGGGCCACTGCAATTATAGAAAGGGATGTGAATGCTCACTTAAGTAATTTATGTAATTTGGAACCTGTAATTTGTAAAACAGGTTGAAGAATGTTAAATCAAAGAAAATAGCTATTTCCTGTTATTAACAATTCCTGTGATCCTACAGTGGCTTAATGAAGATATTTAACTGCTCTCGCTTAAGTCGAAGACGCTTTGGATCCGAACTCGTAGTTGAAATGTATTGAAGCCGAAGGATTAATTGCACCGTAATAGTTCCACCCTAGATTATAATATTTTACCTTGGACATAAGATATTCGCCGGTGTAACAGAGAACAAATGCTTGAAAATTGACAGCAACATAATAAGGTAAACATTTTGCCAGTATTGCCGGCCCTTCTTCAGTCCCCAAAGACTGAAATGTTAAAAACGTCTCCATAAATCGTGGGCTTAGAAAGAGTACGATTATCTATATGTGGTTACGTGAACCAAATTGACTAACTTTTAAGAGAACATATCCTAAGAAGCAGGTTACTAAAATACTTGTTGTCAACTCTACCAATGCTTGATACGAAAGTAAATTTTTAATATTTTCAGAGAAATAAATAATCCTCTGATGCTTCAGAATAATATTCTTCAATACGTCTGCTGTTTTACCTTCGTTACAATCAGAAAGATCTCTCAGCTCTTGACACATTATATCTATTTGACTACCTGCATGTAATACCTATAAGTTAAAACAAAATAATGTTCTTCGAATTGGGCTGAATGTTTTTTTTATAATAATTAAAACCTTGAAATAGATTGTTACTAAAAATAATGCCGCTTATAATCTGAAAAAGTTGTTTTATATCAAGTAATCCAAGATTATAATATTATACTAAGCTACGAGAAACTAGTAAAAAAGCTGATAACAATTTGGAAAAGTTGGAGCCTGAAAAAATGATAAGGACAGTCCATTTAATTAATTTATATTCTGAGAGCAAAAAATTCTTTATAAGTCATCTTAGTAATTTCTTGATAGTGACTTTTAATGCAAAAATTAATATAATAAATGTATTATCTTACTAATGCTGCAAAGAACGCCACCACCATCCCTGCGGTCAAAGCTATTGACCATTCGAATAGAAACTGTGCAAGTGTGATCACTTCGTACAGTGGAGACGTGTTTACTTCAAAAGGCAATTTCATTTTAATCAACAAGTTCCCATCGCCCGGATTCAATCCTGCGCCATTATCATCAGCACTCAGGAAATAACTTGCCGTGTATAGGACTGTAGTCATTGAATCAATGAACGCAAGAAAATTCGAAATACGGGAGCACACAACATAATTGTCATTCATAAATCGTCTGCTTTGATCGGTGAGGGCAAGATTACTCCAGTCCTCTAGTATGACTATCAAGAGGTCATAAAGCATTCTGCTTGGAGAAATTTCTTTTTAGATTATTAATTATCATTTAATTAAATTATATTTTCCCTTCGGTGCAAAGGAAAAAGGAAGAAGCAATAAAATTCTCTGCGAAGGTTCCATTATTATAACTTTGCACGTTTGCCTCAAATATTTAAATCATTTTGCAAAAATTTAATTAATAATTGCGATGTATGAAAGGAATGGCATGCAGAAAGGAATAAATGATTAAATCGAATCACTAAATAAGGATGACAAATTAATTGATAGTTTGTTTTTAAACCGGTAACAGAGTAACTAAATAATTCGTATCTTTGTATCATTAAGTACCGATGTCAAATAATTGTATATGTTTTAAACTAACAGGTAACTGTCACATTATGTCTTACCCATAATTAAACCACAGAATTATCAATTTGATGAACGTAACTGTATTCGATATAATCAAGGTTATGCCATCTAACAAATCAGGTAGATCTGCCGTTTTAAAATAGGCAATGCAGTACCATATCTGAAATGTTGAACAGGTACCCATCATAGTTATCCAAACGATACGTTGAAAAATTCTGCACGAAGAGTTCGGCCAAACACCGATGAAACGCAAACCAATTTCGATTGGAAGGGTGATTATAGTTTTAGGCGCCATGGAAATGAGTATTTTCTTAACTGTTATATCATATATGTACACGGTATTCAATATCTACAGGAGACTTCAATTTTTCCCTGAAAACACTTCAGCACGATATGTATCTATGTTGTGTTACATCACGAACTTTAACTCTCTGCTTTTCACTATCGAATAAAAAACTGTCGTCGAGCAACCCTCAACGCACATAATGAAGAATGGTTTATTTACAGCGATGTAAAGTTTTGCGAAGCATTTGTAAGCAAGAAACTGTTTTTGCTTATTATTCATCGATCACAGCCAATTTTCTGTCTACCATCATCTGCCGTAGTATCTCAGTGAGTGAAATTAAGTTGCAAGTTGGCTACCCCAGACTAGTATCCACGTTCTATGCCATAATTTATCAGCTATAGCTACATCAAGCCTATAAATTATTCAATTGTGACATGCATGGAGCAGTGCACGCGACAATAATATTCTTTCGACATTATTCTTTATAGGCTAAAGAAGTCTACAGTCGTGAGATGTACGAGGTTGAGTGAACTCGTTCTGTGGAAAAAATACAAACGTATTTTTCGCCAAGTGTTTAAGTTTAAATTATGGCACGTCGTTTCTACTCGGAATGAACGATACGGAGCGAGTAATACAACAAAAGCAACCGCAAATGTGGATTTGTAATCGGCCTAATTTTTACAGGTAAATTTGATTTTGTTCTTAATGCACTTAATGCAGTTTAAGTTATTTTATTTGTTACGCATCAATAGGAACCTCACTTCCAAGAATTCTTTCATGGTAAATATCAAAGGCAAATATAGAAAACTATTAATAAATGCAATATGAACAGTTATCATTATATATCATTAGTAGGATTACAATGAACTTCGACGACAAATATTCGGCATTGACGTAAAAACATTTAGAAACTCCTGAGTGATTTGGCCCGTGTGGAATACTCAAGGATAAAAACATTTTCTTAAATATTAAATAAAACTAAAGTTGAAAAATTATACATTGTTACATGTCCTTACAGTAATATAGACAAATAGCGGCATGATGTGGTATTTTAAATGATTCGAATCGCAATGAAACAGTAGCCAGAAATAATTTTTTCGAGATGGAAATCTTCCAAAGACACCTCCTGTCCTATCGGAGGACAGTGCTGGATTTTTACCGACTAAAACCACTCCTGTCCCCGTCCTCGATCTCTGCGGCGGAAGTTCCGTGACCTCCGCAGATATCTTCCGGTGTTTCCCCGCGCCCTCGACGTTAGACCCACTCTTCGGGAGGGTCTTATTTGACCCTCCGGTTCGCCTCCATGCAGCATGGCATTCCCCCCTCGAGCTGTCTGCGGCTCTCTGGGACCAGTGGGATGCACCCCAAGTGGGGGCTGGGGAGGGGACAACAAATAATACAAAAATGTAATTGAACCTGTAAAATTGTACTTTTATTCACATGTTACTACTGCATACATTAGAAATTGAAGTCATGCCACAGAAAATATCACGACTGTCTTTTCGCAGATGATAGCCATTTGTACACACATAATCATTAACTGTTTCTTAAAACTTAGTACATTGCAAGTAATATCGAGATGTACGAAGCAGAAGCTTTCAACATCTAAAAATATGAAATACATTACAAGTAAAATGTATAAGGTTAAATTATTTATGAAATAAAACCTCGTTAGTAATAGACATTAAGTAGACAAGTTTCCAATCGTAATCATTGAAAATTTGCATTAAACTTTACAAAATATTTATTTAATTACCTATCAAACTACATAAATAAACGTACCATAAATACTAAAAAATGGTGATTATTTGTTAATATTCTTACGTTAGCAAACGATTCCACGCAAAGAATAATGAACTTCCCTCCTGTAAGTGTTAAGTGCCTTTGAGCTCGTACTAAAATTAACAATACAGTTCGACTATTCCGTGGATGTAACTTGTACCAAAGCATGTTGTACGCGGCTTGATGGATAGTTTCACTCTGAAAGAAAATTATGCAATTAAAACTAAATGCGATGAATGTATGCTGTCATAAAACGATTAAGTTCAACCGCTACTTCATACATCTATTCAAAATTCATAGGTTAATCTTTAATATATAATTTCATATTTAGCATATACATATAATATATTATACAACTATACATTTTATTGTATGTATATTATGTAGGCTGCATGCATATACAGTATATTTGAGTGAGAATCATTACATATCTTGAAAAATATGGAAGATACAAGAAAATGATTCGGACAAATATTGTAGCTAATCAAGGGCCACATAACGTGCTGGTATATACATGACCTTCATATGACCGTGAAGTGCCCTATGAACATCCAGTTCCAATTTTAAAATAGGACTCTATATTTTTCATTGCACATTAAAATAGTTGGTATTGAAACGTTTTCAAAACACTGCCTATACGTGTCTGTAACATTTCAGAGATATGAGCAAATAAAGTTGCCGTCCCGCGGGTATTAACATTATTCGAAAGGGTACTTTCTCGCGGTGTACATTCAGCAATTGTAGGATCATAAGAATTGTTAACAATAGAAAGTAGTTAATTTCTATTATTAAACATTTAATCAACCTATTTTATAAAGAAATATTACCAAATTATGTAAAGCACGAGCGTAGGTGACTATTAATATCGTTTTCTATAACCTGTTGGGAACGTTGCGAATGACAGGGTCATTTTACAGGGGCTCTAGAGCCCCACAAACCAAGGAACAAGTGCTATGTGGCGCCATCTTCCGTTTGTCGTACCTCGGTCAGCTTCACGAAAAAGAAAAAATGTGTACTTTGTATAATAGGTTGAACGAATGTTCAATAAAAGATATTACTGTTATACCATTTCCTGTTATTAACACTTCCTATGATCCTACAGTGGCTTAATGAAGATATTTAACTGCTCTCGCTTAAGCCGAAGACGCTTTGATCCGAACTCGTAGTTGAAATGTATTGAAGCCGAAGGATTAATTTCACCGTAATTGTTCCACCCTAGATTGTAATATTTTACCTTGGACATAAGATATTCGCCGGTGTAACAGAGAACAAATGCTTGAAAATTGACAGCAACATAATAAGGAAAACATTTAGCCAGTATTGCTGGACCTTCTTCAGTCCCCAAAGACTGAAATGTTAAAACGTCTCTATAACTCGTGGGTTTAGAAAGCGTTTGAACTTCCATTCGTGGAAAAACGTAAATATAACACGCGACAAGCAATATTGTTAGAATTCCACGTTACGTGAATCAAATTGACTAACTTTTATAATAACGTATCCTAAGAAGCAGGTTACTAAAATACTTGTTGACAACTCCACCAATGCTTGATACGAAAGTAAATTTTTAATATTTTCAGAGAAATAAATAATCCTCTGATGTTTCAGAATAATATGCTTCAATACGCCTGCTGCTTCGTCTTCGTTACAATCAGAAAGATCGCTCAGTTCTTGACACATTATATCAATTTGACTACCTGCATGTAAGACCTATAAGTTAAAACAGAATAATGTTCTTCAAATTGTATTGTTCTTTTCTATAATAATTGAAACCTTGATTCAGACTATTACTAAAAATAATGCCGTTTACAATCTGGAAAAGTGCTTTTATATAAAATAACCCGAAGTTATAATATTATAATAAACTATGAAAAACTAGTAAAAAAGCTGACAACAATTTGGAAAAGTTGGCGCCTGCAAAAATGATATGGAAAGCAATTGAATTGATTTACATTCTCGGAGCAAACAAATTCTTTATAAATCATCTTTATAATTTCTTCATAGTGACTTCTAATGCAAAAATTAATTTAATAATAATATCATCTTACTAGTGCTGCAAATAACGCCGTCACCATCCCTGCGATCAAAGATAATGAACATTCGAATAAAAACTGTGCAAGTGTAACCACTTCGTACAGTGGAGAAGTGGTCATTTCAAACGGGAATTTCATTTTTAACAATAAGTTCCTGTTGCCCAGACTCAATCCTTCCTCGTTATCATTGGATCCCAGCAAATTACTTGCCGCGTATAGGACTGTAGTCATTGAATCAATGATCGCAAGAAAATTCGAGATACGGGAGCACACAACATAATTGGCATTCATAAATCGTCTGCTTTGATCGGTGAGGGCAAGATTAGTCCAATCCTCCAGTATGACTACCAAAACGTCATAAAGTATTCTGCTTGGAGCAATTTGTTTTTAAATTATTCATTATCATTTGATATTCCACTTTGGTCCAAAGGAACAAAAAAGAAACGAAAAATTTCTGTGGGCAGAGTCAAATATCTTTGTTGAATATTTAATATAATACATGCTCATTGATAAATAATAACTCTGTCTTTCTCCGTTAAATACGGCAATAACTTTACAAAGATATAACTAATAATTACGATCCACGAAACTGATAGTGTGCAAACAGTGGCCACCGAATAATTCGCGTCTTTAAGCAATTATATGAAATTATCGTTTATTTCCAAAAACGGACAATAGACACTTCATGTCTTACCGATAATTAAACCACAGAATTAACAATTTCACGAATACAAGCGTATTCGATATGGTTACGGTTAAGCCATCTAATAAATCAGGTAGATCTGCTGTTTTATAGTAATAAATACAGTACCAAGTCTGACACGTTAAACAGGTACCCATCAATGTTATCCAAAAGACACGTTGAAAAATTCTGCACGAAGAGTTTGGCCAAACACCAATGACACGCAGACCAATTTCGATGGGAAGGGTGATTATAGTTTTAGGCGCCATAACTGTTATATCACATATGTACACGCTATGCAAAATCTACAGGAGACCTCAACTTTTCTCTGAAGACACTTTAGCACAATATGTATCCACGTCGCGTTACATCACGAACTTTTACTCTCCGTTTTGCAGCGCGGAATATAAAACTGTCGTCGAGCAACCCTCAACGCACATAATGAAGAATGGTTTATTTACGGTGACGTAAAGTTTTACGAAGCATTTGTGAGCAAGCAACAGTTTTTGCTTATTATTCATCGATCAGAGCCAATTTTCTGTGTGTCATTATCTGGCATCATATCTCAATGAGTGAAAGTCTCGATGTGGCTTCCCTAGACTATTATCCACCCTCTACGCTATAATTTCTTAGCTATAGCTAAGAACAGCAACATAGACACACAGTAGGAGCACGGAGAACAGTAATGTTCTTTAGTCGTTATTCTTCGCAAGATAAATAAAATCACGGTCATAAGATAGACGATGTGAAAGAGTAACGAAACACGAGTGAAATTGTTCGAAGTGTATTGTGCCTAGTTTTAATATAACGGTTACACTGACAATGAGTGGTACAGAACATAGAATACAGCAGAATAAATCAAAGATGTGGAAGAAACTTTTCTTTGTAATCAGTTTAATTCTGTAGATAAAAATTGCTTTTCTTCATAATGCTGAGTCAGTTTGCAATTCTCGGCCTCAGAGGCAGAGAATTTGTCATGCATCAATAAGAACGACACTTGCAACCATTTTTTCAATATTAATACCAAAGGTAAATTAGCAAAATTATTATTATTATTTAGTTCAGTAGAACCACAATAGATCGTCGATTATAATTATTCAAGATTGGTATAAGAATATTTAGAAACACTATACATATATAACAAACGTATTCTTTATTTATCATTAAACAGTGTTACATGTCATTACAGTTGTGTATAAAAATGAAGATACGTTTTTGTATTTTTTAGGCAAGCGTAATGTGCGTACTAAGACAGCATAGATTCACATTAAATATTATTTTGTAAACTTGGAAGACCTTTCAGGAACTTCTAGATTTGAACAACTCTACATTGTATTCAATTTTGCATCATGCAAAAAAGAATATTTCTGTTCCTTAGATTTTTACGTAATAATTTTTCAAAAAATATAAAACATATACAAGGTATATTGAAGAATAATTCTTTTTTCATTTTATCAGCCCACTTTCAATCCGACCTAGGTATGGACAACGATTATTATAGTATGATTATTTGAACAGATCACAAATGAACTGTAACTAACAAATTCATCGATTACAAGAAAAGCGAATGTATAAAATAAGTTATACATACATATAATGGCAGTGGTTTAAATCACTTCCTGTAAATGAGAAAGTACTAAATTTTTCCCTATGAAAATACAAAATTAGTCTTTCTATTTCGCAAGTAATAAATCTACCACAATATCGATATTTTGTTGCTTCTTTATTATTTAATTAGGAAGAAATCCAATATTCCCAAAAAACGTTCAACGCATACTTTCACATTGAAAAATGTTCAAACAACATTTGTAAATTAACCTATCAATCATCTTTAAAATTTAGATCTGTACATTATCTGTAAGTGTTTGCATAAATTCTTTCTTTTTATATCTTTCAACAATGAAAGAACTGGTTCTTACAAAGTTCGGACTGGTTCCTACATAGATTATGAACATTAAATCTCCGTATAAAAATATGATTCGCCGATTAAAAAATTACAATGACTCTCTGTTCAGGTACAATTTACATTCCATTGTAAGCTGGACCGCCTCCACCTTCGGGAACGACCCAGTTGATATTCTGACTTGGATCTTTAATGTCGCAAGTTTTGCAATGAATACAATTCTGGGCATTAATCTGCAGCCTCTCTCCTTCTCCAGATTCTAGTGGCACAAATTCGTACACCCCTAGAACAAAAAGAGGACACAACATATTCATTGTATTCGAGATATACAACTTTAATGAGATTCGCTAATGAAAAATATTGTTGTCGTAGAATTTTCGTTTTCGTGCAAAACTTTATTTCCAATTTCGAAATTTAACAATTCTACGCGAATGAAAGGGAATTGTTATTTTTATGATTTTTTTAATAATATAATTGTACTTTGGTAGAAAACAGATCTCGTTTCTACCGCATTAATTTTGCAGTAAAAACCATTTAGTAATCACGTTCATGCATCAATATGGATGAGCGTTTTACAAAAGGTTCTTTTTAGACGCAGGATATAATTCGTCCATTTTATGAGATCTCACATGAGTGAAAAATTCAGCCTCGAACATTCTTTTCTGATTTACAGTCTCTTGAATTACAAATGACCAGACATTAAATACTGGCAAATTAGTTAAACTTGAAACACGGAGGAATGATAAAATTAAATGCAGCAATAAGTCAAGCGTAAAGAAAAATATGGAGGACCAGGTAAAATAATCCGTTTATGACTTTGAAATATCTGACAATTTTGCGTAAAAAGATAATAAATTACGTTAACCTTGATTAATAATACTTTTTTTTGTATATCATTAATATTTTCACCTCGGCCTATATCTACCCTGTACATTGCCGGTACACAGTGGTCTGGAAACTCATTTTCCTTGGCCAAAATTAATTTTTCAAATTTATTATAATTTGACAAAAAAATGTATATAAAAGTTAATCAACATTCAGCATCCTACAAATGTCAACATAAAAAATGTATAAATTTTCATTTAAACATTTATAACATTTTACACGTTATTATATATTTTTGGCTTTATAATGTCATACCTAACATAAAGACGAATTCAACAACCTATTATAGTATTACCTTATGTGTTGAAATAACGCTAAAATAATTTTTGCCACGGCAAACTGGTTTCCAGACCACTGTGCGGTGGAGAGTTTGTCACCACTTTCCGAATTGTACAAATATCGAATGGCTTGTTCAAGATTCATTTCTCAGAAATTAACAAGTAATTATAGATACGTATAGCAATTAATTAGGCTTCGATATTTTTTTTCTTTACATGTTCTTATAATGTCAACTTGCACACGATGGTCCTGTTTCTGGTATAGGGAAATGTGTACACTGTACACAGTACAGCTATGCCACTGTATTCGAATTTGCAGACAGGGTTTCGTTTCGAAGGTCAAATCCATACCCTCTGCTAGATAGTCGATAACCTGCACCCCACCATAGCCCAGACATTCCAGTTATCCTGTAGGAAAACAACCCCCTGTCAGGCTCCTCCCTGTTACCCCGACGACGCGTCTCGGGAAGAGGAGGAGCTCGTTCCACAAGGGAAATAGAAAGAAGATAGAATTCGACGAATATCAGGGATAGCTGCAGAGGGCACAGATCATGGCCGACGTATAAATATTTTGTTCGTTCACAAATACTAGCCCGTAAACTATTCCAGCTTGTAGAAAATTAAACGACATTGCAAAAAGTTAGTTAAATGTTTGTCTGACGATTGCATCGTATTATGTAAGTTTTTTATTTGCCCGTTTAATATTCTCCGCACCCGATGAAAAGTTTGAGAGAAGTTTAAACACTGTTTCAATTATATTTTATAAATTAATTCCACATGGAAGCAAATTAATACCTTGGTGATAGTACATTTTTTTACCATCGAGGGTGTTAATTCTTAATTTGTAAATAGACATGAGAAAATACATTACTTAATTGTAATATATACCAATATCTAGTTTTTTGGACACTTTTACATAGAAAGAACTTACTTTTTATATTTATTGCAACATTTTTTAAATGTGCTTCTTTTGACCTTTAAGAAAACTCAAAAACAAATCCTCATGGGAAAATTGTAAATTCGTGACTCTTTTCCTTTGACATCATTAGCTATTATATGTTAGGCTAAATACTCCATTGACAAAGCCAAATAGATTGAATACAGTTTGCTTTCAGAAACATTTTGGAAACAAAAATCACATTGAGGGTAAATGATGAATAATTCCCACATAATTTAGTCATTATTTTCCGAAGTTCCTCCATTCAATATGTTCGGTAGCCTCTTAGAAACATTGAATCCGATTTCTAAAATCCTGAGAGATTGGTTAAAAAATACAGCAATTTTACGGGGTTTCCCTTTTTTTCGAAAATAGAATAATTTTACAGATAAAAATGTATAACACTTCTAGTGCTGAGAATTACACCAAAAAACATCAATTATTCAGAGAGATTTATATTTCTAGAATTGGCAATAAAAGAAACATGGTTCTTAATAATACAAAAAATATATTCAAAATTTTAAATCTTTTTTCTGTGTCCCACTTTTCTAATAATAAACATTCTTTTACGATTCAATCAAATAGAAAAACTATCGAAATAAAAAACAGGTGTTTTCTGAACAGGCCGAGCGACCTCTTATTTTTTGATACGACTGTACGACACAGCCACGAAGTAATTAATGCTTGACAATGCGGCCGTAATGGTCGTTTTTGTTAAACGCAATTTGCAAGCTACATTTAAAAGGCAGGATACAAAGAACATTTCACTGGCAATGTCTGCGTTTTCAGACATAGGACAGAAAGCAATGCATTCTGCGGTAAGGTTGTTGGCCGCTGCTACGTGCACACTGAATTCGGGGGTTGAGCTTGGTCGAGGGTAGTCTAGCCGTGAGGGGTGCTCGGATAGCTCAAGTTCAAGGACACGTCGGTCGATAAACCCAGACGAAATTCAAAAGAGAGTGAAGAATAAGAAATAAAACGTAAGGGTGGAGCAGGAAAGGGAGGATGATGTAAATCATTCTGGGATGTAATTAGAGAAATAAGAAAATACTAAATTTATGAGCAATAATGGTAGAAAGTAATAAAACGTAAGGATAAGTTAAGAGGATTATAAATTATATAAAGTGAAGTATCCGGTAGCTTTCTGAAAAGTGTGCTGTGCAAAATAACTTTTAATTGCAAAATTTCAATTAGCGAATAAATAGAAGAAATATTGTGCAACGTTTCATGTGGTTCCAAAAGTATCGGGCAGTCGTATGTTGCGAAAAATATTAAAATTCGCATTGAAAACAAATATTGTGTATTTTTCAACATTTATAGAAATTTATAGAAATTTACCTAACAGTTAATTAATAAACAGTTCTTTAAAATATGTACTTTTTGTATACTGTATTCGAAATTTATATATGTAATATTATCTTTCGTTCTTCCTTTCGATTAATCGGTCGAAGAACGATTATTTCGTTCTTCTCTAGATATAATAGATACGCTACTCGTGGAGAAATGAATATATTAAATTCGTCTAATACATCGATATTCAAAAAGTAAAAACGTTCTGCCTATATTAAAATGTATTTCAACAGCAAATTCAGCAACAAAAAGCTGAATACGACAAGGTTTAGTATTTTTAATGTTATATTTGTATATCAAATTCCAACATTCATCAAATAATTTAATTATGATCAAATGTCTCGTTATTAACAATGTGTTGAAATAGCAATATTAAAATTAGCTTTCAGGTACGACACGAAATTGTAAAATGAAACAGAGCAGCTTTAAATAAATTTTAAGAATTATCGTATTGGAGTATTTATCTACACTGCTACTCGTATTTCACTACGTAGAAAAGAACTTTTTATTATTAATCATTCCCTACAGAAACACATTTATCAAAATGATCGTTAATTGTCGTAGTAAATAATACGTGAACAAGTAATTTATTTTTCTTACTGACAGTATAAACAACTCTCCGACCATTTTCGGAAACGGGTAAATGTGTTTTCTACTCACCAGCAGGACAGAACCGACCTTCTGGCCCCGCAAAGGTCGCTAAATTTCTTCTTACAGGCACAGTATCATCGGTTAAAGTAAGATGAGGAGGTTGATCACCTTCGTGATTCGTACCAGTAAGGGCTACGGAAGATAATAAATCAAAGGATATTTTATTGTCTGGCTTTGGATATTCAATCGGTGTACATTCAGACGCTGGTTTCAACTTCTTGTAATCGGCACCTATAAATAATACTATATATAAGTACAATCTAAATCGAGAACTACTTGCTTCTAAAGTACAGTCTTCGAATTATGCAATTCAGTTATAACTAGGGATGGATTTCACGAAACGGCGTCACCTCGAAACCCCGTGGACCTCGAGAAAGTTTCGAGTTTCCAGAATCCGAAACGTTGTACCTTTTTCGTGACTTGAACCATTCGAAACTCAAACAGAAAAAGGTATAAAAATAAAGATTGAAGAATTGTAGGGTGCGACGGGAATGTTCGATTCGTGTATATCCCAAGTACTTTTTGGCATATAAATGGATTGGCGATCGGTCGTGAATGATTTATTTTGACTTAAAAAATGTTGATTCAGTTCTTAAAACAAAATATTCCTTTTAAAAATAAAATCAGCACTTTAAATTTCGGGGGTTTCGAAACCTTACAATGTTTCGGATTCGAGTTTCGAGGATTTAAATATTAGTTTCGAACCCATCCCTACTTATAACTTATTATACCTCCGTGGGAGAATGTCCATGGTTCTCTTCCCCCAATTAACATTGAAACTCCAGAATACAATAAACCACCGTAAGTACCAAGGCCTGTATGAAAACTTGGCCTTACATTTCTTACAGCCTTTAATTCCTTATAAATCCAACTATTTTTTACTTTTTCGGTGTAAGTTTTTGGTTCTAAACCTGTTGTCGGCGAATGATTGCTTTCTGCATCTATTATAGCTTCAACTACGCTTTCTGCTGCAAGCATACCGCTTTTCATGGCGTTATGTGTTCCTTTAACTTTCGGCACATTAAGAAATCCTGCAGTACAACCAATAAGGCAACCACCGGGAAACTGGAGTTTTGGAATTGATTGAAAACCACCCTCTACCAAAGCCCTTGCGCCATATGCAATTCTAAAGGATATAATTGAAAACTTACAATGAAACAATTATATGAAACTTTATTTATGTTAAATATCACCTCTTCCCTCCTTCCAGTACTGGCCTAATGCTTGGATGTTGTTTAAATCTTTGAAACTCTTTAAATGGATGTATATAGGGATTAGAATAATCTAAACCGACAACAAAGCCGATAGCTACAAGGGGTGTATCTTCGTTAAGGTGATATAAAAAGGAACCGCCATAGGTGTCTTTTTTCAATGGCCAACCAACAGTATGTTCAACAGTACCGGGTCTATGTTTCTCTGGAGTAATTTCCCAGATCTAATAACATTGAAGTTCCATTTAATTTTCTCGAACATTAAAAGATTAGTATCGAGACTTCAATTCGAATTTGATATTAATTACCTCTTTCAAACCGATACCGTAAGTCTGAGGTTCGCAATCTTTCCTGAGATTTAATTTCTTTGAAACTTGTTTCGTAAGATGACCGTGGCAACCCTCCGCAAAAATTGTACATTTTGCATGCAATTCCATTCCACGTTCAAATGTATCTTTCGGTGAACCATCTTTTGCGACACCGACATCATTCGTTGCTATTCCTTTAACAGAACCGTCTTCGTGGTAAAGTACTTCCGACGCAGCGTATCCAGGATATAATTCTACTCCTGCAGCCTCGGCTTCTTGCCCGAGCCAAGCTACAACGTGACCTAGTCTAATACACATATCAAATAAAGAAACAATGTCTGAACAAATTTCTCCGATTAATTTCGTTACAGTACAATTAATTACCTAACGATATAGTTTCCATGATTGTGAATAGGCATTCCTTTTAAAATTGGTATCGATATCCTGCCTTTCTCAGTTAGAAATGCAAATTTATCTGTTATTACAGGTGTGTTCAGCGGCGCACCTAACTCTTTCCAATTTGGAAATAATTCATTTAGAGCAATTGGATCTAAACAAGCTCCGCTTAGAATATGACCACCAATAGTTGAGGCCTTTTCTACAACTGTAACTCTAAGTTCTTTTCCATGCTTCTCTGCCAATTTACGGGCTTGAATAGCAGCTGATAATCCAGCTGGTCCACCCCCGACGATTAATATGTCTGTCTCGTCCACATATCTTTCCATATTTACATCTATCAAACATATTTATCTAATTAGTATGTGCTAGTTAGTTTATTTACATAATTAATACGTATTTATCGTATGTCTCTATTAAAACTGTTAACATTTAATTTGTATAATAATATACCTTTCCATCTTGGATCCCTTTCTCTGGGTACAACCGTGTAATGAGTTGTAATTTTTGGAAATTTCTCTTGGGAATAGGCCCTTTGGAAAATCCATTTGGAGCTCTGTACTGCCAACAGATACAATTAAATTAGAATATTAATAAGATCTGCGATACAAATCCGCATATTATTTTTTGGCAATAATTCTTCTTCTCTTTAGACTTTATAAATTCTTAAAAGTTTATATTACTATAAGAATATTGTATTAAGAAAATAGTAAAATATGTACTATGTACAACTAGTACAACTACAATTATGAATACGAAAAGGAATATAACATACTACTTGCTGAGTACTTTGTTTAGCATGTGGAATTGAACAATTAACAAACTACATATTATATCAATAATGTATGTAAACAATCTCAATAATACAAATCTAATTAAAATCTCTTTCACTATAACAATGCTTTTTCACTTGCACCTTTATGTGTGCATTAAGGATACATAAAAATAGTAAGAACTGAACAAAATTCGCCTATTAAATAAATCTGTGCACTTGTTGACATATTTCCGTGTACACGTATGAGAAGACCAAAGTTCACTCGAGATATTCATATATAAGATATTATTACGCATACGTTTAAAATGTTTGTCGTTTTCTTAAATATTTAGTTTCGTATTTTTCATGCAATCGAATCTTTTGAATTTTGTAAGTCCGTACGTTATCGGTTCTTTTTTCTTTTTTTAAACGTTATACATATCCAGCACTAACACGTTGAATTAACAAGAAAGAAAATATAGGATAAATGTAACATAAGCTTTATAAAAATTATAACTGACTAGTCTAATGAAAAGAAATCTCTGCAAAAATGTTATACAAGAAATAGTCCTACGTATTACGTATTGAAAATATTGTAATATACTTTTTTTAAATGTATGAATGACAATGAACGTACAATAATATGCGTAATAAGTATTTCAATGAAAGTACATATATCAATGAATTTATTATTACGTTAAGTCAGAAATTTTTTTCCGAACAAAATGAATATTGTTAACGAACTTACGAGTACTTGAGTTAAATATTGTCCGAGCCATAGCTGCACATTACAATCAATGAATCGTGATCTCGATAATAATACTGGTCAGTTATATACAGTAATCAGGGTCAGCTGTTACCACCAGTGTATGTATTCCAAAATCAACCGACAAAACTAAATTTATCGCTCTTTCCTTTTCCACTTCATAAGTACAAACAAGATTATCCGATCACCCGTTATTTCAGAACACTGCTGTACAGCGGGTACGTTTGAACAGCGTTGAACAAGATTCATGTTATTAACATTTCTTTTCTTTAATAATTCTTGTGTTTAGATACACATATAAATATTTTTTACTCCGTGTATTTTACTCTATTGTCTGTATTTATTTGTATACGTTAATTCTCAACAACAAGAAAGTAATTAAATACAAATATTCAAAAGAATTACAATAATTAAGTTGAGCGATTTTCTTACAGTAGTTGTAACAAGTTAAATGTATTAATACAATAGCTATAAGTTATATCAGAGAAATATTTATTTATTTTTACTTTAGTATTAGTTACATATGTTATGGGTAAAACTCGATAACTAAACAGGCAAAAAAATAGAGTTAATCCATTTATATAGTATGCATTTTACTTATTTATTTGTTTGTTCAAATATACAATAATATATCAAATTTTCTATAACATATAGACACAATTATATTCCTTACCTGGCATATATGCATTATTTTTGCCATTAATTCATTCTTCATTTACAATGACATTATCCGTGGGATTATAATGTAATACAAATTATTAAGTAAACTTTATTATTCCCTTCTCTCTAATTGTTTCGTTAACAATACTTTGCAGAGTTTTATTATGCAGTGCTGTTAATAAAGATTGATGCATCGCTTGCTTTACATAGCAATTGTTTAAAGTAATCATATCTCGTGATATGCTACTAATACTTATAATTCCTACAGCTAACTTAGAAGAATATTGACGAGAGTAAAGAAAAGCTCGTAATAACGGGTATCTTATTATAAACGAAACATTGGTAAATGAAATATTATTTTCACAGAAAAAATATTACAAATGCATCCGAATTTATTTAATTATGATCAATTTTTTAAGTCTTTAACAACACTGTTTTTCTGGCACAGGTACATACAACTTAAAAAAATACAAATAAGTTATCACAAATTTACTGTAAATGAATCGTCGCTTCCATTTATACATGGTCCTTATGATACGTAAATATATACAATGATTGATTGCGTCTAATGTAATAATGTTATGTAATTGTTACATCCTAAAACAACACGAAATAAGGATTGTATTGCAATATATTAGTAACACAAAGGAACCCCTCAAATGTGTACTTTTTAATTGTGCCTCATATATGAAATCTAAAACTAAATGAAGTTTTATCGTTTTATTTATACTACACACGCATTCTCGTTGATATATTGTAGCTTTAGTAACAAATATGAACTGTAGTGATTTAATCATATTATGTAAGCACAAAATGGCTTAATACTGGTTTTTTTTAGATTTAACAACAGCTTACAATTGTAAATAATTTTTTCACGCATCTCCAGGACTATTAATTGTATTACCTGAAACTGTACTACAGTTTTATTTATATTATTGACAATATTTATGAATTCTATCTTCGGAGTATATAATTTGATATAAATCATACCCATTTTCTAATACATCACTTTTGCTAATACATCAACCTCTGTAACCTTCTCCATAAAAAGAAGGGTATCTTTTAGTCATAAAATCAAAGTATTCGCATTGTTAATGTACAAATAGAATAAAATATTTGCCTGTCGGACACTTGGTGACAAAGTATAAACTAATGTAATGAAATATTAACATGATAGCATATTCTTGCGTATTGTGCTTTCAACAGTCGACGTTGTAAAATGGACTGATATATCTTAAAATTTGATGAAATTTATCATCAATTTAATTCTCAGATCACATGATTACTATGATAATAAGTTATAAAATACTTACATATTCTGTATATGCAAACGGAGCCATATTTTGTATTAATGTATCCGTGAGCAAGTCTTACTCCAGTTGTATTGAAATTATATTTCTACGAGGAAGTAGTTTAATTTTACTAGTTGTCAGTTGAACTATTTGTAATCATTTGTTAGCTATACACTTATTTAAAAAAAAGTCCTATATTAATTATACAGTTTGCTAAACAACAAATTGTGATAATAGCAGTCTTACAAAAATTCGTGTACTAAGTACACCTGAGGCATTGCTAATAAATGAAATTTTGTCCTTTAAACAGGAACATCCAGAGTATATTCTTATAAAATCTAAATAAACTAATGGGGAATAATACTTAATTACACATCCATTATTTAGATTGCTTGCTGGCGTTTCCATTAGCCAAGGAATGAAGACGTCTAACACATTGAAAAATTATTTGCATTTATGCCGGAGGGTCTTTTCTTCTTTTGTTCCTTTGTGTTTCTTCGTCAGATTGTTTTTCCCAAGCCCTGACGAATGCATCGATTAATTAAATATATGATCTGAAGATGTGTTTTAAAGTACAATTGGAAAATGAAGAAATTATCTTACGTTTCAATTGCGCCACCCGAGACCGCGTTAAACGTGGCGAAGACTTAGGTAATGGAAGCGCTGTCGCGGAAGTCTTCTTTCTTAATTGAGCTATTTGTTCCATGGCTGGTGTCATCCATTTTACTTTAAGATCTCTGTTTATAAAACAAATATTGTTTTTATCTCATACATCTGTTATACTTTCCATACTACAGTACAGTATTGATTTAATTGTAAAAATGATATTTACTCTAATTTCGGTAGGTATTTATGTCGAAATGCGCCTGACTGTTTTTCTTTCATCCTTTGGATTACATTCAACATGGCGTATGTAGGCAGAGATGGAGGTGGCGGTGATGGGGGTGGTGTAAGTGGTGAAGGTGTGGGCTGTATACTAATTTTTGCAAGTTTGTCAGGATGCAACGCTAGCACTTCCTCCCAACAAAAGTCCTTTCTTTGAACCGGATACTTGGGTTGTGTGTTTCGCGTTACACGTATCTGAAAAAATAATACGATCAGTTATTTTGTCATTATTAATTGAATCTATTTATCAATAATGAAGATGAAAAATACCTCGCCATTAACTGGTTTACAAGGCTTTCTTTCTCGTAGGTATGGTCGTTTGAAAGACATAGGATACGAAATATTTTCATTAGATACTCCTACAGGATATAAACATCTGGGAACATCATTCTTTTGCCTAGAACCAGATTGGAATAAACTACGCAGGTAGGAATAGTTGGGTCTAGTTTCAAATCTCAATTCAGTAATATACGTCATGTATTCCACTATAGCAGCTGTTAACAAAAATATTAACCGTTAGTATTTACGTTTAGTAAATATAAGAATTTCAGAAGTAGCAGCATATTAATGGTATAAGTGGGTATTAATAAAGATACTCTAATAGCTATATAATAAAATAAAATTTGATGAAGTTAACTATAATATATATAACTACTAAGGATATAAAATTGATAACTTACTGGGTGGTTTCTTTTTATAAGGAAAACATTTCTCCATAAATAAGGGTATATTTGAAAGCAAAAATTCTTTTTGTGCATGAACTTCTTCTGGACACATGGTTGATGGTACATTATCATTTTCTTTTTCCCATGGTAATTTACCGCATAGCCATTGTAATATATTATATCCTAAAGTTTCTAAATCTCCCCTTCTTGAGTGTGCTATACAAATACCAAAAAATTATAGTAAAACTCAATAGAATACAATGGATAACATGGCACTTTGAATCTTTATATTCACACATTGACTGCCGTGGTCACCCATAACCGGTAAAACTTTCAATGCTGCTACTGTAATGGTGGTACTTTAATTTTAATGGAAGTGTGTATACTGTTTTACTTCTATCAACTTCTCGGAATATTCTGCGTGGAAAAGTATTAGGGTACATAATTTACCACGACAATTTTTTTCTGCCTCTTATCAAATTATAGATATAAACCATTCCAATTATATGCACGCTGTACAGCATAGTAGAATGCATTGTAATTGAAATGTCCTATTTTTACTCCAACATCGTGGAGAAACATGAAATTCGCACGGCGGTCAACATGTTAAATGTCTGGTACTTACTTCCATGGTGTGCATCTGTTGACGTAAATTCTAATGTTCCTTCATGTGCTCTCCTTTCATCATGAACAAATGGCTTATGTATACCTGTTCCTAGACGAAAGCGGTATGCTAATCCATAATCAACTAAATAAGCTTGAGATTTCCGTGCTTTAACAATATCTTCACTAAGGGATAATAAAATATTTGATCCTTTAACATCTGCATGAGCATAGCCTTGACTGTGGATATATTCAAGTGCGTCCAACTATAAAAATATAAGAAAGAATTAGAATAGAACATAATTTGAGTATTTTTCTAATTGTGTACGTACCATTTGAACAGCTAGCCTGTTAACAAGTTTCAGTGGTAATTTTCTCCCGCTTGATACAAACAAATGTCCTATATCAACACCGTATCTTGGTATTACTAGAAATCTATATTTTTCTCCTTGATATACATGAGAACCCGACCCTTCATAGGTTGGAATACCTATTCGTCTTTTTCCTTGAGATTTGCACCAACTTTCGACTGGAATTCGTAATGGTTATTCAAATTGCGGATTACAAAATTATATATGCTGCAAACAATTAAATTACTTACCCATATTTTTGCGAGTTGCTCTTATATAGAAATTCATTTCAACAAACAATGGACCATTATTATGTGGCTCAATTTTGATGACATACTTTGCATCTTGCCCAACTGGAGCATTAATGTCATTGGAAGCTGCAATACAAAATTTTACAGTAAAAATATTTAACCAAACGCTATACACAGCACGATTTGCTCAAAACATGAATAGAATATTTCAACAAAAGTGTAGTAAACATATCTCTAATAAAAAAAGAAAGAATATTTTGTGTCTTAACTGAATTTCGCAACATACCACTTAATTTCCTACATCTATGTTTCAAAAGAAATTTTCTAAGTATGCGTAAATGGTTGTCTACTTATGTTATTTATATCAATTATCTTTTCAATCATATAAAGATAGTAAGAATATTACCTAAGTATATATCACCAAATCCGCCATACCCTATTGCATGTCCAAGTTTCCATTTGTTTTGTGTAATATCCGTTAATATTTCTCCAGCTGGCAATTGATCTGGTAGTCGGCAACCAGAAGCCGCTACTCTTTTAACAGGTATTTCTTCAGCTCGTCTCGGCGCCATTATCACTATATTATCATTTATACAAAATATAATATTCCATTAACTTGTACATCCATACACATTATTCTAAGAGCGAAATATCTTACTTTTTATAAAGAGAAAGATATTACATTTTACAGAGATATCTGATTAATATAAAGAAATTGGTAAAACAAAAGTGATTTTGTTAGATATTCTTATATATTCGCTATATAACAATATTAAACGAAAGATATTCTTGTAATATAATTTATGGCAATTTTAACTGTAATTTTATTAGTATTTATAGTTATATAGAAATTGTTGTAGAAACAAAAACACAAATCATTTTGTTGTAATTATTTATTATATTGTAGAAAAATTTACATTTAAAATAATATTGCGTGTCATCAAAACTTCAATGAAACATCGTTCCAAAACCATGAGAAAATATTGCTAAATGAAAATGTCAAGACATTTTGTAATACATGATGTTAAATGCAATTATATTCACGTACACAAGTACGTTTATAAACTTTGTACAAGCGATGAATTTAAAATTTAGTTCATAAATGAATCCAAAGCGTTAGAAAAATATAATTAGTTCTTAATTTTTTATTGACATCTTCGATTTATTATTGAATCATAGAAGTGCAACAAAAAAAACTTGAATTAAATAGAATGTTTTATAGGAGATTCAATTAAATTGAACCTACTATGTATATCAATTTCTATACAAATATTTAACTACTTGGTGAAGAATTATGCCAATATTATAAAAACTAATTACTTTTCTTATATATATTTAAATTGAACAATAAATTTCTTCGTACATAATGGAATTACAAACAATGCGAAAGTTTCCAAAATTTTTACATCATATTAATGATACAGTTCACTAAAAAATAATGCTCGAATACATAATATGTTGTAAAGGAACTTGTTTCATAATGTATGTGTATGTATGTATGTATGTATATACATATATATATGTATATATATATACATATATATATATATATGCCAATTCGTAGTTTATGTAAATTTTTAATCGTATAATAATTATAATCAGAACCATACATATTACTATGCAATTGAATATCAAGATTATAATTTAATGAAATTGATAAAAATGTAAAAATGTGTATGCTATATTACAGTACAATAACTGTTATTGTTGTACTAATATGTTATTTGTAAATATCAACTACGTATGTAAACATTATTGTAAAAATGATTAAAATTACTTCTTGCATTTCTACGGAAATCCATATTGCGAGTCACCAGCTAGTTTTTCAAAATAATTTAATTCTTTGTTCGAGTATATTATATTAAAAAAAAGTAAATTTCGTGGATTCCATGTCGAAGTGTCAACTAAAATAGTTAACTGGTAATAAAGGCACAGAATACTACTATTTCATTTTAACTCGTATACCTCAGAAGACGAATTAGAGGACATTGCACTCGGTCACTTGCTTTGCAAAATGGTACCGTGAAAATTTTACACTATTTCTATTTTGTGTTTTTTAAAACTCTAAATATCCCCCAAAATAAAAGTTCACTTCACCGAGCTTAAGAATATATCCAACTGCCATTTTATGAATTTAGGTGTTTAACCGAAACCGATCAACTGCAGACGGCGTTCCAAAAGTTATATTTATTTGACCTACTACTTAAACAGTATTTAAATGCATAAGTAAAAAATCTCTTCTTTTCCTTTTTTTAGCGAATTTATAGCAATATTTCATACTTATCAAGTTCGAAAAGAAAAGACCTTCTTTATAGTTTTTGTTTCTTATGTTATCGTGTGACTTATTATTTTCAAGCGGTGAATTCATTTTTGTTACCGACTCCTTTTTGTAAACTATTTTTCTAAACTATTTTGTAAACTCCTCTTGCTACAATTATAGTCATGGGAGCGGGCGAGGGACAAAAATGATTGATCAGTACATTACATATTTCTTCTTGGAACTATATTCTTATTGGTCACAGCACAAATCTAGCTAATCACAGCGAGTTTGACCATGTGGATTTTTAGAAACAAGACTTTTCTTTTTTGTGAGAACTTGTATCTAAATAACTTAATGATTACACTGTGATAGGATCTATCTAATGAATTTTTATAGTTTAATGATGAATATTTTGAACATAAATTTTACTATGGAAATCAAAGAAATTAGTAAGAAAACGTCGCAGGAATTATAATGTATGGAAATTTTATACATTTTTTCTTTCATTTTCAAACGATTAGACGTATAAAAATGAGTATAAAGATATGCACAACTGTAATGCCATTTGTTGTGCAAGAAAAGTGAGCTTTCCAACCATTAATGTACTTGAACCTTAAGTGTTCCTTTTCATGTATAAATACATGTAATTTTTTTATCTTTATATCAGTTTATAAGAACACTCTATCAAATTTCAATATTCAGGACTGCGTATGGTGGTGGTTATGACATAGGGATGAATACACCTGGTGTATCGCTTTGACGTTTGGTTTACTTCACTGAATTTGAGAGGCAGTTGACTGAAGTGGTATCTTCGTAATCTTTCCTGTTCTTCGAAGGTGTCCAAGAGATTTGCCACGAGTTTGTTGGTATGAGCCTGTAATCGCGATTGGTATCTTTTGCTATGTTGGGCAATTTCTTTGTTTATTTGACGATTCGGGATATACCAATCTGCGTTTGTGACCGCTTTTAACTTTTTGTTTTGCTATCTTTCTATTATTTTTATGTTAGAATCTAAGGCTGTGCCATATAGAAGGCAGGCATATGCCTAAATTGGCTTTAAAATTGTCTTGTACATTAATGTACTACTAATTAGTAGTTTGTTGGAGGTTGTTAATTGTGATTTTCAATTAGCCACCAGAGGTCTCTGTATTTTGTATTTAGTTGGATTTTCTTTTTTTTGACAATATGCGTTTCCCAGTCCAGGTATACACCTAAGTAGGTACTTTACTGTATCCTGCTGTGGTTATGCTTTATTGTGTAATGTGACAGGAGGGCATGCATTTTTTTCGTTGTTAAAATGTAACGTGAATGGATTTGGTGGTGTTGACCTTAATCGTCCATTTCTTTAGCCACACTTCTTCTTGAAGTTGCCGTAATTTGTTAGGGGCATCGTTTGGGTCCAACATGTAGATTTAAACGAAAGTTAGCTTTCTTTCTTCCTGTTACTGAAACTATTCCAAACCGCTTATGATTAATTTAGCAGGAGATGACGACTTAATTCGTGATTGGAAAATGATTTTCCAACGCGCAAAACGAGATAACTTGTCACGAGACTTTAAAGACCTTTTAATTTTTCAATGTCGAGATAATTCGTCATTCTCGGCTAAGGAGTTCATACATTCTTTATTGGTAAAGTTAACAATTTTCATAACATAGTGAAACGCAAAATGTACATAATAATACATACGCAACAGGACAGAGATCTTTTGTGATGATTTTTGGAACGCACGGGAACTATACCATCAACCATAGCCTTCTAGAAGCGATCAGCGTGTGAAGCCGTAATGGACGAAAAGAAGTGATTACCAGTTGAAAGATTGTGAAAGTGGAAGTTTCAGTTCCTATGTTTGGTGTAATATTTCTTTCGCCCTGCAGTCTTAATAAAATGACGTAAATATTTTTCGAACGATGATCGATGCTTTACTTCTATTTTCAAATATATTATGTAAGTATATAGGAACGACCCTTTGTTGAAATCATTTAATGGTTAGAATACTAAAGCATCCATTAAAGCCTTGTCTGGTCCCTGTATAACTATTATGTTAAAAAAAAAACCAGGTTCTTACGTTCGAAAAATTGTATGTTAATAACATGGTCGAAACGAAATCCATATTATTCGTTTTGCAAGACTAATTAATGCAACGTTAAATTGATGTTTATATTTAAATTATATAGAGAAGATAGTGTGCTTGAGAAGATTATTATTTATCAAGTTTGATTTTTTAAATGATAAATCTAAAGAAATTTTGTGTCATATTCTTTACATTCTCGTTGCACTGAAATATTTTCACCTAATATAAATTACCGTGCAATTTAAGGTTGATTTATTATATTTGTATATTGATATTTCGTAAATAATGTTATTGCGCAAAATATTTACGTTTTCGGTCTTGCTTTTTGAAACAGATTAGAGACCACAGATTTCGTTTATTTAATTTTACAAAGCTTTTTATGCACTTAATAAATGACCTTTTATTTCTAGCACAATGCTTTTATTATCTTAGTTATAACACTTTATTACTTATACTTTTAAAGTATACTACCTTTTAAACTTATTCATTCATGCTTTACATTCTTAGAAAGAGTTTAATGAATTTGTTATTGGATTTTAATATTTGCCTATCATTATTGTTAATCATTAATATTGCATATTTTAGTAAAGATACTGCCATAGTACGATTTAAAGGAAAAAGATGTCTTATCCCGGTCAACCCCCAATGGGAATTCCAGGCATGCCACCAATGCCTTACATGGTTGGTGCGCCGCCACCAATTATTGGTGGTGTAATGCCTATGGCACACGTAAGTAGATGTAACAATGAAATATTGTAGGATTTTTAACATGTTTGCTTTTCTCCTGTGCTTACAAATTTATAGAGTTTTTCAATTAATCCCTTGCACTTGATAAATGTTATATTTCCAATGAAAGAAAAATAATTTTCTTTTAGTAATTAGTCCTTTAGTATAGAGTTTTATATTTGAAAGTTCATAGAATCCTTTGACAAATTAACACAATCCATTTGTTTAATTAATTCAATTCCAGTAATAAGAAATATTCATTCCAGTAAAAGTTTATATATTGTACCATATGTAGCATGTATTTAAATTCCTATACGTAATTTGTGTACTGTAAAAAAAGAGGAAACAGAAACGTTATGCATGTATTCAAATGCAAATCATTTTTTAATATGTAAAATATTTTTACTTACATGCAAAATTATAGGAAAGCATGCCATGCTTGGTTTGATTATAATGTTGTGTGGACACATTAACATGTTACATAACAGATAACTCAAAGTTTTTTCACAATTTAATATTCATAAGAACAACTAATTGTGTCATGTTTTAGCATTATAAATTTAGATTACAATATTATTTGGAGTGCACATTATTTACCTAACAACGTTGTACTTAGAAACACAATATAGATAAATTGATTATTTTCTCAAAGTTACGTTTCCACTCACGATTTATGTAAATGTTTCTCTTCGATAGTTGCACAATTTGTTACCGTAATAGAAAATAATGAAAAGGAATGAAAAGTCAACGTGCTATTAGGGGGAGGGGAGATTTTGCACTGCATGAGTAGAGATGTGCATTATTAAGAATACTACCATTTATAAAACATAGATGATTCCAACACCCGTATCTGCGATGCAGACCTCAGCTCCAGCTGTTCGGTATGCACGTAACCAGAACCGCCATGATAATAATCGCCGTCGTGAGAGAGAATCTGGTCCACCGGTTACTGTATTTATTGGTAACATTATGGAGAGAGCACCAGACGTAATGATCCGACATATTCTGGGCGCATGTGGTCATGTCCTCTCGTGGAAGAGAGTCCAGGCATTTGGATTTTGTGAATATGCTGGTCCTGATGCTGGCCTTAGGGCAGTTAGGCTACTTCATGACATGGAAATTGGTACAAAGAAGCTTGTCGTAAAAGTTGATGCAAAAGCCAAAGTTGTATTGGACCAGTTTAAAGGTAAACTTAAAATATGTTGAATATTTGATTCATTTCGGATTCCAATTTTTGTTATATGTATCTATAATATATTTTAGCGGAAAGAAGAAAAAAACTGAGAGGCGGTCAGTCACCTTTGCAGGATGAAACATCTACAGAAGGGGTGGAAGGAGAAGAAGGTGAAGATTACATGGACGAAGGCATGAGAGTAGTGGATTCAGATGCACTAGCTCGTATTAATCAAATCATAGCTGAACATGCTGCTGATTTGGAAATGGCCCAAGCTGCTCCTGGTAATATATAAACTCTACTACTTCCGGTATACCAGTTAGAGTAACAGAATCATTTCTTTGAATTGAAATTTATTTTGTGATACATTACAGAAGAACATCAAACGAAAATGGCTGCAAAATCTTTGAACTTGGATGATGCAGAAATAGAAGAAAGTAAAAGGGACTTGATTACCCGTGAAATTGGAAAATTCAGGGAGGTCATGAAGGTAATTACTTTTAATGATTACTTAAAAATGTTCTTCCTATGTTACTCCTACTTTTCTGCCCTTCTTTTTGGTCATATTGTCGGATGTGATATACCAAAATAATAGAAGGTATTAGAAATTGTGGTCTAATAGGATTGGGTAAACAAAATTTGCAAAAATTTAGGTTCACACATGTTAACAATTACTTGGAAATTGTTATTACCGATTACATGATTTTTTTTACGAAGCATTATAAACATTATTCTGTAAGATGTTGTAACTTTTTTCTGATAAATTGTTTCACACACTAATATCTGTTATATGTTCTACTATGTATATAATATGCAACACATTTCATTTGGTCAAACTCTTTGATTTAAACAAAATTTCTTTCTAAACGAAAAGTCTAATTCCTAATTGCTTATATTTTCGTAACATTTAATTTTTGTTTCTCGTTTCTTCTAATATTTACATGTCAATGTGGACATATCATTAATCTGTTTCTGTTTTGTACAAATATAATTGAGAATATGTTTGTAATACTTTGTGCTACTATAGATTATCTTCAGAATGTATATTGAATTTTCTTGTCCCTTTCGAAATGAAAAAAAATTAAGGGAATTATTTTACAACAGTGATAGTAAAAAAAGCAATATGTGTTAGGGTATATCGTCAATCAACGAAATTCATAATATTTCTTTTTTATTATATCAATGACTGATAAATTCATAGAATTGTTTTCAGTTATTCTTTTGCATGATGGTATTATGATTTAGTTACAAATTGTGAAATTTGTACATGACACAAACGTTTTAGAGCTGTATCTGCAATCGAAATAACTGAATGAAATGTATTGTGAATGCTTAATGGGTTTACAAAACGCTTAATGGCATTTCATTATATTTATGATTCACGTTAAACAATTGTTGATCGAAGTGGCAGTGTATATAGAGAGAGAATTTAAATGCATTTGGTCAGGCAAAAAAGAGGATATTATGTGCATAGTTATACAGTTTAGTTTTTAAGTATTTTGTGATAAAGTGCGTGTGTGCTATGTTAGCTCTGAATAATTGGAGCCGTGACTCGTTGCTATAATTATAATAACAGGCAGCGTGCGTCGCACACAGCAAACGCACACGCCTAGGAATGCTGTGTGTGGGGACCACTCTTTCACTCACTCATTGGCTCTGAAGGGAGTCAATCACAGCACATCCCTCGTATTTTCGCAGGCCAGCTGCAGCCTCGCCGGTAAGTCAGAGTATATCCAAACCAACAAAACATGAAAAAAAAAACAAGAAATGTGCAATATTAAGACGGGAGAATCTCGTAACTCTACAACATGCTGACACCATAGTAGCCAATAAATCTGTTTCTATTGGAACTCCATTTTCTTAACTCGTCGCAAAACAATTCTGCGTTATATTAATAGCATTACTGCTATTGTATTTTGAACACAAGTTATTCCATACAATCAAATTTCTTTATCTCCTTCTATACTTGTTCTGCTAAACTGCTAGCACTAATATTTTTGTAATAATTTAGAGATGTTAGCTGGCGATAGAAGAGTTTCTTGTAACAGTACGGAAGTAATATAAATTTCAACATTCATTACCAAGTTAACAATAACAATATTGTTTTTTATTCAAAGATTTTGTAACACAATTTTCACCCTCCCATTTACTATCATATTAGCATGATATTCGCAGAATTCACTTATTTGTACTTTCTATATTATGGGTAATTGCTAATTTTGCATTCTTTTACAATAATTGTAATGTATTTTTATATTTTGCTAAAGTCTAGCAGTCTAGTACTGGTATATAGAAGGCCCATAAAGTGCCATTTCCAGTTGTTTTTACCTATTGACTAGGATTGGTAAAAGATGTTTTAAACAAAGAAATTTGACGCTGACATATTTTTATAATATATTCTTAGATTGATTATTGATAGGATCGAGACTTTCTGAATCCTACACACAATTGAAATGATTTTGTCTTCACAATGGCGACTGTTCAGTTGTTGTCTTTATTTTGTGTAAACAGCTTCTGTCAGCGTCTCGATCAGACATGTAGTACCTAGGTGCGCGCTCCTCCATTCTCCGGTACCACCACACTGACTGACCAAGTCAACTTCACACCGTGAGTAAACTCCACAACCATGAGCCAACACAACCATTCGGTTCTTGTAGTTTTGCTAGTGAACTGCCCATCTGAATACCTATGACCACTGATATTTCATGTTTCAACAGTCTGTTTTTTCCTCATACGTGCATCTACTTTTATGCACTCAATTATTCTATCCTTATTAGTTTAAAAAGAGTTATGGGTTACTGAATGGACATGTAATCCGGAAAATAAGAAAGTAAGGAAAAGCACGGCAAAGAAAACAAAAAAAAAATTGTATTTGCTTTTTCTTATGTGTTACTATTTATAAATCTCGATTATTTCGTTAAAATTATAGTATAGGATTAGCAGTGTTAGGATCAAGATAATTTTTTTGTAGGAAAGTATTATGCATCAGAGTCTATGGTCAAAGGACCCTCCAAACAGTAACCCATTTAATTATTACTATTATATCAAATAAGGATGAACCATATATTTATTTCTAAGACGTTACGTTGATGATAATACGGGACAATAAGGGTGGGCAAACTATTGTGCATTTGATATCCAACAGTTTGCTGCATCAGCTGCATAACCAGAAGAAAACAATGTTGACAGACGTGTGACAGTTTCTTGGCAAATGTGAAAGATGTTTCGGTGGAATCCCTTCTTCGTGATGACTCCGCTTCTGATTGGTATAATACTTTCTAATAATTAATTGAGTATTGACAAGAAATCTAAATATTCACCCCTTTCGACTCTCTTAGACTTACATAGTTTTAGACACTATTGATTTACAGGCACATTTGCAATGTTGTAAGTACATTGGGTGGCCTCTACGATGCGTCTGTTATAGCATTTAAGGTATTCTTAATTTAAGTAGAGCTTAAGAAAATTCTTATGCTTGTTTCCAACATTTATACCTGCACTTAGGTAATTGATATGTAAACAAGATTTCGTGTAAGGTGCTGTTGACCGAGCATGCTCCAGTGGAGTGAGTATACTACAATGAGATGAACAGAATTATGATATTTTGACATGTGATTAATTCTTGTGCAACTAGTAATCGTTCAATATTCCAATTTTCGTGATGCTCCGTACTAAAAATTTTGTATACAAATTTTCAACAATAATGTGTTTTATATGCATATTTTAAATACTTTTTATGAAGCATTACAATTTCTTGGCGAAATATTTTGTCCAAGCGTGTAGAAATTCGTAATTTCGTTGATATTACCGGAGTATTGAATAATAAATGAGCATAGCAGTATATTTTTCATATACTTCAATGATACTCAGAATGTTATTTTTCAAACGAGATATATTATTTTTGCGAACGTTCGATGTGAAACATTTCATACTTTAAATAATATATTATACATGTATCAGGGCATCGATATTTTGACTTGGAAATAAATGATAATACTGCACTGTATAGTGTAAGGATATTACCACTACTTTTTATATACAATAACTAACGTTACACTTACAGTAACCTTTTTTTTCTACCCTTTAATTTCATTATAACTCAGGAGAATACGATTGCTAGTTTTCTTTTGCGTTTTATCATCACAGCCTGATAAGTTTGTCTTGATAACTAAGCCTCACCAGTGCTATTATTTTTGTGTTTTATAGAAGCAAGAGGAGGAGAAGGCTCAAGTAAAACGGAAAAAAGAAGCCGTTGAAAAAGAAGAACGAGAGAAACGTGAAAAAGAACGACGAGACAGGCGAGATGATAATAATACTAAAGACGATCAAGACGGTGACCCCGGTAGCCCTACGTCCCACAAGGGTCGAAGTAGTAGCACCGGAAGTAGTAGGAGAGATAAAAGGCGGTCTAAATCTAGGTAACTAATATTGCATGGAAATTAAAAACGATCATTTCTTTTTAATAAACTTCTTTTACTAATTTATATAATATACAAGCATCAAACTGAGACGCAGTTTACAGTAAAATGCTCTATTTCTTTTTCCCCAGGTCTAAAGAACGAGACAGGGATCGTCAGAGGAGCGATAGAGATCGCGACAGAGACAGGGATCGTGAAAGAGATCGTGAAAGGGAACGAGAAAGAGATCGCGATCGTGAAAGGGAACGTGAACGAGAACGTGAAAGAGATAGAGAAAGGGAAAGAGATAGGGAACGCGAAAGAGAGCGTGAAAGGGAAGAGGCGAGGAAAACCGAAAGGGAAATTATGCGTGAAAGGGAGGAAGAGGAGGAAACGAAAGAGAGGAAGAAGAACGAGAGAAGAGCAAGAGAAAAGGAAGCAGCTTATCAAGAACGATTGAGAGCGTGGGAGACCCGAGAACGTCGTAAGCAAAAGGAATATGAGAAAGAAGCCGAGAAACGTCGGGCTAAACGGGAGGCAAGAGAAAGAGAGGCGAAACGTTTGAAGGAATTCCTTGAAGATTATGACGATGAAAGGGACGATGCTAAATATTACAAAGGGAAAGAACTTTCACGGCGTTTGGAAGAGAGAGCACTCGAAGCGGAAGCAGACTCACGGGATCGTTGCGCCGAGCGTCAAGAACTTCAACGTCTTCGTGATAAACTTTATGCTGATGCTTCGCATCCGGATCCAGCTGCCGAATTTGAAAGGGTAAAATCTTTTAGATGATATTACGCTAGTGCACGGTTAATTGAAACAAGTCATCCCCACTTTTCCCGCACCAGTCAGTCAGCACCACGAGCTCGGCGAAGCCTTATCTAAATAGAGAAACGTGAATGGAATGAAATGAGAGAACACAGACGTACATCAATGGGATGCTACGACTGAAAAGAGCAAACATGTAATAAACGAACGTTCACTTTCAGTCATTTTCCTCTTACCTTTGGAAATGTAGTTTCAGTTGTAGTTCAGTTGTAGTTTAAAATGAGCCCAAACTGGATATAAATCGATCTAGTTTTACCGATTTGTAAGTAACGAAACCAAGACGTATGTACGACTATTCCAAATTAAACCGATGTTAACAAATCGGTAAAACTAGTCCGATTGATGTAGAGTTTGGACTCATTATTAATCGAAAGAATTCCCACAATCCACTGGTGCTATATTTATAAAGGTAAGACGAAATTGATTGAAAATTAAAATTTCTTTATTACCCGTTTACAATTTCCAATCGCGGCATAATTTTGAAGTATCAAGTGTCGACCGTTGCTGCTCAACGCAGTGCTTCTATGTAGCTTTGCCCGCTCTATATATTACTAAAACAAAACACTATCAGAGATTTGAACTGCTGACCCTTCGAACTTAGTTTAATTTAACCGTGCGTAGAAACACATGTACGGTAGTACATGCTTGCGACTTACTTGCAGAGTTGGATAGCGTTACAGTAGAACTCCGTTTATCTGAACCTGTTCGGGGACAACCAGTTCATATAATAGGATTTCACTCATGACTTATGATTTTTTATTCACATAATAGGATATCATATTTGAATAAGTGGACCCAAATGTACACTTGTCCTTATCTTTCCTATATGATATTTTCACCCGTTAACAGCCGAAACGCTCAATTCTTGGCGATTTGCTTATCCTAAAGCAAAATCGTACCTTATTGTACTGCGAAACATATACAAGCGTATATTGCTTTACCTATCACTATTCTTTGTATACTGAATAGGTGAACAATGATTATATCCAGAATCTTTAAGCCGACACATCGTATGCATTTCTTTAGACTTAGCAGCCCGCGTTGAATATTATTCGTTTTTACAGTTTGTCCATTTCAATCATTTTGGGTTTTATTTTGTTGTTAGTAGTGTTAACTTTTATTATTCTTGTGTTACAGTTATATTGTTACACAATAATAATACAAAATAAAAAACAAAGTATTAATAATATTTCACGCAAGAAGAAATTCTGGCATTTTGAACGGCATTTAATTTCGTTCCGATAAATATAGAGCTGTTGTATTCGAGTAACGTTTTATTTGTTATTCGTCGGTTGTAAGCTGCGAATGGTAAATGCGGGGAACGGGTGGCGTTTTTGATATTGATTGATAGAATTGTATAGAAAAAAATTCGGCTGCACGTACAAAGCACGATTCAATTTTATAGCAGGCATTCGATTTCTATGGCACCGACAACCTTTGAAGACGCCGACGGCGTCGCACTTTCTCGAGAAAGAATAACTGCGCCAAACATTCACTTTGTGATACATCGTATCGCGGAGACGTAGAGAGGGCCCCAGTTATATTTTTAACGAAAACCTTTTTCTTATATAATTGCTGTATAATTTCATGTACCCTTAAATTTTAGTTACTCTTTAGTTCCTGTCATTTAACTTTAAGTAGTTTAATGTTTAACTGTTATACATGTATAATACGTACATGTTACATTTCATTTTAGTTAAAAGCCGAGAGGGAGGAACAGTATAAGCCTAAACCGGTAATTACAATAATAGACGAAGAGGACGAGAAAGTGGTGAAGAAAGAAAAAGAAGTTATGCCGCCTATAGAAACTGAACCGATCGAGAGTGATAGTGACGAGTGTGTAGAATTCGATGATGCCTCTCAGACGGAAGCGCCGTCGAGAACGCCACCCAGGCATCATCACCATCACCGGAGGCATCATCGTCATCACCAGAATCATCATCGTGAAGGAGAAGAACCCGAAGAAGTCGTAGAAACGGATAGAGAAAGTGTAAAGGGTATACGATCTTCACCACCGCATCAAACAGTATCAACTCCAGTCCAATCCATTCCACCCACAGTAGACGAAGACTCGCGTATGTCTCTTGTTAGTGAACCAGAAAAGACGAGCAGTAGTAAGTAAACAGTGTAGTGAAACTGTAAGGAACTACATTTTTCATCCATATATCACACTTTCCTTTTATCATTACAGGTAATTTTGTACCGTTTGCCATGGGAAGCGGGGGTAACCGTAGTAGTGGTGATCACGGTATTGGTAATAAAACCCCTGCTAGTCCAAGCACAGCTGTTATTGTTAATTCGCAACAAACGAATCAAAACAAAAAGAAAGGCCGTATCGACGTTAAAGACGTATTTAATAATGACGATGACGACGACGGCGCTAACAACGCAAAGAAGCGTAAACTAGTTCCTTTAGGTAATTATAGACAATTATAGTACACTTGAGGCTGTATTATCCGAAGTCATGTGGACCGAGACTACCTCGGATAATTGGAAACTCGGACAATACGGAAATCATAAAATTTCGTAAACAAATATTTTGATAATATATGATATTATTTAATTGATTGAATTGTTTGAATAACTGCCTTAAACAGTACACTATCGTTTACACTTTCGTACTCCTTGGATTAAACCATCGAAAAAAATGAAGTTGATTCAAAGCACGTTGGATAACTGAGAATCCACTGTGCTAGTGAAATTTTTCGCGATTTCTACGATGTAAATTTGATTTCAGATTACGGTGAAGAAAAGAAGAAGAAACCTACCGATGATGCTTCTAAACCCGGAAAAGAAGAAAGTACAAAGAGTCAAGAAGAAAAACGAAAACACATAAAATCCTTAATTGATAAGATACCTACAGATAAAAACGCTTTGTTTGGCTATCAACTTGATTGGGCAGTAATAGATAATGTAAGTTCTATTTCTAATACTTATTTTGGCATATACAACTAAATTATAGATGTCAATAAGTTCTAATTAGTAGCAAATATTTTAATACATTTTATATTTATGAATAACTTTTACCTTTATTAATTATCATTGTTGGTATAGACATTGATGGAAAAGAGGATAAGGCCGTGGATTAACAAAAAAATCATCGAATACATTGGAGAGCCTGAACCAACACTAGTGGACTTTATCTGTAGTAAAGTAATGGCCGGCAGCTCCCCTCAGGGCATACTTGACGATGTACAGATGGTAAAGGATTTTCGTTTACTCTATTACGAATCAGTCACTGTTGATTTTTATAACGCGACAATGTATGTTTTCTAGGTATTGGACGAAGAGGCAGAAGTTTTTGTAGTCAAAATGTGGAGGTTATTAATTTACGAAGTGGAAGCTAAAAAGATGGGCTTAGTTAAATAAATGATATATCACTTAAAGTACTACTCGACTTAAAAATTTATACTACACATCAAATTCCTTTGGTTAAAATGTACTATTTAGGTTATATATCCCAATACACGATTACTTATGTATAATTTGTAGACTTCTTCGCTAGATGAAAAACACGATGTTGCTCGATTGATAGGTAAAACTAAGTGTGTAGCAATTGAAATGTTAAATACAAATTGTAATTACGATTTATAATATTTGAGTTGTGTCTTTCCAAATTTGCTTTATCCATCGTTTCAGCAGCGAGCGGTCTTTTCTTATTTTGATTAAATTATCTAAACATTTTGAAACACGTTCTGTTTATTATAAATTTTATTCGAGACTTGGAAATCAGCAATTTCAATTTCATTAGACACGTTTTTATATGGAAATTATACATTTTTATAAATTAATGGCTATACAGTTTGTAAATAAATACAGTAAAGACAATTACTAATTAAAGTATATACCTGTAATCATTTTTATTTGGAATTAACTCGTATTTTGTATTAATTCAATTAACTTGGTAATAAACAATTTAATTATTGAAATGCATACTAATATATTAGGGAGTAGCATTATAAAAATTGTTTTTACTACAGTGCAAGATTTGGACAAATATAATATTAACACATTATTTATTAATATAAGGTACAAATAGTGGCGCCGGTAAGTAACAGCAAGGAATACGAATACGAACTGCAAGGACAGTTTATATAAACCGAAACAAATTATGACAACCAAAGTAATAACTATAACGTCTTAAATACGTTAACTTATTCACGTAATGAGCTTAAATTGAATATATTACATTATTAATATAATGAGCTTGACATAGATTAACCAACATTTTTATTAATTAGAATTTGTATCTCAAATTTTTACGAAAGTGATGTACCATGCACGTGGATATTGGAATTTATGTAAATCACGAAATTCATTTTCCATCGTAATTTTCACCTTCTGCTAAACAAAAAACGATTGTCAACTGAAAATAGGCTAAAGGTTTGTAATACTATAGAATGAGCTATCCCATAACGAACAGTTTTTTTCGTTAAATGAAAACGCTTCCATGGAAGCGTTCAGTGCAACGAACGGACAGTAAGCCAAAAGAAGTAGAATTGATGGTTCCTTACCCCCCCCCCCTCTCTTTATAATTTGGTTATGAATTTACACGTGTATAATGTATATAATTTAAATATAATAAATTAAATTTATAATACATACATTTACATGTTCTTCTCTATTATCATAGAGGTCTGCGAGTGATAAGAGGTTCGACTGTATGTATACTCCATACGAACAAGGTTCCAGGACGACTTTGACCACTGTCAAAGAAAAGATTTACATAAAACGTCTGATTAAAATCAATTTATCCACGAACTACCATAAACATATATAAAATGGGTTGCAAAATCAATCAGTTCGATTCGCACTGTTGAACTGAGTATAAACTTGACAGGAAAGCCGTAATAGGAAGTTCCAATGAAAAAGAAAAAAGGGTTACGCGCGGAAGTGTATTCGCAGGTGTGGCCAGTGAGCACCTGTAAATCCGTAGTAGAAGAGTCGGCGAGACGGGTGTCCCGGTCGCGCACCAGCACGGCTCATATTATTTGTCGTTAAGTGCATGAAAGCTTTTTTCAAGGGCTTAATACAAGCTCTCGGTTAATAGCCGGAGCATTATTGTGTTCACGGGCACACAAGTGCGGCAGAGCTTAGGGCCGCCCTCTCTAGCTCTTCTCTCTTCTCTTCGGCACTATACGAAAAACGCGGCAGCCCAACCTTTTATGGATTCTTTGTCGCGACGCGATTATGTAACAGCCAGCCTTCTCGTCGCCGCCTCTTTTTCCTGCCTTTTTCTTATGTATTTATACACACGAGTCTCGCTGAAATACACGCGTGTTTCCTTTTAAGCGGCCCCGGCAACAGTCTTACTGATGCTCGACCGGCTGCGTCCAATTTTTCCGCCAGACGACACTTCTCGACGGAAAATGCAGCCCGAATGGGGTGGAAAATCTGCACATCGATTGTTTATATACAGTAATAATTTATTACTTTCTATTATTTTCTATTATTTTCAACGTTTGTGTCAATATTACTTACATTTGCAGTTTCCTTGTTCAACTCTTTGCCTTTAATCAAAGAGCTTACTTTTCGTATATCTGTTTTATATGGGTTTACATTAACGCAACTTCTGCCACTAATTTCACAGATATTTTACGACTGTAATTGCATAAAATATGTACGCGTAATTGAGTTTTAATAAATGCCCGAGGCGAGTTTTGCGGCACGAGGGATAAATATATTGCGCACATCCAATTTTGTACCTAGTGAAAGATTTGTGTTAATATTTGTCGCTTCATATTTTCCTGTATGTTGTAATATCTTGGTAAGCAACGGCGAGGGGTTGGAGAACGGGCAGTACAAGCTCTTGGTTTACCACGGCCAATCCAATGACTATGGTATACTGTACAGAGCACATTACATGCAACAATTGCATTATACGCCAGACGGCTATTGTGTCCGTGCCACATACACATTAGATTCGAAGAAGCTTCGGCGTAATGAATTTTATCAGTGATTTTGGAAGGTCGCAGGCAATATCCAGCACGAAGATAAGAGAAATTAAACAGCTTAAACAGCTGTACAATTTCCTCCAAATGCAATTGATATTAAAAATTTCACGGAAAATTATTTACCGTATTTTTAACTTTCAACGATGAAAATCTAACGGCACAGTTGCAATAGAAAAGAGAGTAAATTGCGAACGATTGGTTCTCAGAAATAACGCAGCCATTACAAACGCTTAAAGAATCGAAAGAAATACACGAAATTAACATGAACATTACCAATACTACTTAAAAGGAATATGCCCAGCCATATCGTTGACCTATACTACTAACGCCCCGTGCATAGAAAGTTAGGTCCGTCGAAATTAATCGTTAACCCGTTAAACACGTTACCATGAACGATACGATGCCAGAAATCGATGGGGGTACGACGCAAGAGGTGCGAAAGTGGAAAGGGGTCACACGAAACACAGCAGGCAGAGAGAGGGGGTGCGTTTAGCATTTTACAGACGAAACGTGCCCGCCAGACAGACGATCGACGAGTAAAAAGGGAAGAGGAGGCCGCCGGTGTTAAGGCGAGGGGTGGGTGCACGGGGTCGGGCGAGAAGACTCAAGGAATCGTCGCACGTATCTGCCAGGAGAAGATGAAACGGTAACGAGTGTAGTTCACGGTAACTAAATATTCGCAGGATCGCATCGGGGCCAACGACGGAGAAAAATAAAAGAAGAGGAAGAAGGGGAGTCGAATGCTCGTCGCTTTCTCGCGACACCATGCTGTGTATGCAATCGCTGTCCTCGACCGTGGAGACAATTTATTCTCACGGTTTCGCGCGCAATTTGCCACGGGCACGTGTAACGAGGATAACGAGAATCATCGAACGAAAAGCCAACGTCGCGGCTGCAAATTGCATTTCACGCGACATTTGCTATAACGCCTGCAACGAATATTTCTTAGCCAGCCAGCGGGCCTCGTTGCGTCGCCACTTACGTGATCTTCTTGAACACAGACGATCGACCGTTCGTGGCGGAACAGCCAGTTTTCCGTTTAATTTCTCGCCCTGATCCGGTCGCGTTTCACCGCGTGCAGTCCCGATCCATTTAATTGCACTGCGGTCTGTTTAGATAGTAAAGGGTCGATTTTTGTTCTCTTATTGGTAATAGAAGGTCCGAAATTTGGCTTTCAGGTTTCTTTGGGTTTGCGACTGGATCGTTTTTATATTTCGAAGGGTCCTGCAGACAGAGGGTTGGAAGGGTTACCCCGGGATCGTCGACACGATTTCACCGACATTAACTTTCGTCGAATAATGGTTTCATTTTTTAATATTTTAAGGTTTGGGTTAGGTTTGGAATTCAAACCTGACGATGATAAACCTCAAACCTGACAAAAGTTAATGTCGGTGAAATCGTGTCGATGAAATGAATTGTCGACGATCACAGGCTAACCCGTGATGGAAATGGGGAAAATTAAGCGGAATCAGCCCTTGCGAATATAAATGCCATAGTAGATTTGGTCATCTACTTGAAATTATTACATTTATTTTACGAATCGTAGAAAAGTTGTTTCTCTGTTCGAAGAATCGTTACAAATACGATTCTTACTATTTTTCGAACGGTATTCTTCTCAAAATAAAGAGCGCAGTGTTTGAAAAAAAAGCCAGAGCCAGAGAACAATTAATGCTCGCGTCAAGTTTTCATTACGGAAATTCAATTTTCAGAACAAACATTTGCAAAGGGAACAACTGTTGACAAGTCTGCTCTCGCACGAGTTTTAACAATTCCATCGAACGTTTCTCGACATTTCGCGCTCATATGTTTTGTGTCCACCGTTTCATCGGTGACGATCAATAGCGGATATTTTTCTCACCATTCTAGTCGTCTGCATTACATACATACGTGAAGATCGAATTAAAACTTAAAGCCAACAGTTTTCTTTTGCCTTCGGAAAGCGAAAATGAAAGAAAAAAACAGCAACCACCAGTACGACAGTGCCGACGGCATACGCGTGGGCTCCGCTTCCAGTCGAAAGGGTAATAGTGTCGTGTAAAACTGAATAAGAAAGTAGCTGCGACAAGGCTATTCAAATATTTGAAGTTCCTTTCGCCGCATAAGAGCTTTATGATGAAATTACCACGTCAAACTTTAAATACGATAATGCTCGTAAGAGGAGTGCACGTACGTTCCCTGTCAAGTGTAAGCGAAACGTTCCGCAAAGTTGGTTATTTCGCTATGAATCGACAACAGAATAGCAAATTAATCGAAAAAGATGAACGCTCAGTTCAGAACTTCTTGGTATTGTTGAACACAGGGGTTGCATGAATTTATTTACGCAAATATCGACGACGTAGAAAACCTTTTCGTGTTTATGGTAATTTGAGAGGGTGAATGTAAAGCGCGGTTCATTGACGTAGGTATTCGGCGTATCAACCCTTCGATGGGTGCTTATTTGTATATTAACAGGAGTTGATGAGAGAAATTTATTTGCATAGAAGCTCTTCGGTGATAAATTTTATTCAAATGTCCAGTGGATTTTTATTGCAGATCACATGTCAATGTTAATAGTAATAATAAATTGATCAAATAGTTCTTATGTATCCTAATATAGAAGTAGAAGATTAAACTGTGATATGGAATATAAAACGAATGATTTTTATTTTAGTGGGATATGTAATATTTCCTTCTGAATTTATTTTATCACTAATATTATCATTTTTTTTAAATTCCCTGATCTTAATAAATGTTGTAATGAATGTTGACTTCCATTTCGTCATTTCCGCGAACTTATCTTGTATCTATCCTATAGTTTTCCATTAGTTTCCTCTATTTGTTCTGCACACTTCCTTTACTCCTCTCACACTTGGTCTATAACGTCTCCGTACATTTTCTGCACATATCTTGGGAATATTATAAGAAAACCGCTTCAATCTCACACTTTAACAAGTTAAACACTACCTCGTCAGCTATCTTTTCGCTAAAATTTTCTTTCGTTAACAAAACAAACTTAATAAACTGCACTGAAAAGAAAAACAGCTAAGAACTTCAATAATTCCGTTAAACAATTTGCTCGTCTCAAGGTAATTTTTAACGCTATCAATTCATACCACTGCCACTATCAAACATCCTCAACAGCGTGCCCCCACGCTCAACATAAACAGCGCGCAATTAATCCTCAACCATAAACTCTCCATCCCTCATTCATCTTCCATTTATCCGTCGGGGCCACCCTCCCCTGTTCTACGTCGCCGGATGCGATAACACGACTTCCAAATCCTACGCGAGGCTCCCACCTTGCCGCGAGACGCTTCCGTCGAAAGAATAACAGACAGAAGAAAGTATTATGATACACCTATGCGGCTAAGTGGCGTTGGTGTGGGACGCAAGGGGGTGGTGGATGGGTGGATGGGTGGATCGCGGCTAGTGAAAGAGAATGGCGCAGCGTCGGGCGCAGCAACCACATAAGCGCGAAGATGAAGAAGCAATTATTCTAATGGAGGCTTTGGGAGGATTGTAGCCGGGACAAGTGAGGTAATCCATGAATAATACCTGCACCCTTCTACCCTTCTCTTGCTCTCGCTACTCAACCCGTTACTCTCCCATCGTCTCGTCGCCCCGGTGTCGTCCTCCCTGTTGTCTCTCTCCGTTGCTCGCTAATACAATGCTAAACTTCGGTAATCCTTGAATGCCCGACCGCCCGCAGATACAGTTTCTCTGTCTTGAATAACGTATTCGACTGGATGCCACGAACGCTTGGCCTATGGCCTCTTTTCCGCTCGCGACCGCTTGCTCGGAGTTTGACTTGTCCAACTGTTCTTCGCCTCTCTCCTTCTTCTTACAGTTTGCTCTGTTACTCTTCGGTTAGATGCTAATTGGGAGTATACGTTGATATTCGCGGAGGACCAAGACAGATCGAAGGGAGGAACAGGCAGGACGAGACGACGCGTCGTCTCGGGGAGCGACAAGGATTTCGGGGAAGGATTTTTCATCGGTCCGAATCCATTCGAATCGCGGAAAACTTGCTTACACTCTTTCGTTCTCTAGTTTCGTTTGCCTGTTACGAGGCGATAGGATTGTTTTTCAGAAGTTATTTTCAGTAAACCTCACGTAAATCGGAATAGACGGCAGGTAGGACAATAAGACTTCAGTCTCCTTCAATTATCAACTAACTTTATTAAATACAGTATGTCGACGGACGAAAATTCTCTAACAAAAATAACGACTCTCACACGATTCTCACTATACTCTCAATTCAACACTCTCTGCTCTCGATACGACTCTCTTAAACTCTCCCTGAACTGTAACTCGCGCACGCATTATCCACTCTATTCATTCTTCCACTCTTAGTTACTCTCTCGTTCTATTCCTCATTTGCTTTCAGAAATTTAGGATACACATTGCAGATATTCCTTGGCGACAGTCGATCGCGTCCACTCGAATCCTTGGGCCGCTGTGCCCTTCATTCACACGATATTCTCAAGTACCCAGATCCAAACACATATCTTTGATACGTCAGAATCATTCTAAACAGTCACGCAGTATTTCCAATCCCACAATTGTATCTTTGAATTCGAGGGAAGATTCAATTTGTATTTTATGTTATTTCATATTTAAACGTTCGTTTGAGTATTAAATGCATGATACTCGTAACGCTGATAGGATTAGCGTTACGATAGTCCTTGCGAAAGATATTTTGTAAATATTCTGTTAAAAATGATGGGTCACAGTAACCATTATGTTTTCTGGATAAATGCAAATGTTTCTTATCTTTGGAGCTTCGTGTAATACAAAATAGCATGAATATCATTCATAATATGGACCGTTTATTTTGAAAGTGGTGTAAGTCCATTTGCAGCCCGTAAGTATACATCAGTTTAGTAAAATACGCCTAAAACAAATTTATATAACCAAATTACATATTGATAAAACAGCAGAAACATTGCCAGACTTCATATAATGTGCCTAAATTTTTTAATTAACATATATGTTAACCTTTAATTTTCTCGAAACAAGAGAAAATGGACTTACACCACTTTCAAAATAAACGGTCCATATATCGTTTTAATATGACATAATAACAGTAACATAAATCTGTTATTAAATCTAAACAGTTACTGACATAATTGTGCTCACACGTGCTGTGCACAGTAATAAATAAAGGAGTTAATTAAATAATCGAAGCAATTCGAACAAAAATATCCCGTTAATACAACCATTGTTGAGGAACGAAACACATAATATGACAACGAATAGAGAATACTCGTTTTCTCATCCGTGTAATGTTAGCGTACAAACGCAAATCCAGTTCTCTATTTCTACATCTGAAAATAATACGTACACGCTGTTATGGAAATTTCTGTGTTACTTTTATGGAAATACACGTCGCACATTGTTATTCGCTTTCGGATGGGGCCGACATTTTCCCACAGTTGTGCAGACGGTATTGCCTTTTCACGCAATTAAACGGCGTTATTCGAACGGTAAAAAGTTGAAAAAAAGTCTTGAAATAACAATATCGAAGTACGAAGTACTTTTACAATTCCATTTAATATTTTTTCATTCCATGAGCAAATATAAACATTATTGTACTATATAATAGAATAACCACAAGAATGATAAATTTATATCGATCACATAATGTTATTTCTGAACGCGTTTACAGGCAGCATTCAGATTCCGATTATATTTTCTAGTCTTCTACAAGTATTTACAAATGTTCAATATTTATTGTAAATACTGGATTCATAAGAGTACATTGTATTCTCAAACGGTGGATTATATGACACGATCTGCATTTTAACACATTGCAATCATCCTCCGTTTTGTATTTAATAAATACTGTATCAACAATGGACTTATCTACATTCATCCTAGATATACAAGAAACCAACAATCGAGATCGACGGCTCTAAAATATTTCGGTTTTATTATTAAATCTTATTAATGCCAATATATAAATAATATTGAACCTCCAACGGTACTCGCACCGAAGCTCTATCTACGTTCTTGACTATCAATATCCGCAGCTGATACTTTAAACGCAGTTCTACCAAGTTTGCGCGGAAGGAAGAACAAATCATAGAAGATGGTGATGGATGAAAGCAGCATGGACAATTTGACGCACGGCGAGCAGCGCGCACCGAATAGGTCAGTGAACAGTGAACCGTGTTCACTTAGGAGACGGCAAACAAAGGACCGATAGCTCGCTGTTCACGAGCTGTTCGCATATTCCATTGTCGACACGATATGCTGCATCCACGCTGGTCGAAACTGTTGAACCTTTGTCCAGAAACAGCATCGCGTCCTCGACTTCGAGAATAGCTCCCTAAAAATAAGAAGCGTACAAGTCCTTTGACTTCATAATTCGCCACCTCCCGAGCGAACACTGTTCGCCGTTCTTTCACCCGTTCCCTGCGCGCCGCTCGCCGTTCATCAACGTCCCCACACTGCCGACGAGCACGGTTCACAAGCGGTTCGCGAACTCCAGCACGGCCACCTTACCGTCTCTACTCGCGAACCAGTTCCGACCGCTGCGGGCCCAGCGTAATGTTTCGATTCACAATTCTGCCTCTTCCTCCGTTCCTCCACTTTGCCGCGTACTCTCGTCTCCTTTCTGTTTCGTCATTCTTTCGCGCGCCACGCTCGCCGCCCTTTCTTCGGCCGCGGCGCGTCGTCGAAAACGCGGCTGCACTACTTTATATTACCATTCTTTGGGAAACCGTGGGCGCACCACCACGATTTCTGTGTCTAGGATAAAATCGGAAGTAATCAGGAGAAGTGGGGATCTCGAGTGCGAGCGTGCGCGCGCGTGCGTCAGAATTGAAGGGTGAGAAGCGGGACAGGGCGATCCGGGTTTGAAAACGGATGACAGAGAGGCGGCGAGAGTACGAGCCGGTGAAAAAGAGGCCGCGGAACGTCGGCCAGGGCGGAGAGAAGGACGGAAAAAAGTAAGTGAACCCCGGAGTGCAGCGTATCAGAGCTTGTGCAACGCTGCATCAAGCGGCTGACGATGCACTTAGGGATATTAGTAAAGCCCGGTGGAATGAAAGGCGACGCCGAGCCGGCCCGTCTTCGTCCATCGTCGGCCGAAATGTGGCTTTTAACGAGTTAATCGCCGCCCTGTTAAGGACAAGGTTAATAATCCGCTTGTACCTGCTCGCGAGCACCTCCCCTTTAACCGCGAAGCTCTGATTTTGTTCGACATTTGGCGGAATTTTCAACTGGTTTGTTCTACTGAGCGATTCAGTGATGGTGCTTAGAGATAGTTCGAAGTTTCGTGACCCGCCGCATTCTGATTTATTATACTCTCACCTTTGAAAAGGGTTTACGCAATTTAATATCTCGCATAATAATGCGAGAAAAGTTTGTTAGTCTGACTTTTGTAATACAACTGGCGCACAGATGCAACAGTCTTACTACTGGTTGCAATAGATTGGTGTAACTGCAAGGTACATTAGTAAATTATTGAAAAAATGGGAATAAATGTCGAGTACGTGACTTCAAAGTTACATGGATGTATAGAGGGTTGAGACATTACGTTTCATCGGTCTGTATGTAATTTAAAGAACGTTCGTTTTAATAGGGACTTAACTAGATAATGGCTGCACGGTAATTGTTTTCTTGGAATTGGATATTTGTCGCAAATCTTATTGTGTACGTACTTGTTTATATTACAAATTCGTTCATTTACATTCCGATTGGTAATTGGAGGATCTCAAATATATTTGCTGAATATTATACGGTTATGAATATGAGGAATGATTAATTTTAATTGTTGATAACTTATAAACTCCTCTGCCTCAAGATTGAGTAATTGTACACTCGCGGTTGATTATATTTATGCACTGGCAGAGGATTTTTAAACAAATAAATTGTACATTTCTTGAACGGTCTGGTTACAAGTAGTATATGTCCACGCATGGTCGGTCACTCCAAATGCAGTAGAGAATATTATGATTGATATGGTATAACTTCTGACGAATGTATCGTATATACCTAATTATTTTATGCTAAATTTATTAAGTTTTATAATAATATAGCCAAACATACGGTTTAGAGTAGTTCTGCTTAATCATACAAAAAGAAATAAATCAACTTACTTTGCTCGATCTAAATTTCTATTATCTTGTTTAATAAATTTACGAAACATTTGATGAACAACATTTTCTTAGGCTAACTAAATACTTTTCTTAAACAAAGTAACGAAAATTAATGTCCTTTCATAGTGTTTCACGTAAAAACGGCACAATGGCGGAATTTACTTACGTTCCGATTACTTTTTCGACCATAAATGAGAATTACTTTAGAGAATGATAATTACAAAGCGTCTACAGGGACAAAGTTACGTTCAACGTTGCGGCTGAGATTAAATATTTCATTTATGCCTGCAGATCCGACTTAATCGGTTTACGTTCTTTGGGAGTTGGAAAAACCGACTAGCTCGGGAACCCATAGAAAGATTTACTGCCGCTTGAAATTCCCCAGTTTTGTACCCTCGACACTCGTATATTGAATAATCTTACAAACTGATCGTTCAGAAAAGAATGCTTGCTTTATTGTAAAAAGTAATTCATGCCAAGAAAATATTCACCTCGAGATCTATTGAAATTACTCCATTCTGTTCTCCTATATGGAACACGCTTTCTTTCTTCTTATTAAACTACTTATTCTGCGATTTGGTGTAATTTCCGTTCCAAATTATAAATCACTTCAAAAAGCTCTAGTGGCCGCCAGACTTGCGTCCCCGTCACTTTGCTTAAAAATTAATTTCTCCATTTTTTTATTTTTAGCCTAATCGAAGTAATTATTCGGCCACTGTCATTTTCACCCATTCTTCCTTCCTATATTCGAAAGTTCTACTTTTTATTCGCCTCTGGTCAGTTTGTTGGTTTAATTTACACCGTTCGAAATTCGTGATCTTCGCGGTCGAAGGAAAAATGGGTGGAACCGGTCGTAGAATCCGCGATCGTTTTCACGCCATCCACTTCGATACTGTATATTCGTTTCCCATGCTAAAATAGGTAATCGGAAGTCTGCGAAATGAAGGTGGCTGCGGCCCTCCGACCGCTACCTGTTGCTATCGTGGACAGTAAGTAACAGAAGCCGGTGGATAGATTTCATTTTACCGACTGCTTTGGATTTTAATGACATGATTTGTCGGCTCCTTATGAAAAACTATAGCGGAGTGAAACCGATACCTTAAATTATTTTTGCGGCGGCTTAAAATGTTATTCTTGCTTATTACGTTACATTGTTTTACTGCATCGAATAATTTCCTGCATTACATGTACGTCCAGATGCAAGGACAAATAGGTGTTTGGCACTTTCGTTTCAGTGAGCTAAGACAAGTAGTGCAAGAAGTGGAACCGCAAAGAAGGAATAATAAATAACTTCATTTGAAAGAAACTTCATAATTAGAAAGGAAAATGTACAAATTGTCCCAGGGTTTTTTCCCCCAAACTGCGAGGACCGCATCTGTAACCAGAAACAATACAAAAATGTTGTACTATAAAGTTTAGAAATTGACGCTTTGTTACAAAGTTATTTGCACATGGTCATCTGTCAATAATGATCTGTATGGCGATTTTGCGTACTTCATTATTCTCAACTCGGCTATCGACCGTCGCGTTACATCGCGTGATTTGATTTATTTTTCATTTTTTCATGTAAAAAACAATTTTAACCCGCGGGCCGTAGTTTGCCGACACCTGTCCTACAACGTAAACAAAGTCAATTTCGCCACAGGCAATGATTCCTCGTTACAAGCTACCTCTTGACTGATTTAACGTCGTCTGCTCCCAGGTGGTTAGAAATTGCGGGGGAATCGTGATACGCAGAAACTGTGTTCCAACGGCGCGTTTAGGATTCCATGAAACTAGAATTGACGAAGTGCAACAGCTCGACCAAAGTCAGAGTGGAATAGCGGAGTACGGATCTTGGACGAACTCGCGAAAGCAGGAACAACCATAATCTCGGCTAATTGCGGGCAACGTAAGAAAAGCGTGACGCAAATACCAGAAGCAGCGCCTGGGAAGGCTTTGAAAACTAACTGAAATTCCCGCGGCCACTTCGTGGAAGAAATCTTGTCATCACTTCTCGTTCAAGCCAAAAACAGGCTACCGGTCTGAAACTTTGCTACTTTATTCCGGGTTTTGGCTTTCCGGCGCGGAGCCGCAACGAGATTCCAGTGGCAAGCACGTTAGTTCTTTCGTTACTTTAACTTTAATGAGAATTAACAGCATTTACGTATCCACGCGTATACGGCAAAATTTTCTGTATATTTTTTTAATCATCCGCGGTCGATACTATCTGGGCGATATGAATCTTTCCGTACATGCCGCGATCGATGCTTCGCGAAGGACCTTCTGACGTAGTTGCCGGAGCATTGTGTCGTAGTGAATGAAGCTCATCAAAGTAATTGAGATGTAACGTGTACCAGTGGAGAATGAAATAGATTCATCAATTGAATTGGTTGAAACAAATGAGGACATTTTTCGGAAACACAGTAATGTAGCTATGATAAAAATGGATAACAGTGAAAATATTTTAAATTTGAACAGTACATTATTGTACACTGAAAATGTACCGCAGTTTGAGGTATGTCGTAGTACATTTAATGTACATACTATTGTCGCTGAGCAGAAAGTGAAGGAAATCTTCGGAGTTTATATATGATTAACTTGTATCGTGTATACACCCTTTTAATGAGCAATAATGTTAAATCGTGCAACAATGAAAGCTAGACATTGCGTATATAAGTGCGCTCTGTATAACCTAACTGAACCTAATAGAATGTAATACCAGATATAAATCCAGATTTAAGGGGGTATTCTAGTCTGAATCGTTGAAAAAAGTGATTCTTCCGTACTTCTTTAAAGATATAGTTTAAAAAATATATGTGCAAACCTCTATGTCCGAACTGCTGAAACTAACGACATACCCTGGAACTTGTACAGCAAAAGACGCTGTAGTTTCTTCGGCAAAAAAATCTCCAAAATAACGTAAAAATACGCGTCCCGCACCACCATATCTGATACTTCAAGTACAGACGACGAGGGTATCACACGTGGTAAGTGTCCCAACGAAACGTGTTCCTTGCAGTAGCCTGTAAATATGTAACGAGAAAAAACATAATTCAACGGCGATGAATGAATCAAAGTCAATGAATGATGAAGTCAAAGAAGGACGATATGCTTCGATCGGCGCCAGATTGCCATGAACTGAACGAAATAGAGAGAGGAAGAGAGAGTTTCAATCTTTCGTTTGCCAGCACGAGAGCAGAAAGTGCACGCTCTGCTGCCCTGACATAAATACTGCACTCGCGAGCCAAGCGAAACTTTCAGCCACAGTCCAGAGACTCGGCTAGTTCGCTGACCAAAAGTCTCCGGCTTTCGGAAAAAGGAACTCGGAGTGCCTCGCAACCATTTCCTGCCGAGGCAGGCAAGAAAGGAGGCGAACACCGGAAATTTCCTCCTTCCTCCACGGTTTCGGGCAATTGGACTTGTACGCCGACCGAGAACCGCGACTAAGTACGCTATCTCTTCTGCTATCTGCTTTTTTCAACCAATTTTTCATGAGCCCATTGCCCTCGTACACGCATTCAAGTCAACTTGATGTCCGATATTAAGCAGCTACGGTATTGGCTGAAGGTGTGGGCGTAAGTGCTTCATTTGTGCTCTACACTTTCAGTTGAAAACTGTATAGAGTTGAATATTTCGTCGCAGGTCTATCCTTGAACGTATTTTGTATGATTTTGTTGTTACTAATGTACACTGGTTTCCTTGAACTGCGTATAATAAATTTTTTCCTTAGACGTTCGTGAAGCATCAACGGATGCTTACTGAATTGTAAATTACTTACTTCTGACTTTAATAACTGATCGTAAAAAAATGTGTGTCGAGAGAAAGGTTGTTTGTTCTTAATTAGGTTGTGACCTTGTTCGAAGTGAACTCTGGATTTCTGTGGAGATTGTGCAGTTATGGTATGATTAATTGGAAAAATTGGTTAAAAATAAAGTTGTTATTTTGTCTAGCTAGACATTTAGCTATTCCGCATAACATTTATTTAGAAAATATACTATTGTTTTCACAACTTTTATATGTGTATATGCAAACAAAGAGAAATAAAGTAAGTATACATAAGATACGCTTTTGAAATATATTTCGGCGAAAAATCGGAGAAATTCTTGGTAATTATTTAGAAAAGGGGGAGTCTCACCGATTTTGATGATTTTCGAGTATGTTATAGAAATCAACATTTTGAACAACTTTTTCCTATACATATAACGCCGCTCGGCCTTAGTTTCCGAGATGTTTCACAAAAAACATCGGTACTACTACAATGAATTCTGTCTATACGTACGCGTCCGTGAGAGCGTATGCGTAAGCGTTCGATCGGCGATTGTCCACGGTTTCTTGAAACACATCGAGACGGCCAGCAATGGACGCGTATAACGGCTGCGCTTAAGAACTCGATTTCGGTTTCCGGCCGCCTTACGGAATAAAAATCCGACACGAACCTTACTCAAATCGGACTTTTCTATCTAGTAACTACTTTAATGGATTAAGTTCGGTTTAGGTTTGGGTTAGAGTATTCATTCCGGCCGCCGTGAGGCGGCCGGCCACACATTCATCATCTGTTTTAATGATCTTTATTGATATTATCAATACCGTTGCGTTCAATAAGGATGCAGAACAAAATTTGCTTATCACATTGTATAATGTGCGTCGCTGGACGCTACGCTATTATGTATAGAAACCGTGGACAATCGCCGATCGAACGCTTACGCATACGCTTTCACGGACGCGTACGTATAGACAGAATTCGTTGTTGTAGTACCGATCTTTTTTGGGAAAAATCTCGGAAACTAATGCCGAGCGGCGGTTATATGTATAGGAAAAAGTTACTCAAAATGTTGATTTCTACATTATATTTAAAAATCATCAAAATTGGTGAGACCCTCCCCCTTTTCTAAATAATTACCAAATTCTTATTAAGTTCAACAGGTACTTACGGAATACCCTCACTATTTAAATTTTTGTGAGTATTTCTAACTGCAAAGGTTATTCAAGCTTACTTTCACAACCTTATAACGTTGCTATTTACAATTTCTTATTACTTTCTATTTGAAAAAATAGCTTTCGCACGTCCAGATATGCAGAAATATTAAATTGCATCTCTCCTTTATTTTTTAGACATTTGGAATTCAAGTGCCAATACGACGACTGCGCATCGAATTGCAATATAGAGGGTCGAGTGGCGGCCAGACGGGGACTTCTTCGTCTCGGATCTTAGGCAAAGAGTTGCCCGATTGGACTTTCTGATACTTCCCCAGTCTTTTCTTCGATATAGAAATGCCGGGACCAACTTTGCTGGAAGAAAATATTGGTCAATAGAGATGCACAGCCCAGACATACATTTCAAGATGCCAATAAGCGGCTATTATTTGCGTTAATTCTTGACGCGAGTTTCCAAACTTTCCGGACATTATTGTCCACGGATATTCCACTGAACGATACGTAAGGCGGTTCAAGTATTCCTTGGCAGAATTACTTCTATCCAACATAAATATTTCTCTTCTCGACTTACGTGATACATATGTAGGATATTAATATTTATTTATGATTTAACACAATTATTATACATAGACACGTTACTAATCTAATACTAATATTAATACTACGTAGGAATCTATCTGAAAAAAGGAAACGTCGTCTTCCTGCACGTCGTCACAACCTACTCTCCCGATCTTCCCGATCGTCGCATGTTCTCTCCCCACGACGCTTCCGCGTGCCACGCTGCCACACTTCGCAGTCACACATATTCGCACACATGACGCGCACACACGCACACATACACATATATACCCACACATATTTGTTTCCGTATGTTATACTAGAGGTATGCAGAAGGCACACCTGTGTTTGTTATACGTTTATGTTAAAATTGTGATGTTTGCACTATCTTATGGCATGTTTCATTAACAACAAGGTTCCACGATAACCGTAGTGCCGTAGTTCGACGGTTGCACGATATAGGAAAGATTTGGAAAGAAGGAGAGCAAATCTGCATGAGAACGGTCGGGGAATCACATTTCAAAATGTTAAGAAGAAGTCTAATAAATCACTAATGATTTAGAAACACGCTTCAAAAATGCAGACTTCGGTCAAGGATATATTCAGTTGTTGCCTGAACATGTAGCATAAGATGATACATAACGGCAGGAAATATTTTGATTCAAAAATATTATAAGATTTATAAGATAGCAATAAGGGTACTTTAACCAAAACCGTTGAGAAACTTTTGCCACCCCCAATACATAATACACAGATTGAACGATAGATCGAACACACTGCGAATTACAATCGTATTTACAGATCGGTTCAGAAATGTTGATCGCGTTACAAATATCGTACATTTCCAAATCTCTGTTTTCAAGATCAGAGATTATGAATGCAAACGCTGGATCGCGATATCAAATCTTAAAAACAGAATTTCCTACATGTACAGTCGCCACGCAAAGTAATTTAACGATTGACATTTTTGTACAAATGAAAACGATATGCGTAAATTTTGGTAACTTCTTGTCTTATGTACTTATACTCTAAAGAATACATGAAAACATATCAACGTACATTCTAATTATTATTATACATTTAAACTGTTAGCAAAAGCGTCGACTTTCCGAGTCGATAGTGTGTCTGACACCGAGCATTTTTTCCAACTAAATTATTACCGAATAATATTAACAAAAATTCTCATCGAACCAAAATCCATCGAATCCAAAATTCAACCAGAGGAATTCAGATTAAAACGTGCCGGCTGCGCCTCAAGTGTTAATATTCTTCGTTGAAATCTAGCTCCGGCGTAAACTTTCGCGTAGCTTGCCCTTCTTGGAATTCCGTGAGCGCATGCCATGAGATTAATATTGACGGTTTCGAGGGCGTACCGATATGCACGATGGAGCAAATTTAATTTTCGTGTCCTGGGGGATATCGGCCAAAGGGGCGAAACGTGGGATACCCTGGTTACAGGCCCATCTCCATCGGACTGCAAACCTTCTTACCTGCATTGGTTACGGCTGGGTGCATAGTCGCGACCAAGAATATAATTAAAACTTTACCGCTGTATCTACAACAACCGATCGAGATATAAATCAACAGGAGCCGGCCGGCCGGCTTAATATTTTCCACGACAAGTTCCGACTCGATAAAATGCGATCCATGACGCTTGATCGATCGACGATAACTGCGTTCGATCACGTTTCGTACAGTGGCTCTTAAGTCATTCTAAGTTGAAAGCTATTATTCATTTTAGCTACTATTCATTTCCAAATGTTAAAGTCTTGAGTATATTTAAGAATATGTGCTGCAACTTCATGTTGGAGAATTTTCATGTAACAAATTGCATTCGATTACGATTCCAAGGGATTTCCACGTAATTAAAGTTTCAAAGTTTTCCAAACTTTATGGAAATCAGGATTCGTCGGAGTTTATGAACACCTTTCGAACCATTCCAAGTGCAAGGGCTTAAATAGCGCTAAAAAAATTCCATCCTCCATAAAAAATACGTTACATTTGAAATACGTACGTACGATCAGCCTCGCAATTACGTTGCAGGAAAGACGTTCGTGCTCGCGGAAGAGATTAAGGCTCGTAGAATCGAACGAGTTCTAGGCGCGCTGGATATGGAGGGGAAGGCCGTTTGTCATGCAAATACGCTTTACCCGGCATGCAAAAGTGAGCTACGCCGATCCGTTGAAAAAAAAAGGAGGCTAAGCCTGTGGAGTTTTCTAATTTATCCGAAACGCGAGCAGACGGCCTGCAAAGTCAGGTGGCTGAGGCAAGAGCAAGAGCAAGGGCAGCAGCAATATCCATTAGCGAGTGCCAGATATCCGCAACTGTTTCGCCCGAGAGGAACAGTGAAAGAGGGAAAACGTGAAAGGGGGAAAGAGAGAGAGAGAGAGTGAGTGAGGTAGGGTCGTTTTGGTCCTGCAATAGACAGAGGGGTTGCCAGAAGTGGGAGTCGGAGAATGGGGATGAAGTGGAGGTTAAAGGGATAAAAAGGGAGCAAGGGTTCGAAAGAGCGTGGCGGGGAACACGGTGGATTGTGTATTATAATCGGGGGATAAGATGTTGAGTATTCCTCGAGACGTCGAGGGAGAAGTGTATAAAGGGAGCATTCGCGAGTGAAAATATTTCAGCCACGATTAAATGGGCCCCGCACCGATTGAAATGTAATCGTGTGTGCTCGTGAGAGCCCCGTGTGCCCATGGAATTCTGTGAAACGAGTAACGGTTACGTGGGGCTATTAGTGGATTGATATTTATTATGTCCTATGTTTCGGGCAAGAAATTCAATGTAATTTGATTAGAATTACTGGGAGAAGTCTGAAATTCAATTGCAAAGTACTGTGGTACCTCGATATACGTCCTTGTGCCAAACGAATTTTTCCCATAAGAAATGAAGGGAAAATGATTAATCCGCAGAATTAATTCCGTGAGAAGACACTTACTGTTGTTGGCATATTATGCATTGATGGGGTTGTATAAAATAAGTTATATACTGCATAATACTTAAATACATAAATACGAAAGCAATTAGACGAAATAACTGAAAATATAGCGAACTTTAATTTTCTCTTTCCTGTCTCTTTTTTCCCTACATCAACCTGGCTGAGGATCATCAGGTTCGACGTTTACTTTGACGCACGCGAATCGTATTGCAAACAAAATTTTTCGTGTTCAAGGTGGACATCTATCAAGTTGGACTTATTCCAAAGCAGACGTATACCGATGTTTCACTGTATTTATTGTTAGTCAATTTCGGAATAAATTCCAATGCTTCTATGAATTGACTATTTTCTTGGGAAGTTGTAGGTACTAACTGGCAAGTTTGTTCCCATAGTTTTTTTAAGCGATCCTGCAAAGTTTGAAAGTCCTTCATTATTTATCTCCTCTTTCTTTTTAGATCATACATGGCCAGTTTCAAGGTAATCCTGAAATTGTAACTTTTTATTGCCTTCTACGTGGTGGAAAAGTCTTTGGTATGCATAGTCAGCGTTTTTAATCAAACTTAGATAGTTCAATGAATGAATTTATCCGTAACAATTTCCTGCTCCTTTATCAGCGCAACTTGTACGACTTAAAATATTAATGAAACGCGCGTTTCATACAAGAATCACGTGACCTTTCTCATTAGGAAAGATCTCGTTTCGCCTTTCGAGGTTGTGATTAAAAATAACTGTACGCAGCGTAAGATTAAACTTTAATATCGCGGTTATTTAAAACGCACCTTTCACGAAAAACATTGTAGAAGCGTCAATACAAACGAGGGAACTATCAATTTTAAAATGACCAGGCGGCGATCAATTATGTTGCATACGAAATACAGACAAATCGGACAAATTCATTGAAATGTCTACTTCAATTTTTAATATATACGGTAAATAAAAATTTCTAATCGCCTGTTTTTCCACGGAGAATTATTGCACGTTAAAAGTACACGAAATAATCAACGAATCGAAGGTGACTTCACGCGTGGAACACATCAAAGTTTTACCTTCGATTCTTTCTGCCGTTCCTTTGCCTCTACTTCCTGAACGTTACGTCAGGCGGAAACTTTTCATTTTTCACTCCAGGATACCTTCGCGCAATTTGCCAATAACTTATGTACAGGTAATCTCTGCTCCGTGATTTTATGCGAGGAACTGGATTTCGGGGCACGTATCGGGAAAGATTTAATGCTTACAGAGTATGAGTCGTTCTGCCTCGCACGAACACCGGTACATTCTTTGCAAATTCTTTCGATGGGCGCAGTTCTTGGAATATCGACGTCTCAGAATTCTTGACGTTGTCGTTATACAATATCGGTGGAATTAAAATAAATGTCTTTTATTACTTGCAAATATAATAATTAATACACACTATGACGCCACTTCTGGACTGATATAAATTGTCTCGGATACTGATTAAAAATATGTCAATTGAGATAAGAATTATTTCTTAGGACAGCAGTTAGAACGTATTATTATTATATAATTATATGTCGCCAGGATTAAGGGTACGAACTGTCACGCGTTTGAATGAACAGACCGAGCTATCGATATTTTCTCGACACAAATATTGTTAGCAGGAAAAGACTATCATGGATGGTATCTGGCCTTTTTAAACGGGGATCTAGACAAATTGAATCAACGTCACCGGAGATGATTTATCATCAACTTTCTTAAAAATACTTGATCAGTCTGTGTGAATCGCGGTGCTTTCTATGGCATTGCGCGAGTGAAGAGAAATTCTAAATAACTTGGATAATGTTAGGTCGAGATAAAAGATGCACGTGCAAGTTTCAGTAGATCAAGGACCTTTTTTCATTCGTTATAAGATTTCATTTAATATTTTGTTTCATACAGTTGCACTCGGATTTCCGAAATCTTCAATAAACATTTTGACACTTATTGTGCTTGTTTTGTTTGGAAAACGATTTTTAGCTATTTCGCAGCTCGAAAGTTTCTGAAATATTATTATTTATTGGACTCGCGTGACCGATTATTAGTAAGCCAAAGTTACAATGTTTTAGTTTCAAACATTCCCAAGTCTAATCATAAATTGCACGGTTGTACGAACCTTGTACTTTTATTTGCCATCGATCGAACATACGCTCATCTTGCTACTTGGCATGCGTCTAACCCAATACGGACTTATACTACTCACATTCTTGCTAGTATAATTCAGTGATCTGCCCTGCTTATCCCTTGCTGATTACGTCCCCCCTTTTATGAGGATAATAATAACTAACAGAAGAGTTTTTCTGCCACGATTTTACGTCAGATTTCGGGCCAATTTTCTTGCAGGTGTTAAATAATTTAGCAAAAATAAAAATTTCTAATTCAATGAACAAACTTGACGGAATTAATAAAAACAGAAGTATCGATATTACGACGAAAATCGTTTTTGTCCACGTTTGAAATTTCCTCTAAAAATACCGCATCCATTAACTGCTCCACGAGTCAGCGATCGTATTATACGCTGTTTGTAACGTTTTTCTCGTAGAATGCACGGCAGCCCGTTGATCGACCGGTGAACGTAACCATGTAAAGGCAGCGTTCATTCCACGACTCGTCGTTTTCTGATACGGCCAATGGAGTTCAATGTGATCGAACCCGTAGCTCCCATGGTCCTCTGTCTTTTAAGACTTTTTAGCTACATCCAGCTTGGAACTTGAGGCGTTTCTCGTCGATTCAGCCGCCGTGGGTGGAAAGGGTTGGAAAAGTCGTGGTCAGAATCAGAGCCGGATTTCGGGTGTTGCAAGCCCCTAGGAGAATGCGAATGAATGGCGAGGGTAGGGCACAACACGAAAGGGGCGGACGACCTGGAGCTCCTGCTCCGACAACGCAGACAGTAACGCTGTTAATATGCAAATCTTATCATCGACGATTTATTCGTGGATCCTTCTATTTCTACCAAAATGCCAGGAATTTATTCCAGCCTCGTACGGAACTGTCGTTGGTTAACAGGTTTAAGCGCACACGTATTCGGTTTCCCTTTTTTTTCTTAGCGTGATTCAATGTTTCGGCGAAACTACCTGGAGGATGGAGTAATTGAAAGGGCCGGTACCTTACTGTGGATCATTTTATTTGGCCATCTAGGATCGTATGCGCAGATACTGTCCTAGTTTCTGTTTTTAATCCAAACAGACTATGCTTTCGCCAGCAGATTTTCTCTTAACGAAACCGGAGAGGAAGAATGATTCGGTTAATGCTAATTCTGGCTTAATCTGGTTTACAACTCCGGCGCTGATTCAGTTATCACGTTACAAGGATTCGTTATTCCAAAAGACACGTGAGAGGACATTTCAATACTTCATTCTATTCCATTTTAATTCCAGTCATACCAAACTATGACATCCGCCAAAGCACAATCTAACAGTTATGGCATTTCAAGCAACCCAATCCATGGTTGTGGAACCTTGCAGGGCATGACCCTTGACAGTCGTGATTGCAGGGCAGACCCTGATTGACCTCAGGGTCTTGAAACTGGGTCAAGGTCAGTCCTGGGTCGAAATTGGGTAGGTACAGCTGCATCGTCGTCGAACTAGAGGGCAGTCCAGGGTTCGGAAAGCTTGGCAGGTGTCGTTCTGTATAGCTTGGTCAGTTCTATAATATTCTGGTCTCGCGGGAACGCGATTGACATGACGCGCAGATCGTGAGACCAACAGCCGGACACCTGAATGTCAGCGAAGCCGTCGGGATAATCCTGAGGTCTCGTCGACGGTGCTCCACCGAGTTTATTTTTATGCCTCCTGAGCCGAAAGTATCGATAGTCCTCCAAGAAGCTAGACCAAGATTGAATTGATCCTTGGGGACAATGGTGAGATACGAAAAAAGTATAGGAGAAAATACAGAATTCGAGGAGGAGGACAATAAAAGATCAAATAACTCTTGCGCCTTATTCTCTGGAGAGCACCTAGTAACGGATGAATATCGTTTTCGTCGATGACTTAGCCTTAGATCTTGCATTTGGGAGTACTGAATCTCGGCGATGAATGAATTATATTGTCGCCCCAGTGTACAATATCTCATCTTGACTTCCTACGTAGTTCAGATTTTTGTAGGTGTGTAACTTTTCATGGCACCCCTTAAAATTTTCGATTCCTTGCAGGAGATTAATTACGTTCATGATTAAGGTATTACGGGCGTTAAAATTTCTCACGAATGTTTCGAATATAATGTTACTGAAACTATACTTTCATAAAGTTTATTCCCTTGCGCTTCAGGCGCGGAAAAAGTTCCGGTAGAAATCTTCTACAAATATTGATTACAGAGAAGGTTTATCTCCTTCAATAAAACTATTATTCATGGTCAGATTTATTCAGTAGAAAAATGTCTTTTCTACTTGAATTGCGCAATGCTTAATAAATAGCCTCATCAGAGTTCGTTCCAATGTAACGATTAATTTGTAATTTACTTTGCAGTAAAAACGACAGAACTGAAATTGTCCCGTTAATTATTGGAAAGAATTTCTGGTAAAACGTCCAGCAATATTTTCTCTGCAGGACGTACCTTCGCGTTATATCTCAATCGTTATTATCTTAATGAAAAACAGGTTTTCTCGATATGAATAAAATGTTTACTTATTTATCGACTCCGATCTGTATTTTTGCCTGTTATGTTGAACAGATGCAATACGTAATTGATTCCGAAATATTTAAGTATGAACGACTTTGTCCTTGTGGTTTTTACATTCCCAGATTACCCAGAAAACTAGAAACCAGGATAATTTATACGCACCGAGCAACTGAGTAAACAAAATTTTATAAATGAACCAATGGTTCGACGATTATCAAAAATGTAACGAAGGAGCGTTGAAGAACTTTTCAAAATTCATCTACACCCAGAGTACGAAGGAGGAATGTCATTGAGCCATTTCAAAAGTTCCTTTCAGAAAGAAATTTATCGCGAGATATACGCAGCATGCAACGATATCCAGCTGCACGATCGTTTCTTTAAACCGTTTCCTAATTGGATATTAGTTATGCGAGTGAAGCATGGTTCCTTGCGAAATGAATTTGTTGGGGTTAATGGTCTCGTTCCTCGAGGTTCGTAAATCCTACGAACCGGCTAATACACATCAAATCATATTATTAACACAACGGTCGACCGTGAAACGCTATCAATTTTTTTTTTAACAATTTTTTAGCAAACTTAGAGAATGTCTGCAGGATTCGACCGAAAATGTGTGCATCTGTACCCATTCAATTTTTGACTATCGCGATTCGGTGTAAATAATTAATGCATATCTTTCCAGCTACTCCTCGGTAATTACCTTAATCTCATTTTTCATTTCAAACTCCTGTACTCAACACCGATAATATATCGCACGAAATAAATTCCTGTTGCCGGTTAAATACCGTCCAGCGGGAAAAGATTAATCGCTGACCGCCACGAATCATTAGGCAACAATTATATAATAATAACAATAATCAGTAACGCTTTTCCATTTACATAATTGCAACGTCGTGAAGTTGATTAGTGGCTGGCGTGGAACGTAGCCCGGGTAAAACACGGCTGTGCTGGATGTACTGTTATAGTGAACGAAGTTTTGTTCACAGTTCTCTCGAATTTAAATGCAGACATTTATGAAATAAATTAAATTTGTAATTACATGTGGACTAAAGGGCCCATGCGAAGAATAGAAATTAAACCTGATAATTACAACAACTGAATAAGTTCTAGATTATTTAGTAAACATAGAAATCTGTGCATTCGCAGCCTACGAATGCACATAGAGAAAGGTTAAATACCATAGTATTCTGGTTTATATAATTCACTTCGCTCCGTGAAACCGAAATTGGTTAAAATTTTTACACGGTGCTCCTACCGCGCGTACGAACGCGTCTTCTATTCGCCAGGAATCTTGTTAACACATCCTCCAGTGTACACGTGCACAAATATAAGTGTGTATTGGTGACGATCACACGTAGCAATGTATCCATGAGACGTGCGGGAGAAGGATGCAAGGGCGGCGCGGAATTAGACCATGTAAGGAATGGTTGATGGGCGTCTCGGTAGCCGGTGAACTAGCCGGTTTTATGGGACGATGGTTTTACGAGCGTATCTAACCCATCCGCTACCCCCTAACATTCTTGGCTCGTACGTTGGAGAGGAAAAGGTACATGGAATCTAGCGGAACGAACTTCGCAAAGTTACGCTCGAACCATCTCTCACTCTTCCTCTCTGTTTCCCTTTCCCTTTTTCCCATCCCCTTACCTTCGAGCTTCGACTTTCAAGGAATCTTACGGAATCCTTCGTGACCTCCTGATCAGGCAATTTTGTCAAGCAATTGTGTAAAATGCTCGATAGTACGCTTACGTATAAATTATTATCGATCTACATCACTAGAAGAACGGCTGGTTATTAGAGAGTTTTACTACTTAAATTGCCAATGCTGAATACCGTTATTTATCGAAATATGGAATTAATTTAAAGTAAATATTTATCCTTTTTATTTTAATATTCAATCTGTTAGGAACTACGATTACAGTTTACTGGTTCCAATTATCAGTAGAAATATTATTTCAGTCCCTTTTGTTTACGTGGTTATGGCGGTTTTATTTATTATATTTAGTCCAGCTGTTGCGCCCCCAAGGGGTTAGTATTTATTAGAATTGAAATAGTGTGGTGCGAGGTAATACAAAAATCATTCCCATTTTCTCTCGACTCTTATTCATCGAATTTTCTCTGCTGGACGGTTAACTTTTACGGAACTTTTCGTCTCAAGGACAACGAGCAAATGGTTATTTTTCTATAAGACATACGGAGAGGCTCAAAGGGGTGGGGAATGGTTTTTGGGAAAACCAAGGGAAATACATGGTTGGGTCTTCCGAGGGCCCTTTACACGACAGAGCTAAGGGCAAGTTTCATACGAAAGATCAGACGTAGAAAACGAACTACGTAGATGAAGGTGTGTATGACCAGGGGGACAAAACGTATCGTGAAACGGCGTGCACACATATCGATTGACAAGGCAAAGCAGTTCGAGAAACTAGGAGGACATAAAGGAGATTGAACGAGGATGCACGGTACACGTGTAAAACTGATAGGTACATGTATCTGGTCCCTTGATACCACTATCTACTGGTCTTGCTTTGCGACCCGGGACAGTACATACATATGAAACTCTTAACCATTCTGGATCAACGTGATTTTATGCTGCTTGCCTCTTTTAAGTGTTTATTTAAGTTAGTATTCAAGTATTAAATATAAATCATTTAATTGATTTCTATATTTTCAGTAACGACGATTTATTTACGCTGAAATATTCATTTTAGACTCCGTGAAAATTCGACATTTATATATGACGCGAAATCTGTTTGAAGAAGAAGAGGCAGGCTATGGGATATTGAAAACATAATATACTGTTTATCGTATTACAAAGTTTCGAGGGATAAAATGAAAATTTTCTTGACTCGACGGTATATTTTGTTTCTTCCTTAACTTCTCACACGCGTGCAGCACTTCTCACAACCTTTCTTAACCGCGCTGACCAACAAGGTTGTACTGCACTGCAGTAGCAAGAAAATTTAAACTGTTCTCGCATCACTGTATTTTTAAAAGAGATCACCAACCGATACAAATCTTATATTCCACGAAATCAATTTTGTATTGTATTTAACGAATTACATTTTATTTTGTGCCATCTCTATTTATTTCTCCTGCTTAAAGTGAACAATGAATCCATATACGTGATCGTACAAACATAATACTTTGTAAGAGACAGTGACCATCTAGATTCTCTAGATTATAATTACAGCTCAACCATTGCAACAAGACTTAATCTGTACCATCTTTTCGCCCACAGTCGCAGTCCAACAATGCGTGAACTCACCCTTTTTCACGAAGCGAGGAAACAAGCAGGGAATCCAATGCGTTGCAACCGCAACCACTTGCAGCAACAAACGTCCGCTCTGTGACGGATATGATATTGCCGGAAATAGAAACGCGATTTCCCGTGCGATCTATGCGTCCGTAATGCCGAATACAATTGGGATATGGATATACCCAGTTCGCTGCACGGTGGTAAATTATACAGGTGTAGGATGTATAGAAGAGCAAGGAAACGACCATTGCCAATGGCGTAGGAACTTGGTCAGATGATATTTATTATATTTATGTTTCTCAACGATTGATCGAGAAATATTATGATCTGGTAAATGGGAATTTATTTTCGAATTGATTATGATTTATAGAAGGCGTATTCGGTGAATAGCGGAAATGTAATATAATGTTATTCGATGACTGTTTGTCTTCTAATCTAAAACTTGCATAAATATTTTGGGAGAGAAATTAATCGGTTATTAATTATTACTTTTTTATCATTTGCTCATTTTTTGGACGAATCATTGTTTTAATTGTGTAAAGCTGGATTTAACGAATGCGAGGATTAATAAAAAATGATATTACTTTCATATAAATAATATATCCAAGCAAGTCGGGATTAAAGTGAAACCTCTGGATCAAATTAAACGTTAAATGTAAAACGCAGAATTAACGTCGAAATGAGAGCTTTTATTAATATGGCTTGGAATATTTAAGTTACACCTGTTGCGCTGAAATTAGCGCGGATATAATACACCGCGCGTTATAAATATCCATTAGCCAAAAAATTCGAAACATCCATACCCTTCGGCCAGATTATGGTTTCACCCTATCAATGAAATTCAATTACGAATGTTACAATTCAATCACGAACAATGTCAAAAATATGGACAATATTAACAGAAAATACTTGCCTAGTATCCACATTTCTCTATAACTTTTCGCAAAAGGATTGACGAAGATCACGAAATCATCGAAAGTCTACACTTTTGTTAAACCTATTAGATATAAAAGTGCTACTCAAATGAATTAACTATAATGTAAAAAAACGTTAATACTTCCAACTCAATTCTATGTCAAATAATTTTATATATTCTCTTCTGGCACATAATTTCAAAATTATTTATTGCTCTATTTTACAAAGATACAATAGTTCCACATATGATACATAATAGTCATATTTGCAGCAGGTTCTCCTTTGCCTACGCTACTGGCGGTCATGCAGGTACTGCACAAGTAATATATACGAATAATCGGCCCACTGAACTCTGTAAATCGTTGCACTTTCAGTCGCATAAGAAGCATGATATACGCTTTTCGTTTCTGTTCACCATGAATACCAACAACAGGAAATTATATTCGCGAATGGAGAAGCATTTATACTTGGATCCTTGCGAGGACGTGGAAAAAGTAAAACCCGATGCTTATTACGGTTTAATACGGTCCTGGGCTTCTACTCGAGAGATGAAACGCGAAACAAGAACAAGGGACGAAAGAAAGGGGATGTTTAAGTTGAGTATTTGATGTTGGGGTGCGATTTGACGACGCTAGGGTGAGTTGTACGTAGAAAATTAATAACTACAATTCAGCTTTTGAAGCACGCCTTACGTTGTTTCTAATTGTCTATTATATGTATAAATTAAAATACATATGTTCGTTTAAGAATAACAGAGTGTGACATTTAGAAAAAATAGCTTATTGAAAAAAAAAGTTTAAATATATTTAAATATTGCTTTATTAGATACAAACGATTTTTACAAATGATATACCATATCTTATGATTTTATTATAATTATATTATACGTTCCTGGTTTTACATATTATGTTCTTTCATGGAATAAGTATGCTAACGTTTATTCTAAAGCTCAATAATGTATACTCACGTATTAAACCTGGAATTATTTTCGGCTTTTCGATAATCTTACGTCCGAACATTTTAAGCGTCAAATCAAACTTGATATCTTGCACTCCGGATTTCACGAATAATTTCGTCTGGAGTTTAACAATTTATAGCATCAAGTAACAATGTCCGCACTAAAATGCACGATTCAGACAATTCTAACTCTAAAAATATTTGTACAAAAATTCGTCATGAAATATTTGTACAAAAAATCGCCATGAAATATTTGTGTAAAAATTCGCCATGAAATATTTAAGTACAATTTCATTATTTTCATCCATTTGAAACGACACTGTAGATTAAACGATATAATATCCTACGTAATCGGGACGTTTCACAGCGTTATAATATTTGTTACGTTTCCCGCACACTCAACGAAGAGTAAAAAGCAGCGGCAACAAAAATGTGAAAAAAAAACGCGAAAAATAGTACATTTATTTATTGGACTCTTCTCGTTGAGTTTGACCAGTAGGTCGTATCTACTCACCAGGATGAAAAAATTGGGAAAACGATATTTCATGAATGGCATAATAAAACGGAAATTCTGTTAGCCCCATTATATCATAGATTTACGAGCAAATATTTTTATAATTGTGGAGCGCAGAATGCACGTAAATACCAGACACAATAAACTAATCTGAATTTCAAATTTCGAACAGGAACGAGAGTTCGGGAAGCCTTCAGGCGGCAACGATTTTCATCGTGCCCCAACCTCTCGTGTCGAATGAAATCAAACCTGTTCGATTTTCAATTTTCACCTGAAGACATTTTCGTGAGTGGTCGCGGAGAATACGAATTACTGTTGTAGAAAAGTAATGAGACTGCTCCTAGAAAATTGTTTATTGGCACTTTTATACGTAGCCCGGGTACGGAGATAATGCTTGTAACTTAAAAAGCCAGTCTGTGAACTGCAAACTTTTAAACTTCACTGGCTGCGTCGGTTTACAACTACTTATACCAATACTAGTGACGCGTTACAAAGATGAACACTTCAGTCATTAGAACACCATTAGTCACTCTGCAATTAATTGTCAACGAATTTTTGACCACAATTGGCATTTCAGTGGTACTACAGCCTTTTATACATTAGATCTGCATTAGATAACCCTAAACAACATTCAGCACCGGAACGAAGAGGGGGAGGAGTGTGTTGGACGGCGCATAACTTACGAAGAGAACAACATTGAAGATGATAATGTAGATATTTATAAGTTTCGTTCCAATACAGAGTTTTGTTTTTAGACAATACTCCACCAACTATTGCGTTGGTGGAGTATTCCAAAGATTTTGAAACTTCTAATTATATTTATGTCGCATAGCAAAAAGATTTGCACAATAAAATGAAAATGTTTAGCGATGCTCGCATTCGACTAACGATGCTACTTTGATCGATTTTAACCGTGTTTGCACAATTGGAAGTTACATTTCTGAAAAGCTGAATATATTTACACGAAATGTGAGTAGGGTATCTATGTATTTTTTAATTAAATGAAAGTCTGATATTTCAGTGCGTTGGCATTTCAATTTGAACTGCGAAAATTTCTCTGCTGCAACGGCTCCAAGTACTCGCTTTACCGGGAAAATCAGGGCGATTTACTATAACAGAATAGCGTACAAGTGGTCATGATACATTGTGCATAGCTGTTGATGATAAGCTAACTGACTGCGCATGGTAAGCATCGCTAGCGTGGACGGTTAAATTTAACAGAATGGATGATCGATGGGAAAGCACCTGTCTGTTTATATTACGCAATATAAATGTAACAATTTCAATTATCCAAAAGTTATAATCAACATATGACCACTCACAAGTCTGTGCAGTTCCAATTAATAATCCTGCTTCGGTATAGCGGTGCTGGATACTTGCAGAGTAACCGATGCCGATTTATAAAATCGCTGCTAAAACTGCATAACTGAAGCAAAATAAAAAACGTCAATAAAAAAAAGTAAGCTGTATCGTAAAACGAACTATTCCACAAAGTTTAAATTTATACATTTCATACATTTCAGTCCAACGAACATCTAAATTCCATAATCCTCATTGTTCCGTTCTTAGACGGACTTTGTATTTATTTCAAAGCGCCAGGATTCTGGAGTATGACGAGACTTTTCATAGTCGAGGCGCCGGTTTTCCTGGCGTACAAGTCGAAGTCAAGGGCCTCTTTGTACTCAGGCGATAAGGGCCTGTGAGGCCCAATGACAGAATTAGCGGTCCTGCGCCGACGCTGGCCGCCCGCGTCGTAGGGTTTCCCACGGCGAGTTTTTCCCTTTCCCTAATTATTAGGGGAAGTATCTGTGTTTTAAAAAAACATATAGAACTCCACCCACTCGGAGTCCACCTCGAAGAGCATGATGAGCCTTTAGTTTTAGTTTACCACTAACCAGCGTAAGAAACAGTTGTACCTAGCCATAACACCGTTGTCTATCTAATAACCGAGCTGTAGGTCTCAATAAAGTACATCGCATTGATTAGGAGCTACTGTGGTTACAGTTCTTCGAAGGTTCTCTAATCGGCTAAGAGTTCTCGCCGCCATTAATTTGCCGTCGGGAAGCGCAGTCTAGGCAACTTACAATTGTTAGACGCGCGCCGTCGTTACTGTTCCAAAATAGTGACGTCCGCTTATAACCGCCAAACTCAAATTCAAATACCATCCACGAAGAATTCTAAACAGGAAAGACTTGTTTCTCATATTCGAAATCCACTTCTGACCCTTCCGATTCCAATGAGCTTTCAAAGTGCATCGCTACGACAAGTATTCGATAAATAAATGAAACGCCGCCGAACATTCTCGTATCAAGTAAAAAGGAAGAAAAAGGGAAAGCAATTGCCGAGGAAAGAGAAGCAAGTCGCCAATCAACGACAAAGCGGGGTGTCAGCAATTAACGACCACTTAAAACAGTCGCACATCAAATGAGCGTTTCGGCCGTTTGCCCTATAATCCGTGGCAAACGGACCGCGGAACGATAGAACACCTTTGGATCGTTGATTTATTTCGCGGGTGCCTGTTAACGAATGACAGCGACCATTACCGACATGCCGCCGCGTGCAGTCGTCACATTTGCGCGCACAAAGGCCCAGCAGCGTTGCATTGTAACGGAGAGTACGTCAAAGACACTCGTGCCACTGTCACCGGATCTGCGAGCGTGTAAATGTCTAATACTGTGCACGTATACAGCCGGCATACGTAACTTCGCGTGGATCTGCATCGCGGCAATTTGAACGTCATCGGATATGATCGCGTAACAAAGCTGTTTACCGTTGCAAGATGGACAGCTTGAAGACTGTCGAAATCACGTGTAATTCGACAACGGTTCGCCGGGCAACATTTGAATGGCGTTGGCCGCTTTGCGTGCGCGCACTTCGTTTGAATGTTGCGTTACTTTGATCGGTGCGCAGGTGGTCTGTGTGGCTAGCGCGTTCTGGCGCAGGTGTGACGGCGGTCTTTTGGATACAGCGTCGAGGTGGAGCGAGAGTACTTATGGACCAATTTTTTTTTCATTTGGCAGATTTTGGTATTTAATTTATTCCCCGAGGTAGCCTGGGATGATTGGTTAAGGCTTTATAGCGCGAAGATTGTGGGTGTCTTTTCATAGGGAATCGTTCAGTGCGAATGCATATGGTTGATTGTTTTATTTTCGTTGTAGGTGAAGCTTGTATGGTTAATAATGATATTGTAATATTTGTGCATCTTCTGGTTGGCCAGTAGTTTAATTGTGTTGTTCCGTTAACATTTGACGCGTAGACGCAGTACAACTTTTCCTTTTGGTGGATTACTTTATATAGCAGTTCATAACTGACAGACTGAACTAATTTACATTATTTTTTCCCGAGCTTCGAATTCATTTATTTCAGATTATTCAATATTCTTCGATGATAATTTCTTCAGTTTATTTTACAGTTTATGCTGTACACTTGCTAGCTAATGGGAGAAAAAATGCGAAGCGTATGATAGATTATTAAAGTGAAATATTCGACATTGTTAACTTTTGTCAGTATTTTACAGGTTGATGAAAGTAGAATAACACCAGAAGACTTTTGTAATACTTTAATATGGAATGCCGTGCGCGAGGCAGCGTGCGGCCAGCCGCGATCGGCTCAAACATGTAATACAAACTTAAGTATATAATTATATACTTGTACAATAAATTCTTTCCCGATATTAATACGTTTTTCTGTGTCCCAATCACATAGATATTCATTTTTATTGCCAGATACTTTCCTCCTAGATAGAAGCGTAATAAATTAGTCCTTAATGTTCTGTATTCTAATTAGTTTCCATATTCAACTTCTCGATGAAGTGATCGTCAGCGTAATAGGTAATAATTTGTTCCTTAGAAGTTCCCGATTATTTTTATGGATCTAGGGTGAAATATCGTGGCTGTAATAAAGTCTACGAAAGAACCATAATTGAATGAGAAAAGTTTCCTCGAGTAAAATGGTCAATGCTAAAACGAAGCTATTAATGCTAGGAGAGAATTACGAGGATCGAAAATGCAAACTGCGCAACGATACGTAAACTAACATATTTTGCATAGCATTTTGCCAGAAGGAACAAATTAACGGTGGTAATTTCCAGACGTAACCTCGTAGCAAATTTTAATACTTAACGAGTTCTAAAAATATATCTAATAAAATATTTAAAATATATCTAATACTTGAATTAAAAATTTTGGATTAGTTTGTGGTACACTGTATAGTCAACGTATACTTAATTTCTTGAATTTTGAAAAAAATGTTTAATAAGCGCTGAGGAGTAAATACTTAAATTGAAGAAATGCAATTTGTATTAACATCCACTTACCTATATTCACTTTTTGTACAAATGTGCCAACAAAAAATATTCAAACAAGTAGTTAAAGATGGATTTGCCCTTTGCTACTGGAGAAAATAAATATAAAATGGAAATTCAGAGAATTATAACTTCAATATATTAAATCTATATTAATGAATAATTAGCTTAATTATCTCGGGCACCGATTTTTCCGAGGAATAGTTTCTTTGTCTCTAGTCAGTTAATAACCGTGTCGCACAAAAATGATTTCTTTCCTATGGATTAACGTGCTTCTCATTTGTCACGTGTCACCAGAAACCAGCATTAACATTCCACGGCAACTGGAACAGAAGAAAATGTCGAGCAGATAGGATAGGAGTTAGGTAATGAATAGAATCTATTCGAAATGACGTGAAACCGACGGAAACGTTGACACCATGAATAATTACAAACGTCGAAACATTTCATTTTCCCGTCCGTTTGCGAACATTCAACGATTCACCGGCTTACATTCGCAAGATCGAAGGATTCACGACGAATAGTTTTTGAAATGGAATTTTATTTCCTTGTATTCCTACATACAGTTTTTGCATAAATTATTGCTCGATCCTGCTTCATATTTCATGCTGTTATAATTGTACAATGTAGTCCAGACAGGCCATTAGTTTAATAAAAAAGAATAATTATCTTGACAAGAAAATATGCAGAAAAAAATAATTTCATTGTAATCAAAGGTTGTGGTCAACGATTGGGTATTGTAATAATGTCGGTCGACGTAATGATTATAATTTTTATACTAACTAACTCAAATGTAGTAGGTGTGTTTTAAATTTGTAAAGCTGTATTCAGAATTGAGAAATAAAAATAAATTAAGAAAAGATCTGAACAGTTAGGTTCGGGTGTTGATGCTTAAATAAATAAATACAGTAGCGAGTCTGTACCAAATGGAACAATTAAGGGCCAATCAACTGTGTTGAGTTCTATCAAATAAATCTCGTTCGCATTTGATGTCTACATAAAAATGTCTACATAAAGCAGGAACTAAGAACGAAGTTCCATGTGTGCAAACTTGCTGAAGGCAAATCCTTAGATAGTCAGCCGTGTGAAAATCACATTATCGGGTTGTTCTTCTTAGAACTTTGTCGCTAAATTTCGATTATAACTTTGCGATTAAGAATTGTTACTCCAACAGTAGGACCCTTGTGTAACACCACTAGAAACACCACTTACCTACAATCAGTCGATTAGTCGAATTTAAATAGAAAACATATTTTCGTCCGCCACATAACATACGAGAAACGATCAATATAATAATACAATAATCGAAATTTCCATTACTGTGCTAAAATTGTGTTCGGAAATTCAAATACAACTTCGACAGTACCGCGAACATTAATACAATAATAACTTTAAAGATTAAATTCAATTCGCCATAGGCAGATACTCTTCAACGTTATTCTTTAAGCAAACAAAAATTGCAAATGATTCCATCTCGAATATCAGAAAAGAAATCGCTTTATTAAACCCCTGAAGTATTAAATCGCTAACGGCGCTAAATTATAAATTCGAATACCATTCGTCACTGACCATAATTCGATCAAAGGGAAAACTTTCGTTATTCCGGTCTGAGCTTTCCTCGAGACTTTCCAAACGACTTCCTCGTAACTCCCCTGCGAATCTTCATTATGTACGCACTGAACTATGAACAGCTTCCGAAAGTTAAAGTCACTTATCGCCGATGAGCATATCTCCGGTAAGTTTAATCTACCCTGGAATCTAGATTTCCTGCCGGAAATCGGGACATTGATCCCTGTAGCCGGCGACGGCCGTTTACGATCCGGGAATGTTTATTAAATCCAACTATGTTTCTTTCCGCTCTTTTCCACGATCGTACCCGTTCCTTCTACTCGATTAAAATTCACCCCTTTTAAACCCCTCCCACCCCCCCTCACTCTAGCATTTGATGACATTCCCGTAGGGGCGAATGCGATCGTTGTTACGATCGTTTTTTACTTTTCAATTCTCGACAGGTTATTTCATACTTAAAGGAATAGGTTTTCGTTTATTAATGCGATAATCTGATCGGTGCTTTATCCATTTTTTGTTATCAAACGGAGTTGTATAAGCGATGGGAGAAGGTGAAATTGAATTTTAAAGTGGGTTCCAAGAGTGTATTTTTCTGTGGAATTTCTTTCGAATTCTTTCCCCTTCTTTTTTCTTTTTTATTCATTTCGTTGCAGAACTGTGTCCCTGCGTCTTGTTCGTGGGTCGCATTATGCAGGGTTTAAAACGAACGGGTTAGAGACCGCGCTTGTTTTGTATTGCAATAAAGTTGTAATAATATTAAGTTTGATATTATAAATACCTGCAGGGTGCTTTATTCGATATCCAGCAAGAGTATTTATATAATTAATGTAAATTTTTACACTGGGTACGTAAAACAAGAAATAATCAAAGTACACCATTCCCCTCATATTCAAGTATATTGGAGATTTATATTGTACAGGGTAGAGAATTGTGCAGGCGGTATATATATTGAAGGAAATAAAATTTAAATTCGTTTTCTCAAAAAAATGTTCACATTAAATAAAACACAGCATTGAGAAATGTTTGACAATTTTTTAGCTCAGATATGTTTGCGTGACACTAATTGTTTTTTTTGCACTGATAGCAGAATTATCACAATTGATGATAAATTGATGATAAACGTTGGCGTTTATTAAGACGAATGAACTATGCCTGTCTTCATTCCGACCATCTAACCCAATTAAAAATACAATCCACTGTCGCTCCCACGGCGTTATTATGAAGTCTCCCCTTAAAGCGGAATACATTTTCATAAAACGACATTGTCGAAAAACCTTTCGACATCCAATTATGTGTTATTAATTTATTGATTCAATTATTAGAATTATTTAAATAATATAAATTTATCCAATACGAATAAATAAAATCGATTTGATTATATCATATCGATTCAAAGGATTATTGAAGTCCACTCTTCATTGTCTCGCGTATTGATCGTTTTTGTACTTTATTGTAAACAGTACCACTTGGACGGTTTGAATATATTTATTTAGCACAAATCATACAATGTTAAGTTACACCGTATTTAAGTGTAATAAGGAAGAACTTAGATATTATGATATCGTCTAGTATTTTGTATAAGCCCGATTCTCGATTTTGGTTGCGTGCGGATAGGTTCCAGGTTCATCTGGATTCAAGGTAATCCCATGGCGTGCATTCTGTGAGTTCGCACTCATGCCAAACATGCAGTCACTTGGACCGACTGCACAATCTATGAGGGCGACCGGCGGAATTTCATTAGCATCGAACTGCTGCCACCGAACTGTCCAAGTCTACTATCCGTGCTGCCGCTTCTTCTCCTAGTCGGATTTGTCTACAGCTTCTGCCAATAGTCCTTTGTATAATATGTATACTAACACTACCATGAGATTAACCTGATCATTGATAACATGTAGCGTGAAATCGACAGCAGTGGCACCTACCCGTGCGTACAAATACAGAATATTAACAAAGTTGATCGTCAAGATTTCAAACGGAAATAAAACTCGCATTATTTGACGAATTTCATGCTTACTTATGTTAACATAAAGTCTATTTTACGGCATTAATTATGATTCCAAAAAGACCAACGAGAAATTAAATTGCCGTTGGTGGAGTGACCAATGAAGTTTTTTTTTCATTCAAATAAGTTCAAATATTTATTTTATTCTTTGCCGCGTACATTTTTATCATAGTTGCAGTTCATTTCACTGTTACTGTACACCTGTAATGCATTTTTGATAACGTATTTGAGCAACACACGTTTCGCTTTTCAATTGCATAGATAAATTAGTTTCGGTCTAAAGATGCCACAACTTGCCGTGTATCTATAGTCGACAATTTCATTAACGTCCCTTAACGAGAACCGCGTTTGTATTTTTAGTACCGCGTGCACGTACGATCTGAGGATGTCTTATCAAAGTTGATCTTGGACTATTCCCAGCAAACACAAACTGTCGGCATTTTAACGAACCGATATTGTGGCGAATGTAACTGAAATCGATCGACACGTTTCCACCCTTACATTCTGCGATTTGTACGAAACAAATTTTTCATTGACGTTTATAAGAATATTGACATTACCCATCTAAAAAAGATTCATGTGAGAAATGTAACTGTTTTCGGCAGTTCTGTTACATTACATTTATTTTTTATTCGCGTTCGAGTTCAATATTATAAAGAAAGACTTGCAGAAATTTATTAGTCATTTAATATCATTATACAATTCCCAGACATAGTTACAATTGCTTGCGAAAGTAATTGGGCCGTCTAAAACGATTGCCGAATCTTTATTCAATGTTCAGTTATTTTGTAATAAACATTCGTACCTAATTTTTCACAGTAGCGTGAAAATAAACATTAAAATATTACCTAAAAATACATTAAGCGTTATTTTATTTTCTAGCAGTATATAATGTTGTGCAAAGTTTACCGAATATCTAGCATTTTTGACTAAAACTGTGCATGAATAAACAATGAAATGTTTAATTATTTATTCATATTCCGAACTCTTCTTCCACCAACCAACGAAAATCATAAATTTACCTCAATTTACCAAACATTAATATTCTCAACTTTACCAAGAAGTGTATCTATCGTATAAACGTTCCCAGCTATCTTCCATTCCACTGATATTCCTACCTACGCGGTCTATGAAACACCATTTACACGTGTAGCAACTATCGTGCCTCTAGACTCTCTAATTCCATCTATTCTGTCATTCATCACACGATCCATCGATAAAAGCGTAATACTCCAGGATACGGCCGTACACAGAACGGCGGGAGTAACCGATACTTAAATACTCGATACTTTCAATCAGCTGGCCGAATTGACCACGCGGAAGTGCCAGTAAACTCGCGAGACGTCCAGAACCCGAGATATTCCGGTCTACGATGCGTTAATACGTAATCCGCGCGTAATCGTGAATTCAATATTGATCAAACGACCGTGATTCCTATTCAACATTAACCGGGCTGCGAACGACTGCAAGTGCGCCCGAACGATGAAGCACGATCAGAACAGCTGTTCGATCCAAATCCCATCTATTGATTGTGTCACATCAAAAGCCCGTTTGCAGGACAGATTAAGAAACGTAACCGATGAAAGACAAGGTTTATGCGACTCGACCCTGGCGTTCGATGCAATTAATATAATGCGTGATCCGCTTAGCCGGTGTGATCCTGATTGTTCCGACCGCCCTTGCGAAAATAGATCGGGCATTCTTGTAACGCGACGAAGAATCAGCTTGAATGAAACGGGGAATAACTTATTTAGACATTTATTAGATTTAGAAGTTCATGGATGCTGGTCTGATATTGTAAGGAAGAATACGGACATGGAAATAAATAAAAAAGGGAACGAATGAAAGCTGTTAATAATGTGCAGAAAAACTATGTATTGCAATAAACACATCGCAGTCTAACAGATTCCTTTAAACTGACCTAGATGTTCGGTGTCTCGGCATATGTTTTCAAATCGGGCGAATACTAAAAGAAAATCTGAACGATCAGCACCGTGCACCGCACGTCTTGTGATTTTTAATGATTTAAAAGTTGCACGATGAAATTGTTAATTTATAATAGTATCCGGGAATCATAAATCAATGATTCTGTTCAAATTGGTACCTACATTTTTCTATACTTTCTACTTCTATTTTACATGATAAGGTTTAAAGAGTCAGACCTGGAGAGAATTAGTGTTCGGTCTCAGCCGAATCTCGAGTCAAATAGCCCGGTCGTTAAAGGGAGTTTCTTTCGGATTTAAGTTCGGTCCATTTATAATCGAACAGTATTAGAAACAGATTCTTACTCCTCGTCGCGCACCTTGCCTTAAAATTTCTGGGCTTCCGATACGTTCTTACAAATTTAAAAGGAAAACATCTGACGAGCAATAATAAATGCTTGAATTAACAATTGCACTCTGACCCCCCGTTTTTATTCAGCTCAGCTTATTCTCAAAGAGCGCGGAAAAGAGGAATCGTTAACGAATCCAAGGGTTACTTTGCACGATAGCGAGGGCATGATCTTTGCGAAAACGAAGAACAAGCATCCGACGAGAAATGAACGAAAGAAAGAAGCCTGGGGTAGATCTTGGCGAGGAAAGAAACAGGCAGACGAGAAATGAAATACTAATGATAAACAGAGAAATAAAGCTCAACGATAGAGGGACAGCTAGATGAGGTTGAGTGTCGCGAAGAAGTGTACGAAAAAGGACAGGGGGACGGAGTGAAAGCAAACGAGAGAAAATCCATCGCGAAAGAAGAATAAGTGGCCGAGCGTGGAAAAGAACTGCGAGAACAAAGTTCAACAGAGTGGCACGGACGAGCGACAAGGAACTCAAGGAATCAAGGATTCGAAGAGAAGAAGAAGGAAGGTCGCTGCCGCCGGTCTACCGTTCACCAAACGTTCTCCAACCCATTCTGAAGTCTATTACGGATTCCGTGGAATTATGCCGATTAGCCGAGGTTCCTCGGAATTTACACCGGACTAAAGCTCAATACTAGCCGCCGTGGCGAAATCTCATCTCGTGGAAATAATTAAAACCCATACCTACGCCGGCACAGATCCCTCTAGCAGCGTGCTCCTCATCCGACTACCTGTCGCTTCAGCCTTCACGTCGTTTCGCGCGTCGAATAAGACCCTCGACGACGGATTATAAGCGGGGGCACTCGCCCAGAGACGACTCACGCAGTCGGGCGGAGAACGCGAGAAATGGCATGTAGTCCTTGTAATTAGCTGTAGAGAATGGATGTCTTGTGGTGATACTATGGTAAATTGATTCGTAAATGTTTGCGGTCCGATTACGGGGTCTGCGAGAATAATTTTTTGCGGCTGTTGTAAAATCATTGGGGATAGATTAATTTTATTTTAATCTGACAGAGCGTGAAGTAGTCATTTTTTCGATCCAGGGCGTTCTTTTTTCTTCAAAGACACACGTATGGTGAAATTTGTCGTTATGGCGTGAAATGTATGTATTCTGTGGGCCGCCAGAATTCGTGTAGATGGTATATGAGGGTTTCGGAAGAAAGCATCGAATGCGACCCGAAGTGTGAATGAAGAGTGTTGGTGGAAGCGTCAAATGTCGATCGATGGTGGCCCGTGGTGGACCTGCGACATGTTGCAAGGGCGTGTGTGTCGGCGTGTATCCTAGATGAACGAGAGCAAATGAGGAATAGAGTGAGGGAGGAACTATGTAAGGGTGAACGAATATACAGAGTGGATGATGCGTGCGCGGGGCAGAATTGAAGAGAATCGTTTGGAGAGTAAAGAGATTCGTTTGCACAGTAGAAGAGAACTGATTGAGAGTAGAGAGAATTGTTTGTAGAATCGAATTGAGAATTTCGTGACTCTTTGCGAGAGTTGTCGTGTGTCGACGTTACATTTTAATAATAAAGTTAGTTAAAATTTAACTGAAACAGAAGCCTCATTGCCTTACCTGTCCTCTATTCCAAACACTAAAATTAACTTCTACAATTTCATGTGGCCCAGAAGCACAAACTGAAAAACAATTGCAAAAAATTCACAATAACTTTCTGATGAACTTTCAGCTTCGCTATATTTTCTGAAAATATTCCGATACTTTTGCAATTCCATATGTATTCAACAATAAATGTCGTACGCCAATATTCTTCAACTTTTCTTCCCATCAAATCCAAATCGAAATTCGAAATCGGCACCGTTCTTATCCGCCAGCATTAACCACCAACGATTACACATCACCGACTGTGATCATGGGTCTGCGTTTCACGTTTTACGCGATAACGAAATATATATTATGCAAATATGTTTGTCGTGCTCCGTCATGAATTTCGGCCGGTGGATTCTGTCGAAGCGTGGCCAGCTCGGTGGGCCAGTGCCGATAGCATTATTATATTATTCGGCTAATGTTATTGCTGTGTTATGCGTCAACCAATTAATAATGCGGACGTGGACCAGCGTTTCACACAGGCCTTCTACGCGCTATCCGGATGAAATCGACTTCGCGATAAAATTGATTAACGCAACGCCAGCAGCGGCAAACCACACTTTACTGTTTTAAGCAGATCACGCGAGCCGTACGTACTACACCGACAGCGGTAAATGGAGTAGAAACTGGCTGGAATGAAAGTTTCGCCAGGCTTTGTGCGAGCCTTGCCAGGCCTCGAATCACGATATCCACGTTGGTTAAAGAGCAAAGGACAATGAGCGAATGGCACGACCATGGAGTTAACTATTTCAACCTTTTAGCTTGTAAAAGCTTGGAAGATTCACGTTCGGAGTAGATTTCATTTGTGCGAATAAATTGGCCGGCGATAGGCATCGGACTTTGCACCTTTGAGGCGCGGCGGTTTTGTTTTTGTGGGGGTTTTTTTGTGTATGGATTTTTTAATTAAGAGTGCAGGAATTAATTATCGAACGGAACGTACAGTATAAAGATTCGATAAAGCAGGGCGCATAGACCTACTATGCTATGTTATGTATTCAATATAATACATTCCTTTAGTGAAAAAATAGAAATTCTAATGGATAATTTCTTTAATTCTATAACACTTAACCTTTAATTATTTATCATTGTAATTTTAATTGCGATACACTGTACAATATTGTGATTATCAATATTTTGAAATACTGATTTGGGGTATCGTTTGTGTGTTGTATTTCTGATTTTGGCGGCGGTTATCATTTTGGCCTACAATATGAGTCTCTTTAAGTCCCGACAGTAAGTTGCAATATAGAGAGAAGTTATTCGAATATCTGTGCTCAGGACCGAAAATTTTAAAGATCAAGGAAGTTGGCATTCGTCATACGAATTTCCAAAAAGTCGCACGAGGAATATCAGAAGTTCGTGAGTATTTCTCGTTTCATGGTTTATGATTTTCCGATACCCACTCCTGTAAAAGTGCCACTGTATACTGTCTGCGACGTAAAAGGTACAACAATGAGTGAGATTGGAACGTTATTGAGAAGTTTACGATGGTTCGGTTAAAGGGGAGAAAAATCACAAATCGCCAAATGAATATCAAAGCTTTAGTTCGAATAACAATTAAAATAATACTTTTAATCAACACCAACAGTTTTTCTTATGATTATGTTATTTTAATCATTTCTTTGGAAATCTGATTACACAAGATTCTCCATTTTTTGTTCCAATTTAAAGGTGTCTAAAAGAAAGTCGTGCAATGAAAGAAGCATATGGTTCTACCACTTTGAAGAATAAATAATAATTTAATAATGAGAAAGTAATTTATTTTCCGATTTCTGTAACGCAGACAGATATTCTTAATCATCCGTAAAAGTTTGACCTAATCTAAAATTAAAATGCTAAATATGCTACAAATGGTTATCCGCAATATTTCAATACAACGGGGAACGTATTTCTACCTATCATTTAATTAAAAGTTCATTGATATTATATTTAACTCTCTCGTGTTTCTAAGTTGCATTAAATCTTTGGACGGGCCATGTCGCACCGTAACACGACACGATTCTAGTCTCTGGCACAGTGAATATAGGCTTACAGTGGCGGTTCGGAAGTATTAAAAAAACTTTCCCTTTGTTGCGAGGTAACAAGTTATAATAGTGGCTCGGAAAGTTTGCACACTCTCATTCTGTACCAATAGCTTTTTATAGTAGACAAGCCATAACTCGCTTGAAAATTGCCAGCCATTCATGCGTGTACAAATTGTCGATGAAAAATGAAAAGAAACGATCTTCGGGCACAAGTAACGTAATTTAAACGTGTGATATCGCGTATCGTGTTTTTACGTCGTTTTTATTTTCATTTAATCATCGAAGAAATGGTTGGTGTACATCAGGCACCAGTAAAATTCAGAAATAGACTTGGAAATGTGTTTCAATAAATTTATGATTAATGTAGGAACTGAATAAAAAGGAAGGGTAGGCATTCGGAATCAAACTCGAGTTCTTTCTTACATTTGTAGGCACTGATCAGTCCAACTATGCTACGGCCCCTTCCTCGTATTCGCTGTTCTTATGTTCCTCTTAGTTTGTTGATGAAGGGGCCCTGATTCCACATTAATAGATGAAAAAATGTATAACAGTATTTGCATACACGTGTACATTTATATTTAATGACAATATTACTGATGAGTTAAAAATAAGTATTAATGTGTTCTCCCTTTTAACAAAATTGTCTGCTTGACTTTATTTAAATATTACAGCACGTGTAGTAGTATAACATAGAGTGTAGTATAGTATATAGTATATAGTATAGTGTAGTATAACATAGAGTAATTAGGGTGACGATTTGCTTCCAAGCATAATTGTGCAGGCAATTAAATTATTATTTAATAATTATTACCGATCATAAAATTACTATTTATTATCCATTCACTATATTCACAGTAATTAATTCTAATTAAGTTAATGAGTGATATACAAGCTCAACGTAGATCTCTGTGAGTGATCCTCAATTACCTTAATTGCTGAATAACGGGTGTCCATTAACTGCAAGTTTCTATCGATAAATGTTCGTGGCACAGAAAAGGAAACTGGGACAGATAAATGATTTATTCTATTATTGGAACCCTTTAAAGTGTATTCAATGTAAGAATTACTTGTGAATTTATCTCACAATCAGAGAAACATATTACATTGACTTTGTATTATTATGTTGTACGACAACTAGGTAAATCGTCTCGTTCTTCATGTATTAATTAAAAATCACATTCAAGTATTCATACTATCTGTTGTATTCTTTTCAATCTTCACTCCGTGGATAGGATATTTTCCATGATCTGTGCCCGGGGTAAAGCTGACTCCATATATATTTTCATATATTTTCTAAAGTTTTCTTTTAAAAAATAGTTATTTTTATTTTATACTTATTGATGCATAAGAAATGCTTACTCTATTCAAAAGCTGCAAGATAATTTAAATTATATTATACATATAAAACATTTAATCAGAAGCATCGTCTGACATGATTTCGTTACATATTACAATGACTGGAGCCTATTTGATCCCAATGCACAGACTGAAGGTTAAGTTCGTTGTATAATGATACCTGTATTTAAAACGTACCGTAGTTGGAAGTCAAATCAATATGTAGAATGTAGAGAGCTCGGATTGAAATTCTGGAGAAGCACAGAATATTAACTTGAGGATTACACATAAAAGCTGTCCTTTCATTTATAAAGAAGTTTAATTTAAAAAGATCTTGATATTTCTAAAGAAATGAAGTTAGTAGTTAAATCAGCTATTTAGTATCAAACAAGGCTACATTCTATTCTATAAAGCAAAAATACGCTTTCCACTAATTTCATTGCGTAATTATGTTTCTTTGAAACAACAGAAGCATAAGCGTTTTTGTAAATTTGGCGTAATTATAAGAAAAAGCTTTTAAACTACGATAATTCGTTCCTTTACAGCAAAGCCTATTTTAACAGTGTTGAATTATCACCATGCAAGTTTCTATTTACATCATTTTAAGTTTTAACTAAGAACAATATAAGTAAACGACGTATTCAACTATTCTTCCCAACAGTTTCCTTCAATTTGATCTATTTAAAATTTCACAAATAAAACCATACTATATTTTACACTTGCAGGGGATAATCCAAAAAATAGCATTGCCTTATTAAATACACTCTTCTAATCTGGCAAAACATGTAAAATATTCCTGAAGCACCCTAGTATTTTCCTCGCTTTTCAGAAAAACGTCCTTGGTTACAATTTGGTTACATTGGTTCGCTGATTCATATTTTGAATGACGAATGCATACAGCGAGCTATCTATAACTCTAAAAATCCAATCGTCTAGCACCATTATATTCGGAATTCTCAATAACGTATAAGCGAAGAACAAAAACAGTATTTATTGCTACTAATGGAGCAATTCCGCAGAAACATTGGCACATTAATCAATTTTATTATTTTAATGATACTATTTGCGAGGAGGAATATATAAATGTGAACCGACTACTCTTACAAGTTCACCGTGTTATAGCATTCCAGTGCCAAGTAAATCATGTACGTTCAAAAATGACTGGTAGCACTTCTTAATATACGACTGCGAACAATTTTTGAAGCATCCTATTACTTATGAGGTAGACCACGTTCACAGTTTGTCTTAAGAAAAAAGAAAAAAGCTGTATCCTTTTAATTAAACAAGGTCCAACCTAATATATCATACATTCAGCAACCTTTCCAACCTCTATTGTAAACATGTTACACTTTATTCCCTGTCTCTTTTCCATTACAACGTGATACGCGTATCAACGACTCGTTCGAACAAGGAACACGACAAACGTGTCTATTAAAGGAGTTATACGCCTGTTGTTGTCGCGTAACACGAGGCTCATTAAAAATGTAAGGCCCCGATAAAACGGGAAATACGACGGCGACACGTTATTACTCGCTTTCAGAAGATTGCGGCTCCAACGAGCCTTAACTTGACTCACGGTTCGCCCCTGCTTACAAAGGTTGACGTTTTATGAGTTTACACGAGCTGTAAGATTCGCGATAGAGCGCGCGAAACGTGCCCCGCCGCTCTTTACCTAGCCCCATTGGCCGCAAAACACAAAGCTGGTTCGTTTACGGTGAAACTGATTTATTGGGGTGTTGCGAGAATGATCGGCTGCTTCCTTACTACTCAACGTGAATTGTTAAGTTTGGTATTTTAATGGTTTCTCACTTTGGACACTATGTAATTTAGAAATAGAAAGCAGTTGTAATTAAAAAGCAGTTTTATATTTAGAATAACTTCGGTAATGATAGCAGGATTGTTTATTCAAAAGTAACCGGAAAACTTCTTGATCAATGATTTGCGGCTATACTAAGATTAATGGGCAAGATGGATTCATCGATTTTAAAGGACTGAATTATTCATGTGTCCCTTATTGATGGAACGAATTCCACTTTCTAAGTATCGGCTTTTCAAAGGTGAATTCATTTAACTGATACCTTGTAATGTTATTAATGGAGTATTAATTAATGTTAAAGCACTATCAGTATTCCCTGCGGTTTGCTGTGACAGTTTCGTTTAAAAATACTGCTTCGTTGAAATAATTATTTCAAGGTGTATTAAGTGTTTGATGACCGATGTCAATCGATCAGAAACGATTTTTGGCTGCATTCATATTCGAATCATCAAATTAGTAAGACTTATTTCGGGACGGAACCCTTCGTATTACGTCGGTTCAGGAAAAATCTGTTAACATCCCGTCGCCTTCTTATTTCGGGAAATATTTTATTGGGTGGAGCAACGAGTTTCCATTTCGCGGGTTATAAAATTCCAGAACAAATTATATACCGAAGCGTCACACGTCGTAAAAGGCAGCGTAATATTTCGCAGGCCCAGAACAACCAGATTGAATTCAAAATCCTATTCTCTAATTTTCACATTTGCCACACCTGAAAAGCGTAATAAAATTGCCTGGTTTTTTTTTCAAGTGCTATAAACGCAACTGATATGTGGTAAACAATAACTACCATTAGAGTCGGGAGTTTAAAGGAATATTGGCAAAGAATAATGGCGAGGCCTGTAAATACTACAGCGCAATCGAACTATTTTACGTTCTACCGAAAATAAATCTTGCAATACTAGTATAGCACTGCTAGTAGTATTAAACTATCTTACGTCAGACACTCAGAGATTCTAGCCAATTCTGCGCAACTCTATCTCTTCCTAATTATCCGGAATTAAAGTAAGCACCCGCATTATCGCCACGAATCGAGAAGTCGTACGAGCGACTACCACGATTACTATCGTTACACGCTGTACTTTACAGCATCGGTCGCAAACGATCGAACATCAACAGTTATTCGAGAAGGTTCGTGGGAGAGTTCGTAAACGAGTTACGGTCATCGAGGTAACCGTTTACAAGCATATCATCCGAACAACTGTGGCTCAGACACGTAATTGAGAACATCAAAGTTCTCCTTTATTCCGACGGTACAGGGAGGGAGGAACAGAGAAGGGTAGAGGGCATTGGAGAGAGTTAGAAGGGAGTCGAAACGTAAGTTTGTTACACCCCAGAGGCGAAGTTCCCTGATATCCCGCAAATGAATTTGATAAGCCGGGAAACTGTATTGATGCAACGCCAAATATTCCGGTGCAGCAAACTATTTGGAAACACGTTGTAAAGACGCGTTATTGTATTACTTTACGGCCGATTTTGGCAACGTCGAAGTGCTGGCCGTTCTGTTTGCGAGGGGCTGGAGTGGCTGAAAATTGTTCTGTCGCGTGAATGAGTGGCGTGACCGATGTGCCGATGCTGCAATTAATTTTCACCATCGACAGGTTTCGCGGAATTAATGTATAAGTACTGTTTCGGATGGATCGGTGGACGCTGGATACGCTCAGCGCTGAGCGTGAAGGTAGTGCAGGCCGAAAGACAGAGTGCAACAACTACGCTTTTTACAACGTATATTTAACTCCAGAACAGCACAGACAAGACGATCGAGTAACACAAATTGACGAGATTGACGCGTACAGAATTTTGATTGAAGTTCGAGGAACTTGAATTTCTGCGAGAGCTCGCCGACGTTGTGCTCGTGTGAGTTGTACAAGTTTTCGCAACCCCTCACAGTCGATAAAAGAAACTGGTTGAAAATGAGTGATGCGTTTGAGGGTTTCCAATACATTTTTTATTATGCATGAAAACATATGCACAGCTTATATAGATAAAATTTCGACAAGATTGAACGACCGATAAGAAAAATATATGAATTTGAAAATATCTTTAACCGCTTGATTGTAATGAGTTTCGTGCATAGACAGTGAGGGTGCAAATATTTATGAGACTGACTGCATTCGTTTTCAGAATACAATTATTTGCAATATTGTGAACGAACTATTTTCTTTTTAGTTTTAAGGCCGAGAAAGATTGCTTGCTTCCTTCTTAATTTTCAGTTATTTAATTCAGAAATAAATCTTTCGTGTGACTGGTTTATACGCATATCGCTAAATGAGGAATATCATCCTATTGAAAGAAAATCAATTACCCCCTTCATCGTAAATTTTTAAATCCACCCGCCTGCCTTCCTTCAACTTTCAATTGTACAGTAACCGATAAGAATTCCCTCGTGCGTTCTTACAACGCACTCTGTCCCGCTCACGTGGCTCGACTACCATACCAGCGGAACACGAAATCGCGGCCTGTTTGGCGGCAAGAGTTTATCGGCTTCGCGGCGATTGCTCAAACTTTCCGCCGCTCGAACGAGCACTGACAGAAAGACAGGATTACCTTCTACATTTCCCTGTTTTTCCAACCCTTCTCTAAACTTCAATCTCTCTCTGCCTTTCTCCGCCCAGTATCCAGAATCCAAAGAGGTTTCTCTCTCTCACTCTCTCTCTCTTCGTCGATTCCCCGTGGAATTCCTTTGGGAACTTGCCGATATTCATATTTCCTTGCTACTAGATCAAAAATTCCAACCTCGCCCCGTTCAGCCCACTAGTTCTCTCAGTTATAAAGGATTCGCAGCCACTTACGATATCAGCCGTCTATCCTATCTCAGCCATCTACTTCCTCCATCCTTTTCCCTCCTACCACTTTTCACCCCTTTTCTTCATCCCTTCTTCTTTACTGCTGTTCTCGATGCTCTTGCGAACCATATCTTAAGCCGTGCATACTGTTTCTTCTTACTGTTATCCGTTGACCATCACCGACATCCGAAAGTGTCTCCGGTCTTTCGTGCCGTTTATCGACCTCCTCTTCTATCTTCTCTATCGTTCTTGTATCTCTGTCTTTCTGTATTTATCCGCCTCTCAAGATACATCTTTCTTCTTTGACTCTTCGAGAAAAGGCACCTTCGCGTTCTCACCCACTACACGATGTAAAAAATCCTAGAAATAAATAAACTTGGGATGCGAAAGTAGAGACTTAACGTTATAAAATCCGTCAAGGTGGATTCTTTGTGCGATCTTTTGTGTTACTGTAGTTCAAGTGTCGACAATTCGTCATTGATAGGGCGACCCCTTATTTTTGCACGTCAGTGTAGATGGAAACGAAAGCTAATCTTTATTGCTCTCTCGTGGCATAAGCGACGATTCAAATTGAAGAATACTTTTCCAGAAATTCGCCGCTGTTCTCGATGCCCTTGCGAACCCATTTCAAGCCGTGCATGCCGTTTTTTCTCACTGCTATCCGTTCACCGTCACGAACGTCCGAAAGCCTTCTCTAGTTTCGTTCATCTTCGCCAACCACTTCTCCTTCTATCTTCTCTATCATCCCTGTATCTCTATCTATGGTTCCCCCGAATACGTCTATCTTCGTCTTTTTCCCTGTCATTCTGGATAGACCATCTTCGTCTTTTCCGGCGTTTCCTCTCGCCGATCCGGATTAACGAGCCGACCCTTTTTCTACGGGCCACTTCGAACAGTCCGGACTACGGCCATCCGGCCCGTTCGTGACTCGCCTCGAAACGAGCCTCTCGATATATAGATATGTGCTACGAGGGATTCGCTACTTTGCTTCTGTTCCCTCCTCTTGCTTCTTTTTTTTTGCCTGTCTCTTCGTCTGATCGGTGTCAGTAGCCGGTATAAGGAATCTCTCTCCTCTGGTCTTCCCTTTGAGACGATTCGGCTTTTTTTCGTTTGCTTCTGATTCCATTCCTGTCGGCGAAGCTAACCGTGTCTTTTCACTTACGCCATCGACGACTTCGGAAGTTTCTCCCCTGATTTCGAGGCGGGCTAGAATCAATCGCGACAACTATCTTAACTGCTGACTTAACTTGTTCCGCTGGCTCTTTATGTTCGTTCTTGGTCGGTACATCGATCTCTCTTTTTTTTGTTTTACTTGGGATTTGTGCGGCGGGATTGCTTCGTTGAATGCCTTGTGGTGGGTTTTGAGTGTATTGTGGCAGGGAATATTTATTGGGATGGGTTATATTTGTATGCATTTTATGATACAATGTTTTAATAGTTTAATTATATCGTTTGTCACATTTTTGTTAGATTTATTTACTTCTTAACTTTATTTATTTATTTTCTGGTTTTTGAAAGTCATTTATTGTATACACTTGCAAAACAAGAATTCAAGCAACGCAGAAGTTGCTTGTGAGGTAAGTAATAAATATTATTATGCTTGTTCTTACCATTGCAGAATCTTACCATTGAAGAATTTTGCATTTCACTATTTACAAATGTATATTTTATCTTAAGCAGTCAATCAAAGGTCAATCAATCAATATCAATAGGGGGCGAGCGCGTCGATCCGGCTCCCGAAGGTGATTCTATAGGTCCCCGTGACCATATATATATAACTTCCGACCATTTACTACTATCGCTGTGTCTAAAGGTAACTAAAGGTGTCTAAGGCAGGGCTTGCAAGCATGCCTTACTAACGAGTCCGCTAGCAAGCCTAGGACGAAACACAACCTTTTCCTCCCTTTCCTTTCCCGTCGCTTCCTACTTCCCCCATCGTATCAGCCGATATCTGAAGCTCCCACAATATATATCACTATAAGATTTGTTGTACATATATTTGAACTTGTAAGTATCGTACATATCTAACAAATAAATATCAATAGATCTATAAGATCGTGAATGTGGTTCCTTCATCGCCATAGCTTACTAAGATATAAAAAAAAGATATTACAAAAATGCATTACACAATACTGTACAAATAAAATATCTATCTCGAATTATCAATTATATTAATTTAAACAAAATGAACACGGCCAAGTGTCTGCATGCCAAGATTCACGCAATTTTATCTTCAAAGGAAGATTGTGCACCAAAAACTATTATTCCGAAATACATCACAGATATCGATCCATACACCGCCGTGTTCTTACAGTTAATACCTCGGAAACCTTTCAATCTAAGCGATTAATTCTCCGAGTACCGATAAATGTTGCAAGACATTCACCCAGAAATTCGAAAACCGCTCTTCCTTCACCTGCTATTCAACACGACCGACAAGTCGCCTAAAAAAAAATAACAGAAAAAGAACATAGCCCACTTCAAATTGTCACGCACAATCTGCCATACAAACGCACACCATTTCGATTCGCGACATGGAGCCATTCACACAGGCCACTTGCCCATCGATTGAAACAACGCGATTGGTTTCGTTAATAACCACGAACGAGCACTCGATTGTCAGCGGTAAATAACCAGCCATCGATTCCCGTCGCCGTGCCCGAATAAATACAATTTAATTACCGACGACGTTAGTAAAGGTTTTTATTTCCGCAACGATCGGTCGCGCATTCAGTTCGTGGTATACCTACGCCTCGAGCCGGTGATCCTTAATTAATGGCTGGACCTGAAGGGTCATCCCGTCTTCGTATTGCGGATTAATTCAATTCCAAGTGTCTACTAATTATCGGTGTGCTCGAATTGCGTGCTTGTCATGGGATCGAAATTCTAGCAAGAGGAAACACCGTAAACCTTTCGTGCGTTAGTGTGTTCCAGGACTTGCGTGCACGTGCGCATAGGGAACTTTCACGCGTTTGTAGATAGATAGATAGATCGTTATATAGATATATAGATAGATAGGTAGATAGATAGAGAGACAATGAGAAACGATATAGCAAAGGGGGAACAGAGATGACGAGGAGAGGTGGGTACAATCGCGAACTCGTTAAGCATGAACGACCGATCGTTCGAGGCTTGGAAATCGGTTGCGGTGTAAACGTCACGTTTCAGGGGGCGTCTACAATGGCTCATTAAATTGAATAATCATCGAGGTCATATCCCAGCCGGTGAGGATGCGGTATCTGCAATTTACTTGGTCATCGGCTGGCAAAGTTATGTTGGTCCAGTTGGCCAAGTACTACCATCGAGTGTATTGAGTCTGGACCGGATATCTACAGCGATGTTTGCTCGGCGATCCCTCGGTTTAGGAACTGTCGCGGCAAGATGTGCGGCCCCTTTCCTATCGAGCGATCAAGATTATGGTCGGGGGGGATTTGAATGAATTGGACGAGTCGCTGAAGAGAACCTGGTTGCTATTCTATTGTGCCTCCGAGGTTTCAATTTCTGAATTTTTGTATACATTACAATTACAGGTCAAAGGTATCCGGTCACTTGCGAAACGTGCAACAGGAACGCATGCTTAAAAATAAAAAATACACTGGTGTGAAAAATTACGAAAAAGTATCACCAAAGTTTCAATGAAAAATTGTCGATACTCGACCTGCTGTAACCTATGTAAAGGAAAATCTCACATCAATCCGGCCTGGCTCATTTCAAAGCGCCAAGGTTCTATTTTGACAGGCTTGAGTTTAGTGTTTTAAATGTTTTTTTTACATCGTGCAAGGGGCGTGAAGCTTTTCTCCGAAAATTTTATAATTTTAAACGTCTGTGTGAATGCTGAGACATTTTCTTCGCAACAGAAATTACCATACATTTGAAGATTGAATTCTCCTCTTTATAATGACATCAGAAACATTGATGCACAATTTCTGTTTGTGATTTTATGGCACTGGAAATGAAGAACGGGACGCCTGCATTACAATGACCAAAGGAGGCTGTATTCATGTAACGTTCAGGTATTTTGTCATAAGTATTAGAAAAATAATGTTTCATAGTTCAATGAAAATAAACTTTCAAACATTTGGCAAAATAGATGGGAAGGTATTTTAACTGCAGATGTAAATTTTTCGTTAAGTTCTGTCAAAACGTGTCGAAGTTCTTTATTGATAATTATTTGTACCAGCATAATGTTTTAAGGAAGAATTACCTTGATATTGTACCTCATAATTACCGATATGATTAATTTTTTTCACAGTATTCATTTATTATGAATAGTAGTTACATATAAACTGCAGAATTGTATAAATCAATGAATATCGCGCGCTTAAGAAGCGTTACATTATGCATTTAAATTCACTAATTCCATTACTGCACTACTACATTAACGCAAGAATTGATATCGTCAATATATCCAATGCTACCCTAAACGAAACCCTAACTTCTCTTACCACGATCTCTGCTGCACATCTACTACTTTTCCTTCCACTACATATCCATTAAAATACCTTCTAATACACCGCAGATCTTTTGCAAACTATCCAAACTCGTTACAGTACCAAAGAGCATCCAATGAATCACATTAAACACATTTTACGTTCGTTATTTTATCAAAACCTTTTAAGATAATACGATATTTTGTTTCAGCCATCACTCATTAGAAGCGCAAGACTGCCCCCTTTAAAACACTTTTTGTTCCACTGAGATACGGCATTCCGTTTCGGAGATATCATCGTTTAAAGCGAAGCTTAATTTCGAATATTTCCCTGTCGCTGTTCTCGTCGCGCGATCGGACCTCTCGTTCGCTCGTCATCACTGACCTATCCCAAGCTCAGCCGCCTTGCGGTGGTCAGTGACAGACGCTGCGTCAGCATTTTTTTACTACTACTACGCGCGTACGCACTTCCAGGAAAAATAGTAGGTCACGGCGATTCGTTTTCCATTCATAAGTATGTATCTCGATCGCCGCTCCCTGAACGCTAAACTTTAAAGCCTCGTATCTTTCGAACCAATTGAGATAGCGACGTGGAACAAAGTGCATATTTCACGTCGCGGGTTCTGCTATTACAGAATGCTATATTTTGTAATTCACGCAATATGTATAAACGGGTTTTGGGTCTAATTTGAATGGTACTTCGATAGATATTGGGAAAGATTTGATTGATTATTATTATTGTGCAGCTATGCGGTTTGTCGCCGTAATTATTGGTTTTTGAATTGGGTCGTGGGACTCTCGTTCGTGTTCAATTGTAAATTATTTCTGTAGAATAAAATATTCTGCGGCGGTGATTAATTTGCAAAATATAGTATATCGTTTTTGTGATGTTTGGTTATCTGCACGCGCGTGCGGGTGAGATTTTGTTTCCTTTGAGGAAACGGATTCTATTTTTTTCTTGCTACTGTGCATCGTTCAGTAATTCGTTGAGCAACTTCTCACCATAATGTCTCAGCGCTACAATATTTTTTAAATCTTGTCCAACGTTCTGCACCAGTGTTCTCTAATCTTTGCTTGGAATCGTGCCCGACCTCCACGCCTAATAGATATTGATATCCCCACTCCCCTTTAGCATAACAGTCAGCCAAGTTCTAAAAAAATATAATAAAATTACGTACTTCAAATAAATAAGAACAGGAGCATGGGCAAAAATCTGTTTTTAATTTCACTGTCGTCAATCAATAAATATAAATTTGGTATTACATATTGTATATGACAAGACTTAAATAATTTACTACATCGGCGATGATATAACATAACACAATCTTCTAATTGCCCTCAAAATATGTGTGGCGCGTGCGTGCCTCGTTGGGAGACACCGTATTTAAAGCAATAAGTGCAATTCTTTTTCAAATAATTGTTACACTTTATTTACTGTTTTATTATATTTAGTTAAATGACAATCGGGTTTAATTCAGGTAGAAGCATATTCCGATCTGACAATTTCCGACAAACCGATCGCTTCATTTGCAACATTCGCGGTGCTGGCCATCGATTTAGCAAGGAATATCGAGCGGGAAATACGAAATATAATAATACATATCGACGTGACTCGTTGTCACTGCGTATAATACCATCGATGAGTACATATTTTCCATTCTGCACTATAATGCGCCAGCTGAGCGGACGTTTATGCCATATCCGTTTATCACGCGTATCGCTTAATTAATCACTCTTCGCACTTTCATTGTTCAAATCGGACAGAACCAATTTGGCTTTAGTACTCGTGTTCGTCGGAACCGGATTTGGTTCATAACCTTCCCGTAACGTTACCGCGTTAGCGACACATCACCGTGGAAGAATTACCGAATAAATTACAGTAATAACGTTTACAACGCGTTGTATAAACCCGGTTGCATTATATATAGAAATTGGTTAATTGATTCTGCTGGCCATGGTCTATTCGTGTTTCATTAAAATCGCTTTAGTGCTTTTGGCCGCGATTGAACGAATTATAATGGGTACCGCGTTACGGAATTAATTTATTAGCGGTAATCTTAATTTTGTTAAGTGCTATCGGTATGTAAAGAATTGTTAATTGTATCAAATGTGATATTTATTTATCGTATATGTTGCGGGCATATTTTATGTAGCTTTTAATTTAAATTGAAGAATGAAAGTTGCACATTATAAAGAAATCATCCAAATTACGAAAATACAATCCTACCCAATGATTTAAGCGCACATTTCTTGCGTTCCAATTATAACATGGTCCAGATATTGTCATTTAATTGTAAGTGTCGCGTCTTTAAATTCAAGTAAAACACCAATCATTCTAGGTCTAGGTCGCGAAAGAAAGCCAAGGTGATAAGCTGAGCGATATTGTGTTCCATAACACTGTTCGACAAATTTCAACTCTTTTGATTTTGTAACCTTCAATAGGCGTTTCTTATAGACTTTAATGTGCTGAATACGAATCTGCAATCCATTTTTCGCCAGACCGTAACATTTTTGAAAAAATCAATTCTAAGAAGAATCGCAAATTCATAACTTTCGAAGTGCTTTGTACTTTCCTGCTAGTCGTTATTCAGTTGAGCTTGGTACCAAATGATTCTTTGATGATTCACGAATGAAATTATATAATTAGTAATTAAATTTAAAAAATTTCAATATTTTTAAATAGTAATCAAAGTGAAAACGTCACCCAAAATACACCCATTTTTGCTGATATCTTTCAATTTATTTCAAGAACTAAGGGTCCAGGAGAATATCTAACTATGCCACGCGATAGGGCAGACCTTTCTGCAAGGAAAAGCATCAGTGGAAGTTCCAAAATCATTTTCAGTTTCAATATCAAAGCGAAACTGTTTAGCAAAACACATGGCAGCGGCAGTGGTGCTTTATGACGGCGGCTCCCCGCTTAGCGCGTGGTGTACCAGAAACACTAAACGAGCAGTACGTCTGCTGAGCGTCACTGTTGCCGCTGCGTGTTCTACCAAACTATTAATGAAAATTTGTTATTTTATCAAAATTGATTTTTCCAAAAATGCTACGGTCTGGAGAAAAATGGTTTGCAGATTCGTATTCAGCACATCAAAGTCTACAAGAAACGTCTATTGAAGGTTACAAAATGAAACCCGTGTTGAACAGTATAATTAATGCCACAAAGTGGACTCAGAGTCGAAATAAAGAAACACGAGACATCTCAAATAATTTGCGTTTCATTGCAATCGAAAGACGTGCCACAAAATTTTGAATAGTCACATATTATCATTACTCAATTGCCAATATAAATGCCGTACGAATTTGCAGCTCGACAAATTCTCGCGGAAGACCTTTACGGCTTTGAACTAGCTTTACGACATCCTTTCGACGCCTAGGACCTTCCTTTCTCTTCCAAAGAAAAATGGTTTCGAGCGTACGCGCGTGTTTTTCGTCCGTGTCTGGCAACTTCGCTCATCGTTTTCCCCTCCTGCAAATTTCCTGCACCGTATATTCTTCCCTTCTCGTTTCGTCCAACGCGTTTTTTACGCGACCCATCAGCTGCTCTCTGACTTTACGCATTAACATATAATTTTCGCCGAGGATACTAAAGAAATGTTCAGCCGTAAAAAGGCCACGTTCATCTCGAACGTGCGCGCATAACATACATCGGGCGAAGATAGCTTGCACGTGCATCACGTGGATGGAAAATCGCATTTCGTACGGGAAGGAAATATAACATTTGCATTTCAAGCGGTTGCCACAATCGCGTAACGTTAAATTGACGTTAGAAGAAGGTATATCGTTCTACACACAAGGGGATGGAACTGTATAAAGCTCCATTTCCTCTTGTTGCTGCAATTTTCTTCTCACAGATTGATATATAGTGGGCGGGTGAAATTGTTATGAATACATACTGCGAAATGATCGCTCGTTCAGGGATTGATCGAGAATGAAATTGAACTGTTTCCACTATAATTGTTATGCTGGTTTGTATTTACTTCGCCAATTCTGTTTTTCTGTCTTTTACGGATTTTTAGGGACGAATAGGATTGTCATGCAAAAGGTGACTCGATAGATATTCTTAGCTATAGAGAAAATGACGTCTGTCTTGATAAAACTACCAAAATTAAACCCAGGCTTCCATAAAAAAATATATATATACATATAATATGTATATATATTTTTAGTCTACTATAAATAACACATCGTAGCGTTAAAAATTCTCTTGAGAATCAAAAATTCCTCTCATCGAAACATGATTTAATAACGACAATATAAAATTCTGCCGGACGAACAATAGGATCGCCTCAACAAAGCCGTATCCCCGCACTCGCCATCACGAGGAAATCACGAAAAATGTGATAACTTGTTCACATACGAATCGCACAGAGTCCTTTCTGTTTCGAAAGACACCGACTTCCACGGTTTCATTTCGTTGGAGCCAAAAACTGGTTCGCCGTTCAGTTATTCCATGACCTGCTGGCTAAACACGATGCAACTCATTCCATTTGATACCCGAATAACAGCCGTTGCCTGGTGTCCCTTTGAACGACATAAATGGAAAGCTAACCCTTTGCGGTCTTTGTGGAATGGAAGCGAAGGGCAGCAAGTTGGATGATTTTGTTCAGGGTCAACGACCATCAATGCTGGGATATGCCTGCATTTTTTTTCACCGCTCTGTTCGCGATTCCACCTGACTCCGAGCATTCCTCGCTGGAACGTCTGGTGCAGAAATATGCCCACGTATTTTTTTTCTGATTTCTTCTTTCGTAATAGAGTGAGAAAAAGATGGATAGGGTTGCAGAAGTGGGCGGCGCATAACGAATACCCTTGGATGGCGAAAGTACTACTCGGTGGATGCAAGGGGAATAAGGCTTCCTGATTGTAATGGATTTTTGAGGCGATGTAAGTGTGTAGGTGATGTCGGTTGTGTTTTGCAGCGATAAATTGGATTAGGTTATAATAGGGATGTTATATTTTTCAGTGTGGTTTTATGGTACAATATATTGTGCAAGGAGACGATCATCGTCTAAGGTAATGCGAGATCGTTGTCTTAACGCGATACGGGACTTTGTTCATGCGTGCGGCGATCGGGGCACATGGTCCAGCGAGGGGTCGACATCCCGTCGCCAGCAAGGGTCACAAGGGCCCAGTCTCATTCAGTCTTAGACAAACCATAGCATAGCCAGCATGTGTCATTTATATACATTGAATAAAAGTATCTTCCCATTTCATTACGAGTCTTTCTCATTTGCTGGACACTTCCACCTCCTGCATACATTTAATGAACACAATATTTAGATGAAACAAAAAGTTACTTTATTATTTGTTCTTCTCATTAGTGATAAATTGAAACACTGTAGATTTCAAGAATATGTCTAATTTAGTATTTGTTTAAGTTATATCGTTTTCCTGAATTTTAGAACCGAATAGGAGTATGAATTGAAAGGGCCCGACTATATACGAACCTGTACTACTTGATTTCTATCCGGGTTGATTCTGTTCAAGAATTTAATAATATTTGAAGGTTCCGCAATGGAAAGTATTCACTTTAGGTTGAAGATAAATGGATGTTTTTCATACCGGAAGATGCTAAACAATTTTTAAATTGCTAAATAAACGACAAAGATTTATTTTACACATCAAGAAATTGAGATAATTTTTTTTAAGTGTTTATCTAATATTTTAATACGTTAAATTGTACAACTGATTCTCTTTTCTTTTCAAGCAAAATGTATTATTTGTATGCGAGTGTTCGTCATGCAATATTATGCTCGCAGTAATATGCTCGTTTAGAAAATCTTGGTTAAATGAAGCAGTTACATATTTATATATTTGATCCGTGCTGCATTAAGGTTGAATATCTCTAATTAATTTATCTAGGTTGTTTCAATTATAGTTTAAAGGACGACCGCGTCAGGTCATTAAATTGAATAATCATCTAGGTCAATATAACGTTTTCATTATGTGGTACAAATAATACAGCAGGATAGGTCGTCGATACATGCATACAATGGGAATTCTGATGGACTTCGAAATATATCATTTCAATCTACTATAGCGTAAATACTATTAGCGAGCAATATATTGCAACGTATTAATTTTACGAATTGATCATTGAATTATGAGCATCTTTTCGTTGTTTGCGTCAATCTAAGAGTTGGAGTATAATTATTGCGTTAACTTATTTGCCAAAAAGTTTGCCCAATATCACTGATTACAATGTTTGATATCTTAAACTTTTCTGTCACAATGATTGAGTTCTTTGACACAGCGAAATTTATTTACGCCATGGTGATTTTTCCAAAATTTGGTACCATATATTTCTTAAAGGCCTGGGTCATATGCTTCAAGAGTGCAAGGAGCTGAGAAGAGGGAACGCAACGATAAGGGGGATACTAAAGGGAGCAGAAGAAGGACCGGGGTGGATGCGAATGGTCATGGAAAAAAGAAGAAGAATAGAATCCGAAGGAGAAAGCTCCCACACACAGAATATGTAACAGATTATGTAACAGATTATGTAACAGGATATGTAACCCCCTTTTCAGGTCGAAAGGCAAAAAATAAACCTATTTACTACTATTTCTTAAAGGCAACGAATCTCCTTAGTGAATTAAATTGGATTACCGAAAGTATTCATTTCAGATATATAAAATCATGCAAATATTTTGAAGTTCAATCTGCACCGTTTCAAAAATAATCCACATATTAAAAATCAGAAATTCAAACATACGAAGTAATTCTACTGCAATTTAATTGCAAGGTGTTCAAAAATGCAGGCGCAGAAAAAATGACGAACAATTAAATGTATACATTAATCGTCTCTTTATTCAGTTTTATGTATATATATATTTATCTCCGTTGGTACCAGCAGTGTGATAATTCATTAGTAGGCTTAGTACAAGTGTCCGTCGTGGGACCACATTATTATACGGTACATTATTTAATTACATCGACGCAGGTATGCATATAGTTAATCATATATATTGTACTATATGTATATATATATATATGTGTATGCGCGTGATTATTGTACAGTGTGCGACACGCCTTTAAACATTCGATTTCCACGGGTAAGATGATCATATTCACAATAGGAGAAATGCTCCTGTTCACTCATTCTTCATTTGTTTTTTTCTTCATAAATAACGTATTTGTATGTGTATAGTGCAAAATATATTAAGGCCAGACCATTCATACGAGAACAGCTCCGTGTCCTTTACAAAGGCTAACCATTCATATTACGCTTAATTATTTTTAGTCTCTTTATTCTAGTTTTTTTATCAAATCGGCACACGGATAAATCGAATATTACTAATACAATGATAACACTAATTTCTCAAATTAACTGAGGATAACTCAAATTAACACTAATTTCATAATTGTTGAACAATTAAATATTGGAAAGCCGATTGGAATTGGATACATCGATCCTTAAACAATAGAAATGGATAAGTATATATTATTCAGTGATTTTAAAGTACAAGTTTTGGTGCTTCGAAAATTCGTTTTGATATTGCATCTGCATCATAGTTGACTTCATTTTGAAAATATACTTTGGAAAAATAAAGAATACAGGAGGTTCTGATTTGATGTATTTTCTAATTTTCGTATTTCTGCGTTGCTATATATCAACGAAGGTAATTTAATAATATGTTGGACAAATTTTTGCAACGTATATATTATTTCCAAGAATTTCAATATTCTAAATATGAAATTATTAATATATTTGTATTTCAGTTACTTACGAGGATCGGTCACATAGCTTCCATAGAAACTTTAAGTCAAAGCAGCTTCAGCGGTCTAATAAAATTAATCAATGTACTGAAATAATAATTAAAATGAACACTTTCCAAATGAAGTACCTTGCACTGTAAAAATATTGAACAATATTAATCACAAAAGTACACTCCTGAAAGTTCTAAAGATCTTTTACCATTCGAAGAAAGTCCGAAAAGATATTTTCCTGATATGCAAGGAAAGTTTAAACGAGGGTGAAAAGTTGTCGATATGTGTCTGATATAGTTTACCAGATATTTTCGTGCTCTTATTTTAGTATTTGTCTTGTATTGACATTTTTCACCCACGTGATCCTTAACTTATACTATTAAATTCGATACATTTTTAGAGATACGTATCGCACATCCGATTTAATACATTTTTCTTTGTCCGTCTTATGTTTTAATATTCTCTCAGAAACAAGATTTTTATGCGATCCTTCCAGAAATTCAAATGAAAGCAATTTATGGAACAGAGTTATTTACATTCCAGTATATAACGATTATATTAACAGTAAAATAATATACTAGAATATTTTACAATACACTTTCATACCAATTATTTCGTCTTGTATAAATATACATTTCATTCACTTGCACATGTAATTGTAATTGTAATTTAACAAATGCTCATTTTGACACGTCACTAACAATACGAAAAGTATTACAATTATGATAATGATCGCTATACTTAACGTTCAATTAAATTGTCTAATGATTGATGAACAAAATATTCGTGTACGATGATTTATTGTAAAAATCCTATTCATCGTTTCTCGCTTTCTATTACTTCTAACAAGGACAGTTGATAGAATTTTTACTGCAAATGAAGTATTTCTCATTTGTGTCATCGAAACGTCAAAGGCCGATTTTACTATGATTTGATTTTTTTTTTTATTTATATCTTACAGTCTATTATATGTATATGTATGTATATATATATATTTACCATATAACCGTCGTAAACACCTACAGTCAACAATTCAATAACTTTAATAATATCGTTTCATCCTATTTCGTATTTTACACAATCTACACATAAATGTATTCTCATATCCATTGGTAATAAATATCGCATAAATTCTTTCCCCTAATTGTTAACACTCATCGTTACATTCGCACTCCATTCGTTTCAATCACTCGCAACTGGATATAGAATTTCATTTCATAATAAATTATTACTTATGCACGGTCGATGTTTCTGTCTTCTAATATTTAATATTGCATTTCTCCAATTTTTTTTCTATTTATATCTTTACCATATTTTCCAATTTCAGTACAACTTTCTACGAGAAATTTCACATTTCTATGGTGTTTTCGTTTAATTGTACTATTTATTATTATTATGTTCTTTTTTTAAGTAATGTAGTTCAGTTTTAATTATCAAATTGGATGCCAAAGGGAAGTATTGCGCTCTCGTGCAACAAAGAACTTCGTTCCGAATACGTTAGAGGGAAATTTATTTAAGGTGGCGTTCATTATACTTCAGACTCTAATTAAACGCTCCGTGCGATCTTCTGTGAAGTACTCGCTTTGTTCATATAAAATACTCCAATAGAATGTTGCCTAATCCACAACGTGTTAAGTGTCACGACTAAAAATATTTTACACACGTATATTACATTTGTTGACTTGAATGTTCGTGGCCATAGTAAAATAAATAAAATATGTAACAGTATTAATGCACGGTTACGTAGTGTCGCTGGAAAATGATTGAAAATATTGGCGGCTGGAAGTGAAAGAAAATTCACCACCGACAATTAGGCCAAAAATATAACAAATAAGAGAAAGATAAGAATTTCGAAAATAAAACGCACCATTTTTACACAAAATTCACACAGTTTTGGCACTTCCTTTCAAGTGTTTGAAGCGAGCAAATATTTTACTTTCAGTTTCAATTTATCATTAAGTGACTTGAATAAAAATCTCTTATAGAATAATTACTTTCAATGTGTATTGAATTTAATTAGCTCTTATATAAGTGTGTCATATTTCGTACACTGTGTAATCGTAGTAAAACAGGAATTTTGGTTTCATCTATTAATATTTGACTGTAATTAGCACAGTTGGGTGGTAAGTTTTTGGTAAAAACGACGAGACGTCAATTTATTACACGTTGCAAATATCTGTTACTACAAAATGTCAACCTCATCTTTCTCTTTACTAAAGGGCAAATAATATTTCAGTCTTTTAATCTCAAAGGAACTTAATAAATATTTTACATCATAATAGATACTTCGAATTTTCACCGTCAAAGTAATAGTCCAACATAAACTGCTACAACATTTTATAATTTTTATATTCAAACTTCAACTAGCATTGCTATTAACCTATTACGTAGTGAATTTAACAAATCGTGACACAGCGAAGATCCTGCGTATTGTGTAGAAATTATATATCTTGCTCGCTTCTTCTGTACAGTAAAACCGTACATGTATCTCCTACCTTTACATACCGGTTCAATATCCGTACACATTTATTCATAAACAGTCGTACACGCAGTCATCCACGTCACGCGAGAATATAGCTCGACAATACTTTTCTTTTCTTCTTAAATTTCTTCGTTACAAAAGCAAAGGAGTATGTTTCTTACAATAGCTCGGGAATTTTTCCCTTTTGTTTTTTCATCATTTTTCTCCTTTTTTTTTTATTCGTTTATACACTACATACGGTGGAAGCTCATCATACGAACAACGTGGTATTCTGTGCATGCACACCGATATAACAGTATCGAAAGCACGGATACAACTTCATTTCTCGCTCATACGACGATTTTAATTAATCACTTTGTGCTTGTTCGCGCGACTCTCTGGTTTTATTTACTTATACAATTTTTGTTATTATTATTTTCACGTGAGCGAACATCGCAACTGTTTGAAATCGAGAGCAAAATGCACGCTGCACGCTGTATGAATTAACTATACTTCGTCGCGGAATTGCGTTTATCGTCATCGTTACGCTGCTTATTTTTTATAATTCTTTTACGTAGGTAGCCGATGAAATATGACGATTTGTTTGAAAATAGTCTGGGTCTAATTTTCTTTCGATACTGTACCGCACTTCCGAAGAAAATTCGTCTAATTTCATTGCTACAAAACTCGAATATCAACAATTGCAAAGGATATAATTTTTCTCTTTGCGATGGATTTTTATCTTTTTCTGTTGTTAATGATGAAATTTTTCATGTATAATTTACAGTTTAAAACAATAATTGGGGTTGAGAAGATGTATCTAACGAATTAAAATTTTTAATGAATTGCAAGTGCCGTAGAAAGCTGTATTAACAAACAAAAAAGTAGTAGAAATTTAAATTAAATGAGAATTTTATAACGAGAAGTTCATACAATTATTATTCGTCTCTTTTTTCTGTCAGAAAAGTATGAAGGAAAATAGAATTTAATGCAAATGTGTTATACAGTTGTTAATTTTGATACTTTTTGTGCTCGCTGTTAAAAGAAGTACACTGGATTATACATATATGTACGAGTTTTCGTGCATTTATAAGTTTTTGCTAAAAATGTAAAACGCGGATGCTGAATCAAAAATTTTATTGAACAAAATTCTACAAACCATTAAGTGATTACTTCACGTAACGATTGCCATAAACTCAATTCATCTGTACAATTTGTTGAATTTATTACAAATCTAACTCATCTCCTCAGACTTGTGTACTCTTACTCGTTTGCTTCAAAAAGGTGAAATTATATCGCTACTTTACAATTGATTTTGGATATGTATTTTGTTGGCGCAAGCCGCAAATAATTGCCAATGTATTTCTTCCTTATACAGAAAGAAACGGGAAATAAATGTATTTAAGTACACATCTCTCCTCTCGATGATACCTACATTAGAAACTACATTTCTTTCAAACCAGACATTATTCACAATATTACAGAGTAAGGTAGATATAGAAATTATAAATGTCAAATTTTACGTAACACAAGTCATAACAAAAATTAAGCCGATCAATATAAATTAAACAAAGAATCATACAAATACCTCTCACGATCATTTATTGTACAAAACAAGAGACCAACCAATTTATTCCCCTATCTTAAAAAATGTTCCCCACATTTCATTCTACAAAATCGCGCAAAAAACTGTCAAACAAAAAGGAATAAAAAAACCGTTGGTTTCAAACCGTATTAAATCACTAAACTAATATTCAAAAAACTGTCGTGCAACAAATTATTGGACGTCCATCGCGTCTCGACCACTTGAAACCCCCGCGTTGATCCGTTTTAATCAAACCAGTGCCGTGACTCCCACGAATTTCTTTGTGCCCGATGATGGGCAACATTTACGTAACTAGATTTTCGTTCGCCACCGTCTATTTATCTCGGTTGCCTGATATCCTCATCAACGATCACAATAATACGCACACGTTGGCGGTTCGAACGGGGAGGCAGACTCTATTTCACGTTTCCTTTTTCCCCCCTTAACGTATACGCCTGTTCCAGAGTGGAACAGGTAGACACTATGTGATCCAGGGACAGATAGGGGATATATTCGACGAGAGTATATCTATGTGCCTGGTAAAATATAGTCGGTGGAAATATAGTGGATGGAGAGGAAAAAAAAATCCAGTCCAGAATTGAATAATTCTATCATTGCAACAGATCGGACAATTCGACGGACCTTCGTTGAAGGGAGACAGAGACCGCAGACGAACACGCAGTGCTAACGAGATATCTCGTTAAGTCTAGAACGGACAATCGCACGGTGGAACCGTTCGACATGACGAGATCCACGATGAGATCTTCGTTTCGCCGTTACTTCTCTCCGATATTCGTTGGGATATTAATTTCACGTTCACCGATACGATAATATCCTGTCGTCGTCGTTGTCGTGGAACGGAGTCGAGGGTAGAGTTTATCGCGTTACAGACGTCGGATCGAACTTATTTCGCGATCTGAATAAACAAGGAATCCGTTCGTCGTCGTTCGGTCGATTTGGATTTGTCTTTTTGCGACAGCAGGGTATTTCGATACGTTTGGCGAAACGATTATCGCGTTCTTCTTCCTTTCTGGATTTTATTATATCCACGGGGTAGATTTGGTCCGCGGAAATGTCGGTGATCAAACAATTGGGAAATTGTTCCGTATTTTTGATTTCACGACTTTTATTGGGATTACGATTAACGTTTGGTAATGCGTGGATTGACAACGGTCGTTGAGTGACTGGATGGGACGGCGTATTGTTCTGTGGTAATGACAGGATTTGTGCAATGAGATATTCCTGTGTGTAATGTTTGTATTTCAATTAGACTCGATAGCATTTGTTTTGTTTCAATGGTGCACTTATATTATAAGTGACGCTGGGAGAACTGAACATTTAAAATTTTCTGTAGCACATCTAAGTAAAAATTATTTTATTTGACGCGTATAAAGAAATTGCGTTCAATAAAAGGGCTGCATCTATACATTTTATGAAATAGAAAATAGAGTCTTGTCTTATAAAATAAGATACCCATAAACGTGAAATAAAATGCGTGATAGATTGCTTAAAAGAAAGATTAATTAATTGCTATCAATTTGAATTCACCATTGTAATATACGAGACAATTAGATTTTATCTATCCAAATCGAAGAAAATTTTCTACATCGACGCAATGCCTTCATCGTCTAAAATATAATATACTTGTTAAAAACATTATACTTCCCTATATTTTTCAACCGGTTTCGTTATTATAGTCCTTTGCTGTATTTAACTATCTGACACATTAGCAGGTATTTTTAAAACCACTTTAGAATACTCTCTTGGTCTGGTTCTTTTGTCGAAAGGTCGTGCAAGTGGTGCTACATTAAAGTGTGGACTTACACATAGGTCAAGTAGATTACAGAGTAACAGGTGGATGGTGAAATTGCTCTAACGAGACGTGTCTCCTTAATTGGAGAGATAAAAATGCCTCCCTTGGCGACGAACGAATTCAAATTTATCGCTTGCTAAGAAATCGTGCGTATTACGAGAAACGTTACTTAATAAGCGTGTTATTTGTAATACATAATGGGAAAATGCAGTTTTGAAATTGGTCTGTCGCGAGAAAATTTTGTTTTGCCCCCCAATCAATGTAAATTTAAAATTGATAAAAAAAGTATAAATAAAAATGGTAATTAAGTTGAAATTATTTGTTTAATGTTTATTACCTGCATACTTCTACATGGCAGCGTTTCAACGAATATCATTGGAGACAAAGGAAATTGAATAATTCGTATCATTCGTTCTTTTTAAGCATTATATAAATAAAAAGAACATATTTCATTAAATGGACAGATTTGAACCCTTGTCTGATATACTCAAATTATGGATTAAAAAAATTAAAATACATAATACGAACAAGAAAAAAGAAGGAACAAAATTTCAATAACAATAAACTGAAACTTAAAATTTACCCATCGCAAGATATGAAATTTTTTAAATTAATTGAAAGATTCAGTAGTCGATGCAAGAAACCATATTGTATACAAAAGTATGTAATACTTAATTATAAAACTGTATTAATTAAAAAACAATAAAAGTCTGTACTTACCAAAAAAAACTGCAAACCCAAACCACCTCTTTCAAAGTAAATTCTTCTTGTTAGACCCAGTAGTGTATCATCGATGGAGCGATTGACAGATTGCAACGGCAAGATATTAAACGGAGAGCATTTTCAACAAATCATTTCTAATTAACTTTTTTCTCTTGTGTCGTTCAGATAACGCAGCACACCGTTCGACATGCATTGACACGATAAAAATAATCATTGACTGTCGTCTTTAAGAATATGATATTATTATCGTTCTTTCGTTTCCATACGCGTTTAATCTTGTTTACGTCAAAGCGAGCAACTGGAAAACTGTTATCAGAACGATACAAGAGGCTGGCGGTGAAAAGTTATTCGAGGACGTCGACGAAGATGCGTCGTCGCCGTCGAAGAATGGTTCCAAGGTCGAACCCGTTTCCCGTAAAGAACCCTGGTACACGTGATTTAGTCTGTGATCTCTATCACTGATTGCTTCGTTCATGTCATCGTCCCCTCTTCGATCACCGAGTTTCTTCGAATGCTTTGGCAAATCCATATCTAAACAGAAAGGACAATTACGAAGTGAATTAGTAATTTCGAAATAAAAATATAATTTTGTTAAATACTATATCATTGTATGTAATAAATTAATCTATTTCTTTTTCCTTCCTTCAATATTAGTGCACAAAATATTAACTACATATATGTGACACGTATATTAAATTTAATGTGGGGATTTAATTTAAGGGTTTTAATTGAAGTAATATACGTATTGCTTGTTAAGGTCTTCGTAAGTATAGTATGCGCATAATATTCATTGAGCGATTATGTAATAGAACTGAACAAATTCATACATTTTTTACAATACGGTAGCAATGACGTATATATACTGTGCGGTTTGAACATAGCTATTTGTAGTCAACGATAAAAGAATAGATAGATGCCGTGTTACATTATACGCGAGTAGTATAGGCCACTGTATGATCAAACGTCCCACTCCGCACTTATGTTGATTGAATTATACACATGTTTCCTTTATTATACGTTTTTGCGCAGAATTAAAAATGTAGACAGACATTATACTTATCGAGCTTTAAATAATTTTCTATATTTTTAAAACAATTTAGTAGTTAAATAATAGATTCTGTAATTGCAAGCAATTTTGTAATTTAAACGTTTTTAGACAATCTAAACACTACATTCTCCTAAATCATATTCATGTACAATGGAAATACAAGTCCTTTATAGCACAATTTATGTTCTCTTTATAGAATTCATCTGTTAATTTCTGAGAAACTGCAGTTATTAACATTGTTACGATAAGCTTTAAATTGTACGCAATTCTATTTTCATAGATAAAAGATGTTTTAAATGTACTCGTATATAATTTACATATACAAATTAAGTACATTACCTCACTGACACGGTTTTTATTCGATATTTTGTAAACTTGGCAGCGTTATAAAACGGTTCGTAAGATCTATAACGCGATAGTAGTTGGGTTGATAGTTAACAGGACAATGTAAATGACATCAGACGCTATTTTTTTCGCATCCATAACTCCGCGATAGAAACTGCAACGGGGGTTGTAGAGTGAAGCATTTTCACGCTCGACATCACATTACATAGGAGCCGGTATTGGCGGAAAAAGAGGAAGCATGAATTCCTCTCTTTGACGAGGAATTCCTATAGTGGATTCAATTTATACACGTATCGACATGTACACTACCAACACTAATCTGTGGCGGGCATCTCCGTGTAACTGCTTACAGGCGATATTAAATTTGTGCTGCGGTTTCATAAAAATTCTTTAGTTTTTACATCCCTCTCCCTTTCTCGGTGTACTCAGCAACTTGTTATATTGAAATTTCTTTACGATTCCGTTCTTCCGTTCCTGAAAATTTTTTTATCCACGAGTGACATGTAAATCGGTGAACTTAAATGTAAATGCGATGGTTTGGAATTCACTTTGAATTAAATTTAAAGGAAATTAATTTTTAAATTTATGTAATCTGTGTACTATGTATACTCCTTCTGCAAAAGAAATGAATTTTAAGATTTACAACACATTACAAGAATTATTTTTAACTCACGAATATTATGTTCAAATTTAGGTCGAAGATATGCGTCGAAGATATAAATATGTCGTCATGAATAGCATTATAGAACGGATATTGAAGAAGCAGACATCATTCATTAATTATAATGTCGCTCGTTCAAGGAAAATCTCTGTATTAAAGAGTGTACCAGTTTACTTTAATTAAGTTACTGGAATCCTCGTATCAATAAAAGAAAAGCCGAGTAACTTGAATAACTTGATAAATGCAAGATATTTATCAATCATTTCTTACTTTGTTTAAAGTAAGAATTTTTCGGGAGCTATTGTCAGTCATTGAGCAATTTGTCTGAACTATTCGAAAAAATTGCCTGATGCCGTAGTAAGAGAGAGAAGGAAAGGAAAGAAAGAAAAAGCAGTAATCTTCCGTAGCGATAAGGCAAGGGCCATGTGTTGCAAAATTGACACTCCAGAAATTGGAAAAACGGAATGGGATATTTTGTTCTTTCTACCACATACTCTTTCGATATTGTTCTCCCAAATTATTGTAGTTGCAAAGTCATTTAGCGAAATTACGAAAATCCGCAAGAAAACAAATTACTCTCCTCGTTCCCGCTAGCGTAAGTCTACTATATGTATATTAAAAATCAGAGAGAGAGAGAGAGAGAGAGAGAGAGCAGAGAAAATAGAAACAAGCATATAGTGCAATACTATAATCCTACAATATACTTCTCTTATTCACTGTTCTCTCTATACCACTGCAACGGCTTATAAAATCTCCTTTAAAACAATTCAATATAATTATACAAAATATATCTTCCCTTAAATCCAATAACGACTAATCCCTGAAACGTCAGTCCTTGGAAAAATGCAACAAAACATGTTCCAACGCGAATTCCTTAAAAAAAACACAATTAACACCATACAATTAAGCCACGCCACATTTCATATCACTTCTCCCCACGCTCTCCCTCCTTGTCCCTCTGAAAAAAGGAAAAACCACCCTCATTCTCGCCCCATCTTCCATCGAAAATTTCGCACCGGCGCGTTTCCGCCAAAAAAACCGTAATCGACAGCAAAGCGTAACGAGCAATTTGCAGGGCGGATTCAATTTATTGCGTATACACTTCCGGCGATCGCGGCTGGTTCCGGACAGATGTTGCGGAGGGGGGCGGGTCGAAAGAAGCGTGGAAAAGAAATCGCGGAAGGCGGTGAACGGTTCGACAAAGGGGCACGAGGAAACGAGACACTGCCGCAGAGAGGGTGGGAAACGTTTGGCAGCGGCGTTGCGGGGCAATAGGGGTGGGAGGGGCGAAACGTGCGGCAGCTCGTCGAAATAGCAGTTTAGCACTGATAGCACTTGGCGGACTTTTATCGATCATGTCTGGCAACAGATGGCTCACCCAATTCCCGACGGCGCGTTTTGTCTGGCCGGTCTGATAAACGATAACTAATACGGAACAGAAGAAGCGGCAGCAAGAGAAAAGGGAAGAGAGATGTAGCGTTGGGGTAGGATGGGCCCGGTGCGGCGGTTGGATATTGTTTCGCGGACTTTTAGCCCTTGACGTGACGTGCCAACATCTCGCCACTGTCGTTCCACCCTCCTACGCGGTGCTTGCTGCTGTTACTCCCAATATATATATAGTATACCCCACACCATCGTGTCTTGCTCGTTTTCTCTTATAACCACCGTCGAACGTTGCCGTTGTACAGGGTGTGTCTTTCAGACTGCGTCTTTGATCTATTATTCGAACCTTTTAAGAGCGGTGTGCTTCGGCCAGGTTGTTTCTTTGGCACGTGGATTTCTCGAGGATTCGTCGAACGTCGGTGGATCAATTTATTTTCTCACATTGATCAAGTTGGCTAATGTGAACATTGCGGGTGAACGGAGAATGGAATTGGATGTAGTGTTATTTTTTTTGTGATAATACAAAGGTATTAGGGACAAGCTGGGTTTCATTTCTCTCGCGCTGTATCTCGTTGATCATCTTCCGATAACGTTTTATGTTTGAAACTGTGATCGACATGCGGAGCATTTAATTGTTATTATATTGTTGTACAAATCAATGGGAAATCTGGGTCGTAAACGAAAAGGCAACGTGGCAAAGTATCGTGCAAGAAATCGTTTCAGATAAACTGGGTATTAATGAGAAGGGAATGAGGAGTATATTGAACTTTAGCTATTGTATCTGTCGATATAGAATTGATAGGATCTTGGGACACATATTAAACTAGAGAAATATTGACGTTAATGGATTTCTGGCGAATTTCAAACTGATTTCATGCAATGAAGTTAATATCGAAATGACATCGGTTAATTTAATATTGACGGGAAACAGGATTAAACGTAATTATTAAATTATTGGAGGTTTAATTGGAAACATAAAACCTGGAATTGCATTCGAAACTTTAGAAATGTGTTTTTTCGTACGTATTAATTCTTCATTTATTAACGATTCATACAATATTATGATGAATAATATGCATTATTAAAATACTACATAAACGTATTTTAGAAATAAAACGGGAATCCTTACTCTGAACTCTATACATGTGCGAACATAAGTAATACCATTATTTCCATGAACAATAAAGTAAATGAAAATGTAAATTCTCATATATTTCCAAGCAACATGAATAAATAAAATCCAAAGTTGTCTAAGCTACAAAAAGCCTTTACAAATAAAAAGCAACTAAATTAATTTTCGAATGCAAATGAAAATTCAATACAATTCGTTCTTCTCGATGTGTTTGCAATTCATGTCCAACCCTTGGCCACCCGACTCTTAAAACATTTTATCCAAGTTTATTGCACAACTGATCTAACCAAAGTTCGCCAATCATCAATTACTCGGATAGAAGCGGAAAAACACCACCCGTTACATTTACCCACGTTCTTTTCTCCTCTCGGGCTTCTCTTTACGCTCCGCTTATACCATCGGTTTAACAGTTAATCCTCAGAGCTTATCTGATCGCGTGATTTCAACGAGAAGTTCGAGCATGCCGCCGCGCCACCCAGGACAACCCTTTGCACACAAGTGTGGACGATAATACGCGCGTCGAGTCTGTTAGTTTACACGGCTTACGCGATAAAATTTCCATCATTAAGCGCGGTGGTGTGGATGGTACGTGCGTTGATAATGGACTACGTGTTACGGCGATTCCCTAGTAAATACTTAAGCCCGATTTTGCTTCACTTGTTACACCTTTCCTCGGATCTATTGACGCTTAACAACGTGTATCTCTGTCAGACCAACCATTGCGATTTGTTTTTCTACAATTATGGGCATCGAATTTCGCACGGTATGTACAGCTCCTGGACAATAAAAATCAGGACCGCTCACAGATTATAGCATTTCTACGTGTTTCTAATAAAATTCAAGGGTCTGAACAGTATTTATTTGCCAATACTAGTAATCAATCGTGTAATTACAGGATCATCGTAACTAAATTTTATTAGAAACAAGAAGAAATACTATAAATTGCGTGTGGTCCTAATTTTTTGACGAGAGGCTGCACTGCAGGATCTTCGTGAATTTTCTTTTCGCACGTGGGGTATGGGAATTGGTGAATAATATGATATGTATCACTTGGTTAATGTTAGTAGCTTTTTCATATGAAAGGTAAACGTCCTGAAGAATAATTAAAGAAATTGAAAATTACGCAGACAATTGTACGCAAGTGGATGCTTTGTAAGCTTGTGGGAGTAGGGCTGGTGGATTAAATTAAATGTGGATGGCGAACGGCGAAGAATAATTGAAAAATGTCAAGTAAACTTAAGTATTCTGAAAGAAGTTTTCTTCGAATAATTTTATTTGCCTTCCTCGGGGCGGCATAGTTTTGTAATAGCTCGGCAAGAGTTATAAAACGAGGGTGGCGATAAGTGTAACTGAATACGAGAAGTGAGTTGCTGTGAGTACCTATTCATGAAATTAAACGAAATCATAGGACTTTTACGCTGTACAATTTTAGATTCTCTTCGTTTGTAAGTGATTGGACGATTTGTTCACACTGTAATTATGTTTATAGTTCCATTAGAGATTCAGTGGCATATCGATAGTTGCAGGCCCCGAGCTTATTGAAATTTTTCTGATTAATTTGAATAATTTGAATAAGTTGAACAATTTTCCAGATCGCCGTGGAGCAACAATTTTTTATTCATCCCCGCAACTTTAGTAGAGCCAGTATTACCCAGTTGAGAACACAAATAGGTATATTAGTTCTATTCGTTTCCGTACACCACAAAAAGTATTGTGTACATAACGGAATATGTGATAATTTATTAAAATAGTAAAAGTAAACTAAACGTTTGAGTCACCTAAAAATAATTTCAAATGATACCCTACACCTCATTTATCATTTATTATTACTGACAGTTTATTATTTGCAAATTATTCATCTTATTATTGTACGTTAGCGTACAAAATAATTTCAAAGTTTAATTCCACAGAGTTACATCTGTCGCAAAAGAAATACAACAATCTTATAGAATAGAATAGAATTATTTAAATCAAATAAAAAGATAAACATTATACATCTCCCGCCCCAAAATCATTTTTAAACGACATATTACGTTTCTGTATTTTTATTTTCACATATTCTCCTGATGTGAACTGAATTTTATATTTATAATGGTCCCGTTCGTGTTACAATGAGCAACAAGTTCTAGTAACTTAGTGTGCGTAAGTACTTGGCTCGGGTCGTTTCCTTCGAAATAGGTCAAATGAAAACATTCAGTGTTAGAGAAATAAAAAAAAAGGCATTCACGTGCACATGGGGCCACGGTGAGCACGATTATCTTAAAGTCAGAATTTCGTTCCATAATTCTGTCCCGGTGGATTTACATCATGAAGTTTGCGATATAAAACGCGCGCTTCCAACGACTGTGAGCAGTAATAAATTCGATCATTTTAAAGTTGCAGTTTCGTTATGCTGCGTGTACTTGTGCATATGTATGGTATGTACATATGTCCCGGAGAATTTTACGTGGAAATTTATATTGCTGAATGTGACGGACAAGCCATATGTTATGAAGCGGCGTACGATTATATGGAAATGAACTTTCTCGAATTTCGATATTCCCAAAACTGTCATTCTCGTTAATTATCATTCTTCTCATTGGGCAAAATTTTATGATTTGACAGCAACTAGTTCTTTTTTTTTAAATGAAAATGTTTAATTGGTTTTGTTAAGTCATCGAAATTAATAAAGTGTATAATAGAAAGGAAACTGATGGATAACGTTAATTGTAAACAAGATTCACAATCAAATGGAATTAAACAAGTAGCAAATTAAAAACCAGACGATCAGTTCTTCTACAAAATTCATAAAGTTTCCTGTTAAATTTCTAATTACAACCACTGAGAAACATTAAATCAATTTTAATAACTCCATTCCACGTATATCTTGTTTTCTACAGTGTTCATACATACGCACAGGTCCCATATTGTCGCATGTTAAATATTGTAAAGTACATATCGAAAACGTTGATATATTGGTACATTCTGAACAATTAATTTAAGTACGTATTCGAGATATAAAATTCAGGTACATACAAAAGTCCAAGTTATTATACAGGAACTGACACCACCTATACTTATTGTGGGTACAAATAAAATTGATGGTTTCACACCACCATGATCAATACAGGAAACATTGTTTTTTTCCTAGCAGTTGTACGCGAACGATTGTTTCCATGTCGCGGGTCACAACGAAACAAATTTGGATTTGCGCGGAGAATTAAACTAGACCGGACGATAACCATCAGTTTCGCAAAAATAAGCGACGCGGGCAATTGCAGCCCGATACAACGGGTATTACGCTCAAATTAATAATCAATGCTAATTGCCATTGTCATTAGGTAAACGGCCATTATACGTCGCGAATGACTATGTCGTTCGATCTACTTTGCCGCGTGGCGCTTAACCAATGCCGAGAAACTTTACAGGATGGAACAGAATTTATTCTGCCTGTTCATCAGACCTCGTTTCGAACGTATCATGTTTTATTTTCGCCGCTGGAAATGATTGTTATTCGTGACATCGTATGCACATCTAACATAAATACGACTATCCTAACTATTTCCTGTTAACGTTGACCATTGACTTCCATGTAAATCGCGATGACGGTTCGATGTACAACAGTATTGTTTACTTTTTAACTGTAGTAAAATGGTAATCTCTCGTTCTATTTAATAACAATTTGGTAGCCGAATTATAGATCGTTTACGCCATAATAAGCAGAGACAGGAATACACGTGCATACGTACATGTATTTATATTCATAAAATTTAATATACGCATTTGCAATTTGCAAATGTAATAAGAGAATTTTAATATCGAACTTAAATAATAAATGACAAATATAATAATAAATTCGAGTTTTAAGAAATACTTTTATAATTCTGGTACGTCCAATAATTACTTGCAGTTATAAGAGATTAAAGTAAAACGTAATCTTACCTCATCTATGCAGCGTTCCGTATTGTCCAACTCCATGGCACTCTTATTTTTACACTTTCTCTAATTAAACGAACGGAACAAAACACACGTGCGCGATCTAATTAACATTGGATTACACGGGATCGCGGTATACTGTAGGACGTGTTAAACGAAAGAAAAGAAAGCAACGCCGTGCACTCATTTCTGTAAAACGAATTTAAAAAAAAGCTCGTGGAACGGAATAGTTAGCTATCGACGTAAAAGCTGCATAATTAAACAATTGTACGGAATGAACTTTTCGTGTATTGGCACGAATCACGAGATTGGAATTGAATAAAGAGGTGCGTAAATGGTATTGAGACAGCAGCAATTGGTAGAGAGGTATACGCGTCGTATGAATTTGTTCATTATGAAATGTTACGCGGAATGTGTACACTTGACGGAGATCGAAACCCGACTGAACATGTGTGATTAGGTGTCGAGGTTAAATTGTGCGGTTTGTATTCCGTGAAAGGGTAGAGGGGGGATACGTGCCTCCTACATTCTAGCAGGTAATTCAATTGCAAATAATTCTATTGCAGAATCTCGATTATTTCGTTTCTATCCAATTAATATTAAATATGGATTTCTGCATAGGAAGTTGGAATCATCATTATCTTCTTTGAAATGAAGAATCTTGTATAAAATGCAATATAAATAGATTCTATTATTCTATTTCAATAGAATGGAAGGAATGGAACTGATCATTTTGTTCGGCAATGAATAGAAATCGATTTTAAGATAGTGTTATAATGTACCTCTCGTATGCCAGCATTTGTGCTATACAAAATTGATATATCCCGAATTCTATATACCATACACTTTTTAGAATAATAATCAAGAAATAAATATAGCAAGATGAAATTTATTATGCTTCGGTGTGTAACAATGTTTTAACAAAATATGTAGTATTTGAGAGCGAACTGTGTGCGTCGAAAAGAGCGATGCGCGATCCCCGAGAACAGACGCGCATCGCCGAAAAACATGCGAGCGTTGCGTCGTTGAGGACGAGGTTAGTTGTAAGTTGCACGTTGCCACACGACGCAAGTGAACAGCACTGTCTTATTTTATATTGTATTAATATCATCTAACTTTTTAATAAACTTTATTTCTTTTTCCTACAAATATTATGATTAAGTGTTGAACGTTCGATTTACTTTTGTATTTTTATGCTATTATTATTAATGGCAAATGATACGAGTAATTTATTATTATTTTCCGATATTTTGAGAAGTCGAGAAATAGGTAATTCTTTGTGACTGGGAAAAGTAAGGAGAAGTACAGAAGGAAGTCCCAAAGTTTCGAAGTCTCGAAGCTGACACTTCGCGATCCTTATAAACGCATTATCTGTGAAAACTCACCGTAAAGTCGAATGTTTCCTTCCGCATCGCCGATCGAGTTTTTCGAGATGCACTTGTAACCACCGAGGTCCTGCTTCTGTAGATTCATGATCACCAAGCGCATCTGAACACTGTACACGGACGTCTTCACCTCGGACATCGCGTACTTTTGGTTGCTAATTATCATCTCGCCTTTCAAAAGATCAAACATTTTATATATTTTTATATGTATGTTAATAAAAGTGTTTATTTGGTTCAAGAGGTAAGAGTTTATTATTGTACTGCCATTGCCATACTACTATACATATATCAAGAGAAGGAACATAAGTATTAAAATTGTAATAGTATAATATGTACAAAAAATAGTTAAAGTTTCAGGTGTTTTTACTGCAATATAAAATGTAAATGTTAACAGTGTGGTTTATAGAAAACATGAATTGATGTTAATAATCATTTTGATTAGTCATGTAATATATTTACCTCTACGTATTCGTCATTTTGTATGTACTTTTAAAGTGAGCAGTAAGTAGAGTTGCAAAGTATTATTAACTTTATTTATGACTACTTTGTTGGATTGCAATTTGTAGTATTAAACAAACACACTGGTGCAAGAATGAAGGACGAATGATAACCTGCGAAACAGACCATTAGAATTATTTTACAGGCATTCGAATCGAAACGAATTGCTTCCATGGGGTTCTTGTTGTGTACAACGTATGTAATATGTATTTACATTGACCACATTCTTTTGGTAGAGTACTTTTTCAAATCACACGTATATAATGCAACGAAAGCATCGAATATTTATTTTGTCTCCATTTGTTAATTAAGATACAAAGAAAGATAATGAAACTTTCAATTTTCTTGCAGGCAGTTGTCGATATATGTTTAACGACAAATAATATAACTATTTCTGACAGGAATACAGAACAGTTAATATTTTAATAACAAAATAAATAAATAGCAGGACTTAAATTTATGCCGCGAACTACTATTCAACGTTCTATAACAGTGCGCACAAATAATCACTGCAACTTAACGTCAATTAAACGTACCTACATCAAATTCCACTAACTTTGTTTTCCGAAATGTCTCGCGATTAAAAAGACAAAAACAAAAATCCAAACAGAAACTCACAAGTATTCGACTATCCTCACGCTTCTGAACCATGCAATACTCGATATCGTCTCGCGTTTAAATTTCTACACGTGACTTATCTCTGTGACTCGCCAGCGAACACGTTCCTGCAAATTATGATTTGACTCAACCAAACAAAAATCCAGCTTCTATCGCGCTCGATTTCATAAACGTATGGATTCATATTCCACGATCAGGAATAAAGATCTAACACCCAATTCTATCTTCACATCCCGGCGAAATACTCTGTTTGATCGTTCTTCGATATCGCGGCTAAAATAAACGACGGTCGAAACAGTTAATTGAATCTTACCTGATTCGCGTGTCCAATAATTAATGGCCTTCGGGGAAGCTTCGACGAGGCAAACCAGCGTAACGTTGGTTCCAGTTGGCGCCCCGACTAGCTGGTTCGGTACTTGAACCATCGGGTGAACTGCAATTTATCGTGACGCCATTAATCAATGGCCAAACATAAAGTATACGTATATGTAATAATTATCGGTCACGGCGCGATTTGTCACACGCCACTGATACGGATCAATGAAACGTATCGCGCCGACATATTCGACTAAAGTAAATTCGATCGCGTGAAATTGCATATCCTGGTTGGTCGAATTTCGGGAGATTTATTTGTTGAACGGCAGAGTTGCATCGAAACAACACGATTTTGTTTTTAGTATATTGTATTATGTATAAACGAATTTTTGAAAAGGACATTAATGGCGATGCTGTTGTTCCGAATGCGGTTGGTTCACAATTTATGGTTGAACCGGAGGCACAGAAATTAAGGTACAACGCAGTTGAAAATGGCTCGATATTGTTACTAAAAACAGAATATTACCGCTACATGGAATATTTGAAGTAACTTTTATTTTTTTTACTCTGTGAAGGCACATCCTCCTCACAGTTGGTAATAATAATTTATTATTGTAAAACAAGTGTGATCGGAGATAAGGTCTGAAGTGCAGAAAAACGTGTAAAATATTTAGATCTCCACGAGTTTGTAATTTTGGTTCTTCGTTGGAGTAGAAAACAAACTCGATTTTGCATCCACTTCAGAAGTGAACTTTGAGAATGAAGATTGAATGGAACCTCTCCGTTTCGTATTAGTTTTCATTTTGTAGCTGAACCAGGAATTCCCTTCTGTTAAGAGAATGTTGAAACTCTTTCGAAAACTTATCTCAACGTGAGCTACGTGATGAGCCTCTGGGGTACTGCTCTGAAGGAAAAGACGGAACATATTTTATTCTCCTCTATCGTTTATCATTTATCATGTATCCACCTTTGACTCTGATTTGTGAATTTCACCTACGATCTCTATTTATTATTAATTTATCCGTTATACTCTTCAACACATTGTTCTGGTGAAACAATAAATTTACTATTTGACGCAACTAGCGAGAATAGAAATATACATCAAAATTAATATCTAAATTGAATGAAATATTTAGCCCGGTCAATTCCGTCAAATTGTTCTTCCACTACAAACTTCAGTTTATTTTACACACTTGCATAGAAGTCAATTTCTTGCAACACAATTACACTCGTGGCAAATACGCCAGCCCTATAGCACATTGATTAACGATCGTCCAATTCAATTTTTTACATTCAGGAACATTCTCACATTCCCCAGAACCCAAAATAACCCTCCCATTTTTATTTACACTTCAAACAAATGGCCCACGATCGCAAAACAACACCGAGTTGAATTGAAAGAAGACGTTCCGTTTGCGCAATTGTACCGTGAACCAGTTTCCGCTTCCTTGGGAGGAAATAATACAATAGAAGCTGGGTAAAAATAACAGAGATCCTGAGCCGAAGTATTGCAGCCGGTTGCAATCGCCTTACCCGGTATTTCATGGTGTTCGTCCCTTTGTGACGGCCATTAGCCGGTGGCGGAGCAGCGTAACTTATGTTAATGAAATGCTGGCATGCCTGACAGTCTTGTCATTTAGACGGAACGGATGGTAACTCGTAGCGCCGCGTCGTCTTTCGTTTCGAATAACGTAAGCAGCTTTTCGTGAGCTGCTTAGGTTTTAACAGCCACCCTCGCCGGCCAGTTCTTTTGACCGAGGGGCGGGAGGGTTACGTTTGTTCGCGTATTTTAAGAGAGAGCCAGCACAAAGGACTCAACAGTGGCTCGGCGGACTTGCTTAATCTATATACATATTTCTAAGATAAGTCGGCAAAAGTGGACCAGAAACGATTGTAAGACCTATGTCCTGCTGGATAAACGGATTTTCGATCTGTCTTGAACGTAACGGAGTTGACGGGACGATATTGTTACGAGGTATCGGATACGATCATCGTTGAGATACAATGGGGGCTGATTTTTTTTGGGAGTTTCGAGGGGGATGAGTTGTTGTTTGAAGAAATAGAGAATCGTGGGTGCTCGAATGGATAAATCTTTGAATAACGATGTATGTATGCATATTTATTTCTGTACGCTGCAGCGTATCCAGCGCGCTGGAGAGTGTTTTTCTTTTCGTTGTTACGCGAGGAAGAGTCGAGATGTAAATTTCATTCGTCTGGTATATCTTGCGTATTAAGTATGTCTCGATGAAGATTAGTGGTAACACTGATCAACCCTTTGCACTGGACGGAGTAATAATAATAATGAAATGTAATATATTGAATTGAATTTTGTAGTTTCCGTAGCGGTTAATTGTTCTGTGCTGAAACTAAGGAACACCTTAGACGGTCAGTACAATATATTATATTGTCAATATTTTAGGTTTTTCAATATTATTCTACATATAAATGGAACGCGAGACGATCAATATATGTATATTGTCAATAATGCACACAGTAAAGACTTTAGTATAGCTGCTGTATTATACATATAATTCTCCACGACACATGGCTTGCATTTAATAATTTATAACGAGAAACTAAATTCACGGCGCTCTAAGTACCCGAACACAACGGAAATCCGATTAATTGGAACGTCAACAGTAAAGCACAGCAACGTAGATATTAATTAGTTAATAAATTATAATTCATTCCAGAAGGCGTTCAATAAATAAAAAAAACTTTCGTAAACCCGTCTTAAACCTTTTCACAACGAAATCATGAATAAAAACAAACATTGAATTATACACGTAATACATAATACGTCTGCGCGGATATTCAACAATAACTTTGGAAAAATAATAAAACAAACGTAGGCATCAAGATAAATATATACGATGAAAGGTATTACGATGCGAACAATTTTCGCGTCGAAAACATCGCGCGGCTGCCGACAGAATTATTTAATACGTCATGGAGGCAATTAAAACTTTTTTCAATATAGCAACAGACTTGCGGGACTCGTAAATCAATCTTACGTAGTTACCACGTACCGATGGCCGTGCGAATATTCATTTAACTCAATTGTGCCGCTGCAGTTTCGGTCCGATGTTTAGATTAATGAGCTGAACGTAATCCAATTCTGTAATTGGTCGGGGCGAAGCTGCGATGACATTTAAAAGCGCGAAAAAAGATCTATATCGGGGTAATAAACGTGTGTTTAAACTTAACCGATTGAATCGTTCGGAACCGCATATTGGCCATGGGGAGAATTTGATAGCGTTTTTGTAAATCATCCATTTATCAGCGTAAATCGGTTTGTCACTTTTGAATGGAAAATTGATACAAGTGGAAGTCTGAAAATTTAATTAATCGTCTATTCATAAAGAGATAACTACGATTAATAATTATCAACGATTGTTCAATTTGTTAACTGTCGCAATTTGTGAAATAGTGACAATAACAGGGAAATTGTATTACACTGTGATTCTATTATCGTAATTTAATCATGCCGTATTTATATATTTATTCTTTGTTGAATTATATTGTATATTATTCCTGAGCGGAACTGGAACGGGCAGAACTATGGAAAATCAATAGGTGCAATCGGAATTTTTATCGTATTTATCCGGTATTAAATGAGATACAACGACTGCTGATAGTATCGATTATTTAACTTTCTCCCAATTTCCTTGCAAATTCTTAAAAATCAGTATTTCGTGTAATCACACTTTAGTTCCAGGCAATATTAATTCACACGAAAAACCGATCGATTCTACACATTATTTTCTATTAATTATTCATTCTTTGCAGGGCAAATAACAAACAGGTAAACTGAAAACGTCATAAACGCGTTATGTATACGGTAAATGTGTTCGAATGAGCAATTAAAAACCCACCTAAACAATTTACCAACTACATTTTTTTAAATTATTACAAAAATTCCAGCGGGAAAAATCATTGCTTCAAATATTCATCGGTACTTTATTCTGGTCCACGGGTCCAATCGGGTCCATCCACCCAAATTGAACTTTATCAAAGGAAGGAAGCAAGGTAATTGCATAAGGGTCAGCAACGACAGGGCGGAAATAACGCCAGCCCTGGCATTCTGCGGAAATGTTAGAGGGCTACGATGGTATTTGTCCGGAGATAGGTCGGCTCGCCGCGAAATAAATCATTTAAATTGGAGGAAAGAGAAATCCCAGCTAATAGCTCAGGATCCCGGCGAAGGTGTGTCCCCTGATGCGATTGCGGCGACGAAGTAAGCTTGTAAGGTGAAACATTGGGACGCCCTAATAGGTTTCCAGGTCGGCTGGTCAAGCCGCTTTGTGTGGTTTCGCCGATGGTAGCCGATCTTCATGATGAGTATTAGCGCTATAATATCAGAAGTTCGTGGCAACCTTCGATAAATCCTTCTTAACTTGTATTGTCGAACGCTTGGCTAACTTGTACATCGATTACATCAAAAATCGTGCTCGTTTTTCAATAGAATGTGGTTGAAGCTACGTATTATTTGTTTAATTCTGCTTTCATTTCTAATTCACGCTTTTTTTAACGATGAAACGAAGACATGCTTTTCGCATTTATATGTAAGTTTGCCGAATATCGTGACGGTCATCTTTGATTTTGGTAATTTTTTTTCTGGGGAAGGTAATGGAGAAATTGATTCTTTTTGCACCTGTTTAATATAGAATATAGTATAGAGTCTGTGGAATATTATATAATGGAATAATTATCTTACTGTTTAATTATTACAAAGTTGGAGAAATATTAATAGGGTAAATATTGTATAAATCAAGTTTAATATGCCTCTTTTTTATTGGAACAACGACGAAGATACTCCATTATATTAATAACTTTGTTGTTCGGGGTCCATTTATTTTCAAACTTGCTACTTCAAACAGCTAAAACAATATATAATAAAAAGAAATAAATGACTATACATGTATCAACATATTCTGAAGACAATATAGTATTTTATAATTCCAGTTTTCTACTGATATATTATCGTTACTGATCCTGCTATGTCCAACTCCAATTCCTCTAAATCACAAATAAAAATAAACATAAAACTAAATCTAAAACTCGTGTACTTCCTTAACATCCCTCACTACAAAATAATCCGCTCACATTATCACGATTACCCCCACTAAAACTAATCTAAGTTTACTGGGATCTCTCCCTCCCATGCCTCCTCCCTTTTCCTCGGCCTTCGTAAAAATCTTGTTACTCCAACGAAATGGTGGCCAGCCAGCCAACGTAAATTCCTAATATCGTCGATTACAGGATACACGGGTATTGCAAGCTTCGCTTGGCATAAATCGTCAGCAAGAAACGAAATCCAAGTGGAGCAAGGGAGAACGCTGTATAGAATGTGTTAAAACAGCGGATCGTTTAAAGATGTCCAGCTGGGAATATCGTGCAACGAAATACGCTTCCTGTGCCCCGGCAAAACGCTAGGAAATCCTGTAATAGGTTTCTGGGTTGACTGGCCAAGGGAGCAGGCTGCGGTTTTGCGGCGCTGGCTCCCATAGAAAGCAGAATTCCCTCTGCTTCCATCGCCAAAGGACAGATCTTTCCACTTCCATGGTAATACTATAGCCTTCGCGCTTGTCTGCAACGCTGCCAAGCTGGCGTAAATAGACGATTGCTACGACGCTTCTACGTTCAATATTGATAGACGGTTTAAAGATGTCCCCGACGCCTTTGAAACGAGCTCGAACTTTAACGCCAAGATCTACTGTCGCGTTTTCCCGCAAATAATCCCGTGAAATAATACATATAATATATTTTATATTACTTTGCCCCGTTTTCTACCTCGTCGTTGTATCCTTAGTGACACTTATTTGGATTTGCCGTGCCACGCGATTATGTTTTAGCATGCGTGCAGGTGCAGAGGATCGTGAAACCCCTTACTCCTGTGGATTTTAAAATGGACACGAAGAATGATTTAGCTTCTTCTTGGGCTTGTTGATAATGTGCGCTGCCGTTTGCGGGGATGTTGAAAACATTTATGTACGAGGTACTGCGATTAGTTATTCAGAAATTAATTTGAATGGGAGATTAATATTAGAGATCAGGCTTGAAGAGTTTCGCGGTTCTATAGGATTTTAATTATCGTTCAAGCTAAACTGGTTCGATATAAAAGATTTACGATTTTGAATTGCCATCCGAAACATCTTACTTGTATGTATGTACATATTATAGCGCAACAGATATACAGTGAATTAATAAAAATACTGTCTGCAGAAGTGGTTCGAAAATGTTTAATAAAACGTCAATACTTAAATATATTTCTGTATTATACTTTCTTGAATGTATAGTAGGTGATTTATTGCTCGAGTTGAGTAACATGAAACTGCCGTTTCCTAGAAATTATTCCATCGTAAACATTCGTTTGCAAATTAGTATCTGACTAAATTATCGCCTTATAAATCTCATGTACATAACTATGTATAAACGTGAAACGGTGTCGTAGTGTAAAACATTTCATTGAGCACATCGATCAATTTCACGCGTTTAACATAAACTGCTATAAAACCATTGATTCATACGCATACACCAGTGTGTCTACAATTCTTGTTTGACAAACAGGACTAAACGATTCCTCTTTTTAAACGAATTATACGATTCCATTCCGAATGCCGGTTGGATACGCGCGTGGAAAGAACGTTTTCCATTCGATGGTATCCATGGAAGGAATCAATCGGTCGTGATGTTGCGAACGATAACGCCATCATAAATCACGATAGTCCTCCTAAAAAGTGCATGGTGGAAAAGGGATGTAAAGCAGAAATCGTAAACTGCATTTTAACGTGCGGGATTGAGGAAGGGAGGGGGGAGGGGGGGTTAAAGGCGACAGAAATCCGATGCTGCCAGTAAGAGGTATGCACGTAAAATTCCTATCTATGGAAACAAGAGTTGAAATTTTAGATTGGAACTGAAACAGTAAAAACGGCAGTTTCTCGTCCTGTTTCCCACGGTATCTAACGAGCGTGTGTGTAAGTGTTTATTAAAATTGCAACTCGCCTCGATGGTCATATTTACATATGTGTTAATTATTAATGACTCGTCGTCCGTGGACTGGTTTTTGCACAACTGGAGAATGCATTACATTTGTTCCCTTAATGATCGATGAGAAGTTGAGTATAAATGAAGTATAAGGTTGTGCTATATTTAAAGGAGAACCGTAGTTAGTGGAGCAAAATTCGTCAAAATTATTTCATCTGAAGTGTAATCGTTAAACTTTATTTGTAAAAGGAAAATGATTATATTCCCCTTACAGGGTGAGACGAAGGAGTTCGTTTTTTAATCGGAATTTACGTGCAATTTTCCGAAAGTTATAGTCGGGAGAATATGAATACAATAAATAACAGCTGCAGAGCATATTTTAAAATACGTATGAAGAATTTTCAATCGATTTATCATCGAAACTGAATTTCACTACGACAAATATTTCACCGTTCGGCGAAAGTCTAGTCACCTTATACTTCCCTTGGACCGGCAAACTTCAATTAAATCCATATTTTAAGTTTCGGAAAGTCTTCGAATTCCATTCCTTCCGCTGAACTTGAGCGGCCGTTCGATGAAGAATTCCATTCGCGCCGAGTTTCAGATTCATAGAAGAAGTTGAACCGAGCCGCCCCAGAAACTTGTGTACAAACTACACTCCACTTTTTAGTATCAACTTTCGCTATAACAGTCGTTCGTAGCGCGTCACAGCTATCAGGAATCTCGTTAATACCATCGACCTTGCGAAACTTTCCCGAACACGCGTTGCTTCCTCTAACAGAGGGTAGGTACGTGTAATAGTTTCTTCATTTATTTATCGCTTACGTTAAGCAAGATAAAATATATCGAGAACACGTGCAAGTAAAACGTGAAAGTTTGGATTGAGACGTATGTGTACGTGAATATTTGTATTTAACAGATTACTTGATTCATTTTCGACCTGAACGCTATTTGTGAATAAAAAGGAACAGATAAAATTGCAGACATTATTTCTCGCAGTAGTCACGAGTTTGTAATGGCGATACAGGGGAGGTAATAAGACAACAGTTTATTTAACGACAATTTTTTTGTTAACAAATATACTAGACCACAGGATAATCCTAAAACGTCAACCCTCACATATTGCAAGCTTACAGTAACCTGCAGTAATACAATTCACAAGTTAAACTCGCAATGCCTTCGTCACAGTATTGGCACTTTAAAAATTCGACCGACTATTATTAGCACTAGTGACAGCTTTATGGCTCCTGCTACTTTCATCCCGACGGAACTCCACAATGTAGAGATTTGTATACACCTCGCGTGTTTGATATACAGGTACATGGGGCGAGGTAATAAGACTATAGTTATACGAAAAATAATCTCTGCAAACTTTTCTTCAAGAATATTTAAATAAAATGAATACAATTTTATATTCATCGCTTGCATTCTATATTCTCCTGAATAAGAAATGGTTCGTTACAATTGTTACTTACAAATTTCTAAAAGAATGGCAACTTTAATTAGAAGTTTTTGAAACGTGTAACATATTGTCTTCTTGTTCATGGTATACAAAAAAAGGAAAAGCTTGCATGTTCGTTCAGTTTACCAACCGTAAAATGTTCAAACACCAGTGAAATTCACTGCATTCGCATAACTTCTTCCGCGTATCGTCATAAGCAATTACACCACGATTGTTCCACGCGATTCTCCAGAAATGGCGGTATTGCGCGGCGCAAAATAAAGCTTCGTACAATTTGTCCCAGAAGAGGTGAACTGGCCCCGAAATTGTTCCGCCGGTGACAGCGATTTACGGCAGTCGTAATCAGTTTGATTAACGCAGACAGCCGCGATAAATGCAGGTAGCACGATGCATCGAGGCCGCTTCAATTTGCGAGGAACCCGCGAACCCTCGACTAGCATCACCTATTAGGTCTATTGAAAACTCCTGTTCCCCATTTTTCCGCATCGATTTCTCCCCGCTAAATTTGGCAGAACACTGACGCGCAGTATTGGAGAAAGCCAATAACATTTTACTATTAACAGACGAACATTATTTTTATCATATCTTCGACGCTTCAACATTAAATCATTCAAATTGAATAATATTTGACGATAGAAATGAAATTATGTGAGTTGGAGCGAATTCGATTTCCGGCAGAGGGGCGTACAAGAATGTTTCTTGGGAACGAAGGTATGGTAGTGATTCGGGTCAATCTTATTCAATCAGGTCGAGAATAAGTTGATTAAGTTATTCAACGGTCATGCAAATATTTCAATCACATTAATTCACTTAGTCCCGATTGTGCATCGTTTTGAACGGAAACGGGAGAAGGTGTGGCGTGATCGGGAGCACGATGAGTTTTGTAGCGGCCGTAGAGTCGGTCAAAAGTTAGAAGTTAATCCGTACGAATCTAAATTAAGTCCCGTGAGTGAAGCAGACTAGATAGATAGCTGGCGGGCACGTTTAGTTAGGGCAGAACAGTTACCTCGCAAGTAGATGTAACCCTTTAATTTTCTCGGTCGAATTATCCAGTAAAAGCGAGAAGCAACTGTCTGCTAACAAATATTCTGGGGCTTTGTGCAATATTGTAGAGAAAATGAACGGTGTTCAAATTCCAGGTATGACTTCTACGAGTTCCAGAATGTTTTCATTTAAAATAATCAAATTTCAGATGATAACTTTGAATGGAAATATTTTCGTGGATAATTGAGTAACGTTAAACTATTGTGCTGTAATTGGGAATAAATGGATATACGTCATGGTTAATTTATTAAATCTCCTTTTTATCAAAACCTTAATTTCATTAATGAAGTACTCATATTTTCTAAGATCGACGATAAGTATAATAACTGTTACACATTTATTGCAAATGAACGGAGATATAATTGACGAATTGGTATACAGTGAAAACAATGCCGTTACTTAACAAAATCAGCTTACTGGACGAGGTATTACGGATTTCTAGGTACGTTTTCGGGTCTTCCGGAGTGTAGTTTCTTACTAGAGTGCGGTTTCCACGAGATAAGTACGGTCCACGAAAAGTGGCATTCTCCTCGCCTCCAAACGAGAAAGGCCATCGTATTTCTGCCTTAATAAGATAACACCCAATTCCGTTCTATTACATAAAACATAGTTTGTTGTGCTGGTCTTGCATTACGAGTGAATTTTTGTATTTGCACTCCGGGAAAGTTTCTCAATTATAATAATGAATATCAGAAGACAGGACAGGAAAACAATAAGTATTTCGCGAAAAAATATATTTTTATCTCGTGGAAACTGAGAGATTTCAATTCAATTTTTAATATCCTATTATGTACACGGTAGAGAAATTGCATTTATTATACGTTATTCTCGCCATTTTAATCTGACACCAAGAATATATTATTTACCTAATACTTATTGTAATATTTATAAATTGTAGAAAATTATTTGTAACGTTTAAAGTTAATAGAATACAATTGATCTGTTTTTTCCAGACGTAGGTGTCAATTATTAGTTCGTGCACAAATGTATGTCGCGAATAATAATAGGTAACCATGAAACAACGTTGCAACACTTGTTCATTAAACAATCGAGTTCGTTTGTCGGGGCTAATAACTCGTGGATAATCTTCCAGCAATTAACCGAATCTCTATGAACACGGTCGAACCATCAGTTATTTCCATTCACACGTTACCATTGAAGAGTCGTGTAACGGGGGAGGCAGAATGGAAGGTGTTCGCAACGGTTAAGCACGCTTTCTGCGCAATAATAGCCAGCTATTGCACAATTGGGAATTACGCGCTGAATTTGAGCTACCGCATGTTTAATTCAGAGGCCAGAGGTTATTAATCTGATTTTCCACTTCTGTTACGTAGAGCAGCTACGTTTAAAATTGTTAGCACGCCTGGCGTTGAATACCAAGCAATGATGGGAGCCAGTATTTTAAAGTTGATAATTGTAATTTTTAATTCGAATATTTTAAATGTCATCATTTATTTGTATGAGCTGTTTGATATTTTATTCTGGCTTCCTAATAGTTTTAATTACTTTATACTCTAATTCGATTCGCAACTGTGTTCACTAAATGGTTGGTTCACTTACAAACTACTCCAACGTTATTATTAAGATTGGTTTCATGATAAAGTAATTAATTTATTTTCATTTGACTGTACTTGACACGATTTTAAGAAATAGAAAATGATTTCGGTTGTCTAACATTATATCTATTATCTGCCAATTATGAATAAAGATTTTCTACGTAAAAATGATTGTTACTCTTACATGTGTACACCTCGTATTTCATTTTACGAGAGCGAAAGAGATATTATTATTTCAAGTGCCCCTTTGCCAAATACATATTTCACGAAGGAAAAATTCACGACAATCTTCACGAAAAGTCACCTGTTTATTCTACTAACCAGAAAATCATTTATTTCAAATCATACCACAATGTTCAAGCAACAGTATGAAATTCTACTTGCAATATTTTATTATCAAATATTCCACTTCGGCACTCAGAAACTATCTTCTACGTAGGCTGCAAAACTTGCTAGCTTCAATACATCAAATTTTCCTTGTATCTCGACAAATTTCTTCCACAGGTTACCCAACACGAGTCAAATAAAGAGTGAATTAATAATAAAGCAGCGAATTAATAAAAGCGGCAAGAAAACATAAAAATCATCTAAGTCTAAGTCTAAGTGTAAGTCTTAAAATTGCGCAAATATTTCATAAAAACTTTCGGACCAGTTGAATCAGACAAGAATTCACACCACTCTTCTTCTCTTCCGCAACTCTCGTTTTCAAGCAACCAGCATTTTTCTTTTAATCCCGAGACGAGAACCCACCGAGATTATTAGAAGAAAAAGAGGATCAGAGGAGGAACGGCTCTTCCACGTTCCCCGCGAGAGATAAAAGGGGGATGTTCTTCGTCCCCTCGACAACAGGTCCACGTAAATTTCTCGCTTCGCGTGAGACGTTGTAACAATCACAACGATTCGAATCGAATCGATCGTGTACCTACTCTCCGTCTCTCTTGCATCGTTTCTTGAACAGACGATACCCCAAGCCATCTTCTAGATGATCCGGTTTGTCCTACTCCTCGTTCCGGTCTCTCAATCGACAATAGACCAGATCGCTTGAATTTCGAAGCAATAGCTCGCGGACGCAATCGTCTATACGGTCTGCGGGCACGGGGCGTATTCAATGAAATTCGATTATCCCGCACGATCTTATCACTCGAGGCCAGGTGCAAGATCGTAGCATGAAACTAGGTACATCCAATTTCCGGCGAAGTATTACCTCTCTGTCAGCTCTAAGACATCAGGAAATGTAGTCGTAACCCCGACTTAACTGGTCGTCCACGCCACGCACGATGTGGGGCTGGTTAATAATTTTGAAACACCTTTTGCCTTGGTTCTTAGTTACGCTTCATCTGTAAGTTGGCCGTTTTTCTTCTGTCTTTCTTTGTTGCACATATACTGCTGCGTTGTTGCCTTTTTTGTTAGGGTTTTGGGAGCAGTTTATTTCTGACGAACGCGTTCTTTTGACTTTTCTTTCTCTTTTATCTTTGTACTTCGATTTTAGATTATCAGCTCGTTATACATATACATAGTGTGTTTTTGCAAAAAGTTTGTTCAAGAAGTTGAATAAGTGTAATAATTGGCGATAGTGGTAAATGGTTCGATAGATTGTTAAAGTATTATTCAAATGTTATTAATTATTACTTACGATTATCTTTCTGCTTTGTGCTTCAGACTCCTCGTTCATTATATGCTACGTTTTCAAGAATGTTTCGTATGTGTGATAATAATTTATCATACATGTGATATATGTATTGTTAATTACAATATTACCGAAACAAATAATAGAAAGCTATTATTCAAATATAATGCAAATATCCGATTGATGGCCATTTCTCAAGCAGGTCTAGGAATCCCACTGTCTCTATTATCACTATACTCTCTCGCGAAACGTAAAGATTATACTATAATAAATCCGAGCACAGTGTAAATAATGCAAGAGAAATTCCTGTTTACCCCAAACTGATTAATCCACAGTTCCGTCATGATCAAGTATCTCTACCTTTCGAGTACTACAAGCTTTCAAGTACCCGGACCAAACCCGCCTTACCACCCTCTGCATGTACATACATACATATTCCTCTTTCCACTTCCTTCCACTTTTTCTTCCCCCTTTCGCTGGCCCCGGCCGGTAGCCGGCGTATCGCCTCGGGCGTAATTTTATTATCTTCCTCTGCGTTTCGAGGCTTAGACTGTGCGAGGCTCTTTTCGTCGCGCCTTAGCCACGCTGGGCTAGCGCTGTTATTTAAGCTGCGTTTTACCTTTGCTTCCTTTTTCCATTCCCTTTACCTCCTGCAACCATCATCCCGCGTTCCACCTTTTCACCGCCTCTTCTACATCTTTATATCATTCCTCTTCTTCGTTTCTAATACAGATACTGGCTTCCCTCTCTGCCACTTTGAAATTATGCAAAGAAGGAGACGATGGCTATCCCGGTGCACGTTCGCTACACCACACCATACCCTTCGCCCCTTTTCCTCTCGTTTCATCGCATCTTTTTTACATTCGGCCGAGACGGAAGGTTCTTGAGACTACGACCCGCGTGGGTTAAGACCGTTCCACCACCTCCGCACGTTTACGCTGTACACGATTGAGGAAAAACGCCCGGCGTCTAAGTGGCGGGAATACGGCGCGTTTTTTCGAGGCTTCGTCGCGGAGAGAAATTTCATTTCTTTTGGACTTCTCTTTGTCTTGGTTGCCGCGTCAATGATACCTTTCGTTTCGTTGCGCCCTGAATTGGTAAAAGATTCCTTTGTCTACGGAATATCAGACGTTGGTTCTTTGGGGCTTCGCGGGGTTTTTTTTGCGTTACTGGATTGGGTAATATTTTTTATTTGTCCTAACTGTACAGCGTTTTGCTAATGAGCTGTGTGTTTTTAATTTTGCTAACGTTGAATCGCCTTTTTATCTTTTGCCGAATGAGCTGTGGTAATAAATAGTTTTGTCAGAAGAATATGGTAATACTAGTTTTCAAGCGTACCTATTTGGAATACCGCGGTGAGAAACAAGTTATAAAGTTCGCGTGTATAGACTGGAGTTGAATACATTACACGTATGAATTCACTTCGCGTGGTGCTGCACAATTCACGGCTGGCAGGTGTGACGGGGTTGTTCAAATATTTCAATGTGAAAAAAGATAATGCTAGCCAGCCTTACATTGAAGTATATTGGAAGAATTACGAAATATTTTCTTTAAAATCCGATTATTTCTAAATCAGAGTGCAAGAAATTCGAACAAGTTCGAAGAAAAATAGCACGGTGCCTTGTCAAAAAGTAAATCGAAAATTCGAAACAGGTAAATATCGAAAGAAACTGACAGAAGTAGCCTCCGAAGGAAATTTGAAGACCCTCCGCAATAAGTAATTCCACGATGCAATCGAACCAAGAACCCAACAAAATATAAAGTAATACTTAAAATCGAATTTTCCCACAAACGTTAATCGCACGTTACAGTTAATTGCTCGACAACCGTCTTCTATTTTCCCCGGTTAAAACGGCACTAATGAACGACCTGGCACTATTATTACACCACGTTGCGGTGATTAGATCGATAATCGCGGGGAATGATGAATCGTGGCGCGTTCAAAGGCGCGAGAATTTCTAAAAATAAGTCGGAGCCCGATGAGCGAGAATCAGCAGAATCCATCGCTCGGCTAAGAAGATAATCTTCGGCACGGGGAAGGAGAGGATAGATCTCTTGGTGAAAGTACCTGGGGAAACGATATTAGGGCGTACTCACAGTGCACGTGCAGCATCATCCGTTTGCTGACTGATGGTGGTACTCCGTTACTCGCGATGCACAGGTACGAGCCCATCTCGCTTCTGGTTACTTTCGACAGAGTCAGCGTTTCTCCCTCTGCGGTAGCTACTGCAATACATAGACGTGAAGAGTTTGAAAATCTAGTAAACCACTTGCTGTTGTATATTTGGAAGTTTTTCATGACGTTTATGGATGGAGTAAACGGGGCAGGTGGAATTGTTGGGTTGCGGTGGAAGATTAAAAATGGGAGAATAATATTGAATGGGCAGTAGCTTGCTTGCAATGATTTATCAGGGATAACTGTATTTCCTTTGGTCTTGCGTGCTTTATTATATATTTTATGGAACAAATTGGTCACTGAAGGGGTATTGAAAGTGAAGAATTTATGCTGGGGTGATCAGTTCGAAGGAAGTTTATATATTTCCGGATAATGTATCGTTACAGAGATTTTTTTATACACTTTATTCTTATGGAGTTATTGCAGTTATTCGTTTACTGTATATGTTGTTTCAATTTGCATAAATGAAGTGAATGCAAGTTTCTAGTAAATATTGTACTTCGTTGGTAAAATTCTGAGATACTAAAATAACACTACGATTTTATAGAAATTTTTAATGGTATTGTTATACTTGCAAGATGTTGAAAATATACAGTTTTATTGAAGTGTTAACGACCAAGGAAATATGATAATCGAATATGCATAAAAATATGCGAAACACAAGAATCTGTCCCAATCTGTGTTAGTTATAGATATTCAAGGATAAGCATATCGATGACATATAATTTAATAAATTACATAACATTTTCCATGTCAGGAAAATTTCTCTTGTCATTTAATCCATATTTTATGGCTCCACAACTGATTGAGCATATTTTGCAATAAAAAGTCGTTTACAGTTTATCTTGCACTGATACGCGAAACACATAGAACTAATTACAAAAAATTGAACGAACTTCTTAGTTTCAAGAAATTTAGGGCAGCTCGAAACTGAAATTTTGATGCCTCAATTATACCTCCATGTAAATGGAACGCTACTTACGCACTCGAGTTGTTCAATGTTATCTAGTACATAATCGAATTGGTTCGATTACCATTCAAACACACTGGATTAGGCACGATACGAAGCTTAAGATCCCGCTATCGTCCCTTTTCATTCAACGTGTCGATAATACTCGCCCGGGTCCTTACGGAGTGTAAGTGAACACCATGGGGTGAAAATGCAGTTTCACCGTCGCTTGCGAATCAGTGTCCCCTGACGAATTCCCTCAGAAATGGGTGACGTATCGTCGCATTTAACACCTGATGCTTTTGCTTCAGTGGAAAATCAATTTTTGAGAACACGCACGCGAAGCTTTCAAACGACAAAAGAGTGGAAAAAGGTGTACAGGGAATTTAATAATGGCACAGACAAGATGCAGTTATGAATGCGCTAAATTCTGTGCCCTTGATTTTAATGCTGCAAAGTATTTTCGATTAAGTGACAAAATTGTGTGACAAAAGTGACCAGTTTCATGTATACAGTATTATAATTTAGTTATCGCTGATAGTACGAAAAGTAATATTCATAATGCTAAATGTAGAAAATTTGTATCTATCGTTATTCTTCGACAAAATTTTTCATTATCGACAAGTTTTTGTTCGTTATACAGTGTATATTCTGCCACCAAATTTAGACGATATATTGTAGTGTAATGGAAGAGCAATGCGATAAGATAATACCAGCGTATTATCTGCTGAATGTTTCTTAATGTTACAATTATTTTTAATGTCGTACAAGATTGTGTCACGAACGGGAAAATCAGTTCTGCATCGAAGCAACCAAAACAGTTTCAACAGCGTTGAAAGAAATGTGGAGTAAAATGCATAACATGTGTCCTAAAAAGATGTCACCCGTGCCTCAGAAGTCTATAGTATTCTAACTTGATGCATTTTCTAAATTGGCCGCACTTTTAAAAACCTACACTTTCGACCGTGCCTCACAAAAGGACGTAAATTCGACGAGAGAAGCAACTTTGGTAACAGAGAAAATGGAAATAAAACTAGCATCCCACGAAATACAACGTTAGCACCACAAGTCTATACCATTGAAACTTTTCTTTTCAAGTTATTTCCAACATGCTACTACTTCAAGAAACAGTGTTCGCTATGGAAAGAAGTTAAAGGGGTGACGCATTGTTCTTTTTTTTTCAGCTACTTTTTTTTACACGATATCCAAAACTGTATATTTTCACGCGATTATGGAAAAATCTACTTATGTAAACTTTATTATACATTTCTCTGTATTAAATCTCTTACATCCGTCATTTATGCACCGCTTATCTCCCGTACGTCGAGGTTGAAAATTATTTCCTCGTTTAGAATGCATCAAATTAGCCGTTCATTCAGTGGTTAACGGTATTCTACTTAAGCTGCAATTGTGATAAGTAACACGACGGTGAATATTTGCGTGGTTCGATGGGAGCCGGTGCTGGATATGAGGAGAGCTTTAAAATAGATGACTGTCGACAGTCTCGTTTCGCGCATGAATTCAATAGCCCGAGGCCTGAGGAATTGTCATATATTGTACGCTTTAATCACATTCGAATCTCAAAGGTACGCGAATACGTGAAATTTGGTACACGAGGCAATAAAAAAGTTGATTGGAAACAAAGTAAAGCGGCGAAATAAATAAAGTGAGACAAATAACGAAATAAAAGTATAAACGTTTCAACCTATACTACTGTGTCGTAATTTAAAAAAATTTCTTTCAGAATTAAATTTATACCGGCCATCATTTCTACCATTTTTATCATAAAAGTAGCGAATATAGGGAACAGGGATTTGATTACTTCCAATTACAAACTGCAGAAATTTCAGTTAAATCGTAACGTTAAGTAAGTTATGGCGAATTTAAAAATCGATGTACTAAGTTCTAAATAAGCACTTGTATTGAACTTTTAAAGCAAGGCAGTAAAATTTGAAGCAGACGAAAAATTGTTTTAGGATGTTACGAATTATGAATTCAAATTTATAAGGATACATTGACAAATTGTCTGAGATTTGGTATCACCCCAGTGTTCCATTCTCACTTTGCTGTTTCAACGACTATACTACTTATATCGGAAGAGTATTCTCTTAAAATATAATAGATGTATATATTTGAAAGCAATTGTTACGAATTACGAAGGAAATGAGTTAACGAGGAATGAAAGAGAATATACAGCTATATGTGCATACCTACCGCGTTAAACTTATCTTAATGTAACGTGTGCGATGGTACTCACTTTTCGTTTTCCCACCGGAAAGTCCAGCACGGGAGATAATCTCTGCCCCGTCTTCTCGCTTCCAAATGATTTCAGGTTTTGGATAGCCACGGGCCTTGCATACCAGCTTCGCGGATCCACCCTCAGGTACCATTAAATCGTTCGATGTTTCCTCGGATATTATGTCCGGTGGGATAACTACTTCCAAGAATGCGCTCTGCGAAACGAATTCATCAATAAATCAGTGGACTGCGTTCTAATCTAATTAATAATAGTAATTGGGCAAAAAAAAAGGAAGGATTACTTTTCATTTTACTTTTTTATATAATTATTAAAAAGTTTTTTATGTGCATGATACTTTCGTACGTTTCAACCATTTATTTAGCTGCTTGGATCTTATTAAATATTACGATGAATCCTTAATTTCATTTAGCCTACATATGTACTTTTAATTATAGGAAAGGTAGAAAGACGAGTAGAGGGATACATGTATCTAATTCTGCGCAAATATATCTGTAGGTATATTTATTTTAATTCTTCGGTAGAGAACAGAATTATAATATTGGTTCCGGATAGGAATAGTTCAGCCCGTACTGTAAAACGAAAATGAAATCTTTCAACACGTCGCGTCGTTAAAGACGATCTATCATCAAGCGGACGTTAATGAAGTCGTCGGCAACAGCGACATTTCGTCGTATTTCAAAGATGCGAACAAACAGGCAAATAGAAAATAAATCTTTGGAATTTAACACGGTCCCCTGCGCGGGGCAGGTCGGTGGAAAACACTAGTTTCGCCAAGCAGAGAACGGATTTCACTTTAAAATGAATACCCTCCATACGAATGCATCGCGTACAATAAAAATCTGACCCGGATCTAGGGTAAAAAGATTCTCTACTTCTCTGGTCATTTTCTTTTCCTTTCTCCCTCTCTCTCTCTCTCTCACCCCTTAACCTTTCCTCTTTCTTTGTTTCCTCCCTTTTTTTTTACATCGTGCACGCTTTCTATTCCAAAGGATAGTCTTTCCGTACCTGACTCTTCATGGGATCTGTGTTGACCTGACACATATAAATGCCTCGATCTTCTCGGCGTGCACCACGAATGCTCAACGTCCACGTGTTGTAGTCACTGTGCGTTACTGATAAACGCGCGTTGTTCGTGATCACGTGCTCGTGAATCGCCAGGACCGCCTTGGTGTCTGCTTTGATCCACGCCACCTGGCCTCACAAACCCATTTCTTAACACACTGCGTCTTTTTCCATCGCCCGGTTTCGCTTATTGCTAGGAATATGCTCAGGCTCGGTGCCTTAATGTCCTAATTGGTATACAAATGCCCCCGTGCAGTTTGATTTCGAAACGATCTCGAATGGTTTTCGCACGGTTCGCGACACGGCAATGAAAGCTGCTCGAATTTTTAAGAATCGTTTATTGCCAGTGGTTTTATTACTATATTTTTTGGAAAAAAATAGAGCAGGTAATGTTTTCAAGGGTTGAAAATGCAGAAATTCGAAGCGAAATTTAAAACAGCAGAATTATTCGAAGAAGTGCTGTATTCTGGATGAATAATAATAAATAGAATTTTCATTCACGGAAAAAGTGAAATTATAGGAGGGCAAACTTTGTTACGCCATACACTTTTAGTTAAATTCAAACAGAAAACACGAGTCGTCCGAATTGCGTGACTTATCTTGCATTTTAATATTCCGAGAAAGTATTTGCTGTGATATTTTACATATTTCTAGTTAGCATGACTTAAAGTTCTACATCGATTTAATTATTTACTCTACAATATTTTCTTTTGGCGGGCTTGTTCGTTAGATGTTCTTTGAAACTTCGAAGACCAAAGAATACCGAAATTCTCCTCAAGTGTATCTAAAGCTTGGATACGTGCATTCGAGTATAAACGAGAACAATCGAAAATCATTCTCCCTTTTCGATTCAAGCAGGTTTCATTTCCGCACGGATCTTAGTATGCTGTAAAAGTTTAATCAGCTCCGTTGCAATAAAAAGATGAGCCGATTTTTTTGAAGTTCATATACTTGTAGAAGGATGTAATTGGCATTGATTTGAGAAGCTTATAAAAGGAAATTTATTCCCTTTCAATTTTTTCGATTCTTCTACAAATTTATTTACTTCGAAGCAAAATCTCAATTTCTTAGTATCTTGCTATAAACGGTACCGATTTATTTAATACGAGACTAATAGCTTTATACCTTTTTTTAAAATAGGTCTCATATTTTTTTTATAAATGACAGCTATTTTTTTTAACGTAATATTAACTGGTGATACAATTGCTTATCTTCTTTTATTTATAATTTCCGATGAGACTGTAATTATAATTATAACTCTTCAGAGCAGCATATATTACGATAGAGGCGTCTACTTTATACCATAAGTTTGATTAATTATTTCGAATAATTATCTGCTTCATATATTGCACCCAAGATTTGCCAGATTTTATATTTAATTGACTATTGGTCTACGTCTTTCGACGCTTTATTATTAATATTCTTATGCATTGAAAAATATATCTTACTCATCACTTCATAATTTTGTACTGCTGCATTTCTCACAATCGGTTAAAACTCATTTAAGTGTCTGCAGTTTTTCTAATAAAATGTGGTCCAATACATTTACCGAAAATTTGGAAAAATTATTCGCCCCAGTTGCGATAAAAAAAAACTTCCACTAATTGTTCACTTACGGATTCCAGAAACACAAAAGAAACAACGATAATACAGTAACTCGAAATTCTACAATCCTTAAAATTAATTGTACAATTAATATAGTATGCATTATAATAAATAATTTCCAACGAAACTCACGATTGAGCAAAGTAACACAAAAACATTAATCTATATTGAATATTGTCACTAAAAGATCCCACAAATTTCGCAAGCACAGATATTAAACATTGCTGCGGTAGGAAAAGTATCAAACACGCCCCTAATTGAATTTATTACAAAAATTTATTTCTGTACCGTCAATTATTTACTCCCACGAGGAGCATACGAATCACGGATATATAAATGCGAAGTTTCGGTGACAAGCAGCGCAGGCAGTGGCTCCTGCGGAAGCTTCCTTATTTCGCATAGATATTATTGGCACGAAATTGAACCGGAGGCATGTCGAATATTTGACCTCGCGTCGCTTTGAAAGGCTATCTATCAACCAACAAAAGAGGTCTGCGGATCTTATCGATAACTCGAAAGCGAAGTGCAGAGAGAGGGCCGATGCTGGAGGGGTTTACCATGAAGCAGAACGGGGTAAGATGGAGAGAAGGAAAAGAGTGGGCAAGAGAGGGAGCGAGACGAACCGGTAGATAGAAGCTAGAGAAGGTGGTGAGGCGGGCTTTGAGTGTTTGGTAGTGACGGCCCTGTGAGTGCCTCCACTTATAATACATTATACGAGGATAGTAAACCCCCTTCTTCTCTTCCTTCTACTTGCTCTCCGCCTTCCTGAGCAGCTTCAAAAACGAGCTCTCTTCGGGGGCTGAAAAAGTCCCTCGGACGACAGATGCTCGCGATTCTGAAACATTTATGCCACTTTTCCACCCCCCCCCCCCCCCTCTCCTTTTTTCCATGTATCGGATGCTTCTGTTACTTCTACACTGTTCCTCGATTCGAGTGATTAATCGTTCAGATATTTACGTCGAGATTGCTCGTGGAGTGAAAGAAGCGAATGGGGCGGTAATTGGTGAATAAGCTTGTCGGATAAATTTGGCGTGCTACTGAGGCTGAGTCAAGTGTCATTTATTAGTTTCTCGTGTGTTCTTATTTTAGGAGAAGCGATAATTGATCTCGTTCTTATTGTGTAGCTTTGTGATTTAGATTATTATTTTTGTCGAGAAAATGTAGTCTTCTGCGGATATATACAATTGTACGTAATTGAGTTCGATCGGATGAATACGATTCAGTGAAATATAATTGTGGTTTCTTAAAAAAAGACTGTCAGGGAAGATTGCAGCTCTCTTTTTTAATAGTGATTAGACTGCAATTTGTATTTCTTGTTTCATTCTGGAAACTGAGCTGATCTGTCGAATTGTATTAGGTTACAGCGGAGTCTGCAAGAAGGAAAGCAATGGCAGAATATTGAAAACTTTTTGCTGGGACCATTTACTGTAATTGTGTGAGCAATAACGAATAGTAGAAATTGCTCAAGTCGACAAAGTATTATATCCGGTAATTGTTGAATTTTCCGTACGATGTGTTTCTGGCAGCATCAACATCACTTTCATTACTTATTTCTTGCTTCATACATATTGGAAGTAAATGCTGCCGCTATACTTGCTATTATTATTTAAAATTTATTGTCATATTCTTTGATACTTTTCAATTCACAGCAATGCTCCATTTACTTTCAGTTTATTCAAAATAATACACAAACACCCCATCAAATTAAACTAATCAAACGATCGTGATTAAAACCGAAAGAAAGAAGAATTCGATTGAACAATTAATAAAAGGACTATTACAAGTATCCAATTACGTTAAGTTCACGGTGCCATAAAGTCCACCATTTATCATTAACGAGCCAAGCATTTTTAATCTCTCATCGCTTACATCATTTTCTATTCGAATCATCGCAAGCTTCCCTCGGAATTGATACGCCGATTTGTTGCGGTTTGCCCGTTTCAGGAAGCAAGAAAGATTCCTGGCCGGCCGAGATATTCTAAGAAAGTCGAAAGTCGCGGAACGATCTACGTTCGGAGCATCGTAGACGCGAAAGAATACGACGAAGGGGCGAAAGATGGGGAACCCCTTTCCCGTTCGAAAGAGCTCCACGCCGTTCGACCGCGAAATCCACCCCTCGTAGAAGGGTTCCAATATAATCTCGGTTGTGGAGACGAGCATCTCGCGTCCCGCAAGAGATCGCAAATTTGCAGCACAATGAGCGGCACGACTTAAAGAGCCGGGTTCTATGGAAACGAGTTTATCTTAAGCGAAAGGACGCCCCTCGCCTAATGCAGTTTTCCTTACGCATTCCCAACTTACGACCAGCCTGGCGGGCTCGCGGTTCGGTCGGGGCCGAGGAATGAGGAAAGGGGTGCGCACAAAAAAAAAAAAAGAAAAGGAGAAACGAAGGGGAAAGGAAAGGGACGAGAGAAGATAACCCACGCGTACTCTCGGGCAGAAAGACGGAGGGAGAAGTCGGGAGAATATGTATAGGAGATCGATGAAGGGATGGAAAGTCGACGCGCGTGAAGGGGCTGGACGAAGAAGAGAGAAGAACAGGCGGTCGGCTGTGGAACTCTAGTCAGATATAATATCACACTACGTGCACCTATCTCTCGCGGTCTCCATTCTCGGCCCCCTTTCATATGCAAAACCATCGTCGGCGCTCTATTGTGGCGCATTGTGGGATCAGAAGCCTCGGTCCAGTCTCTACCACACCTCGTTTATTTCCCGCCATCCTCTCGTTCGTCCCTGCCTGCCCCCTTTTCGCCGCTACCTGGCCCCACTCTTTCATTCGCTTCTTCCTCCTCCTTCCTCCTTCTGCCTTCTTCCTTCTCCTCCTGCCGCCGCTTCCTTTACCTTGAGCCCGTTTTCTTTTCCCACCCCTCGGTCTGACAGCCGCTCGTGCAACCCGCTCTCGCATCCACACTTTTATTTCCTCGGCTTCTGTTTTCGGTAGCAAGCTACGGCTGTTCTTTTCAACAGCATGCAGATAAATGGATAAGCTTGCTAATTAAAAGTTTCGCAGGGCCCGATCCCATCCGCCCCCCCCCTCCTCCTCCTCCTCCTCCTCCTCCTCCTCCTCCTCGCTCCCCGCCCCCCGTCCCGATGCTTCCGCTGGTCGCCCAGCGCTTCTGCTTTGCCCCTCGTCTAATGTTATTTCGTCGCTCCTCCGTTTCTGTTTCTGCTTGTTCGTTGTTCTTATTTTCGTCCGGTCGTTCGCGTTTCGTTTCGTTACGTTCAACGCCGCGGCGCCCCGTCCGCCGACCGGCTTTACGCCCGAGATTTCCGCGAGTATTATTATTCGCCGTAGCTTTTGTTCCGCGAAGCTTTTCGCACCGGGGACAACTTTAAATGTTAGAATTTATTACCGCACGCTGCTCTGGCCAGCTCGCAGCCGGTACAGTGAAACGCACTCACCCGTACGTGCATTTATACACGCGGCCCTGCACGATTAACCGATCGTGCCGAGTGACACGCACGTGTATGCGGCTTAACTCGTTCTGTTACATGCGGTGATTATTTTGACTGTCATCATTGGTGCGTTGTTTCGATTGTGTTACGCGAAAGGGTTGCACGGCTGGACAGGTTCGCTACGTGGTGGATTGCTGGATATTTATTAAAGTTTCCAGTCCTCGCACCCTCCCTTTCCGGCGAGGGTCATTTCTATTTTTTTTTGTTACACGTATTTTAGTACGTAAAATTGTAGGGTCCGGTCGCGACACTGTGCTCTTCGGTGTGGTGTCTCTGCTTTTGAAAGAATCTTCGAAGAATTGGTTTTTATTTGTTGCCCTTGTAAACCGTTATTGTACGCAAGGGATAAATTCTATTTATTTGATGAAAGTGACAATGAAATTAGAGGCAGCAGTATTGAAGTTGCGAAGGAGTGATAGTTTTATGGGTTACGTCATGTGAATCTTTCCCTTAGATTTATTTTAACAAATGTGAAACTGCGTTCAACCATTTTCCTTTGCTTCGATCTTTTTACAGGTATAGTAACTTTTGAAAAGATAGGTCGTAGCATTTTATAATTCTATTATATCTGTTCATACTGTCTCTAATTTTATGCTTCGCCAGTATATCAACGACTTGAAAATGAAAATACTCTGACGAAAAATTAAAATTCTTCCGCGCGGTTCGACCATTCGGTTTCTTTTCCTTTTGCTCGTGAAAAAATATTCACTTAAATAATAAAGTAGCCGCCCAGTTATTACTGCGAAACGTAACGATGGATTTTATGCGCCGCACCACCGAATGCAATATTGAGAAATGATCGAATCACCGTATCTTCCAATCATAGCGTTTTCCCCTGCAACTTTTTCCTAACTAATATATCGGGAACCTGTAAAAGGAAAAAAGACTGCCGGTACACAACAGACTCAACCTTTCCCTGCGCTTTTATAGCCAAAGTTATGTACACTCGACCAATGATAGATCGAAGATAAAACACATAAAGGTGCGACGACCATCATCAATCAGACACAATGCTTTTCGAGAATAGCCTGGATCGTTTTTATTCCATTCTACCAGACCAGATTTTATAATCCTTTAGAACGTTGATAACATCCCTTTATTGTTTCCAACGATAGCAACAGCGACAACAACAACAAAAGTGTTTACGCCACGAATGTATTTTCGATGTGGCACGTTCAATGTACCGGGAAATAAAAACAAAAATGCATCATATTGGAAGAATATTTTTCTGAGGCAATAATAATAATGTTGTAATATATATTTATTTACTTATCTGAACAGGAAAAATAGCCTATTAATTTACAAAATCTATGACATATTTGTATTGTGGTTACACAATAGAACTAACGGACGAGAAGGAAGTTAAATGTATGCTGCTTCGGTCGACATGAGGTAGTATTCAGAATAACTTATGCGCGGCTACCTTAAAAGAGTTTAACGGGGTATTAAAAAAGTCAAGCTTGGAGCAATAATTGTTTGCAGTGTCGCATATTTTGCTTACGGGGTCAGAGTAAATGGACCTGGTTAAATACCTGCGTGGTAGGAAAATGCACGACGATCTTACGGGCCTTGATGGAGCGTGGAAGTTTATGCATGAGACCAGAAGGGGACAACATACATATAAATATGCCCATTTAAGATTCTGCGTAAGAATAGAAGGTCGTTTACTGTTCTTCGATTCTCCAGCGATTTTAAATTTATTTTGCTCATGATTGGCCCGCAGTCGTGATCGGAGAAATGCATGTGGTTTCCAAGCTTGCTTGCCGCAAGCCTAAGAAACTTACGTTGGACACTTTCGACTATTTGCTGGTATTTATGCTGGTTTCGGCGACCAAATCGTGGATGCATGTTCTAGCCTCGGACTGATCAGGGCAGAGTAAAGCAGCTTAACAGAATCAATATTTCTAAAGGCAGTTATCCTAGAGTTAGAGATATTGAATGAAATATAAAAGCATTGAACAGCTTATTACGATACAGTAGATTAATATCGAACATATACATTACCACACTTCAATTATATTTTACTGTCGATTCGACGAAACATCAGGCTAGCGAAATATGCAACGTAGCTTTTGACAAAATATTGAGTCTTTGATTCGATGCCATAAAATACACGTAATAAAATATTTCTCAAAGTACTCAAGGGAACGAATTGAACGTCACCGTGGAATGTATTAGAACGATGCAAATGTTATGGCTTGTACATGGCGCAGTAAAATATAAGTATCTGCCATCCCCCCCCCCCCCCCCCCCCGACCCATGTACAAACGCGGTCAAGTGCATCGACGTTCACCGTTATCGGGCTCATTTTTTCTAAGGATCCTTTGACGAAACAAATTATCGAGCCCGCTGGGTCATTGGGCACGATTTCATCGGCTACTTCGCACGGGTCACGTGTTACAACGCTAAACAGATTAATTCGCGGCGTGTACCAGGGAGATATGAATTTCGAAGCTGTTTGCTTTGATACATGCACATTCGTCCGGGGCAAAGGCTTAACTTAATCTTCCTGACTTTCGGCGTAATTTGTGCCACCGGCTAAACGGGCCGAAATTTCGCCGTACATACCATGAATCTTTACCCGCCCCCCAACCCTTCTGCAGCTGCCACTCATTTTTCACCTTTGATTAACTTTTCAACGTTCGTGGATTCGGACATTTAGTTTAAATGCACGCTCAATTCGTCGGTTTATCTAAACGTTAATATTCGTTTACTCAGTAAAGACTAAAGATATTTCCTCCTTTTCGCAGTGTGAATATTTTATTAAATTTTATGTTACATTTTATATTTTGTCCCTGGACTGTACATGTTTCCTTCATTAATATTCTATTTAGAAGGGAGAACTGACTTCTTTATCAAGATATTATTAAATTCTACCACGATTGTGTTATTTTAAAAGATATTTGACAAGTTCTGCATGACAAAAGTTATGATATTTCATTTCGTCTAAACGTATGCCTACTAGTTTTAATCCCTTTAATCTCTTTAATTTAATCTCTTTGGAATAAGTCCCAATGTGCCTGGTGGAGACAAAAGAAATTGTATTTACGAATTCCTAACGCGCGATCGCATCAAGAGCGTAGACGATAATGACTATTGGGACCATTCGAGTCGCGCTGGAACCTTGACAATTCCGAGCAGAGACGGTTTCTAGCCTATTAGAAATTCCTCAGCTGTGCATCAGTCATGCAATTGTCCAATCTTCAATCCACGGTGTTCTTCATTCCTCTGAATATCAATTTTACAAAGACCAGCGAACGCTCATCAAAGGTTTCGCGCAAGAGCAATTTTTCGACGGGTTTCCAGCCGTATTTCCCCGTAAAAATTGCAGCATATAGAAACGCGTGCACTTCAGCGTGTTTCAGCTGAACCATGTTTCATGGTTAACCATGTGCACTTCAACCACGTTAAACGAGTAATTGTTTCAACGTGTAAAACACTATACACGACCGGTCCTGCGCCCATAAAAATGTCTCCTCTCCTTTTCTCTAAAATGAAACTCGTTAATCCTATTTTTCTAATTAATTGTCTGCAGTTGGATTGATTTTTATGGCGCGTTGGCAGTAATTTAGACCATATTGTTGATACCGCCGCATAATTATATGAAGTATTCTATTATTTGAAAAATTGTAAAAGTTGTAGCGGTGCTCTGGAATTTTCTTCATTGTCCTTTGTAAACGGGGGGATTAATAATAATTATCAAATGAGAATTTGTTACAGTGAAGAAAGTTCACACTGATTTCAATATTGGCCGAATGAGTCGTGAATTTTTCTTCAATAGTTCAGCTAGCATGTTCTTGGGTATTTATTATTTTCTTCTCTTACTCGTATAGTTGTTTATACATTTCTTTACATTTTCTCTTTGAAATATGTTTCGGAGGAGGAGTACTTTGAAGAGGAAGGGCTTAGTCGTTGATTCCCTCAAAGGACCAGGTGTGACTGAAGCAATGCGTATGCTAATAATAGATTATAAACAATGAGATGGAGATCTTTCAGCTCTAATATAGCGAATTTACAGACGCAGCTTGAAATTCTGCAATAATACATAAGACAGGATTCCTTTGAATACCAAGCTTTGTACATTCTGACGAATTAACCCTGCGTTTCATTATTTCCGTTCAGTGACACTGAAACGAGGTGCTGCTTTAATTAACAATTCATTGTGAATTTGCCACTCTTAATGTATTTTGTAATTCAGCAATGAATTTAATAACAGTATCGAGTAGAATGATGCATAGGTGAATCATCCTATGGTATACAAATGAAATATTTAACAAAGAATAATATTTATTTATCAATTATTAATAATCATAACGAATAATAATATTTGAACGGGTTGGAATACACAAATATCTAAATCTTGCAATGTTTCGAATAAAATCGAGATAATGTAAGCGATGATTACTTCTGAGATTTGTATCGGGTTAATTAAACTTGCAATTTTCATGGCACAGTATTCATTTTCAGTATACTCAGAAGCTTATATTTGATAAGGATCAAATCAATTATAAATTAAATATTTCTGCAACTCACAATATACAGAATCAGGTTCATATGCAACTTATTTTAATTATAAATATACGGTAATTTATTGTCTGATATTATACTGTTAAATATGCAATGAATATTAATTATTCTATACTAGATTTATCATTTTGACTTCTGGCGCCACTTTGTTGGTATAAACAATATTTCCCCAAACATTTAACCATTCATTCTTTTTATATTGACGTAATTTATATTATTTCCATATCTCTGGTGTTCGATAAAATCTGACATTACGTGTTTATTATATTACATTGGTATGTAGAGCCTCTTTTCTTTCTCATATAAATGATTAATTAGTCTCCGTTGTTAATCTTATTTTAAACTAATTGAATGCTTATTCCAAAACATGCTCATGCAACCTCGGTCATCTTTCCCATTATCATATAGTTCATGCATCAAGGCATGCCCCGCACAAGTGAGAATTCAGAGATTCGCTAAGAACAATCTGATATTCAACACTCGACTCGATCGTCGAGACCCCGCTATTACTTACGACGCATAACATATCTTAACATTGTGCACTCAACTGTCGTCCAATGCAGCTTGCATCATATGTCATCTCAAGTACAAACAGTCTCAAGTGTGTTGTGCAATAATTGTGGAGAAACGGTTTGTGCAATATAAGTTCGTGCTTTTTTCTGTGACGAATCAATGGCCGATCGCGAGACGCAATTTTTTGTCAAACTTTTGTCGTGGGAAAACGCCGGGTTCTGCTTTTTGGTTCGGCAGGTAGAAATTAAGGGTGAAAAGTGGAGTAATTTAATACTGATGATAACAGTAAGTACTTTGGTATTTAAAGATCAATTAATATAAATATATGGTAAATACAGTGATTGCATTAGACGAAGTATCGTTAATTATTAATTATCTTACAAACTGGATTTCCTAGTATCTAGATTAATAGTGAAGAGCTGGATACGAAGTTAATGATCTAGGAATTGATTATAATGGTACAGTTTTCAAAATCATGCAATAGTTAATTTCGAATATTTGACATATTATATTCCGGAGTTTCACTCTTGAATGGCTCTATTTTTTAGATAAACAACAAATCGGCTGTAAGTGATTGCTACATGTTTTTTTTACATCATCTAAGTATTGTTTCAGAAGTTCTGGTTATGGCGTTTAAGCGTCGAAGCTTAATCTAAGAAGCCAAGAAGCCATTTATTTGTCGTGCTTCACAAATCTTCAGAAATATCTCATGGAAACGTAATCTTGCTTGCCAATATTACGTATTCTAATACTACTCCCTTCTCAAAAATTAACTACCTGCGCTATGACGATAAAATATTGACAAAATTTCCACTAAATCCTTGCCAACTGTACCAAACACCTCAACCTGTTCCGTATTAATATTCGAAAATCGAAGTTCCAACGAACACAAGGAAGTAGATTAACGTTCCTTAACCGCATTTTACTCTGCACAAGAAAACGTAAATATCATATATTTTACAAAGAATGATTATTCCCTGAACAGTAAAATTTAGCTGTTCTATTACGAAATTTTCTCGGCTGTCACCACCTCGCCAAACAGTATCGAAGACCTACCAGCGAGCACCTGCCATTTCGTAGATTTTTTTTCTACGCGACAGTGAATGTGCACAAACGGCGACTTCCGGCTGCAAGCCTGCAGCATTGACAATGCGACGAAAACCGACGGCATCTGGAGTCCGCGCGGAAAAGCGAAATCGTCGACGTGAAACTTGTATTCCTAACTGTCTCGGAATGTCGCCCGCTGGAGAATGCATTTATTGCCGGCTATTCATCGGCGCGTGAATGGCAAGATTAAGCTTTTCGAGTACGCTTATTTAAGTTACTCGCCTTGCTGCATCCGCGCCACCGCGAACAACCACTACGAAAGAATATCTGCCGGGACTTTCACAGCGATGCGTACAGGTAGTTATATCGGAGTTGGAAACGCGAAAACTATCAACTTGTGAAAAACCTGATGCGAAGAGAATGCGAAATTTTTCACGACTCCTTTTTCTTCGTTTATCGGATAACACGTGTTAAGTTACAATTTGCAAAAGGATATTCAATGGCGAAGCCTTAGTTAGATCGGCAAGACAATTTTTTAAACAGAAACAGAAGTTTGAGGATTACTATTCGAGAGAAAATATAATTGTATTCTAAGTATATCAAGAATCCACCAATTATTCAAGTAAGACAATTCATGTATTTTAATATAATTACTGTCACATGTTACTGAGTGAGAGGAGAGCTTTTATAAAATTCAAATCTTTCATTCGATTACCAATGGAAAGAAGATGTCGGAACCAATATACCTATAATTATCTTATTAAGATGAAACTTTCGGAAAATAAAATTTGACGTGTGAAAATTCGGCCGTGTTCCTTTGTTTAATACCTGCTCCCTGTGCAAATCATAAGATATCAGATGGTTAGGCCGGAGTGATTTATCATTCAGCATATTCGCAAAGGGGCAAAGATACTCGGTGTGTTTACGGCCGTATATATGCGCATACATTTGCCGCAAGACTTTAACCGGGTCTCTTGATCATGAGGATGAAAATGAAAATGATAATTTGTCGTATACGAATCAGCAAGTCAAATAATACGCGAGGTAAGTGTGCCCGCGCTGCGCCAAAAAAAGAATTATGATATTCGGCGATGGAACACGCGATAAGTGAAATTATGCATGCATCTTCGAAATTATATTTGTACATTGTATTCTTCACGCCGTGGTCCTCGAACCAATTTTCTTTGTTACGTGGTACACTTCGAGCTCTTGTTCAAGTGCTTTCGAGACTGATGAAAATGCGTATGAATTGCTTTATCCGAATTGGAACGTGAGATAGTAATGGGTGCATAGCACTTTACCATGTAACGCTGTTATTATGAAAGATGTATGAACGTTTATCTAATTATTTATGCCATGTATATATTTGTACTTGTCTTGCAGTGCGGTGAACTCGGAATAAATATCCATGATGATGTATCCAAAATCTAAAATATCCATAAATATCCGTAAAATTTTATAAAAATGTTTGTTTATTTTTATGTTCGAAAAAGTGTAAGGTGATTAGTATTGATATTTATTATTTTGCTTTAATGGTTGACAATTATTGTGGATATCAATATTATCATGTTTATTCCGACTAATCGGATAAAGGAGTTGGTAACTGCATTAATCGAAGTAATACAACATTTGCTATTAAATCTCGAAAAATATTGTTCAAATTGTAATACATAATTTGGCTGAAAATACGTGAAATGTAATATAGTAATTAAAACATTCGTACATTTCTGCGCGAGTATTTTTGCCCGTCTAAAAGGGTGTAAATGACTAGAGATTGAAAATATTACGGGAGGGAAGTAGAATCTTGAACTCCATTGGCGAAAAGAATCATTCATTCCTCGGGTTATAAAGTTTAGGCTCCCGAGGCTTAATTAAACTCTACAGGGCAACTTTCCGCGAAAATCTCTTCCGAAAGAAATATTCTCCCTTGCGAGTCTTCCGTGTAGTAAAAAAATCCGTTCAACAAGTGGGGTCGTAAAACTGCTAAATATATTGTCCAGATTTTCAGTTATGAAATCATCGTTTCGCTTACACGAGATAATCAAGGGGAAACATCGATTTATGAACAAAAATATAGTGCGCGATCCTAATTCTAATAATATTCGAAATCTACGTTCACGGAAACATTGATTGAAAATTTCGGAGTCTTAATTCAGTAATTGAATTGGTGCCGGATACTTTATTTGGAACTTAAAATTTGACCAAAGAGGTATCTAATAACATTTAATTTTCAAATTTATACAACAGTACTTTCAATTTGTTTTAATACTTATTAAAAATGATTTTATCAGTAAACTATGGTATATGACAGAGCGTTTAAAGTCCTGCGTACAGTACACCATGGACATTTCCCATAAAAAGCACCGATACAAATTAATGGGGATCAGTTTAAAAGATAGTATTTTTATTAAATACTTGTAAATGGTATGCATGGTGAATGTATTAATTAATACTGTGCGTTATAAAACATTCGAAATGAATAATGTTATCGAAAGAATGGAGGGAAGTGACTGACAATGAAACACGAATACAATTTGGTTTTTAGCAAGCACGTTGTGTACACGATGATATATACACGTACATGCATATATCATCTATACATATCTGTGGGAAATACATTGCCCTAATTTCTCTAGAGTATTGCTTTTTCGAATGGAAATAGTAGACACGATGCAACAGTTAACAACACACCGACGTTTTACACTCTCTGGTATGTATATTTTGAACTAGACGTTAATTAAACAAAAATTTATTCGACAAAATTAAGAGGATAACCACGAGCCTCGAGCCGTGACCTTATTTAGCACGAGTGACAATAACCACTCAATTTGTCCCTTGCGCTGTTGAATTTAATTTATTGTAATAAAATTTACTGGTTGAAATGCAAAATGTTTAGTATTTGTAAAGACTAGTAATAAACGTTTATCTTTTCATATAGATGTTATTAAATTTAAGTAGTATTATGATTTTCTCCTTGTCATATCTGCAATTTCAACTGTGTTATTTTGGTAAATATTTTTTGGAATGTACAAATCAAAGTTGAGATTCTAAATTTAAACAATTCTCTACATTTTATCCTAACATTCGACGCGATTTCTACTTCACCATTATTTGGCGCTTCGAAATACATATATTGCAAGTACTATATTTTAATAATTTTAGAATCGGTTTCTGTGTCACCTAACTAATTAAAGGAAAAAAGAAGAATTGATAAAGACCGCATTCATGGTATAGAAGAATGCTACATATAAGTACATTGTCTATTGTTATAAAGAAATAAAAGAATCAAGATCCTTTTACCCTAAAAAAGGAATCTACTAATATTACTTAATATCTAATTTTTACCAATCAACGTCTACTCCTATACTAATTATATCGATGTAATCGAATTATACTACAAGAGTTAAAAGGTTTTTTCCAATCTTTAAATTAATATTCAAATTCAAGACGTTCTACGAACCGTTTAAACAAAATATTGGGACTGTGAATCTCGTAACGATTGAAGTACAGGTGATACTTTTCGATAGCAGTTAAGATATGACGATGATTGAATTTTATTTTCACTGGCCATATACTTTAGCTTCGTCTAACCCTTTTATAGTTATCGTTTCCATTTCGCATGAACTACTTTCGAAGCTACCACTATTTTGTATACTTTAGACTGTTTCAAAAATAATGTCACTGTTCAAGCTGTTATGTCGCGGCAACACGTATTCGAACTATCGAACGATATTTAATTGAACAATATGAAATTACTATGAAACAGTCTTATGGAAAGCACATGCTATTCTTTGTACTGAAACCTAGCAGCGATTTGAGGGCCGGTTCGCACCGATCTTTCTATACATTTTAAATTTGTCTCTCTGTTGAATGTACAACTTTGTAACACAGAGTGTTTCAGAATTTTTGTATTGAACGCAAGATTGTACAAAAAGAAAAATTGAAAATAAATGAATTAATACCACTCGAGATACATACAATGTTATTAATGATATTTTTCGATTCATCTATCATATTAAAGTGCAAGCAATCAAAATCTTTAATAACGAAACTCCATTCCGATAAATACTAACAATCGTTTCAATATCGTGATAAAATGTTGCGAAGAATTCATACAACACTTTTCCAATTGAAATGTAAATTGTTACAACGGACATTCAAAACATGAATTTCACTCAACGATGGCCGAATAGGTACGTAAAATAGAAGAGGAGTGCCATTCCCGTGTTTAAAGAAACAGAAAATAATCGCGCGACGATCGATACAACACGGAACGAATAATTGAGAAGAAATGATATAAATGGAAACCGAGTCGACTTACCCAACGGCCATAAAACAAGTCGAACCAATAACCGTGGAATTCTCAAACGCGATCACTAAAAGCACAACGCCCGCAACAGCCACGCTCCATTGCCCCCTATCCAACTAGACACGCGTTTACCTTTCAATTAGAAACACTCTGCACGCGTGGAAAGCGCTCTCGACGCGAACGAGCCAAATGTTCTACAACGCCTACGCGATAAGACAAGCCTCGCGTCACTGTCGTCATCCTGTATGCAGGTGGACAAGTGGAGGAGAAACAATGGACACCATCAAACGGGAACTTCTTCGCGAGCTATCGTCAGCCGTACCGCAAAACCTACATCTTCGTACGCGCGCCCCCTTTTACATTTCTCATTCCTTCTCTGTCTCTGATTCGTTCGTTCGTTTCACCTTCCGGCCGCGAAGTTACGATGGCAAAGCGCGGGCGGACAGAATGACGAGGAGGTGAACTCGCGGGGAGAAGAGTGTGCGCGAAAAGTTTAAGTCGCGCGGGCCGGCAGGTTCGTTCAGCGTGCAGCGCTTCTTTATGTACATGTATCGGCCGATTGGTGAAAATGGATGTCGTACAGAGAGAGAGAGATTCTTGGTGATGGTGGCGGCTGCTGCGGTGGATTTTCTTTCTTTTTTTTTTCATAGCTGGCAGTGGTGCAGTTAAATGCAGTGCTGTGAGGTGCAGGCACACGCGCATATAAGTAGTGCAGTAGTAGTGATGGTAGTAGGTAGTAGTAGTAGGTAGTAGTAGTAAGTAGTAGTAGGTAGTAGTAGTAGTAGTAGTAGCAGTAGTAGTAGTAGTAGTAGATAAGGTAGTCCATTACAGGCGGACACAGGTTAATGGTAAAATAGTTACCCGGGCCTTGGCGCCGCCAGAGTGATCTCCGCTCGCGGAGGAGGAAGGACTCACCCGGTATCCACCGAGGTTGCTCACCACGCAGGTGAAGGTTGCGTCTCGACCCTGCGGGATCGTTATGTTCTCCAACGGGTATACGAAGTCTGGCTCGAGCCCCGTCACTGGAACACACAGGCGATGATTTTTTATTAGGGCATGCTTCAAGGTTTATCGTGGCTGGAAAATGTGTAGGATGTGCGAGGGGACTGTGGTCGCGGGGTTCTTTATTGAGATGAGTTCGCCGGCGAAGCTGCGAACGGGTATGCGGTATATTAACCCGAGGCGAATTGTATTAAACGGACACGGGAGACGAATGCGGGCTCGTTTTAACTCGTGGTACAATTTCTACTGTACACAGGGGTCTTCAAGAAGGAATCTAGTATAAAACATATATAGAGGCAACCCTTGTACGAAGCGGGTTTTAACTTGTTAGCAGTACAGGTAACCTCCCTACAGCACGATCCGAAATTGGCGGAAACCCACGTACGATACGATTATTTACAACGAGGTTTTATATGTGCATGTACAAATTTTAATGTTTTTTTTAAATTTTTTAACTTATTGATGGATTACAATAGACTTTCGAATGCTGAGCCACCCGGTCCTTTTTCTGCGTTTCGTGGCGTCTATGGTGGCGTCTCATATAACACGAGATTTTTTAAGAATCTATCTACGTTGTTATAGAAGGGTTACCTGTACTTATATAACGCAGCTGATTAGTGTTATGTACAATTTTTAATTTTATCAATTTTGTATTCTACCATATCCTTTCGGTGCATGCAAATGGCTGAAATAATGGAAAATATATTTCTTCTTGATTAAATAGATCAATTACCTTTTTTAAAATATCGTCTTTGAAATGCAACATTACTTGTTATATTTAATCTGAACCTTGTATTAACGCGATTTTTATAACGAGACATTTTTCTGGCACTTAGTTCCAACGTCATACAAGGGTTACCTGTATTATATTTTTCTTATTACCCACAATTGCTGAATAAAATGAGGGCATTTTCTGTAGGATTATCCCTGTTGGGTGAAAATAACTCTGCACTCGTCGTAGGAGGGTTAATATTGACGCAATTTTGTTTGGTCGATGCATTGATTTATATTTCGAATTTCGATTGCGAACGCCTCTGCGAAGAATTTAAAAGAATTTTGATGAATGAAGGAACCTGATACGTGGAATCAAATTAACATGGTGGTATGAACTGGTGTAATAAATATATGGGGAAAGAGATATTTTTAATTCGGAGCTGTGAAGAGCAAATGAGTCATTGAATGATATAACCTTGTGTTAAGAATTTAGTTTTTAACAATTGCCACTTTACTGTGCCAAATATATTTTCTCTTGCTTTCCAATGGTCGTTTGAGAATTAGAATTAAACGAATAATAGTTTCAAAACGGTTTTGAACAATAATACCTGTAAAAATACAATACAATGGAAAAGAAATATGTGCGAATTAGAAAGAAATTGATGGTGACGATACGCAATAAATTGAAAATCTCCCAAACAGGATATACGGATATAATAAAAACTGATACGCAAAACGAACAGTTTGCGTATTGTGAAACGGATTGACTTTTTTCTCAAACTAGAAAAAAGCTTGTTTTCGGGTCGGAATATACAGGCACATTCGGTATTAATATCTTAAATTGACCTGGCGTTGCTTCCGTGATTTGGTGCGTTTGAATATAGAATGTAGCGTATCTAAAATTCCGCGAATGAATATCTCTGCCTATTTTTATACGACCGATATAATATATTCTCCCCTATGGTATAAATGGGATATTGAGGAATGAAAGTTGAATCAAAGTTTGTGAAATGTCGCCGCACATTTCTTTATTTGAGAGTAGTAAAACTATTGCACGTATAAACTTCTTGGTCAAATGATTTTCTCTTATATTAATTGTAGGAATGAAATGACATTACGATAAATTTGTGCAATGCTTCTGTACATGTACGAATAATTCTTAACTGACTTCCGTAATTACTATAATAGAAAATGATATACTTATACTATTAATGACGTTAAATTTGAAAGAGAAATGGAAGTATTTAGTTGCACCTTCATATAATCCATTCATAAGTCAAAGACTTTATATTTCTTTACACGGCGAAAGTTTTGCTCCACAAGATATTAAATTATTTTACATGTGATCGTTTCTGTAATAAATTGCAGACGCCCTTAGATCGTAGATACGGTAAGGTTTTCTTTTTATAACAGAAGAAAATCCCTGTGGAACATTTTCACAGTTCCAGTAATAATTAACCGCGTAGAAAAATGACGGTGTGCATAAAGAGGAGGTCGACGGGGAGTCTAATTTTCAAGAGACATCAAGCTTCTTAGGAGAATGTTATCTGCAAAGCAAGCAACGTCGAAAAGTTTTACGGGCGCACACTGCGAATACTTTATCTTCGTTGGTACAGAGCAGCATGGAAAATTCCGCCCGAAGATTTTCATGTTATCTACACTTTTAAAGAGAACCTTGCTCGTACTATTCTTCGCGAAATATTTCTTTTCTTGTAAGTAAAATGCAGCAACACGTAAATAAACAATAGAAAACGGGAATAAGCACGCTGTAAAATATGATGGAGTAACGATAAACAGAGGAGAACGGAAATAAGTAACGAATCGTTTGCGTGTAAACGGAAATTTTCTATCCCACTGTTCTCAGGTTCTGATTGTGTTGAAAAATTCCATTATTTCTGGCCGCATGAAAAATTAGTGAACGTAATAAAGGACTAAATTATATTTTTAATTCATTGTTTTTGGTCGATTAATTATGATTAATCAATAAGATTGCTGGGAATAGTATGTTCACAGGAAGAAATATAAAGTGTAAAGGCGCATTAGAGATAATATGATATTACTTCAACTCGCAAAGAAGGGAGATAACCTCTCGAATAATTACTGTTCAGGGTTGTGAATTAAAGTATTTTACCCCGATAATCGTAGCTCTACGTAGTTTTCTTTCTGCCTTCTCCAGGGCGAGGATTAATACTCTATTCAACTATTGTAACATTTTTGTTTAATTTGCAAACTATTCTATGATAAAAAAAACTCGTGAACAATGAAAAAACTTGATTATTAGTATTTGATATACGATATAATTCGATTTTTTACCGTTGACGGATATCATAAACCTATAAAAAATTAATGAACGAAAACGATTGATATCACCGATAATAAAGGAAAGCGGTAATGGAAGTTCAAACAAACGCGTATTTCCGGTGGAATTCAATTACCACATTTCCCAGCGAGCATGTAATTCGGTGAGTGAAAGTACTTACGGCGAATAATTTACTTTTCATTTGTTCGTTGAGCAACTGCAATTGCGAAATTACTGACACGAAAAATGTGGTTCCCAATCAATGGATACCCCTCTGCGTCCGATAATTGTTAATCCGCCAGGCTGTACACAAACGATCAAGTACCCCTCCACAGAATAGATTCATGAGTTATGAATTTGACGATAAGAAATGATAATAAAAGTAACGCGCTCTCAGTACAATATTTCTGTGCTCACTTTTATATTGAAAATATAGTACATCGCGAAGAAAAACCGAAACCATTCAGAACCATTTTCAACAGAATTATCGTACCCTTTTTGTACACCTGCTGTATATGTATAGTCGGGGGTGGTGGTTTTCTGTAATTCCTGGTTTCAGTTGACCACAAAGTATTCCTCTCGATTATGAAACAAATGTATGCGCATATTCATGCAGAAATTTCGTTAAATCGACTATTTTCTACCGCCAAGGACAAAATACACGTTTCGTATACACAGCACAAAATTGGCCTGACTACATTTTGTGCGAGGCAATTTCACGCGTAAACCGTCTGGTGAATTGTACAACGAAACATTAAAAATGTGAACGTACATTCAATTGTACGTTTCGTTACGGCGTGGTATGTTACAGTTCTTGAATAGAAATTTGATATTGCATTATCTTTACTTCTTTATCGATTTTCAACTAAAAAGAAGAACATGTTCATTTACATGTTCAATTACATTTCGATCGCGAGCAACAGAAATGTTCCGTATACATATCGATGCATTGAGATGTTCCCGCAAATCGTATTACAATAAAAAAATTATACGGTAGCTCGATGGCACCCTCAACGCAGCTGGAACGACAGTTATGCAATCGAACATGTATCACAGGAAAGCCGCTGCGAAATAAAGGTGCGCTCAATAAAACGTTGCTGCTGCTACGAAAAGAAATTGATTCACCGCTCGAGCTTTTCCGCCCTGTTTAAAGAAAAACGTAAGCGTGAGGAATTCGAGTTCACATGCGATGGCTGGCTTGCTGCGATATCACGTAACAAGAAACAGCAAACCGTTTGTGGTTCTGGTAGTTACGCCTGACTTTTTGTCGCAAGGATCGTAGTTGAATACGATCGTACAATTTGTTTAAATTGCACGATCGAACGTACGTGACGATGTATTTTTCAGGGAAATGATAGTTCTCGATTCTGTCGTATACATGTATCAGACAACGAAGGTATTTTAAAGTATCAGAGATTTTTCTTACAGAAAAATGAAAAAATTAGTGGTGTGGTTCAAAATGGTTTGCATAAATGTGTTAACACTTTTTGGAGCAGAGTATTTTGTCAAAAATGTGGTTGACATTTTCTCACGCTGTATAATCCTTCGTGGATTTAAACTCGTTTCCAGTAGGTTTTCATTCTATTATAATTGAAAGACGTGTAGTAGAATTTTTATTTAACACCTGAGGTCGCCCGATTTTATTTTAGTTTTAACGCGTGACGTAACTCGGCCACGTCCCATCGACTTTCTTCTCGGTATGAAATTTTTCATATTTAAGAGGCGCACGTGAAATCTGTCTGAATGGGACTCGATTGGAGGACATTTACGTTTTGAAATTAAATATTCCTTATTATTCGATACTCATAAGCACGAATTTTGTTGGGTTTATATAAAATTGACTTAATAATAATTTATTTTTAACGACAAATTCTGTATAAAGTGTTTAAGTCACATACTTCACATTTTGTCAGTTCTATCTCATTTTGTGAAATAATTTGCCAAAGTGCCTTGCACCAATGTTTCGCACCACCATTCTAATGCATGAAAATATATCGAATACTAATTACTCGTATAACTTTATAGAACATGTACGAAATAGAGAATTATAGTATCTATCAGCATATATCAACGTTAGCAGCGGCTAAATGCAAGCTAAGGCATAAATTCTTTAATCAGTAGTCACATGTTCGAGCCCGATCGTTTGGCTAACCCCTAGTCCTCATTACCAACTCCCCCGTCTTGTTATTTTCTTACCAACTAAAATCAGATCCGTTCGTCACTCGCTCCAGTTTACTCTGCGTCACAAATATGTAAGTTCTCTCGAGCTCGAAATATTGCGTAAACAACCGAAATGAGCGACGGAACTTCCGGAGAGTAATCAGTTCTGTTGCTTGGCCTTTACCTTCTAGCCTGATCAACCCTACCATTAAACATAAAACGAAAATGACACGCTAGATTTCAAATCGATTGTATAATGATTCAAATGACGCGGTGGGAATCGTTGCTAATTTGTCGAATTTTTCAAACTATGCAATACTTTCCGGAGTATTCTAGAAATATGATGATATGATGATGAAATATGACAGAAAATATTTCTTTCACTCTACACAGTACGTACAAGCACACGGTATATAAAACAGCAGTTTAAAGCACGAACGAGCTATGAAAAACGTTCGCCATGATCGCCGGGCATAGACACTGCTACTTGTCAAAAGTTTCTAATGAAAACTTCAATGAATCTCGGAACTTTTTGATTGGCCCCGAAGATCCCGTGAGGTATGCAGCCACGGCTCGTGTTCAACGTAACCAGCTACAAATTCGCGTACAGATCGGGCACGAGCAGTTGAAAGTTGAAAACCCGAACTAGTTTTACCTGGTGGCTGATGGCGACCCACGGGTAAAAATTTATTTCAGCAGTTCCGATGGTGTGTCGTGTTTTCGGAGTCCGGGTGAAGGAAAAACGGCGCAGTTTCTGGAGACCCTCGCGAAATATTAATGTTTATATTTCACCCGTTCTATTTACGGGATCGTGCGAAATTATTTAACACTCTTTCCTTAGGCGCACGCAGTAAAATATGTGCATGCGTTAAAACGGTTCATGTTAATATCGGTTATTCCAGTGAACTGTTAATGTTCCCTCAGATGATTTATATAAAGCAAAACAGCTGATGTTTAGCAGGGGTGTAAATGTATAATGCACGTTTTGAATTGACGGTCAAGGTGTGTCTTCAACTACGTGTATTCTGACAGATACTATTGAAGACAGTATCGACAAGTTGTGAAATGAACGCGCTCTACAGCAGTATAATTTTAAGAATGTTTGAAATTCATTCTAATTTGAACGCAGGTGGACTTGTACAATTTATTGTTTATGTAAAGACTGAGATATTTTTTTGTAGCGTCTAGATTATGCGATTCCCACTTACAGAACTTATTATGTTTAATTAAATAATATCTCAAATTCTTTTGAAGAACAGAATTCGTCAACTACCAAACACGACCACCGGTTATTCGATGAATAAAAACCAACCATTTGGAAGAACGACGATTGTTTATTCCTACGATTCTTTCTAGAAATCACATTTTCTTTATACTTGGAGAGCACTGTAGATCTTATGGTAAACTACAATTACCTTAACAGCTTATGCATAAACTGGAATCGATTTTTCGATTCCGTTGATTATTTTTTGTAAATATTTCTGTTCTTTTAAAGGATTCGCCAATCAGACAGAATTTTTTCTATCCCTTCACTGTTTCTTTTCTTCCTACTGTATCGTTCAGGCTACTCTGTAAATTAGTACCTACTCTATTTAATAATAGTTTCTCCTCGTCGATTACTAACAAATCTTAATAATAATTATTATTAATCTCCCCAGTGACGAGACATGAATAGAGAATATCATTATACATATACTATCCCACATTCCAGCCACATTATTCATAGAATGTAGAAAAACATGTGGCGAATAAAAAGAAAAATGGTACAGTAAACACGTACACGTACAATGCCTGAATAAATAGCTGCTGCATGGTCTCCATAATGGGGCCCATCCATATGACATCGAATCGCGTTTCGAATCGGTTATCAATGATAACACGCGACCAGCGCGCAGCGTGACGTTCACAGGGTAGCGTGACAAGGGGATGATGTGGCGTGGCATGGCGTGAGGGGCCGCAACAGTGTCGACTGAATTTTACGAGCCTATTTACATGAGCGCAATATTTTATAGAGCACTTAATGCCGGGTCACGTTCTGTCCCTTAGCTGCAAGGCGGCCACCTATGAATCAAAGTGCGCCTTAAAGATCTCTTTCTCATCCGGCTACGGATAAGGAACTCGTTCAGGCTCGTCGCTCGCTCGGAAATATCTCGCGCACTATCTATTCGCGATATTCTTATCGCTCTCTTGTCTTCTGTACGGTTTATCAACGGTCTTCTTTGTCAGGAGGTTTCACACTATCGCCCTATAAACGGGTGCTGCTTGTCTGTTTGTAATGCACACGTCGGGATGGAGAGGGGACCAGTTCTGTCGAAGGAAACGGAACTGCTTGAAATTGGAAACGATGTAGAAACGCTCGTCTGCTGCGTTTGTCGCGCGCGGTTCCGCTCGTGGTGATCCTTGTACAACTTGCGCGACCGCGTGCGTGGCTTGAGTGAAGGGCACGATGGAAAACGATGGGGAAGGTGTCGTGTGTATGAAAATTTGCTTGGGGGAAGGGTTCTGATGTGTCGACTGCGCGGGGACAGATAAGTTGGCGGTATTCTGAGTCGAATCGCATCAAAATTGTTTCGAAGCTGAAAGATGATTCTGCCGGTAGTGAATCGATGAACGGGAGTGTGTTCAATTTTTATATTCTTTCTTGCGCGGTTTAGGGGATATTCAATGCGTAACATTGGGTGGAACAGTCTGCGAGTTTTGAAGGATTTATGGTTTAAATCGTTTTTCGGATTGCGCCAAAAAATTATGCTTCGTCGTTGCACTTACTTTGAGGCTTCAAGGGATTTGTTCTACAAAAATTGTATAAAGATTTAATTAATTAATGACAGAAATTGTAAAAATTAACGTCAAAACTTCGTACGTTTACTTGATGCTGATACTATTCCAACTTTACATGGATTCGGGACTAATATAATTGAATTTGTGAAATTGCGGCATCTCTGATATCGTTATAAGAGACAAATAAATTTGTATTTTATCAACAGTTCGACTGAAAATCCCTTTTTTAATAAATCTGTGGAATAGTTGCGATGGGTGTGCATGACAGAGAAACGATTTATAGTAAAAGAGATGACTTCAGGATTACCGTAATTAGCAATTACAATTATACAAGCTTAAGCGAGACATGGACCATTAACTCTAATTGCAAGTATTTTCCCTCGGACATTCTCTCATTCTCGCTTCTTAATGCATCGTGGCAGTCTGCCTGGCAATTTCGTCCTCTGCTGTTTCTATTATTTAAATAGTTCTCGAAAGGCGACGAATATCTATCTCGAATAACATTCAAATACTCGGACTCTCAATTGAAAACGGATCGCATTCAAACCAATCTACTATTTACATATTATTTAATCACACTTGGCTAATCGCATAAATAAATTAATATTCAATTGAACGTCATTTTTTCCTGGAGTTATCGCCAATGTAACTGCAGCACACAAACTTTCAGAGAATATTAGGTATGATGCTTGGCAAATTTGTTAAACAATGAAATGTGTATTAAATGGAACTAATTATGTTATACACCGTTATGCGGCGATACGGTATTGTTAATAAAAAGGTCCTGTCTCGAGTGTATTATCGCGTGTTATCTGGTAACGAGTCAAGAAATTGAACGCGTGCAAGGGAGAGGGACGAAATCTGGCGAAATCCCTGAACGTGCTGGTGTAAATATCAGGGAATGGTTTGTACGCGTGTACGCGAAAGCGGCGCGCTTTAATTTCGCGGGGCGGAACCTCGGCGGCGAATGCAATTACTCTTGCAATCAATTTAGATAACTCGCAGTAGAACCGGCAAGTAATTGTTAACGCGATTATCCGGCTCAGCCGGTGACTCGTAAAAGCTGGAACAACGGTCAAAGGAGGGAAAAGTCCGCCTCCGTTCGTGGCTTGTCAAAGGAACTATCTTCGTCCATACCGTGTGCAAATTGTCGAAAGTTTGAACTGGAGAAGCTGGCCTTTTTTCTGGCGACACCCCGCGACGTGACGAAGTTGTATACGTAGTGCCGTGCATTCTTATTTATTCTGTGCCCTGCACCAATTGGGTTTACGAAATATTCCCTGTTTTTCATTATTATTTTCTGCTTCTGTTCTCCCGTTTTTGTTTTCAATTTTACCTGATAAGTGGAAGAGTGTTAGAAAATGAATGTATGCATACTTTTCGATTAACTATAACTTTTTGCAATTTTCCACTTTTCTAGGTTTTACTATACCTGTTATAATATAGTGGATTGTATGACAAATCCATATGTTCAAATTACTTGAGGTTTATTAAAAAGCTATAATTAAATATAATAGCTAAAATATTTGTCCACAATTTGCTTGTTGATTAATCAAAGGTAACAGAAGTATCGCGATACAACCTCCGACGAATATTCTCAGTCGAAATCCATTTTTTTTATTGTACTTACCAATTCGTTTGCGGTCAGCTGGTTTTTCTAACAACGCTACCAGACACATTATTAATTCCGTCGCATGGAAACTAGCGTAAAGTTTAATTGTTTCCCTGATTAATGAATCTTTTTCCGTGATTCGGCTAAGCTTTCGACTGGTACGCGAGGATGTCGAGCTGAAGAAGCATTTCGCTCCCGCTGTTCTGTCGCCCTTGATTTTGATAAATTCGAAGACGATGCCACGCCACGTAGAATGGATTGCAGTTTCGTGGACGAGTTTTGTCGGCACGTTCGTTTCATGGCTATTTGTCGTCTCGTCGCTTTTGGCCGCATTGTCCCCGGTTGGATAATCGTCGTTAAGCGCGTGATATGTATGAAATGTAGGTGATAGGTGGAAGACCATCAAAATTCACATTGTACAATGCTACGTAACAAAAGATTAGTTGCGTCTAGCTATGGCATTCAAATTCAACGAGAGAGCCCCACTTTCATTAATTTGAACAATTAGGAGCAGCTGTTTATGAAACGATAGTCGCTATAAAAGAATTATTTTTACTAGCGAGCTAAATTGTTACATAGAGAAAAGTTGAGCTGCTGCATTTGAAAGCTTAAAATCAAGCCGTTCTACTATTTAAGAATCCCAAATAGCAATATCGAGAAACAGCGTTATTTCACTTTCATCGAATGGCATTAGAAACAACGCCTGGAATTTTATCATTCCAAAAAAAGAAGGAATAAGTGTTCAACATGGGCGTTATAATATTTGTTGTTCTTCTGATTATTTAATATCTTGCCCGTCCATCAAATTCGTAATGTAATTTATAATAGGAATACCAGAGATTGCGGTGCTATTATCGATGTTCGACGACATTTAATAAATATTATATTAATGCCATTTAATCTCAACTGTCCACTAAACTTGAAGTCGGCCAAACAATCCATAAGATTCACTCGTAACCCAGAATTATATATTTAGTAGAGAGAATTGCAAACTGTGGCGCGAATTATTGCAGAAACACGGATTCACAGCAGGCACAGGTCGGTACTTGTATACACGGTAATATGAATATTAACGCTTGGTTGAACACAGGCTCGTTCACACATACACGCACCTGTGTACACTTCAATAGTAGTGGTATGGCGTAAATGTGAATATAAAAGGAACTATAATTTTTTATGTTATTAATATATAGACAATATATATTATCATACATTTTACGTAGGCGGTAGTAGTAATAATTATATAGGAACCAAAGTTGATTAACTGTACTTAATAATTTCTCAGATCTTTTGCACAACAATTGTAAAATTATTTCTACCCTCGTAGCATATTCAGTGATTCGCAAAGTATTTGTTTCACAGGGGAATGTAATAAAAATGTATAAAGCAATAAGTTAATAGAAACTTGTCGCTGCATCTTTTATACTGGTATATAATTCCGGCTGTTGAGTAATACAATTATAAAACTGTTATGCAAATCGGAAATACAGAAGGTAGTGATTCTGCAAACGTTCGTATGTTAGAAAATTATTGGCACGCCTACATTAATATTTTTCTCTTTGCATTGATTTTAATTCCTTTTTTTTTATTTAGTTTGTTCTCTAATCCGATTTATACACACAATTGAAAATTCCAGACGTATTTGTAAAACCACTATTTTTCTTAATCTCTGATGTATGCGTAGACACATGACGGGGACACCGTTTTATTTTCCCACTCGTGTATTTCCACGTGTATCCGAAAATTTACAAGGGTAATACTACAGTATTCGGAACGATCCATCCAACTTTGTGACCGGCGATTTAATCCCTTGAAATTCATAGGAGACACGACTAACATGAAAAATATACTAGATGTAGTAGGAGGTTAAGTATATATTCTTGATTGGGTTAAGAATTATACGTTGAGCGGAAAATTAAAAAAATTATGTGCAATCCGAAGGGCAAATACATTATTACGTTCCTCTTAATAATTCAACTTTCTGACTCTTGTATATGCATGGGAATGAACACGAATATAATTAGCTTTTTAACTAGAACAATCTGATGACCTAACGACACTTATCATTTTTTCAATACAAAACACAACCGAGGGTATTTAAATAGAATTTCCAAAGTATTCTGATTTACTGGGAAAAGGTTAACGTTACAATTTATATTTACGAGATAATCCGCATTTCATGCAGACGAATCCTGAAATTAATAACAGAGAATCGTATTAAATATGACGATTAATATGTCTCTAAATAATGGATATCGATAGCCCAGTATTACGAATGATTTGTAATTAAAATTAATTCGAACAAACGCTGATCCGGTTGATGCCCGAAACACTTGTTATTTGATTTGAACAGTTGATAACGACTATTATTCCGTCCTAAAGCGTCCCCACGAAGGGACAGGCGCTGTACCGAGGGCAGTGTTAAATTGCCAGATGACCGACGGACCGGGAACGTCATAGACGACGTAGTCCGCGTCCAAAGTATTACGAATACGTAATGTAGAGGATTAACACAGACCGAAAGAAAACGCAGCTGACTACCAGGTGTTTTGCAGCCCTTGCACATCGCTAAATCATCAGCATAGCTGTTAACAAAGCTCACGTACGTCTCCTACTTTACCACACCTTCCTCCGCCTCTATCGTTTTTCTGTCACAGTCCATAACCAATAATATGCATTTTCTTAAGACCGCATATACCCTCCGAGTTTTCCTAAAAACCTTAAACGAACCCTGAAACTAGAACTGTTTACGCTACCGATTAGTCAACACCTTAAGAGCACGACTATTACTGTTTTTATATTAAGAACGATTGACTGACAGTCTATCGATCCTTCTAAGTGCAAGCGAATCTATCTTAGAGGTTGCTGGCTGAGTCTTGAATTTGTTTAAATAAAGTAACCAGTTTCTCCGGAGATTGATTCACAAGCATTCTTCGTTATTCCTGTCGCGATCCAAGTCACGAAATTCGTGACCGATACGACACCACAACTTTAATGAGTTTTTCACTTCACACTCAAGGATCGTCTGCTACCGCGTTTAATATCCGTAATAAGCTTGCACGCGTTTGTGATAACTGGCCAAGTTCAACTAGCAATTTGTCGTGAAAGGAGAAAAAAAAATGAAACGAATTAACACTTCGTTATTTCAAGATACACATACACCTACTGGAACTTTAAATGCAATTCGAAACAAATTATTTGCCACAGCCATAAATACAGTGATGTTTCGCGTCACATTTATTCATTTACAAATACTGTATTTCAATTTTTCCAAAACTGTTAATACTGTTAACGTTAAACGTGCGTTTTATTTTATTTATACAATCCTATAGAATCTTATTGTAATCCAATTTTCAATATATGATGGAACTAAATGATTACGAAGAATAATAGAGATATTGAATACTGTTTTGAATATTACTGTGCAATGAATAATCTAAACCGAATAGTTAGGGTTATAGAAAGGCGTAACGAATTAAAGTTTAATACAACCTCAATTAAGTCATCGTTTAAAAGTGGAATCCATACAGGGCACCGGTATTCTTGGCGTATATATTAAATTAAATTATAGCAACGAATGATAAAGAAACGTAAAGAATTTTATGGTGACAGTACAATAAAGCGTTGAAAAATTTTTATAGAGCCGCAGACGTGACGGCGATAAACTTCTATTCATATGTGAAGTAAAACGCGTGAGGTTGATTGCCAAGATTGATTCCCAGATGGAGTAAAAGTCCTCCGGTGAGTAAACGAACATTCTAGTAATTTCAATGACCATCCGTCGTATTCAAACACTAATTTAAGTCGCACGAAGAATTCCATCCTCCCTCGGGCACATCTCCACTATCTTTCTTCATTTTCGAGAAAATGAACCAGCACATTCGAGTTAGAATCTTTCGATTGCACGCTGTCTGTGTGCTGGACATTGGGTAAAAGTAATAATTAACAATTATAAAAGGGTAATTAAAAAATGAATAGAAATATAGTCCAACTTAAAAATTAAGTACACGTCGAATTTATTGTGGTATCAGAAGTTATTGATACTGATATTTTACCATTTAAATAACTTTAATAAATTATTCCGTATATGTATGTTAGCGACAGCGTATTTTTGAAGAAAGGAGTAGAATCGGGTGGCGTAGTACTACGCACCCTGTGGATAATTTATGATGGGGACGCAGGCTTCCGCGTGGTCGAAGAGTGTTTTGTGAATTTTCTGGGATTGACTAAGTTATTGCACGTCTTGGAAGTGAATGAATGGAACCAAACATCCTGTCGGCAGGCGGTGGCTGGCGATCACTCTGGGTATTCCAACTATCGAGTGTCGAGGGATTGTTTATTATATAGAAGAGAGAGAGAAGAGGGGGTGAGAGAGAGAGAGACTTTAATTTAAATATGGCAAGCGACCTGACGTCACTTTGCTAAAGAATAGAGACTCCCTGGAGGATTTGGCCACGGAGTGGGGAAGGATATGCCTTTTGGTAAGAGGACTGTGATGAACCCCATGGCACTTACCTCCAGAACCTCCATCGAATAAGCATTCTTTTAGTAAATCTAACAAACTTATAGAAGTAATTATATTATTTCTGACATGTATTAATTGTAATACAATAACAATTATTATTTGATACATAGTTGGTGATACAAGTTCAATTGTTCTAAATAAAATCTTTCCAAATTTCAATGTATTCACTTTTACGATTATTGGCAACCGATAGCACATATTTCTGTACGTACTCGACAGAACTGATATATTTTGTATTTATACTTAAGATTGAATATTATCTGAACTTTTAATTTCGATTTGAATATCATTATTTCGTACGTGAACGATTTCCACCGAAATTCGTGTACACGCATATATACACGCGCTACAAAATTTAGCCAGAAGCGTCGAATGTCGAGCAGCACGCGTTTTTCGCGATGCAAAATAGTTGTTGAATATAATTAAGTAGTTTTGCATATGCATCCACTATATCGTCTTATCGGCGAGAGTTTATCGTGCATTTTATCAGCGGGAATTAATCAACTTGCTGAATATTAAATTAAGAACTGAAATTTCCAATACCGCAAACAATACACCCTGTGCTCGCAACGTTATAACAGACAAAATGGAAAAAAAGAACTGCGATAATTCAATTTTGTTGTGCCCGATTCAGCCGGTAACAAACGTTCTGGTCATTGTTGGCACACGGCAGAAAAGCGGATCGAAATTGACCCCAACGAAATATTAGCGGAAATCTATCAGGATTCATTAAGCCGCCGCGAAACATTACTAAGTGGTCAGCAGCGCGGAGAACAGGCAGCAATTAACTTTCACACGTTGATGAAGTAGGTATGGCTAGTTCGTGGTTATTTCAGCAAATACTTCTCGCGTCTCCCTCTTCCACGTTTCTCGCTCGAAATCGCATTAAGAAGCGGAAACGATGGTCGGTGGATGTTCCGTGGAAGCGTGGTATAAATTGGATAAATATTACCACGCACGAGTGTTGTCGGGAAATATTTTGAAACGCTCGAAGCGGAAGGAAAGCAAACAGGACAGCGTTTCTACCGATTGCAAAAGTTGATTTCTCGCACTTTCATGCGAGGGCGGATAGCCGGTTGAACGTTTGCTGAGAAAATATCGAAGGGCCAATACGTTTCGACTGTCTCGACGAAAACACAAGCCACACTGTTTCGTTTTTCTTTTCGCTGTCGGTATAATCGCGTTGCGGGGTATCGACTTATAATCCGCGATCATTCGCGGTTGCGTTCCCCGTTCTCTTGTTTCGACGCAACCGCGTGGAATCGAGTCACTCGTGTAATTAGTAATTAGCGGTAACTTTTATACGATCAGAGGAGGGTGATAGTAACTGAGACATTTTTTAGAAGCGAAGTGTTTGGTTCGTCTTAATTTAAATCACTCCGTGACCGTTTCGGTGAAAGAAAATCCGAAACTTCCCTTGATTATTCTTTCGTTGCGATTCTTTCTATCCCTGATAATATAATAGAATAAGCCGTGAAAGGGCATTTTGTAAACGGAAGGCAAAAATTACAAATATATTAGAATAATAGAAACGCGTTTGCTTAAATGATCAAGTATTACAAGGAGCATTTATTTCGCTGCCGGTACTATATTTTTAACATTGAATTTGAAACAGAATGATTTAAATAAATGCAGGATTGAAGCGGTTGATTAGCTTGATCACGCTAAGCTAATTTATTATCTAATATACACTTATACACTATACTATACGTTAATAATAATAATAATAATAATTATTATGATGGTGATGATACGAATAAAGTAAAATTATAACGTCGATGCTTCGCTCGCTATGACGATTACGCAAATACTGACTCTTCTGCACGCTCTTCGCAGAAGATGCCTCCCCATCGCCTTTCTTCTGTTCCGCATGTACACACCATCACACAGGCATACACACACATCCACACACGCTTCTCGCTCGCTTCCATCCCTCATATACGATATAAGTGAGGAAATATATTATATTATAGCCCTTTAGCATTCATAAAACGTGCACAGTATATTTTACTCCTCATAAACCGTAATTATAGTAATTTGCAGTAAACCAGGAATGAAACTGTTGATTTTCAAATTAACGACGTAGCACTGGAGGTTCTGAAAATGAAATATAACTAAATTCCAGCGTTATAATCCTGTTTTGGTACATCCAAGATGAACTAGAAGAGCCATGTAACTTCCGAAATGTCTTAATATAATACAAGATGAAACCGATGACGGACAAATGTTATAACGACTAATCTCGTGTGGTTTCTCGAATAGCTTTCTATATCCTTTCGAAACATCATTACGTTATTACGTCCAATAGCGTCAGGCTTTTTCCAGCACATTACTGACAACGCAGAAACGCATCAAAGCCTTAATTTGGACCAGCAATGCTCACAATACCGCGGCGAGAACCATAACGAGCCTGTTCGTAGTCCCGTCACATCCACAATTATGTGGCCGTTGACAATTGCGTGACGGCGTGCCCTTTTACCGAAACTTCTTTATTTCCTAAACTTTTCGTCCCCTCGGAGACGTAGACTGGCTGCTGAAGATGTCGAAAAGTTGATGAAAGTCGCGATAACGAGTGACATTCTGTCGCTTTATGCCGAAGAGTATTAAGGTGCACGTGCTTGGCCAGAATTGTGCAGATACAATGTTTTTATGGAAGACGCGAATCTAATATTAATCTTGGTTCGAACGTGACTGAAATTTCGTGTTTGATTCCGGGAATGTTTAATGAAAGCGGTCACTGCTATCACAGACAGCGTAAATGCCCTTGCCATTAAAAACACCATTGCCGAAATTCGAGAACCAATAGAACCAAATATAAAGAGAGAACAACAGAAACAACAAATACCTCTGAAATCTCGATTTCGTGCTTGGAGGGGAAAGTCGTGAAGCAGGCGAAAGTTGCGATAACGGGGGACCCTTTGTCCCTACGCGTCAAAGAGCATCAAAGGAGCACGTGCTCAGCAAGAATCGTCAGTTATTTTAACCACGGTTCGTGGCCAATAATTGTCGCTGCGAGCCACCATGGGTGGAGCGTGGAAACGAAAGGAACGTTTATGACCATTCACGGATGATCGTATAACCGGCTGCAGAGAGGGTGGCCGGGGGTGATAGCGTGGCAAGTACGCGGGGATGGTAAGGGTAGGAAAAATGTGCGGAAAAAGAGAAAGTCATTCGAGGCGAGAAATCGGGAGAGACGAAGGTGAGACGAAGCGAGTGGGGAAAGGAAACGCGGGAATAGATGAGAAGGATGTGTAAGAAAAATAGAGATAGGTGGTGGGGTGGTAGGAAAAGGGGGATGGAGGGTCAAGGGTCGAGCCGTGTCCTCGGGTATAAGGAGTCGCAAGCGAATAACGTGCTATCCCACGTATCCCACGTATCCCACGGGGATCTGACCACCGCGGCCATCGTTGGCAAGTATTGCTGCCGATCAGCTCTGACCCTTCTTCAAACGTTTTCTCGCCTGGCCCCTTTTTACACGTCCACTTTTCTCCCGCGAGTGCCACTATTCCCGATGTCGTTGAAACAAACTCTTTCCCGCACCGATGAAAGCTGACCGGCCGAACCGCTCGAAGGGGGCAAACCGGATCTTGTTATTCCTCGAATGTTCATGGGCTCTGGACTCGCGCGTTTAAGGGTGTTTGGAGGGGAAACGAATTTTTGTATCTGTAAGTGGAGCGTGGAATTCGTTTTTCTTTTTTCTTGGTTTACGATGATTTAGCGATTGGAGATTTATGACGTTGGGTTACGTCGTTTGACTATACTGCGCTGATTGTTGGGGATTGATTAATAAATGCTGCATCTTTAGATTTGTTATGGAAATTAGATATTTCTGGACTGGAGTTTTCGAACGGATTACCGAATGTTATTGCTTGTCAGTTATTATTAACGATTTCTGTATTGGTGAATTTTTATTTCAGGGAAAGTTTTTTTTTAGACGAGGAATACTGCAGCTAGTCAGATTTGCACGGCATCTCTCGCGCACACTCCATAAACCATACAATCAAATATAAACGATGAATGCTGCATTTGGAAATCTGTTTTTCAATATCCGAGCTCTGTATCAAGGGATTCGATGTCGGTTTACTGCACAAAAATACTACGGTATACTGGTATTGCATTATAAAGGAAAATGAACTGGGTGGCTGCTGTGTAATTCGTCGAACACGTAATTCATTTGTGTACCGCCGTAGCTTTTTTTATCGCGGAAAAATGAAATCCTCCCTTCGCGGATGTATAAAAATGCAACGTTCCTCGGTCAAAATCCAGGGGCTACAGTTAATGAACACGATAATAATTCCTGCGCGTGTCTGGGTTACGGGGAACGGACTCGCGAAAGGGAGGAAGGAAAGGGGAGAAAGCGTCACGTATTTCAATTTAAAAATGCAATTATCTCGAAACGGTTGCCGTGATTGCCTTTTTGCTTATCAAGGTGGCGCCTGTAAAAAAAAGAGAAGATCGAAAACAAGACAAGAACCTCCGTAGAGAGAATAAACCAAGAGACTGACAAAATAAGGCGAAGGGAAGGCCATAGGCTTACTGGCCACCACAAACGACGCGCACATACCGCACAATTTGATATCTATGTCCAGTTTACGTCAGTTAGTAGAATTTGTCGCACGCATGAAATCGCAAACTGCTAACTCACATTAATCTGCCATGTTTAATAACATTTTTCTTTCTGTGTGGTTACATTAAAATCAAATAATGCATGTTTCCGTTAATTTATCTGCTTAATATTATAATGGCAGCTATTTAAAATGCCAAGGTCGGTCAAGAAAAGAAATTCGTGAAAACATTAATCCCAAAACAACGACTGAGATATCTGAACATTTGGCAATAACGTTTCACAATTATGTGAAATGGCACGCAATCAAAAATATTAGTATTTCGTTTCTTACGTGTGACACAATGACTGTAATCAAATCAATGACAGCGAGAACACTTTCGTTCTCGTTCATTTGCCCCGCTGTCGTCGCGATTTCAATATCTATCACAGATTTTGCAAGTACACGAGACGTTGATCGCGCGATAGCTAAGGGCGAGTCAGGCGTAACAATTCGGGCTCGCGTTGACGAGGTATTTTCAATAGGAATAGCAACGTTACCCGACCACCGGTACACAACAAAAGGTTGGGAAACAGTTTATTGGTTGTTTCGTCTTTCTTGTCAGTCGAGATACCGCGTGACAGATCCGACCAGCCAATCCGTTTCACAATGTATCGTGCTCTGTGTGCTCGCTACAAAAGCTCGCAATCCGCGCTACGCAGCACCCATTCCGATGTTTCAACCATCCCCCCCCCCTCTGTTTCTGCTGCACTCTTCCTACCCCTTTGCTTTTTGTTTCATCACCCTTCCACACTTACTCCCCGTTTTTCCACATTTGTTTCCTTTTTTCGCGTGTTTTATTGTTTTAACAAGCGAATTTTTACGTCGCGTCGCGGCAAAAAGCGTTTCACGCGTATAAGCATGTGTAATTGAACATAGGTCACCTGGAGCGGCTTAAATTTCAATCTTTGCCGGTCAGTCTGGTATTTTCCCATTTTCACCCTCCACCCCTGTTATGTTGCGTCACGCGAGAATAACTCTAGTTAGCCGATCGTAACACGCTCGACGATTTTGTTTCGAAGTTGCTCCGTTGAAAATTGAACCGCGACGAAGGAAAATCAGAGAGATAAAACCTTTCAAGCCTTGACCAACGTTCTGCATTCGATGCTTCCGTTGTATGTATATATGTTTCGTGTTATTTTATATGTTCGTTCCCTTTTATAAGTATTTCGTTCTGCCCCCCGACGGGGAATAGGGCATTGAAATTTCGTTTTCCCCCTTTTTATAGGAATCGTTCAATTTCGCGCCGGTGAAACGTTCCATCACGTTGTTCCAACGGTAATAACGGAGCGCGTTTAATATCTGCTCCGGGCGAAACAAATTCCCCGTGTGCTTCTTCTCCTTTACTACAGATCTGGGCGGATAAACATTTGGAAAAAAGGGGTACTTCGATGTTTGCGATTGTACGCCCGCAAAAAAAAAAGAATGTCGCGTTCGATGTAAAGTACAAACCGCGCTTGCATGGCCGAACGTGGCCGAGTTACCTTTCGCTGTGCACACTCGTCGTGTTTGACGAAGATCTCGTTTACGAGTCGACCCGAACTTCTTTGATACACGACGAGAGATTGGTTTAACGAGCAAGGAATACGAAGCCACGATTTTCCTGCGGATGGAACTCGAAGAGACGATTCTCGGACATGGAAGGAAGAAAGAAATTCGCTCCCATGGTTGCTGGATGGAAATTGGCATACAGATTCGAATGACCCTTTCGTGGATAGAATATGTATTATATCATATGTGTAGGCTGCTGAGAAAGAATTTGGTAAAATAAAGCAGACAATAAACGCTGAATTGCAGTGTATTTTTATTTACTATATATCTTCTGGCTTAATTCCTGATTTTAGGATCGAGAGTGTTCGAATGGATTAATTCGATCCATGGGAGAGAAGGAAACATTTTGACAGAGTGGAATAATTATATTGGTGAATGTAAGTACAATTACATTGCTGTCATATTGATATTTGTCAATTATGATGTCTCTTACAGATTCCTGCAAAACGTTGAACCAAGTATGCACAATGTGCGTATTAATATTAATAGTATCAATTGATCGTATTTAAAAGTGCAAAGAAACTGCAATTGCTTCAAACTTTGTTCCTTTGTATACTAGCAAACAATTACTGATACAGTTAAGAATAATTATCAAAGGGGGCTGAAAATGATCTACCACTCTAATTCTCATAACGAATACCAAAACCCTAACTGTAAGATTGTCAAGACTCTAGATGTATAATAAAGAATGACTGTAATGTAATGGAGGACGTGCCGAAACAAACGAAGCAACAAAGCAAAGACGTGTTCCAACAATAAGATACAGGGTAGATCGTCGTTGGAATAGAGTTTGCAACCCAGTTACTTTATCTTCTTCCTTTACGACGTGGAAAATGAACTTTCCGCGGCCGAGATCAACTAAGCAGCGAACGTCAAGAACTTGTTTGTAACAAGAGCGATGATATTACCGTGCACCGAGTATTATTCAACTTTTTCGTTGTCCATCGTGCCGTGGGACAGCTTTGAAAACTTGCAAGTACCGTTGAGTTTCGGTAGGAACCGTGACTCGTATATAACATGCATATAAGTACTTGGTATCCACGTGGACTAATAGAGATTCAGATTTAGATTATTAGAAAATTGTACGCCATTTGGGATTGGGCTATCACGCACTTCACGCCACGGAAATCAATGGTATTGAAATCAGAATCCCTTTTTAAAAAGCTATGTTCGTTTGATGATAGCAATTCAATTTAATTAAGAAAAAAACTTCTCATAAAATTTCTTTTGTGATCGTAATTCTCCTGAAAAGTGTACGATTATTGCGTAAAAGTAAGTGGAATGTGGCGTGTGGACTAATGATTAAAAACTTCAATCACAATTTGACTTGCTGCTGGAAATGTTCTTACACATTTAAGAAATGTTAACAAAAAAAGCAGGGAGACTAAAACAGAAATGAAGATAAAAATAAAACGATTGTTTCCCAAAATGAACGGATAACGTTTCAAACATTTACCCAATCATCGTTTAAACAATTCTTCAGCGAGAAAAAATGACAAACACTCGAGGGACGATTCACGGAAACTTTGAACACTAATTAAAACTAGAAGGTGTACGTTTGGAAAGAAACTTTCTAATTAGAAGGGAGCCGGATTTTTGATACACCCGCCCGCCTTAATACAGATTTGTTCAAAGGGAGAAGAAAGATCGAAAGGAAATGGGAACAAAGTGCAGCTCGTGAGGTTTACAGAATTACCAGAGGTTACGCAGATTGTAACGGGGTCGCTGGAAACCGAATGAAAAGTACATTACGATAAACACAAAAGCGCATTCTTTAAGCAGTGGCGGCGACGTTGAACAATCGCGCTTCAACGAACGACCCAGATACTTCGCGCCTCTTTGTTTTCAACGTAAGAAATGATCCCCCGTGCGCCGCGAAGCAACTGCACCCTGGACGCAAAACGTGTTCGGAATGGCGCCGGTGAAATGTTACCGAAATTTCTCATTCCCGTCGCTATTTAACGGCGGCGTGTGCCTGCTACGCGCTCGAAGCTGTTGCTCGCGTGTCATCAATAATAGCGGGACAGGCAGAATACAAATGTGAAGCGTGAAAAAAAGGGAATAAGTGTTGAGCAAGTGACAGAGTGATCTGAAACGACGAACTATCGCTTCATAGAATTCCGTCGAATGTATTTAAATTGGAGGCTGTTGCGTACAATCGATAATTAATTTACGCGAACTAACAAGGTGATCCTTTTGTTTTACCTCAAGAAACCATGAAACATTTGCCTGAGTAGTTTTCTTATATCTGTGGCAAGTTCAAGGAGTGATTTCACCCCCCAAACTTGCCATTGGGCCCCTAAAAAAAATACGTATTCCTTATTTTCACTTGCTTAATATATCCACCATCAGTTTCATGAAAATCGGAGGCGGACAATTCGGTATGCTCCCTTGTAAGTGAATAACACCTGGAAAGGTATTCAGTAAATCTGATAAAGGTATGAAACATGGTGTACTTTCTGTCGCCATATCTGTAATGCAATTTTCACAATTATTCGGATCCTTTAGATCGTCGAATAAATGTTTATTTAGATGTTTTCTTTGCGAAGCAGTCGGTACAAAGTGATGCGCAAACAATGCTTCCAGATGTTCCCGTTTGTTTTCCTTTATAAGTGGTCAGCAACGTTAATATATGGAGAACGAGTGTATAGTATGCACTTTTACCTCGCTAAACATGTACGTTTAGATTAAGGAGGTAGAAAGGATGAAGCTCATTATGGCCGTATGTTTTAATTACCTAGGTAAGCATCGCTTATAATCAGAGGGTAAAAGGAGAATATACCGCGCGTAACCGGCTTTTTCATTGCGAGTGTGACGCGTTAAATGTTCATAAGTACAAACGGGCGACCTTTGTCTTGCTTTGTTTAACCGAAAATATAATTCTTCGCGGAATTAAAGACAGCGCACGCTGCCCGGTGGAATATACGGGGAAACTGGAGAGATGAAAACGGTCGTGGTTTGTCCAAGAGACACCTGCACAAACGCAATTGCCATAGCACTGCGACTGTGTTTTAACGATTCATACTTCCCTCTAAGAGGAAACGTAAAAGTGCCCCTCAATGGCGGCTTATTTTTAGAAACATTAATTTTGTAACGGTCATCAAATCGTTCAATCGATACGCAACACCAATCATAATTTGTCACATTATTCTAAAATACTTCATGAGTCTGTTAAGTTATTAGAAATTAACTAGTGTCTTGCAGCTTATTCTAATTATATACCTTGGTTAAATATTTTAAAAATAAAATAGTCGTTCACTATTAGGCACGCAATAATGTCGAAAACATACAGCAGAAATTTGCATTGCCCTTGATCACGTGGATCTCTGGTACGGGAAGTTCATAAGAGATTATAGCAATCATTAAATACTTGATGCAGGTAATTAAATATTGTATCTATCATTACTATCGCAACATTGGCGCACATTAATTTTAAGATGATACGACGGTTATCTCAGACTACTCGTAACTAGATTATTAGCTAATTTTGTTTGTTTACGAGGGAAACAGGAAAGCATGGCTCAGCCTCTGTAAGTGATTAACGAACAGAGGCGCAATTGCTACATTGTTTGGTTGCCAGGGTTGACAAGGCAAGCAGATATGTACTCCGAAATTACTGTTGCATGAATGCAAACGCTTCTAATTCTCTAATAGACCGTAATTACTTTTCTCTGTAGAGCTGCGTTTATTTCAAATAATGAAACAATTCCGGAAGTACAATTGGTAAAGGTAAAATTGCATTCTCTTATTTTAGAGGAGATGAGAATTAAGCATCGCGCTGTGCATAAATTTTAGAATAGAATATAATATTGCGGGAGTTGAAAGGGATGGATTTCTGCGAAGCTGTATGCTTTTTCAATTACCTTTTCAATTATGTATCAAGAACAGTAATGTTTTGTGAAATACATATATTCGTATTCTTTCTAACCTAACCTTGAATATTACATTTTTCGGATACAAGAACACGCAATACAGTACTGTTCTCCAATTTCTGTGCTACATATTCTACACAATTCGGTCTCGAATTTTGTTTCTAGGATCGCCGTATTCAAAATGAACATGCAGAGTCTAAATGAAATCGTTGCGGTTAACTTTTGTGCAGTCTAGCAAGCTTATATGTTTCGATTAAGGCAGTTCCCTCAGTTATCGTGCCACTATAATATGTATGGTTGCAGCTAGAAGCTATTTAGGACGTGAGCTTTATAATTACAAGGATAACGGTCCGAAAACTTGCAAATTCGGCTTATAACAAACATTTGAACTTGCCGTGCGACATTAAAATTAATTGGAACAATTTCATGAAATTATCAGATAAACAGGTGCTCCGCGTTTAAAGTTTGTAGCAGGTGTTCTGAAACCGGAAAATTAAACCACCATCACTATATTTGTGCGAGATTTTCAGTTTTCACTACTGCACCGACATTAAACACGATGCAACAGAATCGGTGGACAATTTCCACGCTGAACAAATATGAATTTGCAAATAAATATTACAGTAACCCGCGATTGGCACTCCTGCCCCGAACAATAATCCATAAAGCTTCTTCTTATTTCGATTTCTTACGATAGCAGTCAATTTAACTCAAATACAAAATTATAGAATCACTGCCAGTGAAACACTTCATAATGTATGCGAACTACATTATTAATAAGCTTGCATCTTCCTATGGAATATACCACCATTCGGCGGTATTTATTGTTGATCCACTACCTTCTCCATTATCCCCTCCTTCGTTAAACGAACTATTACTATACAATACTAAAACATTCAGGCAACGAAGTCTTAATACTTTATACACATGGCACATAATCACGAATCAGTTTATCCGCCAGCGTCACAAGTGACTAATCCCGTTGCTGTCGAGCAATAGTCTTCTCATTATTACGACCATGTGTTACCAACCCCGACTAACATCGTTTCTACGTAACGATCTAACATTAAACGTGACTTCGTTCGCTCGCGCGCGCTTGTACGTACGCGCTACGCATCCCCAGAGATAACTATAACCGTATACCGATGTTGTACCTACAACTGAACAGTAGATATTGCAGAAGGGTGGCTTCCAGCTGAAGTGACTGACCGCCCAAGAATACACGAATTCCCGTACACGTGGACAAGTGGCCACACATACATACATACATCGCCATAGGGCGCTGAAACGAGGGAAGAAATGGGGGAAAGGTTGGAGTTGATTGGGTGTAAGCAAACAGGAGTTCCTGGCCAGGAAATCCACTGCTTCTGCCCGCGTGTCCAAGCATCATCCCACATGTCACGCCACGCTCACGCCACGCTCACGCCACGCTCACGCCACGCTCACGCTCTGGCAACCTCACTCCAATCCTCCACCATGTCGTTCCTCCACTTCTCCTTCCGCTTCCAATGCCATTGGGATTCCTTCCGCCACCTAGCACGTCCTCGCATTTATACTCTTTCCCGGATGGCAATTCCCCCTTTCCCGTTTCTCTCTCTCTCCCCCTTTTTCTCTATAGATCTCTTTGCCCCTCCTTACACTTTTTTCGATATTTTCTTTGGAATATAAATTTTCATCCCCTTTCCTCATTTTCCTCCGCGGGCACTACTTCTATATTCGTTGCTCGCGAAGTTACTTTCGTTGATTTACAGTCCCGTCTTCTTTATCTTTCACTTTGTTCGTCGTATGTATTATGTGTAGGTGTGTACACACGTAAGCTATACATGGTAAATTTGCTTTTCTGCTCTGCTCTCTTTTGCGACGTCCCGTTTCTACCCTCGTGCCCGTCGTTTACCTTTGATCGGTCTTAATGAGGAACAACTGTACGGAGGCTTGTCGAAGGGTGGCAAGAAGGGCGGAGTTGAAGGGATTTCTGAGACAGTAATATCGTGCTCGAGAATACGTTTTTGAAACGCTAATGGGGACGTTCTGAACGTTCCGAATGCTGAAAGTAATTCGAGGAAAATATTATAGAACGGTATGTTTCGCTTTTGGTAATTGTTCGTGGATTTCAATTACCTATGTTGGTCAATATTGGAATATTTCATGATTTATCGGTTGCGAATTAATGGAAGATTTTAAGTAATTGATGTGTCGTATATTTTGGTATGTTTGCAATGAAATTTTGTGAAGAGAAACGTGCGCCATAAAATCGTGAGGTAATTATTTATATTTATGCGTTACAATAAATTACCGTTATTATTACTGTTGCTGTTATTTTTGTTATTAATAGAAATTGATACAATGTATTTAGAAAAAAGGGATGTACTCAATATCGGTGGGCCCGTATTAAGCTTTTACCACGATACACAATTGACGCCTCGTCCGCAAAATCCAATTCGTAGGATGAAGCACGAGTAACTGCGACAACCGCGCATTGGAAAGTTAGTATAGAAACGGCATTGTTATCGAATAGTATCTATCCACGTCCATTTCCCGAAGTCGTATATAAACCCTCTGGTCGAAGCAAAGTTGCCGCTTGTTAGTTCCTGCTGCCGTGACTTTCTTTTCGCTCATATACATAAGTACGTATGTATATGGTACAAAGTTGCGAGCAATTTCTGAATCCACCAGCTCATTTAGTCCATAACTTCTGCGTAACTGGATTGTAATTACCGTTGATGGAACATTACAATACATAACTGTCATTTTAAATATTATTCAGAGGTAGCATTTAGATGAAATTATTTTAAAATACGTTTCAAAATATTTATTTATTTTCTAAGAATATTTATTATTATTGTTGCTTGCAATTTCGTCTGTACAATTATTTAAACAATGTCTTAAAAATTATTTAAACAAATTATTTAAAACAACAAAACAATGAGGGAGCAATGCTGTGAAATGTTTAACACATGGTAAATTTATAAATATTATTTTAATGATACTTCGCGACCATTTTCCAGAACATATTCGCGAAATGAAAATACAATTACCGAAATACATGTACGATATTTGAATTTGATCGCAACAGAGATCTCAATTAAACGTTTCAAAATATTAGGACCGCCTTTATATTCAGTCAAATGTTATTACTTTAAATTAGTAGGGAATTGGCTTTAACGGTAGCTTCAAGTGTTCATAAATGGTTCAAGTTCACTCCAGTTCCTTGGGGTTGCGACAACATTTGACGCAACAGGATTCCAAAGTGAAAAGGAAAATATTTTCCCCCGTTGACGTGCAGAAACGCAGTCTCGACCGCGTGTACCCGGTATATTTGTAATGCGGCTTAATTCACAGGCCATTAAAGTCAGACTATGCGCCATTACTATTCGCTATACCTTCCGCTGAAAATTGCTAGCGTAAAATTACTAGCGGGGAATAGTATTTTCCCTGCTCGTTTATCGATCGCAATTTATTCTTGGAAATTTATCGCGACGCTGACTCCCAGCGGGCGATTCAATTCAAATTCATTACACAATGTCGCATCGATGGTGTCGAATTTTCACGTCAATATCTTACGTTTATTTTATTTCATAATCGACGACGCGAGATTGATAGCATTGTCCGTGCATATTTGAATTAACTGTAAGTTTATGAAATTTCGGTTCAATACGCTTGAACGAACCCGAAATTATTATTTTTTATCTCGCCTAATAAATATCCGTAGTGTCGAAACGACATATAAATATAATTATGAATACACTCGTTTATTAACTTTTACTACTCTGTTATATATAAAAAAATCCTGCCAGTAGTGACGACGAAAAATTAGATAAAGATCTATTGGTGCATAATAAAAATCGTAGATCGAAACATATGGGTTGTTATTATATTTCAGAGGAAATATTCCTTTTCCTAAATTATATAGTTCATCAATATGACAGAGAACTTTGAAGAACATGTTTAATTTGCAACAGACCTGAAACAAGAACCAAGCGAAGCTTGAAATCACTTCTTTTAACCGCGGTGCAAGTTTGTTGACAGATCATAAATCCTCCAAATCTTCGTCGCAAGAGTTCGTGTACACGAGATAGAAATTATAATAATAATCTACAAATTTTCTTCAACCTTTATTCCGGATAACAACCGCCTGGAAAATCCAAGCTATTTCCCTCTCACCCTGTACACCCTTGCACCCTTTCAATTAAAATCTGTTTCTCCTTACACAAGCAAAAGTTTGCACAAGCGTCGTCTGTGCTTCCCAGTTTACAATTTTTCTCCGCGTACATCTTCTGCTTATTTCACCCTTTTCTCAGTCGCGACTCCCTCGACCGGTTTCCCTGTGAAAACGCACCTTCACCACCGCCACTCTCCTTCCAAGGCTCCTTACGCGCCCGGTTGAAAATCCTAATGAGATCTTGAAAGTCTAAGATCTGATATTCAGCCCGTTTACCTTACTTTGTTTACAGCTGGAGCTCCGCGAAATCATTGCAGAACGGCGAGGAACGCTTCCCAACCCGGGCACAATATATTTGCGAACGAATCGAGAAATTCAAATGAAATCTCTGAAAACAGAAGGGTCCCATTACAGACTTCAGCTGTCTAGAGACAAGAGTCTAACAATCTTGCAAGAGTGTACCCTGCGCGCAAGCTTTATAGGGGGTATGTAATAATATTCGATGGGTACGGGAAAATGCAATCTGCTTGTTATTAAAGCATACCATTATCGACAGAGATAGTAGCTGTTAGGAATGGCAGAATCGAAAAAATATGATCTGGAAACCGTATTGCATCGCAGGTTGCGCGTTGTTCCTGTTTTGCAATTCTACCGGGCTATGGTTTTCTTCTTATTTTTTCGCAATTTCCTTTCGTCCTACCTATACTACGATTGTGCACACGTCCCCCGATAACCAACGTCGAGGTCTCGAATTCTAGACACCTTGTGCTCTTCGACGAGCGTGTCGCGGCAAGTGAAATCGAGCACTTCTTACCGGACGTGATATATTCGCGAAGAATCGATGGAACTCGTCGTGAATGTTTTCACCGTTTTCGTGCCATCATCCGGACGCTTCGCGTATATCCGTCTCGGGAGATCGATAAATATTGATTTTCGACGAACGGTTAAAACTGAGAGAACTGGGGGCTTTTGTCTCGCGTTGTGCTCGTTTAGTATTTTAGGTTCTGACTTTTTTTTATAAAATTGTACGAATATATCGCGCGTAAACTGTTTTTGGTATTAACCTGATTTTATAGTCTTTCTTTGCAACGTTCAGAGCCAATGTATTTTAAGTACTGGAGGGTTCTTGCTGGACAGTTTGAAAGAATACTGTATTTGATCAGATTTACATTTTGTTAGATAAATGAGTTATATGGCTAAGTTTGAGAGATGTTCCTAGTGTTTAATGATGAGCTAAATTCTACCGAGGATCGTTGATATTTTTGGGAATTGACTGAATTTCTTGAACTTTTGTCCTTTGAAAATTTTGAACGAAAGGTACATATGTCGAAAATGGAATTGCTGTTTAATTCGGCGTGTGATATTGCATAATAAGTTTGATATAATTTTGCAGGCCAATTATATTAACAAGACCTTGAAGTCTGCTGGCCAGAATAGTTTTCGGAGACTGGGGTGTTCGAAATGTTCCAACGCAAATCAGATAACACGCTGAATGGTGGCAAAGTTGTAAATGTCTATGCCTCGTTACGATAAAATCCATAGGAACACTCGAATTTCCACATCATTTCTGTAGTAACTTCACTCTGGTGAATGCAACCAGAGAAATATATATATACTTTAAAGTAACTCTCTGTATTTAAATAATATCTACCGGGGAACGACAAATATAGCAGCACTGTGTTTGAACTTATTGCAGTCAGGTGGATCTCTCGTTTCGTTAAAAACAGGTGATGAAGTTTGACGTCACAAGCATCATAAGTAAGGTAACAATAACTGGAAAGATCCCTGTAATTAGCTTTTAGGTTTGAGTCATTTGTTCGTTAATACTTTCTGTAAAAGGAGTACACGGAATTTTTGAATAAAACACGCATTATATGGTTATTGTTAAACATACAGAGGATGTTGTACATATAACGAAAGGATGAAAACAGGGTTGCATAGTAATAAGACGTATCTCCAAGAAGATACACAAAGTTTCCAAAAAGTTACCGCGTACCATACTTTATTTTCTGTCGCCCAGTGTATTCAAGAAAAAGACTTGTTCTTCGTTTCTCATATCGTGATTTCGAATTCGACTTTTAAGTTCCTTTCACAAAAGTTCAATACGATCGACATCTAGCGATCGAGAGGGTGTATGGAGTGCATGGAACAATTCTGGAACGTTGTTGCAAAGAATCCCTTCACCTTTTTAATTGTCTGCTTGGAGCTCTCATCCCGTTAATAAAAATTAACAAATATCACACAAACCTTGTTACACAAACTGTCACATTTCAAGATCTCGCTTTCAATATTCACTCATCTATACGACTGAAATTTGCTGTCTAGAACAAACTGTACAGCTAAATAAACAAAACTAAATAAAGCCATCAACCTATTATTCCCCCCGCTGATCCACTTGAAATATAAATTCTAACATCACTTAATTCACAGAGTAACTAAATTTCGGGAGCAGGTTTAACAATAACCCAAAAGGGATTCCAAATCGTTTCCAGCCCATCGTTTCCAATTTTCACGATCTACTATTTCGACGTGCCGTCGCAGGGGTCAACGTGGCCGTTTGCGAAAGGAAGAGCGAGCGGATAGACATCCCGAAGGGAGCTTATCGATCCGCGACAGGGAATCGTCCAATATGAGCTAGAATTACAGCTACGTCGGCCAGTGTACAGAGAGAATCCCACGGTTTCTTACACGATTCGAGCGTGTACCGTGAAACGTCTCCTCCCGCGGGGCAGAACGCCACTGCTTTTTCGCTAATTTGACACGAAACGTTGTCCCGCCGTATCGGAAAAGTGGCGGTTCCCTGATACAGCTTGGCTATCGGAGCGGCGCGTCCTGGGGATTCTTTGGGAACGCTTCTCGCGGTAGAGACAGCTTGAGAAGCAGGAACACCCATTGGACGTGGTCGGCGACTGTTAAGGATATCGGGGGAAACGTTTCTGAAAAATTCTCACGGAGGAAACGATACATGGAGAAATAAGAAGAACGATGCTTATGATGGGGATGGAGTACACGGTGCTCCGCAGTAAATTTGAAAATGATCAATGATGGACATTTTTGCACAGAATGTTAATATTGGTTTTTGGGTGTGAAGGTATCGTGAATTGGTCAATTAATGTTATAGGCAGTTCCGGAATTGGACTTTATTTCAATACTGGAGGAATGTAAAGTCTTTATGTAACAATATATGTATGTCCTGGGAATCAATTATTGAAGGAATAGAATATTTTAAAATTTAGATACGGTCAAATGATATTACATTTGGGGAATGGGATCCTTTTTTCAATAATAATAGATGGAATGCGTCGTATCGATTAACAATTATCGAAACGCAATTAATATTATACTTCGGGAATACGATTCTTTTTCGAATAGTAATGAACGAAATATGAAGCCCCGATTTACAATGTATCAGCTGGGAAATAGTTATTCAATCAACCGAAAATTGTAATTGTATACGAACGTTACAAATGTTTGTATGAAAAATATATTTCCCAGCATATTGGGAATTGTGGCTATTGAAGCCTCTAACTTATAAGTCACAAATAGTGACGAGTGAAACAAAGTGAAATGAGGAACAACGGTTGGAAAAGATCGGTACAATACATACATGTATCGTAGGTAGAAGAAATCTTAAGGATCCATTATTCATCGATCCTTCGAGTTAGGGATATGCCAGTAATGGTTTTCCAAGTGAGACACTACTTCGATAGAATAGCTGTTTCATTTATGTATACGATGGGTGTCGATGGCATTTGTGCCCGGAGGAGCTTGCAGAATTGGTACCAACCTTTATATTGCTATTCGTGTCGAGAAACGTTTTCAAGACACGATATAGCACCTTTAAACCAATCGACGAATCTGATGTTTAAGTGAAACGTCTATAATGTCCAATTCGATCGTCGTGGAAATAGCAAGTGTCCTCATTTGTCACGTGTCGCACTGTCAATTGAACTCGGCAAAGGTAAATATTAACTCGAATTTTCCATTTCCAGTCGAACTAGGAAAGTTTTAGCAGAATGCCACTCATTATTTTCCCTAGAAAATCACAATACAAGTTCATATACGAAATATCACGCATGCGTTTTAATGAATGACATGAGTTTCATTTGTTATTCGTTACATATATATTAATAATTAATTCGAACAAATATACATCAGTGGATTATACGGTTTCTATGAGTTTTGTATACAGGTATCCAGGTGCAAAATTAGCCATTTTCAAACATTGTCCATTTGCCTCGCTGTTCGACCGAGTTTCTGTCTTTTCGTAAACGTAAAGTTTCATGTCATAATCATTCCCCCTCAGTTTCGCCGTAGAAATGCGCATATACGATCTGCAGAAGTACATTGGAGCGTTATTATGCACTGAAGCCAACGTGCCCGAGCAACTTCATGCGTCCAGAAACCTGGAGCATTTTCCATTCAATGCGCAGCCCGCCGAAAGGGCTAAATGATTTTCTCCCATGGAAATAAAGTTTGCTACGGCGTGGGCATTCTATCGTGTTGCTCCCATATTATCGCACAACCAATTTATGCATTAAAATTTCCATGAATATCACGACCATAATGCAATAACTTGAAGCTACAGTTACACCTTTCTTGCGGGTTCCTGTTCGTTTAAACGGGAGAATCGTTTCTCGAGAATGTACCAAGGTTCCCTGAATCCTTTAACATGGAAAAGAATATACGTAGAAATGGTTGGAAAACGTTCTTCATCAACTTATGGTAAGAGGCTTAAAGTATGCCGCATGGGGCAGTGGCAAGGCAATAATACGTTTTGAATGTACGTATGCATAAGTGTACATGGTGTATTACCTGTGGATAAATTCTAAATTCTACGTGTGCACACATTGGGACTGAAATCGGCCTTTGCTGATAAGCTCTCGCAAAAACTTCACGAAGGATACTGTGTTTCCGAAATAGAATTGAAATCTTTTATCCGCAAATCGAGATAATTTTACGAATAAATATTCTAATTTAGTACGATGACGTGTACCTTCTATTCTAAATTTGATCTTCGCGTCTTATTTGATTTGACATCGATTCCTTGTTCGCAAAGTTTCTCATTAGAAGAACATTTCATAATGCTTCGAGTAAAACCGTGACGGCCGGAAAAATAATATTAGACGAAGATTGTCCTAATAATAAGCGATCAAAGCAAGCCAGCCTTTATCAATGGTCACGTGCCACTGAGCGAAAAGCGCGCCCGGCATTTGACGATATCACTTACTGTTCGATTGCTGAATTCCGATCACGCATCGATCCGTGATTACCCGGCTAAAATGCTATCTTCTAAATTCGTTTCGGAAACAGCTAGCTTTCTTTCAAAAAAAAAACAAAAGAAAATACTATACCGACGGTGTGAAAAAGAGAAAATAAGAATGCAAAGACAATTACGATGTAAACTACTACAAAATCAATGATCACGTGAACGAAAATAAAAGAAACATATTTGTATATAAGACAGATTTTCTTTATTTAACACGTAGCATTTAGAATGTAGTTGATTACTTGGCAGAGGATGGTTGGTAGATCGAAACGAACGTATACGTATGAAACGGCATCGATGATCGCCGATGCTCAATTCTATTTAAGAGCTTTTTAGTCTGAGTAAATGCGAACCAAGCACATTTGCCTAAGTAGTCGATCACATTTGCGGTATGGATTGGTTTTGCGATGGTAGTAATTGCTGATAATAGATCGGCTTATTCTTTGATCTGCTAAAGCTATGTAAAGGCACTGATGATATCGTCGCCAGCGACTTTAGTCTTGGTCATAGACACTAAGTACGAGCCACTCTAATTGTAAGTGCCATTCTCAAGTGTCCTTTGATTCAATTTGCACGGACGATTACCGGGTATGATCCGGCTCAGTTTGATCAACTGAATTTTCTGGACAGTTACTGGGAAATAATTTGAAGGTTCTCTTACTGCAACCTTTCACTACCTTTCACTGCCATGTTACACATTTCATTATTCTTACCGCAGAGAATATTATAATACAGAAGTGGAATTTAAAGTTTGTAATGTTATGTGAAAATATATGGTTCTTGCACGAGTCTCTATCTTTAATGTGATATTTTCAATTAAAACTTTTTTAACGATATTAAAATTGTCAAAGGTTTCTGGATGAATGTTGAAATATTGAATAGCATGTGCGTTATAATTATATGTATAATAATTACGTTTTTGGAGCACTCTGTTTGATTACACGAAGAGCAATTTTTGTAGAGCACAACAGAAGTAGCGAATGAGCCTTTATATTTTTAGATATTTTTTCATGCTTACCATGGAGTATGTGAAAAAAAAAACAAAGGCTTATTCATTTCGATTATTGTCGCAAATGCACGTATGTCCCTCGCCGAAATTTTGAAAATGCTATAGATACTTCTGCTGCATTTTAATAAGGCAAGTCAAACACAGTTTTTAATGGAAATAATTACACTTCGCGATGCAGCGGATTAATAAATTAAAGTAGAATAATTATGTGACGCATTGAAGATAATAGAGCACTAAATTTGCTCAGTGGATTCCAGGTCTCCACTTTCGGTTAAGCCTGCGATTAGGATTCTCCTGATACGATCTTATGAGGAAACTTTTTCTCGAATTAAAAGCGAGTAGTTAACAAGTTCGATGAAAGCACGAGTCACGTTAATAGCGTAATTGAAATAAAAATGAAATCCAATGTACCTGAGAGGAACGAAATCGTGATCCCTTGAATGAGAATTGTTAGTACAATATTTGTCGGATTGTTATCGGGCAGAAATGTTGTAACATATTTAATTTGCGCATTTTCATTCATACTTTCGACAAAAACGGCCCTGGGTTGCTGCATTCACTTGTTCGTAAAATTTAACTGTGTTTTAAACAATATGCATAACAACATTGCGCGGCTATGAAAGGGAACGAATTTACGTATTTATATTCTCCATACACTCATTTGCGATACTCACTCCAATTCGCAATACGTGAAATAGCACAAATAATATTTATTCAACGAAACAGAAAAGCTGTCTTCTTCAATTAATTTTCTAATATTACGCATTTTATTCCATATTCGATTTTCGCGGAATTAAACGTATTACTCATAACTTTGGAAAATATTTATACGGAAAGCGTTTCGTTAATTTATCTTTTATCAAATTTTCGTCAACATTTCCAAGTTATGTCATCAATTCAGTTTTGTATCACGCCAGTTCATTTTGTTTCGACACATCCTACAGATAAATTCGTCCTCCTGTTACACTTATTACAATACCAAGCAAAAAAGATCTAAAAAAAACTACACACACGCGTTACAAGGAACACAAAAAATCGTAGGCAAATAAAGCAGGAAGAATATTGATGTATCAAGCTCGGCAATGTTTCCCGAAACACGCCATTTTTCATTTCGATAAGTAGCCGCGTCCTCTGAACATTGTTCACGAAACAACATTCTAATATATGGGCTACCCGGCAGAAAGCTACTAAAGCAAATGTTTTATTCATAAAACGTTGATATGATATAGCACCAGGAGGAATATCACACGGCTTTGTTTGTATTCCATTCCGTATTACCCAACCTTCCCATTATGTGGAAATGATACAGTGCCGTCTATATCGAATATGCAGACATTGCACTGCATCGATAATAACTCGACGAGCGTTATGCGGTCATTTTGGATTTGCAATTGAAAAATTTGCCCCCAAAGGTCATTGCATAAGGCAGCAATGGTTTACCTTGAAGCTGACCTATCGGAGAAGCATGGACCTTTACGTGCATAAGGTGACATTTAAATGTATAATGTCTGCCAGAATGAGGGGAAAGAAATCTTCTTCATTACGTTGAAAATGGTGCAAAAAGTGTGGGGAAAAAGTAGTTTTTGAAAAGTGAAAGGGTAAATTGTGTCAAATATCGTGCGTAATCCGACCCTCTGAGAGTCGATTTAATGTTTAATATAGAGTAATTGGAGCGAGTGTTCTGTATACGGATTGATTATATTAATGTGCCCAAAGCTTGGCTAAAAAATTTGTCGAGGAAATGATGATTTATAAGTGATGTATGAAAAGGGTATAAAACCGAATGAATAATATAAAATTGATTTCGGTCTTAAAGAAGGTAAAAGTGGGAGGCTTCGTTACCAATAAATACGAAGGCAGTGTATATCAGTAAAGAGGTCATCGAGCAACTTCAATTAGAAAATACGATATGATATATTCCTGATAAATCTACATAGCTTTTCATTTTTATGTAGCTGACTAGAGTTAACTGATGGGTCCCATGATAATAACAATTTATCGCAGTTAATTAATCACTCTCTGCATCTCCAAAGAACCAATACACATCAACGGTAAGAGAAATAATGTGTTAAAAGCCAATAACTATTCAGGGAAGCTCTGTTCAAAATGATACGTATATCACTTGAAATGAATATAAATTTAACATTACCTTACCCTTACTCAAAATAACGAACAGTTCGGAAGTCGAGGTATTGCGAACGCAATCAAACATTTAACCGTTAATTAGACCTTAATTATCACCAGCTGTAGAACGATTGATGAATACAGTTAGCTCGCGTCTAAACGCCTAGCTAAATCTAGATGAATTCTAGTTTTAAATCGGGTAGTCGTATCTGATCGGAGCAATTGAATCGTACGAAATTGAAAAGCATGGAAGAACGCGAATCACCGTGCATTGAATCAGATCGAACGAGTTCGGATCTGTTCCGATCTGAAAAATCGAATCTCTAGAGGCAACGCTGCGATTACACACTTGCTTGCAACAATAGAGAGTGAGGACAAATCAATGAACGCTCCTCAGAATTTTAACTTCAATGCTGTTTTTTTGCACGTCGGGTTCGATGACGAGATTTTTACGGGAAATGTAATAGTAGCAAATGCTTAAAAGTTGAATGCATTGAACCGAAGGGAAAGATTTGGAATTAATCAATGTAAACTGCGGGACAAATTGTATTATTTAATTATATATCACACAAATACGTATTTAATGCGTTATATTGGCTATTACGTTGTGGGTGCATAAACTGCGTTTCAACTTAATTAATATAAATTATGTTTATGAGTCTCGAACGTGCAGTTCGATTGCACGTGTTTAAGAGAAGGCTAATGTTTCAGAGGTATTCATTTGTGTAATCCGGCAATAAATGGAAATTGGGCACATTTGCATATCGTGAACGTTTTAATAGTCCGTCTCAGACAATCATTTTTGTTAAAATAATAGACAAACATTTTAAGAAAAGAAACTGTGTAAAAAAACAAATATCGTACCGCGAATGTAACAATGTATCAGCAACTCGGTTTCATATAATGTTTCTGAAAATTCTGGGCATTCATGGATCGTAGAACAATTTCAATACTGCTTCATAAAATATTGTATACGAATAGAAAAATGTAGGATTGAATATTCGCCAAGCTAGGAAAAACCAAGTGAAAACAAAATTGAATAGAGTGCCATAAAAGAGTTGCAATTTAATTAATTTACCAACTTAATTTCAGCATTCCATTTTACAATAGAGAAACTCAATTTTTATAAATCAGGAAGCTGCGAATCTCTTTCTATATTAACAGGAAGAAATCGTTTTCTATCGCTTTAGTTTTCCGAGATAAATGGGAAAATAAGTGTCCCGATTCGGAGTTCATTGTCTGTGTGACTGTGAACCGAGAGAAAAGGGAACGATGGAAAACGGCGAGAGTGTCTGGTAGCAAGTGGCGGAAAGAAGTAAGTAGATGTACCGTCCTCCGCTATGAATTATTGACGACGAATTCACCTAAGAATTTTAGTAAATAATTTAACGAAAACACCGTCGTAAAATTATGCGAGACTTTCTCCCAGACACCAGTGGCAACCGCCGGAACTTTCATCATGTTTTCACGCGGCCAGTCCGCAAGTGTAAACTTGTCAGAAATAAGCGAAGTTTATTGTTCGCCGGGGTAACGAATAGGCGCGTGAAGAAAGAAAATTAGGGTGATGGTGTGAAGCAATCGGTAATTGAAATCTCAATAAGTAATTTCAATTTGTTGCTCGATATACGTACGTTTATCAAGTATCGAATTTTCAAATGAATTAATCAAATATAAAGCAATAATACTTGATAACCATGATCAGAGACTAAAAATAATTGAAGACAATTTATTTTACGAAATTAAATTAGAGCTCTATAATAACATTTTTCTTTCCTGTTGTACACTTTCAATTTAATTTCAACAGTTTTAATTCTGTTTTTGAATGGAATTTTTGGCGGAGATCTTTGTCCCACGGCGATATTTAATTAAGATAACAAGGTAAAATTAGTAAAGATATGTTGGCCTATTGTAAACTATATTCTTGTATGTGCATCACGACAGCTGACGCATTAAAATTGTATCGCGCAAGGAAAAGTAGCACTGGTAAGGGTAGAATAAATGCTATCATGACTCGAAGTATTTAACAGGGATCAACAATTAAGTAAATAATTGATAAAGCACGAAATGGTAAAATGATTTATGAAGCCATTACATAAAACGGGACTCGCATCGCTGGCGAGTGATATTCATTTCCTTAATTATTATTGTTTTCTGTTATCGCGTGCAATGATAATAAATTCCCTTCAAACAAGTTATATTTCATGTTGCAAACAGCCATGGACAGACTCCTCACGATTAATATCGTGAACAATGTTTGCCCAAGCGTTATCAAGACGACGATAAAATTAACTGGTATTTCAAAAACCCTTGATACGCGATAACATCACCCCATCGCGATACGGGACAGATAGCATAATTCCCTAATCGAAACATCGATAAACAATTATCCCTTTCCCCGTCAAGAAATAAAAACGGAACCGACCAAAGTGGAAGCACAGGGCGAAGAGAACGATACTCGGCAATTATTTAACGTCACGAACCACTGAAAGAGTTCCCGCTTCCTGTTACCCCTGGACGAACCAGAGGCGACGCACCGTTGGCCAGAAATTATCGCAAAAAGAGCGCCTATTTGGAGGCAGAGAAAGAAGTAAGTTCCAAATGAAAGATAAGAATAGAGTGAAAGGGAAGCGGCGGCGTCGGAAGGCGAGGGTTGGAGGGAAGCGATGGGTGCGCGTGCCTCCGTTTTAGAGGATAAACCGAAAGATAAAAGTGTCCCGACCGGAAGTTTCGTGTCTGTCTCCCCTCGTTGAGGGAACGACGAACGAAAGTGAGTGAGAGATAGAAAGGGATAAAGGAGGGAGAACGATTATTGTACCATTACTTGGCGCGACGAAGAAAGATGAACGGAATGATAGAGGGATGGAAGGAAGGAAGGAAGGAAGGAAGGAAGAAAGGAAGGAAGGAAGGAAGGAAGGAAGGAAGGAAGGAAGGAAGGAAGGAAGGAAGGAAGGAAGAGTACGGTATAAAGTAACGCGAAACAGTGCTGCATTATTCACAGCATGAATTATTGATGAGCGTCGCGTAAAATATGAACGCTGGCGAGTCGTTATCAACGCCAGCGCAGCTCGCGCCTCCTCTTTGTCTCCTCTCTCTGTTCTTTGTGACCACGACCGCTCTCCTACGCGCTCTCCTACGCCGTCCTCTCCTTTTTCAACCTCCTGTGTTCGCCACGACACACGGATCGGACGGACGTACCGTTTTTCCGACGTTGCTGCACACGGCTGCGACCGAACAAATAGGATGGGACAGACGACACCGCACATATTGTATTACGTCATATCCTCCGTTGGCCTGGGATCATGCTCTCGTTATTCCTTGGCCTGTTCGCGTTTTACGTTCGCTCATTTCTTCCCCCGATTCTCCAGGCCGCCACCTGTCTCTTTTAGCCAAGCGTTGATAGTTGAACGTCGTTCCACATTTACCCTCGTCTCTGACTTGTGTCCACGCGAACACTGCCTGGCTTCTACTTTTCTTCTTCAACCCTTCATACTCGGCTCCGTCTTTGGAGCGATAGGAAAGTTTTGTTGGCGATTTCGGTGATGGCCGTTTGGTCACGAAAGTGTCCAGCACCGTTACATAATCAGTTGATTGTACAGAAAACTTTTATTAATATTGGTAGCAGTTTTTCGTTGACAACCGCGAGCTAATGTATCTTTGATAAATGATTTGCTGTTTAACTTCAATGTCTTCCGAGGAGAGTCACTTACGATGTCGTATGTTCGTAGATAATAGGAGATAATTTTACGTCAATAGTATTGACGGTAGGATTTATATTGATTATTTTCTACTCTTCTCGGTTAGTAGACACCCCAAGCCCTTTTAATCACGCCGTATAAAGTTGAGTTAGACTAAATTTTAACAGAATAGGGTAACTACACTATACCAAAAACGTCTGAATTTTCATTCACCTTTCAATCCTTAATTTTCAAAAATGTCTTCTCTAGAAAGTGAAGGCCCTACGGAATTGACTTTATATGTATATACACTCTCCGTACGAAAAGCGTTAAAGACTGTTGATAGTCCAGCCGTCCATTTACTTCCACATTGTAATAACAAGCTAAGAATCGAGAAATATATAGATATGGAATATTTTGACACGATGATCACCTGTTAAAGTGCATTTTTGCAGCCTCAATGACGCGGTGGAACGCAAATTCTGACGTTGAGGACGCGCCCCATCGCATCGGCCGGGATACTGAAGGTGTCTCGGCGGGGCGGGCCGAGGATCGTGGAGAATGTTCACACGTTATCGCGGCGTTGGGAGGAGAGTCTTCTAATTTAGAAAATTGCTCGCCGGATCGTCTGGCTCATCCTACCAGGGAATTATTTATGCTCCTCGAAATTGGTAATATGTCCTTACTTTACATACCCGACCACCGCCCCTCTAATACGCCGGGTAATGTTATATTACATATTCGTTCCGCCCCCGTCGCAATTCCATCCCTATAACGCTGTCGCATTTTTTATCGTACCCCGTCCGCGCCTTTTTTGCCGCGGGCGAAAATGGATTTTTGAGGCTACGCTCCAATATTGATTCAATTTAACCTTTTATTTCCGCCGCCAGTGCTCGTCTCCGTTAAAGTTATATGTACATACATAGGGAATTTCGCACCGGGTTGCTTTCGAGGGTCCAATCCTGTTTAAGTCACTTTATAAAATTTACGTTTCTCTCGTGGAGTCTGCGTTTAATGGATGGAGAAGTCCCGGATTATACGTTTTAAGTTTTATTCTTCTCTATTGATCGTTTCGTCTTTATTGATTCAACATTTTTAGATGGGCGAGTGTGTCGTGGTACGCGCGTGAAGTTTTAGGTGGAATTGTGAGGGAATGTTGCTTTGAATTATGTTACGGCGACGTGTGTTCGAATGGAGCGCGAATATTTTGAATTGGACAAAATTAAAAGGGAGCAATTGTTGGAGATATTAATTTGTTTATTTTATTGTTGGTATATTATATTTTTTCAAACATTGTATTGCTCGAATATTTGAAAGTAGAGGTTCGTGTGCAAGTAATAATTAGTATTAAGTTTGGGCTTAATGTAGAATTGCAAATGTCATAAAAATATGTGCTGTTTGTTTCACCGTTCAAATTGAACAGAGTTAGATTGCGAATGCATGATAAAATCGTTGGAAAGTTTGAAAATGTCGCAAATTAACTTTGCCTTCGACTCCAATTTTCTATGGATGACCAAATGCACAGTTCACAGAACTGATAAGCATAATTTATCATTTCATACTAGAATTATCAACCTGTGCGACAATCTGATAGAACAAGTTTTGCCATCAATTGAAAATTGATGGTCGCGTAAAGAAGTTTATAAGAAAATCAAATGTCTAGGATGAAGTAAAATGGACAGCTGGACGGTTCGCGATAAATTCGGAACGACCTAGAATAATTTTCCTTCGTTCATTTAAGAACACTAGCTATAAATTAGTAATAACAGTACCATATAATGTAGAAAATGGCGAAGAATGTTCTCAAAAATCGTTTCTTTATTAAAGCGCCACTTCAAAATCTGTCTTATATAAAACTGACTTAAATAAAAGAAGAGGAAGGAAATTGAATCAAAACACCTTCCCCGCTCGTCCATCAAAGTGAAGTCAATTTATTAATCGAAATGAATAGAACAGCACTTCCTTTTTCTTTGACATAATAATGGCAATTTAAATGGAGTCACTGTGCGCCAACACCTCCTCATTATTTTTACCCGATCGAACGATCACTGGTGTCCACAGCAAACGAGTCTCCCAGCACAATTTCTCGCTTCTACGTTTCCAAATTACCTACACACCAGAGTTGATTCATAATAACGTTCGAAATATTCGAAATTCATTGCGTCTTGAATATTTCTCCCAAGCGAAATTCTACTTCCCCCTCTTTTCTTTTCGCGTGTCATCGGCAAAGAAAACGCGCGACAGAAAAGAAAAGCGAAAAGGAGGAAAGAACAAAGCGTTATCACTAATAGAGAGAAAATTTTGCCTGGCTACAGCCACGTCCAGTCTTCGTCTCGTTATTCTCTTATTAGTACGCGTCCCGATTGTGTATCCCGGCTTCGCGTAACACCGCTGTCCCTTCATCAACGCGAGATCGTTCATCCACGTAAATACGCCGTGAGAAAATCGTTTAAGCTCCCACACGGAAGATCCTTTGCGTTCTTGTTGAAGCCGAGATAAAAGAAAATACTAGAGAAGACGACGACGACGACGAGGAAGCTCGTAAATGCGCCTTTAATGACGGTCGTGAAAGATTATCCCGCCGACGAACTCGTGTGTTTCGTTATTTATCGTCAATTACTTGCACGTGTAACTCACCGTGCCCGGAAGGGCAAAACAAAGGCGGTGAACTTTGTAAAGTCTAAGTTTATTCAATTCGTCCCTCGTAAAACCGACACGATGGAGCTTCCGCGTCGCTCGATTCAATTATGACGGCATGATGTCTTCGAACGATGAATTATTGAAACCTCGTACGTGTCTTGATGGAGTTGCTATGGAAAGTTGTGGGTTTAATGTGCACTGGATGACGATGTGTTTCGTTGATGAAGCGGTAAGTGGTATGTGGAGGGCGAGCCGGGGATGGCTGTTGGGAATTTTGGTTGTGTCTAATCTCGTTGAGGTACATTTTTTAGGGAAGGAATATCGTTCGGATTAAGATCGTGGGAGATATTTATGGAGATAACGTGATATATGGGGCTGGAATGTATGTTGTTGATGCACCGATAGGGGCTATATACCGGTGGAATAGGAAATTGCTGGTGTTTAATAGATGTCTTGTTATCTTGAATATTTTTGTAGCTGTCGTAACTATTGTTGTAAAAATATCATTTGTATTGCAATTGTGGAATGTATTTGCGGTAATAAATGTACTGTAGAGGGAGACATCGGAACTGTTCATTATTGGTTGCATTTAATTGCAGTAATGCCACTCTAAACTTTTCAGTAAAAAGATTTATTTATACCTAATTAAATTTCGTTAATGGGCTACATTAGTTTGCTCCGTAATTGCACTTTGTGTGAAAGTAGCATATTTCCAATTAAATTTCGAATCATAACATTTGCAGTGTGTATTTGCGCTTTGAATAAGTTGGCAATGAGTGATTGCTATTAAACGGAAATTGATAAGTAATTGGGGAAATGGACAAGTGGATCGCACCCTCGTTCTTTTCCTAATCCTTAATTACAAATGGTACCTGTTTGATAATATACGACTATGAGAAAACGTTTCATCAACGAGATTCGAGATAACAGTAGAATGTAGACAGTGCATGTAGGTATTATAGCGGGGAAGATATTCTGTGCATGAGATACATTTCAATGCCAGAGCTCGCTTATCTCGCCGCCAAAATAGTTAAATTTATAAGCTAGTGATACGACTACGAAAAACTGATAACACATCGTGTGTGCACGTGTGTAGTTCCAGTAAAATTCAGACTTTTTAATTTTCCCTGTATAATAAAATTCGTTGATAGCCAATAAGAAAACTTTGAATTCTGATGCAATAAAAAAGATAGAAAAACATTCAAATAATAATAACTTTATTAACATTAATAACAACCAGTCTACCAGTAATACATGTATGTATAGCGTTAAATTAATCAACCTACGAATCAGTATTTATATAAAGTCTGCAATAGCACTATAACAAAATCGGACGCAATTTTTGTAACAATATTCCTGTGCCAAGCCATATGAAAATGTAAACGTAACAGTCACATCTAGAGACACGCTGTACATTTATTAAAAGTGGCAGCAATTAAAATAATTTATCAGCGTTACTCAATATAAATTACAATATACAACAGAGACACGCGAGTATGGAATATGTATATATTCTATTTCGTTAACACAAATACCAGCATTCCATTCACTACCATCCTACAAAACTCAACACCCATATCTTCATCAAGATACCCCCATCAAATCTAGCATATATTCTCCTTCTCTAGCCGCCGTGAAGTCAGTATACAAAATTCGGACACGTGTCGAAGTTTGCAAGCCCAGTGACAAAACCAAAAAAAAAGAAATGAAAAAACATACTAGAAGGACGAGGAACAATTTCCTTTTCCCGTGTGCAACGACACAGGGCTTTATTACGCTTTAAGGCGTCGCAGGTTTTAAAGACGAGGAGACGGGAGGGTGAAACAGGACGACGATATAACCGAGAATGGGGCGCGTCAGCTCGTCTAGAAGGATTCTCGTCGGGCGTCGCGTAATCCTGAGGCGTCGATTCTCAGGGGCACGATATAATTTCATAATCAGAAAACGAGCGAGCTAGGAAACGGTTTCTCCGATCGCACGTGAACATCATTCCAAGTGCGAGCCGCGGCGGGATCACGTGTTAAGCAGATATATATACGGTGACGATGGGAACACGGGCGAAATGGTTTCCGCCCGGTAAAGGAAACCGCATCCGACGATATTGCAAAACAGCGAAAAGGAATTCACGAATCTACCGTTACCCCTGAAGGCTTGCATTATGACGCGATGCATAATGCAACGTGTGCACGGGGTCCGTGCATCATACATAGCAATGTCGGCTGGATATGATTTCGAAAAGGATTCCCCTCTGTGCTCGTTTTCGTCCCTGTTTCTCAACCAACTTGGCTATATTTACTTGTGCGAGAATTTCGATCGCGGTGACCTCTTAGCCACGATGGTTACTACCCGCCTGACTGGATAGGACAAGTGGTTGGATTTTTCTTTTTTCTACGTTTTACTTGGTTTCGACATTTTTGTAGAAACATTGCTCGACAGAGCCGTGAAAATTTTTCTTCACGTTTCTGGGAGTTTTGTATGAGGTGTTTGATAAAGTGAATGTTTTGGGGGTGGCGGGTTAGATTGATGGGGTGATGACGACGGGTTCTGTAGCCGTGGGCAATCTGAAGGTGGAATGCGGTTGGTTGGAAAGTGTACTTTGATGGATGTTATTAAATATGGGAGTTAATGGATTGCTGAATTTTAGTGGGAAATAAAATAAATGTTGGAGAATTCGGCGAATGATTAATAACCTAATCGAGACTGATTTTGATGTTTTTACAGTTTACTGGAAGTAGAAGTTTTCATTGGATGATTTTTTAATATTTCTTGTCTCGCGTGCGAGACCAATTAATTTAATCTATGTTATAGAATTGCGAAACTAAATTGAAATCTTAATTTTGAATTCAACACCGTTCCTACGTTCTCAACTTGAGTGGTGATTAATGGAATCTCGCGTGTGCGATAATAAGGTTCGGCACTAACTCTTGCTCCACTTCCCTTGACCTTTTTACACGGCAGTGAATTATTCATTTCTTCACTTGCGACACATTGAATATTAATATATGAATCGACAGGGTTAAATACTTTTATATCTAACGGCAATTTGTATTCAAAATACATAAATATTTTGTATACAAAATTTAGATTATCTATGTTCAAAAATAGACAAGAAAAGTGCGAAAAGTTCGATATAAGTATGACACGAATTATCGGATTTTATAATACTGTAGATTTTATAATACAATAGGTTTGCTGGGAAAAAGAATGTTGGTGAGAAATCTTCTCCTGATAGAAGAAGGGCATAAAGGAAATTCAAAATTGACCGAGGAGAAATGTGTGAAAGGAAGAAACAAAAGATATAAGAAAATAATAGAGGAAATGGAGCGCGTGGTCGAAATACTGTCGAATATGAAAATACAAGAATCTGAAGAGAAATGTAACATTTCTTAAAAATAAAACGTTTAAGTAACTTCTACGAAGGCGGAGGAATTGCTGATTAATTTAACAAAAATAAATAATTTTGTCTTAAAAAGTATTGCCCGTTAAGGAATGTTACAGAAAAGTTGGAATCTAAAGTTAGTAGAAAGACTGAACATAAAATTGGCGGCAGCACGCGTGACAATTCGGGCGACCAGTAACAATAAGTACGTGAAGGGAATATCAAATCTTGTAAGCGGAATATCAAAAAAGCGAGAGCTTCCGCTCCTGAGTTTGTACCTGTAATACCGAGCTGGGATATTGAAAAATGACGCGTCACACGGTTTTGGATACTATCCTGCCACTGCTATCCTGATGTCCTCGAGCTTCGATCTCCTAACTTTTCCTTTAAAGCTACTCTCGATTTTGTAAATAACACACTAACCGCTAGATACATATTTCACACTTTACTCGACCACTGTAGGAGCTCTTAAAGAACATCGAGCTCATTCCACACGCATATTGAACTGTTAACTTTAAATGGTTACTGACCGATATTCATTTTACGGCACGATCGTCCTACTAATCTTTCGCCAATCTTCTGCGCTGAGTTATGCATGAAGATTTAAAGACAATGATCCAATATCGCAAGATCATTAAATGTATAATACATAAATGTATAGAATACATATTGAACCTGAATTCAAATGAAATTCCATTAATCTTTAACAAAGATTTAATACAACAGGAATGATTTTTATAATAAGGAAATGATGAGGAATACAAAGTGACTCCTATATTAAAAAGACTTCTCAGTTCACCATTTACATAAAAATGATTACAACTGCATGCTTCGTAACTTCAGTATTATAAAACATAAAAAAAAGAATGAACAAATTCAAACGCCAAAGAGAATACCACCCCTCAAATACATCAAACACCTACCCGACCAGAAAACGAACCATCACAATTCTCCAAGAACTCCCTAATCGGACTCTTATTTGAATAACAAGAGTAACACGCAACGGTCTTTATACCCAGTGTTACAAGCAAATTATTTCCCCGTAGCTCGTAAGGTTAAACGCGTGCAACACGCTCTCGACAATACAGTCTCGGCGTATGCCACTGACGTACTCAAACGTATCTTCTCTAGACGAACGTTAAACGTAGTTTCAACGGTATCGGTGTCTCCTCTCTGCCCGGCTATCCTTGTAACAGAGGGTTGAAAATCGAGGAACGCGCATGGACAGAAGAAGAGGTATTGAGAGAGGCAGAGAAGAAGAGAACGGTGCACACACAAGTGCACGTGTAACGCTGTTCCGCTGTTTACACGCATTCCGTTCACCATCGATCCTCTTTCCACGGGGCTGGAGGGGTAGTTCGGTCCTCGTTCCCATCGCTCTTGGGATTGTTTATAAGACTTCCGTTAGCCGCCGCGCTTTTCAAAGCTCAGACCAAACGTTCGTCCCTCTCTCCTTCCTTTCATACCTCGTGCAGGTGTCTTTCTCTGACGTTTCTCCTTTTCTCCGTCACCTACCCTCTCCCGTTGCACCAACTCGATGCCAGGCAACAAGGGAGATTGTATGTATTACCTCGCCTGTCTGCCGCACGCTTGCCCCGGCTCTTCCCAATCTACTTTCGAATCTCGCCACGACCGATACAAGGCAGTGCGCTCGCAATGCAATGCGATCAAATCGAACCCTCCTCGTGTTCTGTCACGGACTCGAAATCCGTACTGTGCACACGTACACTGTATATACACGGGTGGCCTGTACACACGTATATATTAGATATTTGTATGTACCAGGCGTTTCAGAGTTGCATCACTGGCGCACGGTGTTCCGCCGGTACGTTGTCGAAGGAACCACATGTTTAGCGTGGGGCAATATGAATAAACAGTTTTCTGTGAGCTCGGCCTTGTTTTCGAATATTGGGCTTGATGCGTTCCAGGCGGTGTCAACGCGGACACCGTACTGGTAATAATTGTTCAATGGTGTTAAAGGTAGTCGAAGGTCGCGTTTCTCAACTCAACATTGAGCGGTGGTAAATTTGGAATCGGCGACGATCAATTGAAGATAAACAGTAACAAAGACATTAAGCTGTTACCTTAAATGTGACTTTTTATTACAGAAGTTATTGTCAAGTATGCATTAGTTTATTAATTTATCTATCAGGTGTTCGTGAATTTCAGATTATAGAGACATGGGTTGCGGTGCCTTTACAAATAAATATGTTGGCTCACGCTTCGAGAGGGTCGAGAAACCCTGATCGAGAGAGATTTAAGTTTGTATCAGGTCGTCTTATATGCAATACGATTTATTATGTTTGGTACGTATGCTATTGTAAAATGTATCAAAGTTCCATTCACTCTCGAATTATTCTTGATTACAACCCTAAGGAAATTGATAACAACGAATACCCCTCATTTTTGTTCACCTAAAGCGCGCGATCGAAATTATTTATATTTGCCAAATACACGTCGCAAAAAACATCATGGCACTAAGGGGATGATCCAATAATACTGAAACACCTTGTACAATCTAGATGCATCGACTAGATGAGGTCTGGTACGAATGGTATGTGCACACGAATCTGCACACGTTCTACTTGATTTTTTCGTGTTGCTTTACGTTGGTCGTTTGGCTGCCGTTACGGAGACAGCGTTTGTGGACCGCGGAAAATTTGATGGAACGCGGTGAACGCCGGTGTAGGTAGACTTTTATCTACGTCGTGCGCCGACATCGAGGGGATTGTAGGGCCAGGGTGGATATATAGGCGAGAAATGATCGATGACGGTCGATGACTTTCAGCGCGTGTTGCAATCCCGCGCATTGCAATCGAATCGTTATTAAGTCGGCTGGAACGAGATGCCGGGGATGATTCCGTGTCGTTTACGGGTTCTCTGCGAGTTCCGGATTTTATCTGTCCGCGATACGTTTGAGCAATGGTATTACTGCTTGGTGATTCGAATTCTTTAATTTGCGAGATAGTTGGGCGATATTGAAGTCGTTCGAAGTCGTATCGTGCTTTTAAATCGCGTAGGTATTGTTAATTTTCTCGATATTCGTGCAAGGAATTGTCTGATATTATTGTCGATTTGTGGTTTATAATTAGTATCACTGGTAACAAGTTGCAGCTAATTGTAATTTAAATGTGGACACTGTTTGGAGTATGGTCAAGTGGATCGACAGGGCGAAATTAGAGTGGACGATTGTCTATATAATTCTTAATGGAATTCACTCCCATCTCGTTATAAAGTGATTTTCTGGTCACGGATGAACAGTCCTTTCATCTCATTAATTAGAGCAAAAGTAATTAGGAGTTTGCTCTGTGTTAGTATAAATAACCCCTTACACGTGGCTGTCGTATTCATCCGTATTCAATCATTTCACACGCTGATTTATAACCGTTCAATGGGCTTATTACGCGGCAATGTCTGAATTTAATTATTTGCAGGGGCGTGTTAAATTATTAAATTACTAAACAGAAAATGACGAAGGCTATCGGATTGAATGCGACGCGATTAAATTTTATTATCGATTATATTGCTGAAACGAACCATCTACTTGTTACAATGTTCTTGTCACACATAAGTGACATCTCTTTTCGTTCATTAAATTTAAATATCGGCATCGTTTGCTTATATAAGTGACCCACTCCGTCGATCAATAGCTCGTAATTCTATTCCAACTGGAATGATAGGGCGGGGACAAAATAATTTTGTATTGCTATTCTCTTACGGATATCAGAAAAATGACACTATGTTACGGTGGAGAAGAACTTTATATTAAAATGATACGCCCAATGAAAAGTGAGGTCAACGTAAGATGAAACTTAGAAAATTAATATCGCTGCCGATCCATTTGCTTACAAAACTTACTCCGATTTGTGTTGTAATGCGATATAACTTGGTCCATTTTCAATTATGGAAAATTCATAAGAACAGTTTACCCTAACCTTTGACAAATATATATGCAACCAAATCTGTTTTATATCAGTGGAGACATAACGTAATGTCAATCTCACAAAAAATTAAACATTTCCAATCAACGAATATTGGCAACGAAACTTTTGTACGTTGTTAAAATGCGTATTTGGACCTATTATAATCTACGCAACAAATTTTAGACGATTATTTCGGGTATACTAGATGAAATCCCTATCTTCATCATTGCCCATTGTTTCCCAAATGACAAGACAACTATTATGACTAAACGAAGGGAATCAGTCAGCTCACAATCAATGAAAATGAATATATCCTTCTTCGTATCGCATTCATCCGTAGTGTAATAAAATTTCCACGATGAAGATAATACATTTTTCAAACGCGCAACGAAACGAATTGGTCAAATGTTATTTATTTCCAGCAGGTGTGGTATACTTTTCACATAATGACGCGCGCATTTATTATTTAAAACAATGCGCAGAAATCTACGGCAAGAAATGCGGGCCCTACCGCCACGATAATGAGTGTGCCGTTTGAAAAATCGCACAAAACGTCGTTTCCTTCCTGGTTTTGCTCTCATCTGCGATATATTATTTCGCCGTAACCATTGCGTTGGAATTACTAAATTAATTCGTACAAGTGCTAATGGGTTTCAACTTTTTCAAATAATATCTACGATGTGTTTCTTATAAGAATAAAATACTATATGTTTTCGTAATAAATGTTCGTCAATTTTCGCAAACATAGTAAAATAATTGATAGCGTTTCGCGGTGATTTTCGTATAACTGGACTGTCGATGGAAAAAAGGAAGATCAAACGGATGCAAGAGATGTCGACTGAAGAATAATTCTGAACTGGAAAGAAGAAGAGCAATAAAATAATGAATCGATTATAACTTTGTTATAACTGAAATCCTCACGGTTTTGTTTTTCTTTGCCGTTTTAACAGAATATTATGTCTCATGCATATCCATTTTAACATCACGTTTCGTTGCTTTGTTCTATACGATCAAGTATGTTTACTTTTTAAATTTTTATAACACTTTTCATTTCGCTTCTTTATTAGTAGAAAGTAATTTATCATGACGATTCTTCTTTTTAATTGAAATAACGAAATAAGAAAATGCTATAACACTGAAAACATTGCTCGAAACGATTAAAAAGCTGCAAGTGCCAGGAGAATTAACCAAACATCAAATGTAAAAAACGAATAGAACACGAAGTGCATAAACATAGTGAATTTAATAGTAGGACTGTTTCATCCAATATATCGTTCGTTGCTGGCTGACGAATATTCTAAAATTTCTAAATACCTCATACGAAAATGAGAAAACTACATTCGCAATGCTTCCAACTAAAAACAGAAGGCATTAAAGTTTTTCTACGAATGTTCGCCATAGCAATTTTTACGCGCCTTGTTCTCATAAGGCAAAACTTCATAGCAATTTCAGCTGCCCCATTATTTTCCTCTTTACCGCGAAAAACATCATCTGATATTCATTTTTCCACGCCGCACAGTCGTTCGATTATACTTGGTGCTAACTGGACAACATTATTTTTTGCGGTTTTGGTCTTATGATTGCTGATTTAAATAGATTGTGGTATACCAAGGCAGACAGTGAATCCAGCCAGTCATTGGCCAGACACCCGCCACTTCAATATGAATAATGCTACACGTCCGGACAAATTTTTATTTGTTATTCGGTATCATTTTTGGCATGTTATGCGATATCTTAAAAATGATAGAAATTACTGCCTTTAAGAGAAATGCACGGAAATAGTAGTAGCTCAATTTAAAACTCTGATATTCATTTTTCCACGCCGCACAGCGGTTCGATTACACTTGGTGCTAATTAGACAAGATTATTTTTGCGGTTTTAGCCTTATATGAGTATTTTATTGTTAAACAAAAAATCATTTTTACGTTAAAGTCTTCTTTTAAATAACAAATTTGATAACATAAAGATATGATTAATTATATAAATTTACAAAAATTCGTACTGCACTTGAATATGGAATAGAATAAAAACATTTTTATAGTCCAAATCATTATGTCCAAGTTTACGCACAACTAGTCTAAGCGCGTCAAAGGCGGAAAAGCTAAGAGTAAGGCGAAGTCTCGTTCAAATCGTGATGGAACACTTGGCGGCAGAAGTACTGGAATTTTCACCAATAAACCAGAATTGGTGTGAAATGTACTAAATTGTAAACTATCGCAGTATAGGATATATTAAACCTGATCGATAAGTCTTAGCGGCAAGGAAGCTCGGTGGCGAGCATTCAGTAATGGCCAGGCGGGTACGCTAAGGTTACGTTTGTCGTGTAGCATACTTTTGCAAATTTTTTCAGGTAGAGCATAGTTTAAATGAAAGCTTAAAGTCTCCACTTTTCACGCACTTAATTTTAGCGCGTGAGGCCGCGTGGAGCATATATTCCATGACTGATGAATCGTAACGTAATGTCAGTTTTTACTAAGAATTAATTGCCCCGCTAGAACTTCGATTTACAGCAATACAAAAAAGTTATTAATAATATTGTGTTATTTAAGGTAAAACAGGTGCTGTGGGATGCTAAAACCATCATGACTTTAGAACTTAAATGCATCTTAATAGCATTGCAGGGCATTTCTGTTGACCGATGAAATGTGCCCGATTAATTCTCAAAAAATTGTTTGCCAGAAATCGTACTTTGACCGCTCTGCAAAAATTGTAGAAGTGGTTTTAATGTTTTAATATTCATAAGTTTTAATGTTTGGTTATTCTGGATTACATTGAAGCTGAAAAACAGAATCTCGACAAAGCGAAGAGGCGCGGAAACAAAAATCAATTCGAACATTACACAAAACCTCAAATTTATCGATATTCGATATTTATTTAAAAAAAAGAAAAAACGGCGAACAAAGTAGTCTCACCAAACCGATCCAGAAAGTTTAACAAATTCTCCCCGGGTTCTTTCGCGTTCCCACCTCGAGACGCGATAACATATGATCCCAGGGAGGAAAAAAGGCTACAGAAACTTCTAACTTTAATTCGTTCAGACCCGGATATCTAACCGGCGTTTTCACGAACGATCAAGGAAATGGTATTTTCGCCAGCAAAAAGACCGAGTTCGTAGCCACGCTCGAACTCGGGCCTCACAATCGAATCGAACTACCCCGTAACGAACGTATGCTATCGCTGATCACTTCTTTTTTTTGTCTTCCTTTTACCCATCACACCCTTCGTTCATTTGCCGTTTCTTTCTCCATCGTCCACGGGGAGGCAAAGCAATGCGCGGGACTCGACCCTTCGAGGCTGAGAAACCCAATTGAGCTCTGGACCGCAGTTATCCGATTACCACTATACTACTACTACTACACAGACACAGACACACACCATACACCTGTACGCCGGTGCACGAAACGATGATAGGGTGAGAGCGGTGTTAGTGTGCCACGGCTGGGCCCGTTCAAGATGGAGATACATCCCGCGAATGGAAGCGAGCGATTAATCACGTTTTACTAGACTTCGGTCCGAGCCAACCAATTTGCCCGGAAAGGTCGTTGTTTTCAGATAAGAAAACGAGAGAAAGAGGAGACGAAATGCAGGTAGTATTCCCGCGGAACAATCGACGAGTCCAACCGTGATCCAGAGTATGGACAAACAATCTTATCAGCTGGCCAAGAGATAGGACTCTCAATTTCTTCTCGTCTCTCTTTCTGGTTTATTCTGTGTGTGGGTGTGCGTTTGTATCTTCGTCCGAGCTTTAAGTTCGGCCCGTTCTTCGTTTGTGTCCCCCTTTTTCTCTACTCGATACTGGCTCGAGACTCAAATCTCTATCGAGCACCATTGGATCCTGTAGTTCCGGATGTCTTGGCGAATGCAACATCCTGTCCTCCCTTGCGGACGGATACGGCTTATCGCTGAGAACGATGCTCGCTGATAAATATTGGCTGATAGGAATATTGTGGGGAAAGCAAACAGGTGTTTTAGGCGGAGATAATAAGGGCGAGTGTTTCCCTTGCCGCATAGAATTTTCAGGCTGCTTTTATAAATCGTTTGCATTGCTCGCTTGCTCGTGCACGGTTGGAGTATTACGTTGGTGTTTGAATAAGTTGAAGTTATTTTCATTTAACCACTTGTTTCTCTTGTTTTCCGTTGAATCGTGTGCAAATTGAATTATAATTTATGTATTTTGTTCAGTAAAATGCTGGTTCATGTTACTGGTTTGTTAGAAATGGATAGTATTCCCGAATTTAGAAATTTACTGAACGCCTTATTTTGTATAGCTCCGAACTTCGACAGATTATTTATGTAAACGAGGAGAGAATACACAAAATACAATGGAAATGTTTATTAAAATTACTATTGAAATGTTTCGTTGTTCTAGATGTGGTTCTACGAATTCTGCTCTATGATACTCCCCTCAAAGCGGACTAATTCAAAGGAAATTGTTTCTACCTACTACTCCTCCTCAAATGCTTACGCCTCTTTCTTAGTTACGAATGGTTTCACACTATTCGAATATTAAAGCTAAACTAAACGGTTCTACTATGAGCCGACACGACGCAAATACCAGTATCTATGTTTACGACCGCGGGTTGCATTTAGACCAACTACTTGTACAGTAGTAATTTGTGGATTTAGTCGACCATAAATTCAACAGTTCTAACACTGATTGCAATATGATGTTGACGTAAGACGCTCTATGGAAGATATCGTATATACATATACATATATATGTATATATCGAAGTGACAGAATTTTCAATTAATCCAACAGTGGATTACATTTATTAGTATGTTCATGGACCCGAGATAAAATTAGTTCGTGTCTAGTACCTCACCGGAAGAAAATCAATATTACTATATTATGTATATTGTAAGCAGTAGTGAAGCAACGAATTCAGAGACTAATTTATACATGTTATTAATTAAATATTGATAAAATTTATCAAACGATTTCCGTGTAGAAATACTGTGGATAGATATTTTCTCGTAAAATGAAATATTGTGAATAAGAGATGTACTAATAAAAAAACTAACGAATATTTAATTGAGTAATGTTGCAACTGGAAACATTGAGCACTTGTAGGTTGTTAGGTAGTTGCTCCAGGGGAGAATGGTAATGCATCCTCGTTAGTCAAGCATAATTTAAACTGGATCGTGGGTGATTGACATCTGGACGAGGAAACTCTCTCAGCTATCCACCCCCGAATCAGAATACAATGTGCAAACCGAATCTCGATTCCGCGACACAAGCAGAGAGTCTACCAATAAGAAGAATAAATAAACTGTATAATACGCAGCAATTCCTGGACCAAATTGAAACGAGCACTTTCTACTTTCATGCATCGAAAATTAATATTAACTCAATCAACTAGTAACTCAATTTTTCTTCCGAAGAGAAAATATATTTCACAATGAAGTATGGAACTATCTGACGAACAGTCTGACAAACGCAGCACTAAGAACTAATAACTAATAACTCAGCAATAATGAGTACAAATTGTATCAGAAATACCACAGCTGAGATCACGATAATCTGATCACAAATTCAAATTGAAAATCTTCAGATCCACTTAATCGCGCCGTAAATCCGCGCTTTGTTTCACAGAATATTCACGATATCGTCCCGCTAACCAAATCGTCGCCAAACTCTATCCCCGAGCAGACTTGGCCATCAGCCAATGAGCCAGACCCTGTCGACCAAACTTATTTCATTATTTTTCTATCAACCGTGACCCGTTGTCGAGATGTGAACAGGTAAGAGAGCCAGTCACCGCAAACTTATTTAATTATTCGTGTAGCGATCAACGAGCTCACGTTTCGAAGCAACAACCTTTCCCCGACAAAAACGACGTTAGTGAACGTGCCAGACAGAATGAAACAGCAAAAAATACAAAACACAAAAAGAAAGCAGAACAGAAAAACTGTGTTACAGAAGGAGTCAAGAAAAGGAAGGAGCCAATAATGGAATGTTGAAGTTTAATTGAAGATTCAATTTAAATGCGCGACGGATGGTGGTTGTATAAGTTCTGTTTGCAAGTGAGTAGGTCTTTAACAAATTCGTGCAGTATCGAAGCGTTGTTCGTTGAACCGAATCTACTTTTATATAGAACTCTTGAAACACTCGAAATGTAAATTGTCAATTCTGGAATTTCTTCGACTAATTCGGTGAACTGTGCAGCACTCGTTCGACAAGTGCCCTCTGTTCACAGCACCTTCGCTAAAAACCGTTCAATTGTTTCTTGTTGCGTCCGAGGCACTGTGGTTTAATTAAATCTCGCACATCATACAATATCACCAGCACCTATTCCAAACACTGACAATAATCCTTCCGAATGCCCGATCGCCAAGATACCAAGAATAATATCTCGTTGCGGGCCTCCTTAGACCCCGGAACCACCGTTTTCCTTTACGGTTTCGTCGAATCGGCAAGGCGGACAGATCTCACACGGCTGCCTGATAATTTATTGTCCAAATAGGTCGATTCAAATTCCGCGGTATCCATTCTCCGAATCCGGCCGCAGAAAATTCCCGAGGAGAGATTCGAGAGAGATTCGAAGCGGACGAAGCCGGTTCCCGGCAACAGGACCCTGAACGTCTCCCCGAAGAGCCCGACATCCGACCCCCGGAAGCATTAAATTAACTCGCGAACGACAAGCCCAGTCGACGTCGCGATCGTCGTCGTTTCTACTCGCTTTCGCCGGGTAAACATCAGCGGCAGAAGTTGACCGGGAGCGAGTCTGTCGTTGCGACGTCGGTTTCCAGGTCCTGGCGCGTATCCTGAAATCATTCGGCTAACTGTTCTCCCCTGGCTCGTGTTTGGCACAGGTTTCTCTCGTTCCACCGTTGCATCTGCGTCGGACGTCGCGCGCCACGGTAACCGGCTGTTTCGCTATGCCAAACTGTGTCGATCGCAATCCGCGAACTGCCGCGATGCGAATTGATATCCAATTCGGGCCCCGGCGATCTGCGAAATTAGCGGGCTAACTGCTTTTGCACCGGGGGGAAACGTTCGGCCGATTGCGTTCCAATTTCCGAGTTCGCCGAGAACTGTTTGACGATTGACTTGGACGATCGCAACGGGAACGGCCGCGATTCTCTACGTATACATATAGACACGTTCTCGTTGTTTCTTTCGTCTGCGCGAAGGAAAGGAACGCGTTTTTCGGTCGCCTTTTCGGTGGTTTGTTCGGGACCATTGGCCATTCGGCGGGCTGGTATGAACGTAAGGGACACTGCGTTTCGTTCGATTATTCGTTGCATTTGCTATGCTTCGCGGATGGAAGGAATAGTATTGTTTCTTCTTTCCCTTTGGAGTGATGGGTATATTTGTAGGTTAGTGTGGAAGTGACTGAAATTATGTCCGCTTGTTTTTCGTGATTCCTTCCATTTTTTAAGAAGGAAACAGTTCTTTGGTTGTTTTGTTTTCTTTACGACGGTGTAGTGATATTCTTTGTATTATTATATTTAGATAGAAGTTTTAGGACGTCTTATGGGTTGTGCAATACAATGGAATAAAGCATGTATTGCTAATTTAAATAGATTGTGGTATACCAAGGCAGACAGTGAATCCAGCCAGTCACGGGTCAGACACGCGCCACTTCAATATGAACAGTGCTACACGTCCGGAGAAATTTTTATTGGTTATACAGTGTCATTTTGAGCTTGAGTTCTGCGACGTTTAAAAAATGGTGGAAATTGCTGCATTTAAAGGAAATGTACGAAAATAGTAGTAACTCAATTTAAACTTTCAAATCGATATGTCTGTTCCGCTTTTTTAACAGTCACGAGGTATTGCCTATGCGTTATAAAAACTATCATGTTTTGAAGAAATGTAGCAAAAACTACTATGAAACTTTTAAGATACTTAAGAATAACCTGTTTCAATATAGCTAACGGTGAGCTATTTTCAATTTGATCTTCTATCTTAGTCTATTATGCACGCGGGTTTCAAATTCTCGAATGCATGGGATTTATTTAAGAATTGATGAGAAAGCAATCTCTCCGCATCGAAAATATCCGCTTCTTTCCTGCCGATAGAGAGCGGAAAAGCTGCAAAGCGAGGAAAATCGATTTTAATGAATCAACGGGTGTACATGTACGTAGATACACGTTTATTCTAGTATTCTAGCCGAACAAAATATCTTTGTCTTTTGTCGAGTGTCCGTATAAATGCCGCACAGCATCGATAAGACGAAAATACAGGTCTGTATTAGTTCTGGCAATCTATAAAAGTACCGAATTTCCCTTTTAGCTCGATTCTTCCGTACCGGTAAGGGTACTCTATTATTCCCGCACCGTGTATGATAACGATGCACATCTGAGGGAAACTAAAGTTTGTGAACGCAATTGCATTAACATGTGCGTAGCTTTCCCACTCAAAATTTAGAATGTTTTTTTCTTTAACAACACGAAATAAACGAGATTGACAATATTTTAAAACGTGCCTTAACATTTAATTTCTTCTTTTCCTTTACCGAACTTTTAACGCTAAAATAATGTTGCAACTGAAATAATAGATAAAGTAGGAAGTTCAATTCGACCCGCGTTTTCAGTTGTGAAATGGCAAGCAGAGCCGAGCTAAACTAAATTGAAGCGAATTTGCGAGTCGAATCGACAAATTTCTTCTACGACGAGGGGCAACGAAACACTACGAGCAAACGACACCGTTGACTTTTCCACTTACCGATTGGCACGTTGACAGCAAAGAGAACGACAAGGGCGCGATGGCAGAGCATTGTGCACTGCATGGAAAACGCGGTGAATCGTCGTCGGTTGATGGAACCAGCAGCTGCTCCTTTTATCTACTTAACCCTGTCATCTTCCACGTGAACCTCTGTTTCCAGTCTTCTGACGCATAGCATGCCTGAAATAATATCGAGAACCATGGTTACACATCCGTTAATCGTCATACATTTATCCGCTTCTTTCTTTCCATTTTATGTGCATATGTATACTATATGCCTCTGGCCATTCCTCCTTGCGTACGGTGTACCAGTTGGCTTGATGCTCGAACATTGTTTTGAACGAACGGACAGAAGGGTGCCTCGTCATCAGACCGCTTTATCGGTTGTTTCCACCGAACGAACTTTCGACTAGGGTACCCTTGCATCGCAAAACTGACTACCCTAACCACTGCTACTATCGTTATCTGGACCGAGCTGCCGTTTCTCCGCGATGACATTCGAACCTGTTCCAGGGAACTCGACTAACAGGCCGACCGAAGGGGAACTCTGGTTGATGTTGCAGAGACGGGAAGAGGTACCGATGTCGTGTAATTGTCAAGAAGGAATTCGACAAAGTTTGACGACTGACAGAATAAAGTTACTTGACATCACGTACTCAGAGTGTCGTTAGCGAGATTGGATTTGACACATTCGATTTCTTCCGTTATCAATATCAGCGTGAGTCGGGAAGGGGTGGTCCACTGTTCTTTTTAAATAAACAGTGCATGGTAAATTTAACAGATATCGAAAGTAAAAAGAATATATTTGATTAAGTATGTGTCAAATTATAATACCAAGGTAAACTTGAAATATAATACCAGGGTTCAAGTAAAAACTACGTGGTTTGAATATAGTGGGAGAGTGTATTTGTTATTTGGTCTGTATAAGGCCGTCGTACAAGCAGTACATAATGTGAAAAATATTGAATATGCTTGTGAAATCGCTTGTCACAATCTCACGCGTCGAACCCAATCGTCTAGTTTCGATATATGGCTGTACTGCTATTAACACCTCGCTTTCAGCAAACAAAAAGAATATTCAATATGGCCTGTAAACAGTGTTCAATATACTACTAAAATAAATCAAAATCGAAGCATATATATATATAGCCTGTAATCTCATATTCTGAGACCGATTCATCTCACCCGGAATCACCTTAGCGTATTAATAGATGCCGTGCTTTATAAAAATGATCGAGGTTTGTTAATTACTTTATGGTCTGTCTAGCGTGGCAAGGTTTTATTATATTTCCGAGAACAGAAACATTTTAGCCAGGGAAAATATTTATTAGCGCCATCTAAAATAATTCAACCAGCAAAATAATAAATACCTTATTTGAAAACTGTTCCAAGGAGTTGAACAAAAACTTCTCTTTAAAAATGCCATATTGTACCTCATGTAGCCCAATTTCGATATTTGTCATTTAATGTGGAAACAAAAATATCCCGAACTTACATTTATAAAACATTTCTCCTGCAAATGATTTTCCCAAATCTCTTAAAATTTGATTGGTCCCCCTAAACTAAAATCAATCAATTTCGATTAATCACCATCGTTTCACCCCATACTCTAAAGCTTTAAAAACAATTTAAAAAAATATCAACATCCGCCGAAGCTGTTGGCAAAACTGTTAAAAATATAAACGTCAAACGTCCGTCCATTTCTCGCAACGATCACGTACAAATGCGAATAAACGCGTGCCCATCAACCCCGCGCGTTTATTCAACAAAACGAAAATCTGTAACGCGCTGGTATTATTCAAATTATTATTCGACGCGTCCATTCGACGACCACGTTGCGATTTCCCCGGCCGACGGGTTAACGCGAGATTGTTAATTTTCCATATTCCACGGGACATGCGTTCACGACGACGTGCACTCCGCGCTCTCCAACACCGTTGAGCAGATTCCGTAGCCTTTCCGTTTCACCTGCACACGCAAAACATACGGACGCAGTTTCATCGTCAATAAAGTATTTGTAATGCTAATCCGTGGTCCATATAGTTGGCGAAGTGGAGAATCATCGTCGTCGATGAAAATCGTTTCGAATCATCGGGCCCCGATTGATCGTTTACATAGATTCCCGTGGACGGACGCATCAGTAAATTATTAATTACCACGAGCGTGGCCGATGGGTTTGCTTTAAAGCGACATAAACAATATAACGACCGCGTGCATCGACGGTTTTACTGATTCGCGCGACATTGATTTTCAAAGTGACCAACGAAATTATCTGCCTTTGCTAGTCGCCGCTGCTTATTCGATTTACGAGCCACCGGCTCGATGAATTTCATTATTAGCCCACCCACCGGTGTTTGAACACGGTCAGGGATATTTAACGTTCCGATGATTTTTTAATTTGCCGTAACTTTGGATTTTTTTTCAGGGCAGTTCGGGAAGAAGATTTACTTTGGCTTGGAAGTTTAAGACTAGAATATTTGGAAATTAATCGGTGTGTTGAGATTAAACATGTTTGTGCGATCCTGTTAAGATATTTTTATATTGCTGTAGAGTTTACGTTCATTCTTTTACATTCGCAACTGTTTTTCAGATAAATATTTTTGCAGAAAATATTAACTTTGAAGTGTAAGAAAATCGTGACAATTTTTATTAGTGACACTAAAGTTAAGTTGGATTGATTAGAGAACCAAGTATTGTTCCTTCTAAGACAAATTTCGTATTACTTAGGCGAGTGTTTTTGTTCATTCTGTATTTTCACGTACAAGATATCACAATCATCACTTGTCAGATATACTGTAATCTGTGTAGGAAAATAATTGCTGAAAATGGGTTCAAGTATTATCATCTATAATATTTATAATATGATATAATATAATAAAGTTATTTGCGTAATAACAATTAATATTTGCGAGTGACACTATTGTTTCCAATAACTTCGAGAATGAATTCTGGAAGTACTTCATTCATTTTACTCTACTCTGTAGCTTTAAAATTATAAAAAATTGAACAGAACTTCCAGTGCAATTAATTTCGAGACGTCCGCGGACCCATTTTAAACGAGTAATCTTTTATCGACGTAATTATATCTGCGTAATATCGGTACAATTGACCCGTGGTGGGAAATAGGCGTGAAAATTACGACAGACGTGCAAGTCAATTTAAATAAGGTACTGGGATCATTGGTTACACAAATTCGTGAAACACGCACGAGAGGAAGAGTGCAGTTGAATGTAAATTGTACAGTGGGTCGTATGTTGCGGGAAACTGGCGGTGTTTGTATTATAGCGGCAGAATTATTTAAATTGTAACGTAGGGTGTAACTACAAATAAATTACGGGGTGAAATGTGTCGCGTGTCTGCGAATATAACACCACGTGAAACGCGCTAAGTTCGTGTACACGTTAGAAATATTACAATGTAGAATGAGGGTGGAACAGACGATACCATAAATTATATATATGTAATGGTTTTTACGAAACAACGGGATGGAATTCAAAGGAATGAAGCGTTGACGCTAGTCCCTCATCTCAATAAAAATTAGGAAAATACATATTTTATTAGCATATACGTAAAAATAAACATTTCCAGGTAATTTGTATTTAAATAAGTTTCATTAGATTTAATTTAACAATTACTTAATTTATTAGCTACTCTTCCTCATATAACCATATTGCTCGTGTATCGACGAGATGTTGTATATGTCCCTTTTTCCGATTCGTACAATATTTAAACGAAAAGACGACAACAGGATTAACTAAATAACGATGAGCTTTTGACTTATATATTCTCGAGGGTTGGGTATCGTCGTTCGTTGAAACAGGAGAAAGTTTCGTATCACAAAGTAAAATGCAGCTCGTTTGAACCGTGAACTTTGAAGGAAAAAGAACGACAGTATCTTTGTGTAACCATCGCCCCATGGTTTTGATGGCCACTTTAAATGTCGAATCCCTTTGCGATAGGAGGCGAAATCACGAGTGCGACATTATAACAAACGTTTCTAGACTCAAACTTTTAATACCCAACGATCTACAAGAGAACCTTCATCAAAGAGTTGTATAAAACCCGTATGTATACTCGAATTGTATACTCGACATGTATAACCTTCGTTCAAAATAGAGCTATTGTGCTCAGAATATACATACTGCATAATCTACATAAAAATAAAGGTCACGAAATTTATACCTTTTTCTATCTGTGGTGTCGTATCGGTCACGAAATTCGTAACTTAGATCACGACAGGAATAACGAAGAATGGTCGTACATCAAACTCCGGAGCCCTTGTTCCGTCGCTATGGTTAAGGTGCAAGACTCGGCTTGCGCACATTCAAAATCGAGGTTGTAAGACTCGATTCTGAGAGAAGTGTCAAGATCGAGGTTGTAAGGCTCAATCTTGGCTTCTGAGGTAAAGCGATAGTACTCAAGATCAAGGCTCTTCTTGTCTCGAGGGTAGTCGGAATACAACTGGTTTCCTTGTCGAACGTTTGTCGAAACGTCGACTCGGAAATAATTTTCTACACGCTGATTGGATATTAGGAAAAATTACTAAATACCAATCAGAGTGTTTTGTAGGTGTACCCGCACCCTTCCTTAGCGCCCGAAGCGCGTTTCTAGGAGGTAAGTCTAGGAGGTGTCTTCTCACATTGCCAACAATTTGGCAATGCAGCGGAATTTCCGCCAGGGTGTCCAAACATGTGCTGCCAGATGTATGTTGGGACCAGCTCCGAGGCCCCTTTGGAAGTCCATGTTTATAACGCATGCAATTGACTGTTGAGATCGTGGGTAACCTGAAGGCGTGTAGCTTCTGGATTAAAGATGTAAAACGATTTCCTCAAAAACAGTCTTATTACTTGCGCGTCATAAACGTGCTAGCTATTTTCACGTGGAAGGTTTTTCCTTGTGCCGATTGCTAGCCGCCTTTTTAAAAGGTACGGTGTTTATGAATCTATCGAGTAAGCAATCGAACAATGCTAGCTGCTTCGTTCGCGAAGCAGTAGTGTCATTAACAGGTTCTCGATAATCCCTTGACCGGGGGCTGAGGACCGCGCGCTCGACGTCCCATTTCGTACGGAGGCCTTTACGGCGTAACGCTATCACCCTACAATAAATTAAACGATCGGAAAAGCATGAACAAAAAGACAATGATATTTAAAAAAGCTCAAGTTTTTTATCCTCTTTAATTGCACCTGTGTAATTATTAAACCTCCAAAAGTGAATAAAGAATCGAGGGACGTTTATTTCCACATTAATATAAAATTCGACTCCAAGATGTTCAAAGCAAAATTAAGACCCAAGGTTTGATCTACGCCTGTCAAAATGTTGAGCACAATATTTGTGAAACTGCGGATTCCTTGGTACGTCTTCCGCAGCAACGAAACGACGGGGCGACATAAAATGCGAAACACGAAACACGAAACATGAAACACGAAATGCTGCAGTTCGTTACCGGCAAGGTAAAGCCGATCTATACCACAAACAGCAGAAGTAGCGTCGGAAGCAAGCAGCAGCGGTAGAAACGAGTTGACTCTTTCACGCAGACAGCTCAACAAAAAGAGTTGGACGGGGTTAACTCTAATTTACATTCGCGCGTACCTATGTACTCTGCCTATTTACAATGCACCTATGCGTATACACAAGCTGCACCGCGACCGACAGAGAATGTTTCGAGTTAACATTAAGACGATTTTGAAAGACAACCTTTTCCTTCGAAAAGCCTGGAGTCAAGATGACTCGGATTCGGAGTATGGAAGTCTCAACAGTCTGTGATTTAAATTTAATAAGGCGGAATCTGGACGAAGTAGATTTTGTAATCTTTCAAATATTCAATGAAAGGTGCAATTAACCTAGGGTTAATTACAGCGACACAACTGCATCGTCATTTTATACGTGCTAAGACATAAATGTGTCAAAATATTTTTATTCTCGAGGTATAATGATCCATTTATCGGGTAGAAGCATCTCGACTACACCACAAAGTGCAAAATAATTGAAGGAGCTCGTGCTTAGTTCATGAATCCCATATTTGTAGGATTATTTTCCAGGGGAAATTATGATTGCCTTTTCTTTCAAAGAAAATTGCTTTATTGCTCAATGTCTCTTAACTATTCTCTTTCACGGCCCGATATACTTTATCTCAACAATACTCGCAGAACAATTCTCATTCGACTCCGCCTCAACTCTGACTCTTGCAGGCATTATCCACTCCATATATTCTTTCACGCAGTTTCCGTCTCATTCTATTCATCATTCGTTCTCACTCATTAGGACCCACACCGACACACACAGTCTTACCACGTGTCACTGTTCGACCACGGGCCACCATGCATCCTAGACTCCAGGTGCATTCCCCGAAACCATCCACTCTATCCTCGAGATAAACATTCACTCGGTCCGCATTCGACGTTTCGACTAACACTCTTCATTCACACTTCGCGCAACGTTCGGCACTTCTCTTCACACGATTCATACAAAGGCCCCTCATTCCATTGCTACGAATTCTTGCATCCCACATATTCGATGCCTGAATTATGAAGCGTGTTAAAAATGAAATTTCTAAATTCTTAACTAACACAAAGTGAATAGAATTGAAACTTCCGCCGGTTTGAATTATTCATCGCGTGCTAAAAGAATTCATAAGACAATCCGTCGTGGTCTCGAGAACATTACTCTAAAATTCCCTTGCTCCACTTTCCACTTAAGAATCATTTATATTTTAAGCAACTTTTCCGTTCCGTATCTTACGAGGCTAGTCGTTGCAAGCATGCCACATTTGCGTAAATACTATCTTTTGAACTGCACTCTCTGTTCCCTGCAATGTCTTTTTTACGAATCGCAAAGCAGGCAACAAGTTGTCGACGCGCTGTGAAATTCTTGCGGAACACTCGAATGAGAAATATCTCTTTTTCCGTGTAATTTTTAAGTATTATATTCCGTATTACTTTATGGTTCCAGAACGTGAGATCTTCGGAATGGAACTATCTACGAACTGCAACACGTTGCACGTGTAACAAGGGATTACGTGCTTAGATTAGATGCAGATTAAAGTATAATCAGGAATGGGCTTAGCGTGAGAGATCATTCGATCGAGATAATTATTTTTCAGGCATCACGTGATGTTTGCATCGCATGTTGTATTCCGCCAGATGCATCAAACAGTAACCTGAAATAAATTGATTTTACATCGATATTAAGAATAAAACATGGATAAAACTAAATATTGTCTGCAGATTGGTATGAATTTCTATCTCACCTCGTATAATGCTTCCCAAACTACACTGACTATAAGTTGACACAGGTTGTGATTTTATTTCCATGAGGAATATGCAGAATTTATTTAAACTAGTAAGATATTACAATTAACTTTTCCACAAAACGCCAATGTAATTATTAATTGCCCGATTGTTATTCGAGGTATTCCAATTGAATTGATATCGAGACAAATAATTACTCATTACGACAGGTATATACATTTGTTTCTTTGTCACTTTGTCGTCAAATGTATCCATTGTCTAAACATTAAGTGGAATTAAGATAAGTTAGATAATAAATGCGACGAAATACAACAAATAACACACTCTAGAACTACTGAACGATTTACGTAGTCGTAGATAATTTCACCCGGCGAAATAATGGAACTAAGTAAATCAACATTATTCCAACGTGTTAGGCAAAGGGTAGATTCCAAGTTAATAAGTTGCGTTACGATTATTAACAAATTTCAATAATCGCACCCACAATTATCTACAACTCAAACAAATTTGTACTCCGTCATGAAATTAATGTATAATCGCAAATGCATAAAGTTTGATCCGCAAACGAAATCAGTCATGCTTATTTCGCCGTGACGATTTCGATCTAAAAATAATTTAAGGTAAAAATTTCACAATTTCTCGTTCGTTTCATCGAGGCGTTTAAATTATTCATCACGGCCCATTGATCCTGCCCGATGCTCACACTATGTAGCACTATGCATACGCGTGTACTGTGTCAGACCAAACCGCGACACTATCACTTTTCCGATGATGATCGTTTGCGGTTGCACAGGTATTTCGCTACAAGAGTAGGCGAAATTTACGTGAAAATAAATTTGGAACGCTGCGTGAACACCACAATTTCCAGAACGGTTTATTCAACGCGGCCTCGCAACCCTATTTCTCCCCAATAAAAACGATATTCCGTGGGAACGACTTAGAAACAGCAGTTTCACAGCGTGAAGAACACGGTCAGGTTAAAAAATCAGATAGTTTGTTGCATTATTATCGATATTAGATAGATGTAGTAATTAAACGCATTTAATTCGACAACATTATTAGTGCGAACGGATATTTTATTTTACTATGAATAAGGAGTATCAATTATTTATGCACAAATTCTCGAACAACAATCTTGATCGCCACGAGATGTCTATTTAATATTGCTCTTGGTATAGTTATAAGATTCATATGAAATGGAATTGGGTCAACACGCAAATTGGAATCAATTCAAGAATTTCAGGAGGTACTTAGAAATTTAAAGAACTATAAATATTTATGGAGCTTATTACCGTTTCCTTGTAATACATTGTCAGATCGTTAGATGTATTATTGTCTTGAATTAGCTACAATTTATTATTGGCTTACAGTAAGAGGTTTATTTTTAAATGGAATATTTTATAATAAATGGGTTAACAGTATAACCAACGGTCATTCGTTGCATCTTGTTATCGATGAGGAGAATTATAATCGCACAATTACTCGTTAAATTAAATCCTAACTGCACATCGATTCAGGTATCCGGATATACTTATTCCCTTGAATAAGTATTGGCTAGAGATTGCTACCTTTGCGAGACAGCACTATCGTAAGCGTAATTAAAACGGACAGGTAAATAACTAAAATGCATAATTGCCAATTTCAAACTCGCAAAATTAAATTAAATACGATACGTGGCAACGAAATTATTTCAAAACATTTCAGCATACCGAATTATATGGAATAATATTAAAATGAAGTTAAATGCCCCAGTATTAAATACTGAAACGTGTAATGTAATCTCTTTGTAGCAATAATTTCACATAAAATATCCACTTCTGTAATTTTTGTATTACAATTTACTTGGAGTATTTTCTACATCAAAATATAAGTTCTGAATAGAATTTATTTAATGATTCGCTTAAAGCGCCGTTTCCAGAATGTATTGCAATTGTCCACGGAAAATGTTTTTCATGAAACTCGAATTCAAGATCTATTCAAATATTATAAATACATTTCAACTCTTTCATAATCCTTGTCCTCTGGTTTTAACTGAATTACCAGGAACCATAAACTTGATAGAGGAACAGAACGATACAGCGGTATATTTGATTCTAAGGGGGTTTGCAAGTGTTTCCGTAAAATGATTATTAGACAGATGTTATCTCTGGGGGCGAGCAATAGTCTCGACTGATACACATTACTCTCCAGAGAACGTTAGCTTCGCTGTTGTAGATTAACCGTCACATAAAACTGGCGAGTCTAACAAATGTCCCTTAAAGAATACAGAGAGCAGTTCCTAGTAATTCTACAGGGACTGACTTTTACAGTTCTCAAAATGCTCTTTACATTGTTCTCTACGATATAATTAAACAGAGCTGCACAAAAGTCACGCGATACGAGCCATTAAATCTTGGATACACGTACACACTTCGTATGTGCACGCTTTCGTTCGATTCCCTTCGACCTTTTTAATTATTCCATTGCTCGTCGTGCGACACCAATTTGTATTAAGTCCATAGACCTTCGTCGTGTTCGAAAATATAATAGCGAAGATGTTTTACATGTAGCTGAATGTGATTGTTCAATTAAATAATCCCTTTATCAGAAATTAGACGGAGGTTAGAGAAATAATAATAAATCAAATAATAAATCAAATAAAAATAAACAATTTCACATGCAATATAGAATTTTTATTCTATAAAATCGCCAACATCTCGCCAATATTGCAAAAAAGGTCTCACCTTTAAAAGCCTTAGAACCACTAAATTACAAACTACGCTCATAAAACGATAGATTCAACTGGACCTCCCGCGCGCACAAATAAAACGAAACGCTCAAATACAGCGAACACCGCGCGATGCTTTGCCGCTTCTTCCAAACAACGAGCTTTGAAAAGTACACAGGGAAAACAGAATGAAATCAAACGAAACGCAGATACACGAAAAAATTCGGGCAAACCAATCCGATCTGTTCCAGCACGCAAGCATCTTATACCCCAACATTTTTCGATAAAAGCATACCGAAATATGACGAGGACCGATTATATCCGTTCTTTCGTCCTGACGTTCGACGAACATTTCCATTCAACGTCGATAGCGATCCTGTGCTCGCTGAAATTCGGTTAGTTCGCGACTCTGTGCGAATAAAGGCGCGTACGTGTGCCCCGAATAGAAGATACCCCGGGCGTATATGTGTTTTCTGTGCTCCTTTTTCTCTCCCCCTTCGCCGTGCCGTATGCACGCCCGCTACACGTGAATTCGTGAATATTCAGTGACACCGATCTTCACCGGGCAGGTTTACGGCTCACTCTTCGCCTTTACGAGTTTGTCAAGATGAAACGACTTCACGCGACCCCGAATCCTTCTTTCCCTTCTCCGGCATCGATGTGCGAGAACGTTTCCTTTCAACTGTATACAGGTGGCAGTCTCGTCACATACACACCGGGAACACAGGTGATCGACAAAAGTTTAAGGCCCCGGAGGCAGCCAGTCACTAAATTTCTTCCTTACCTTATTTTCGCTCCACCCTGTTCGCGTACGCGCCTCTTTTCTTTCACGTACACTCCTGCTCATAAGTCACAGGACAGGTGGTGCATTTTTGTAAATGATTTTACGCAATTAGCTATGCACGCGATGGAAAGGAAACGCGTGCAGCTATTTGTGTAAAACTTTAGTAAAATCGTTGATAATAATTAGATCCCATTTTCGTATGTGTAATATCTGTGCTTTTACGATTTAAATATTAATGTAATTCTATTCTTTTTGTAGAACGTTCCACAATTATTTTCGACCACCGATCGTTCAATTATCGTTTAATAAACTAATGCTAAACTTGTATCCGTAAATATACGCAGCAGTAAAACTGCACGAAATTTCACTAATTTACATTATTCGACCGAAATTTGGTAAAACCAGCGAGTGCCCTTTGATTTTTGAACGGGGGTGTACGCGTGCCGTGAACGCGAGACAGAATGCAGACTCGGAAGGTGCGAGACTTTGGGAAGAAAATTTTTCTAATCATTGAGTTCTCGGCGGCTTATTATGTGTATTCGTTAAGTTCGTTTGGGGTTTGGTTAACCATCTTTTTAATTGGAAATTTATAAGCTCTACTCGCGGGAAAGTTTCGAAACATTTTAATTGGAACGTTGTTAATTAAGTCGCGACATATATTGCTGTCGTTATTGTGCACCACGTTGATCAATTTTGCTTGATTTTGGGGTGTATTAGCGGTTGTTAAATTAGGAATTGATATAATAGGTACGGTTTATCTTTTATATTATTAGATTCGAGAATGTATTAATGTAATGCAGAATTGCATTACACGTTGAAGATATTGAATATTCTTCTATATAAGGATATAATAGAAATTTATAATAGTTGAAGTTCGCACTGCCAGCTTTTCAAGTTTTCATTGTCGCCTACGTGATGTTCAATGAATAAAATCACTTGCATTCAAGATGTCATCCTGCGAGATGCTGTTTTGTGGAACAGAAGTTTATTTTAAACCGTGTATCTGTGCACATGCATCTTCATGCTGTACTTAAGGTAATCATGAACGCGAAATGGGAATAATAAACAACATGCTATGAACGCACAATAGCGATCATTGAAACATATAAATGGGAATTAAATTCGGAAGTAAAGTGATAAAAGTCGATGAACGTTGCATTCGTAAAAACTAAAAATAATTAACAGCGAAAAGGAAATAATTTCGTAGTGGTTCATATTATATATTACTCCTCCGCTGGCGTATCAAATATTTTCAATATTCAAATACCAATTATATAAAAGAATGCAACCAGTCAAAATAACAAGAAACAGAATATTATAACAGATTCATAATTTCTTTATTTTCCTTTGCCTCTGTAGTGATTTGTTTTTCAAATTTGACTCCGGCATATGGGAGTTGCATTCCGATCGATTGGAACAATATTCCACGCTAATCTATATTGGTTACATCTATTTTATATTCACGGGGATTGTTATTTAAAAACGAATTTCTTTTTAATTGGACCGCCAACAACGCCCCTCCGCTGCGTTTGCTTGTCAATACCAGGTATTGACTTCCTAACAGGAAAATGGGAAAGAAAAACATTTGCCTTCTCCATTGCATTCGATTCGTTTTCTAATTTTCGAAAATACAATTAACGGCAATTTCCTTTTAAATTCAAGTGACCAACATCGTCGACCGAGGACGATCTACGCTATCGAATATATATTTGTACGTGCGACCAAAAGGATATGAAAAAAAGCTGTTGATATTCGAACGAGCTTACTTGATTTCCTACGGGACATACGCGTAGAACAACGCTTCGCGAAATTTTGGCACCTCTTTCGCGGAATATTACGAATTTTTCGAATATTCCCCTTTCACGTCCAATTGTGTTAAAACTGTATTATTCAAATCCCTGCGCACACGCCATGGATTTTGTTGTAAAGTAATGTTGCGTTTTAAGTTTCAACAGTAACCTGGTAATTACTTGCGAGCATATTTGCGGGCACTTTGTAGGCCGCGGAAAAAATTTATAATATTATCTTGTAATCCGTTTCGCAATTATACCCGGACGATAATCCGAGGAGACAGTGTTTCGAAGATACTAGAAAATAATGCAAATTCGGAAAAAAAGTAATATAATACTTACGTGTAATAGTTGAAGCATACTAAGCGTATACTATATTAAATATGAAGACACACTTGCTCGATGCAATCCTACCCCAGAAGGACGTTTGTAACATTTCTTCAATTCAATTTTTAAACTCGATTAAGAAAAGAAAAGAAGAGAATGGGTTGGAAGAGCACCGTGGAAATGGAGTTAATCAGGTGTTCTGCTTTTCACATCGTGGACCACAGAGTGTAGTACCATTTAAGCCCGCCTTTATTTTTATTGAGAGTGTAGCGGAATTTCACGATTAATTTGTATGTTGCCGAGCGTATTGAAAAGCTCTCATCGCCCTCGCGCGCCCGGCGTGGAATCACTTTTTCACACTTATAGCCTTATCGAACTTCGAACGTCCTTAGCTCTGGAATGCAAATCACTAGGGCTTAACTTAGATGAACTCTGGCAAGTGAGGGATCGAGCGACAGAAAGAGTGACGGAGAGACACGACACGAGGCTAAAGATTCCTATCTTCTTCTGACTCCTGTCAGAAGTTGCAAATTACCATCTGCGAGATCCTTCAGAAAGAAAAAGAAAATAAGGAGAAAAAAGGAAATTCAAATATCTTGCGTAAGAGGAGTTTGTAAAATTCAGTAGATGCCAAAGGTTGTAAGCAATTCACGCGAGGGGCAGGCTGTAGATGCATGACACGACGACGTGACTTGATTTCGTCTTTTTGAATTACAAAGTATGGTAATCGGTGTTTTGAAGATTTAAGTGCAAGTTGTGGGTATCGTAGAACTTGATTACTCGAATATGGTTAAAGAGTGTCGCAAGAAATGCAAATAATTTGTGAACAGATATGTGAATAGTGCAATGTAATTATAATAATTCCTATCGTTAAGAATTTTCCTAAATTTCTTCGTTTCAATTTTATAATTATTAGGGGCAACCTAGTTTAGACACTACAAAAATAACGAATTAATATTAATTGATCGGTAAAGTTTGCAAAGTATCTACAATCCATCAATACTTGGAGAGTTAATATTATTCAACTAATGAAAACTTACGAATCGAATTTTCAGGTCCATCTTTGCTTCCTAATTTATTGGAAAGTTTCGATTTATTTCGTCGAAACTTAATTATCTATACTAGTCAACAAATACACAATAATGGCTTAGTATACAGTATACACTGCCGGCCGAAAGATTGAGTAACCTTTCATACCAGAGCATGAAATATCCTTATTTTTTGTCATTATATCCTAAAGTCTAGAAAAAAATTTACAGGCATTATGATATGCAAAAATATTCAACGCAGCAGTTTGTAATTTAAAGTGTGCAATAGAAATGCAGTAGGGGTACCCAAATTTCCGGTTGGTAGCGTATTTCTTAATTCATTAAAAGACCTGCGAAATGAAGTCGCGCAATTGGAACCCATGATTATGATAGATATTAATTTCGTCGGGTAATATTGAACAATCTACGGGTTTCGTTTGAAGGTTTGCTGTATTACTGCTTAAGTATTGCCTAAACTGTTCGAAAGTATAATGCACAAAAATTCGATATCATGTTCAAAATTATATCGAGGCGAGTGGAAACGTATCGATGACATAATTAGCCGACATTAACAGCATGGGATCATTCGCCATAGTCTGATTCATGGCACTCAAACGTTATAACGACTATCGATTACCAGATCTTATTAAACTCGTAACCGGTTCATTATTTCCGGATACATACCGCGCGAATTACGTCTTTGGTCGAATGTCGTTTCAGCTTGTATAGCTCGCAGGGAGAATTATTTCGGTGATTCTGAGTCGTCGGTGGACACAGAATCATCAGAACTTTGCGGTTATCTGAAAATGGAATCAAAGAGATATCGAGTAACGATTTAACTGCTCTGCGGAAAGCCATTCGGCCATCCGATTCTCGATTCGCGAAATCGTCGTCACGTCCGCCAACTAATTAACCCATATCGATCCTTTAATCACGCACTGATGTTCGCCGTTTCGAAAATTTCGATTTCAGCTGTGCCTTGGATCGTCGGCAAGTATCCGAGAACTATGTGCAAAAATGATAATTATATGCGTAACATGTTATGCGGCGCACTAGCTGTTCCCTCGTAATTTGTGTTTCGAAACTTATAGTACAGTTTACGAGGTCGAAAAAATATATACGTCGAATAAACACGTTCGCGCGAAACTGCGTGAAGTTTGTTTGAAATAGTTTTGCAACGCGGTGCGGGCTATAAAATTATGGTGGACGTAATCGATAACGGTAATGAATAAAATAATTTGCATCGGTCATGAAATATTCGTTCATGTCTATAGGCGAGCAGAAATTTGGGTAGGTAGAAAGTAGGATACTGTTGAATTATTAAACATTAGATCTAGTTCAACTCGCCGTTCAAATGATCGATATGTATATTTAATTCAACTCCTAAGTACAGTTTTATGGCTTGTTAGCAAGGGTATCGAAAAATATTAAATGCACATATATCATGGAAATGACTATGTAAAACATTGTACCTGTGTGCATATTGTATCAACTCCTCCACGACTAAAAGGTGTAATAAAATAATTGATGGCCAGAAATGTCCGTATACTTTAGCCCCTATTTTTCTCTCTCACGCTGGCAGCCCCATTCAGTCACGAAACCAATGTATAATATAAAACGAATCGATTCGTATCTCCTGTAACTTTGTCATATTTCTTCACTCACCCTTCGAGATCTTCCCTTAGCATAATCATAGAAATAAGTAATTTTAAAAATATCTTTTAATATCTTAATATACACTTATTCTGTTCCAACACACCTGTGGCCAAGAATAATTATAAACAAAAGTAGGCGAACTTCGTCGAAAGAATTTAACCCCCTGTTCTATAATAACGCGAGACGGCCGTGGTACAAGAGACACGTGAAAATTGAAAATAGGAAATGGGAAATGGGATATTGAAAATTGTAAATTGAAAATTGAAAATTGAAAATTGAAAATTGAAAATTGAAAACTGAAAATTGAAAATTGAAAATTTCACCAACTCGACACAAGATCAATTCTTTGTAGTCATAGTACTACCAAAATCACATACAGATAAAATGAATTGTAAGATTCTGCTATTGTCCAATGCCAGGGACTAAGTACTCAACACTGAAACGCGTCGTAGTACAAGGAATTAAAAAAAAAGAGTTTAACACTACAATTCTCGACGGATGATCGACACACGATGTGAATTGAATATATCTCACATGGCGATCAATAAAGTAAACAGAGATACACCTGTAAAGGATATCATAAAGTCCTGCAAGAGTTCTTCCACGCTTTTAATAACTTTAAATCCAGAAATCTGCGAACCGACATTTTAACGGGGCTCCGCAGTTCCGGTGTTAAAATGCGAGTATCTCAAACACAAATTTGCGGTCCCATCAGTGCGAATAGTTCGAGCGAATCCGAGATCGTGTCGCATATTCTTACCATTTCTTACGACGAGCCACCGCCACTCCAGATACATACGTCTATTTGGATACGACCGCGACGAGCTGTTCCATACGCCGCCGTACCCGTACGTACAATTTTCCACGAGGACATAAGCGGGCCAAGAGGGAGTTTGAAGGTTCCTCGGTTTTCTCGTCCGACAGGCTACGTCCTGCATCACAATACTTCTCCAATTTCCTGAGCAGAAGTTACGGGACACGTTCCATCATGACGTCACGGGAACAAAGCTTTCCCCGTCCTGTTCACTTTTCGTCCAACAACCCCTGCCCCTTACCCCCTGTAACAGTGCACACAGGCAACGCTACTTTCTCTCCTCCCCGTCACCTCTTTGTCTGTTACCACTTGCTCGTTTGCTCTTGCTTCTTGCTTCTTGTTGCTGTTCCGCCTCTCTCTGTCTATCTCGCCGGTATGAGACCGCGTGGTCTTATTGTAGCCCCGCGACGTGGTTGTCCCGTTTCTCGCGTACCTCGAACGGAAGAAGGTGGGGTAAATAACCACGATACTAAACTAAGTTTGCACGAGAAGCCGGAACGTCGAAGACTCGCGACCTTCCGTGATGACTTTCCTTCGACACGTTTCGATCGTTAACCAAAAAGCCGGATCCGTTTTTCCGGCGCGTCCACGAATTTACGACGACGACGTGGGCGTTTGTCACGCGGCCACGACCCGGTTTTAACGTGACTGCTACGCACGCAAGTACCACAAGGTGTACCGATTGATTCGGTGAGCAGGGGTATATTCTTGTGCAAGTGGCGGAGTTTATACTGTAATTTACGTAAGACGGCGTTTAAAGTTGCCTCTGCGGGGCACGTTGTTTGGAAAATCAATTATAGTTGTACGAGAGGTGGGAGTGTTCAATGGGAATAACCTTTTCGCTGCGGTATCTTTGGGATTAAAGATGTCTTCTGTACGAAGATGAGCGCAGATTGTATTACTATAGATGAGTGGATGAATAAACGCCTGTATACTCCATTTAATTAACACACTGAACGCCATGTGCCTTATATTTAATCTCCATTAATCCTTTTATTCTGGCCACTTGTATTTCTGTAGTTTGGTTGCGATCGAATAATGGTGCCAAATGAGATTTATTAAGTTTATATTCGATCCTGGATAATTGAAAAACTTTTCTGTCACACTCTTGTCAGTTGCAAATAGAAACAAAATTCCACAGTAAAAGAACGTGAAACTTAATTCGCCTGATTTATTATATTATATTATCCACCGTAATTATGAAAATTGCTTGCTGCCTGTTTAACTAAAATTATCAATTCACGACGAGTTTACGTAATTCTATAAACACAGGCTTAAATGGAAACACAAGTAACAATTTTCGATTGTCATATTGCGAAACGATATATTTGTTCTGGAAAATATGCATTAAACCTGGCAACCAGTTCGCAAATGAATTAACAGTAACAAATTCCTGCTATTGCGATGCAAATTATCCACGATTCTTAATCCCGATGGCACAGAACAATAAGGATTTTACTTTGCCCCAGTATGTTCCAGCTCCAATTACAATAGGTGCAATTATTAAAGTACTGACAATCTTTCCACGCAGCTTCTATTGTCCCTTTCACAACCATGAACAACGCACAATCTGAATCCGTTTGCCGTGTATAATCTTGGTATAAATACAGCAATCGCTATAGTTACACACTCTGATACCGGAAACATAGTTCCGCCGATTATGCTCGGGCCCTCTGACAAAGGGAAGCCTACACCGCGATGCAGCGTCTCGTTCCTGCTACGCAGAGGTACTTGTTATCGCTTATTTGGTAGTTGCCCGGGTAGAAACCTCTAGTTTCTCGATCCGTTCAACCCCTTGGCTTCTCTGTTCGGCTTCGTTGCGGAGAATAAGGGTTAAAATTCCGTAACGAGATTACGCGTTTGATCTAGCGATCAGATATTTACGGCAAACAGTTGCCTTTAAGAATACCGCTAATTTAATCGTATGCGTCGATCGATATTTTATTTTATGGAATCTAACATGAATACTAAGGTACTAAGAAGTACATTTATAAATTCGACACAAGGGGTTCATACAATAGATGGTGCAATGGTGGATTATAGTTTTGCATGTTTGTGGATCTCACGTTCATTGAAGAATGTTCTTGCACTGAAAATAGGATAGAATGTGTTATTATTATGATTTTGAAACATTTTTGAAGAAGGACCTATTTTTTAATACAAAAGGATCTTCGAAAACATTCTATTCACGGATGTAAAAGTGGAAGCTTCGCCCTTTCAAATGAAGCAAAGTAATTTATGGCGAGATTTTTTCCCACAAATTTACAATAATTCCAAAGTCAGCAATTTTTAGCTAAATTTAGTGATCCTCCTACTTTTGTATTATTATCTTGGTTGCTATGTTTCAATCAGTTAAAATGGGAAGCTCGTGTTAGCATCTTTCTATTCACAGAAAAATTAAAAGGATAGTAGAAGGACTACACGAAGCCGTACTCTATTACCATTTACAATTAAGGTATTAGTCAAACTTCTTCCAATTATCAAGACAATCATCCCGTCACTACAGCAACTTCGATATACCTGATCCAAAGATGTATTTCAAAAAGTTACCCAGCATCCGATTTTCCGATCCATCATCCGAACCCGGGGCAATAATAATTAATTTCCTATTAAATAAGCAAAATACAGTATACAATGTCCCCAAAACAAATACATTCCAATTGGAAGATGAAATTATCTTATCGCAAAAGCAATAACGACTAGTTTCACATTAAATCCGAAAATTACAGCAGTCTCCAAAAATCAGCATTTCTCCGACCAAATAGATTCAATCTTTCCTTCGAATTCTTTCAATCCACATCTTCTACACACGTGCAGTATAAATTACACACCGTCAGAATTTTGCATACAATTCCCCGAGAATCCTATCATTGTCATTCCAGCATTTACTTCGCGCCGCCGAGGAAGCGACAAAGGTATGGTTCCCTCTATTGCTGTTTCGTTCATACCTACGGAGACCGCGGCGACCAGCCGTATAACTCGACAACGCGAATCCATTTAAGCCGCTCGAAAGAGGCACGCTCTCCGATTCCACTCGATCTTCGTGCCTGACGTGTAAATGCCGGGGTTAATGCGACGCGCTCCATTAAAGTCGAGTCCCGACACCCCGGAACATTGCTAATTACACGTGGCGCGCATAGCCCATACTCGCCAGTCACGTCTCCCACCCCTGCCATCCTCTTTCCTACCCTTCCTTTTCCGGATTTTCCTTCACCCTTCCACCCATCCACCCTTGGCACCCTTCACTTTGCTTCCCCAGTCTGGCTATCCCGCTTTTAACTTCCCTTCGATTCCCCCCTTGGGGACTATTGTCGTGTCTGTCGTTACCGGGGTGTTTGTCTCTTTTTATGTTTTGTGCTTTAGCGTAATTTGAACTTAATATGACAGTCCTGGGGGCTCGATTGTTTTCATACCTGTTACTTTTTGGGGGATGTCTATACCATGCCCATCATTCGTTAGAGTTAAATTGATTTCAGTTCTATTTGGCAGGGCAAAGTGTTTCTCTGCGGGTCTTATTAATAAGGGGCTTATTAGGTTTGCACTGTTAAAACTCAGGCATTCTTAGTGTCTTTTTAGACTGCGGGGGTGTGTCCTAAATGAGTGAGAGCAAATGAGGAATAGAATGAAAGAGAAACTAAGAGTGAAAGAATATAAAGAATGAATGAGGCAGAGCTAAGGCAGAGCTAAGTGAGAGTGAAGAGAGAGTGGAAACAGAGCGTAGTGCAAAGTATCGTGTGTTTGAGTAACGTCGTGTGTCGACGCATTTATAATAAAGATAGTGTTTTAATGCGAGTAACTGAAATCTTATTAAACCACCTGTCCTCTATTCCCAACTACGTGGGGTTTACAAAAAATAACTTCTACAATAATGTCATTTTTATATTAGCATGTTTGCTGAAGCTTAATTTGCTGATTCACATGCTGTACTCTTAATATGTTCAATTAATACTTATAGTAATTACTGCCGCGATCTAAAATGTGAACGCAGTCGGCTATGCTATCCAAAAATTAAATCATAGGTCTTTTCCTTATATGCAACTTCAAAGCCGTGATATTCATTGCTTCGCAGGTTTATTGTTGGGAAGAAAAGTATGTCTGCATGTATATATCAGTTTGCTAGACGCATGCGGCTTAGTATTAATAAATTTTGCGTACATTAATGCGCTGGCCTGCGGCATGACGTTAGCAGGTTCATTTAGCTGCAACTATTTTGAAACAACTACAAACTCGGCATATGGTCTTTGTCTGACAGCAGGTTCCATCAGCCTTTCTCTAACTTTCTTCCACTTGTTTCACCTACTTTTTGGTTGGTCTAGAGAACTTGCAACAAGCCAAAGGACGGAAGAAATAAAACGACACACTGCCCTTTCCTTTTCTATCAAATTAGTTGCACAAAGGATGCGAAGTTGAAGGCGAAAGAACATTCTTCTCAATTTACGCAGATTAAATTAATTATGCTACTAAAAGCACGAAGATACTGAGAAAATTGTTTCACGTAGAACGATATCGATAACAATTAAAAATAAATTCGTATGCTTCATAAAATATTATATATAAAGAGAGTAGAGGAAGAAAGTTGTTGTTATTTTTTAAAGTAGAACTGTAATCAACTTCTCTGAATTCTTCGATGTTTGATCTACGAACTTTGTGAATGGTGGATAATAAATTTGACAAATATAATTTCAATGTACAAAATAATTCGCAAAGGAATAATCTTCTTTGAAATCAGAAATATCCCCAAATATACCCAGAAATTCCTTGCAATAAAATCGTTCAATGAAATGTCTGCAATCTAATTAAAAATTATTCCAATTCGACGAACTTCGAACGTTCTCACACGAGTGAGCGAGAAATTAGAAAAGCTGCGGGGCGTCTTCCACACTGCGTTCCGCAAGGGAAAGATTGAAAAAGTTTCCTTCGAAACGTCACATCTCGCAAAAATACGAGTTTCAAGGTTGAAGTCGCAGAATTTTCCGGAGAACCAGGCAACTCGTCACACCGTTGGCTGGCAGACTCGCCATTAGGGAACAACGTTCGCACGGCTGTTGCCTGCAATTGCACGACATGCTACGAAAACATACACCGAAGAATTATGGCGCTTCATGTGCAGCTAAACTCGTAAGATTACTAACACGATAATCGTGAATTCATCCCTCTGCCTCCTCTCGTCCGCCAGATTAAATCCCTCCACGACTGGTGTTCATAATACCTGTTGTGTCCGTTGCAAACTAGCCCCTCGAGAATTAATTTCACCGACAGAATACCGCTGTTCCAAAACCATTCTTGCCTAGGCCAAAGTTTCGCCCCGGTAGCAGCGAATTTTCCACCGGCGTGGATGAAATTAAGAATAATAACCGGTAATATCAGCTTGTTGTTAATTTAAACGCGATGAGGTAAAAATAAATGCGCCAATACTTATCTGTTCGCAGGATTTCCGACAGTATGTTCCCGATATTTTCGTTAATTATTCGTCAAAGTATCTTCGAGTTGTACCATTCAGCCGCAGCCAATGTACTTCGTCGTGTCCCATCGTCCATTGTAAATTCAGAGTCGCAAGTTCGTTCTCTTATTGCAAGCAGCTTACCAAATTTTGTTAACAGTGAACATAAATCAGTGTGCAGTGCTTTAATAACGAAAGATTCACGAGTAGCGCTTAATTTGTCAGTTTTTCGAACGAGCTTCAGCAAGAGAGTCTGTCTGACTGGCAGTGGAACGAGGAACTGGCTGGAGATTCAGTGGACGCGACGCGCTATTCAGAACAAAGCGGTCCTTCTGTGGCCGGATAATTGCAAATTCCATTTCGACGACGCAAAACCACGGGAGCAATGCAGTATGCCGTCGTGGAAGCGCATTAGCGATCGGGCTGATTGCACTTTTACTATGAACGGTGACGGTGCTCGGAAACACCGTTAAGGAATGCAGAAGTAGCATGCAAAACCGGAGAATTTGAATTGACTCCCCCGTCCTTCCCACGCGATATCTTATTACTTATTACCATTTTTGGAATAGCGATGAGCTCCTCAGATTTGCGAACGTGACGATGTAAATTCACGTGCCTATTCATTTATCATTATGTTTTTAAACGTGACTAGGAGAATGGATAGATCGACGTGTTTACAGTGAATCTTGCACGAATTGAATACAGTTGTAGATTTGAAATATTCAATCGGCAATTAGAAATTGGAACATTATTCTGGCGATGATTGAAACGAATTGCACCACGGTTGAAATGTCTGTTTAATTAGCTGAATAAAATTGTATGTTTTAGAAATATGTCTGGATGTAGCTCGTGTTGAATGAATTTTTTTCGTATATATTATAGCCAGGAAATTCGATGTTTATTAACTCTTAATATTTCAATCATTAATTCGTACGAATTTCGTGAATCACTGCGGACACAGGCATCGGTTTGTTACCCAATACTGTAGGCACGGCATGAAGCATATTTTAATTAAAATAACGCACCACGGTTTAAATTTACGAACCGACTTCTTTTTTTATACTACCGAAATTGCAATCTTGTTAAAGGCGTTCAAATAAGCAAAAAATAATTACCATCGGTATAATACTATTATTTAGAATTTATACAATTCAAGACATTGATATGTAATAAATAATTTGCTAATTAAGGGCTACAAATGTTTAACAAAATATGATTCTGCGTTACAAGATTAACGACGATCGTACTTCTCTACCGGTACCACAGGTGTTATAACGACAGAATGATAATAGAAAATTCTTGGAAGAACATTTCTACGAAATAGGGAACCATATCAGGACCATGAACAAAATAGGTATAGTTATGAGATAGATTTGCAAAGTGTTAGTAAAATTTTATATCGCCCAACTACCAAGTTGCATTAGCTGACTGTGTAACACATTCAATTTGCTCAGGTGTTTCTAGCTTCGTTCTCAATATTCGCCGGCATGTTGCTGCACACAGTACTGAGCAATAAACTTGGTTTTATTATTGATAACACAACGCCGTAGGAACTTCTTCGAGCGTCCTAAAAAAAAACCACGTACCTTTCCTGACTTTTAAGACTGTATTCCCCGAGGAACGCTAATAGTATCATATCTATAATAAATTAAAACATACATGGATGGACACTTAAATTTCATTACAAGCGACTCTTTTACGTTGTCATTTTCTATTCTTAAAATTATCTGCTCCAATTGCATTAGTCTGACATTTTTATTGTGTATACCTTAATTTCTTATCTCGAACGTTATATGCTTCTTATTTTTAAACCTTGTACTCTGTAACAATCGTTTGTAATAGAAATTAACACTATCAACATTAATAATAATATGTTTCCGAAGGAAGGAAAGTTACCTATGGCATGTGGAGTTTAACAACTATACATCTCTACTATATCACGTTGACAGAAATGAAGGCGCAGGACATATATATGTATAATCGACAGTCATGTTCAACTGTAAGTATGAGTGGCATGGAAAGTGTAAACGTAGCTTAACTAACATAAATATAGTGTATTCTATCTGATACCTTCAATATTGATCTCGTTTAATAAAGATTATTCGCCGGCATATAAAATAGAAACGGTTTCGGTTAATCTTTAGAAATTGTGTGAGTAAAATTAACTTAAATCTCGCTGGTATTCATTCTTTCTGCGGAGTTATTAGGTATTTCCGCAGATCAAATCAAACATGCATTGTTGCCAGCAGATATTATTGCATTCGAATTCTAAGAAACAGAATAATTTCCCTTCCATTGTGGCATAAAGTGTAACTTTCATTTATTAATCTTGAACGGCTTCTATTATAACTTTATAGCGTGGCATACATTCCTTGCAATATATGTACATTGTGTTATAAAAATTGTATTTTATATTGCATACCAAATTAAATCTATATAGTTGCACTTGCAATACATTTCTTTTCTCCCCACATTTAATCACTTTCAAACATGTTATATATTTTCTTTTTTTCTAATTATTTATGAGTAAAGTCGATAAGGAGTAAATCACATTATTTTTATTTACTGTTCTATTATCCATTTTCTTTTTAAATATTCCCAACAGCCACCCTTGAAAATTACGAAAGTCAACTTCTACCTATGTACATAAATATATTTATTATGAACCAATTATTGCAGAAAATCTGTCATATCTGTATAATTTCAGATTCCTCAATTTTCTTTTCTCAGCCTCTGATTTTCTATGTGAATTATATTAAACGAGTTTCTATAATCCACATAAAATAATACAATAGAACTACAGAAGCCACAAAACAATTTTTAATTTCAGTGAAATGAAATCGACGTGACGCTTCCCAGAATCATAAATCATAAATCATATCATAGACTTTATATTAAATGCCAAACATCGCAAACATCATGATTCAACTCAATACACGTTTAAAGTAGAATAAATACGAACTACAAATCTTACCATTTCAAATCCCTTGCACCCATGCGCGGTAACATCTCAACCGGCAGAGTGTCTTTCAATCCGAGCGACCTGTGTCATTTAATTTAAAAAGGAAACACGATTTCCATGATTTTCTATAGTATACGTAAGTAGTAGTAGCTATGGTCCCTTTATCCAGTTTCGCACATTCGAATCGCGACGATAAGTTCGATTTCGAGAGAGAAATCCTTCGTCCCAGCTCGAATCCGCAGAAAGAAAGTTTCCGCCGCGTTAAGAAAAGAGACAATACCTGCAGCTGTAGATTTCCCCGTGACGCGAAATCGACGTGGAATCGTCTCGGAGAATTTAAAGGGGAGAAGAAAGTTTTCATAAAACGCCGAGAAACGCAACGGCGAGAATTGGCCCTTTTTCGAATTCCTGTCGGTCTGATGTTATCCGTTGCCAAACATCGCCTCGGCGGTCTCTCTCGTCCGTTTAATTAAATTTCCAAAGGATGAAAAAAGGGAGAGACACGGGGAGAAAAAGTGCGGCTCGATTGTCGGTCAATTCGAAATTTTCAAATGCTTCACGAATTCTATCGGAGCTTGTTCCTTTGAGAGAAAGGGGTGAAAATCTCGATGCTTTACGTGTCTCGCATTCTCTTCCTCTATTAATCTCAAATATCAACGAAACCCCTCTGTATCTTGTCGTTTTAACTTTAATTCTTTATTTCGTATTGGGATGAAAGTTCAATATTACTAAGTAATTGAAAATCGTTCCAGTGAACCGTGAGAAAAGTGTAGGAATAATAAATTCTGTGCATTTAAAATCTAAACTATCAAATCGTAGGATTAAGAACAATTCCGATACAATTGTCCAACAAGTATATTCAAATATTCACACGTCTGCTACTTTTATCAATTCATTTTTCCTTGCTCACGATCTTATTTCCCGTTCAATTCGACCATAAAATTCAACTCTTTCGGATGGTATCGATTAATTACAATGATTCAAAGTCGCCCAAACCTATTTCGAATCTGACCAAATTTTATACACCCCCCTTAAATCGTTCTCGTCGAGAGCCGGCTTCCAAATGATTATTCTAATTCCTTGCCGTAGCGTGGGAATTCAAACGGTTCCATTTCCGGCCCGGATTCGAGCCCCGGGTCGTAGGAATGATCGAATTACAAACCCCGCCTTAAACGAGCTTAACAACCACGTAACTCGATGCAACTATCAACCCCAACGATACCTCGCCGGATCGAAATCGAAAGGAGTTCGATCGTAACCACTCTAAACTACCTCTGATTCCTTCTACTTGCCAAGGACGACCTTGGTCGATTTCATCCCCAATTATCTTCACCGCCGCGTGGAGTGAACTGCATCGGAGAAGTCACGTGTTAGGGGGGGGGGGGTGTCATGTACACCGTTTCCGGCCCCCTTCCTTTTCAATCTTACGAATGGGCTCGATTCCAATGCGGCTTGTCGGTCGTTTGCTCCTCGAATCTCGAGAAGCCACGTTTGGAGAAGCAACGCGGACGAAGCAGCAAACGGGTAGTTGAAAGGCGATCGAGTCGACTCGGGGGGCATGAAAGCTCGCCAGGCTCGTCAGATATTTTAATGGAAGCTCGAACTTAAGATATTTCGTCGGACGAGACCGCCGCCGTTGGCGTGCTACTCGAGTGTTCATAATGAGATGTTAATGGAGTGCCCGAGGAAAAAAATTGCGGTCGTCACATCAGGCTATCGACAGCCACCTTGCCATCCTTCTACCTCTCTCTCACTCCATTTCTCCCTTTCTCTGTCTCTCTATTCTCTCCGTTTACCATTCGATCGCTTCGTCTTCCTCGCAGCCAACCCAAATCCGCCATGTCAAAGAACAGGACAAGCATTCCTCCCCATTCTAATCTATTTTGTCCGTTGCAGAAGGCCTTCCGCGGCGATCTCTGCTAGGAAGAAGAAAAACCGTTCCGACGAATGAACCCCGAGGCAAGTGCATGCACGAACAGTCCACCTCGCCCTCGGCGATCAGGCGATTCGATTAGGGAATAAATGCGCATCGAATAGGGGACTCTTTTGGATCGGTGCTCGCGGACGGTACAACGCGGGAGTGGGGACGGAATTGCGGAAACAGGATCTTGATCGGTGGATAGTCGTGACCCAAAAACGTTAAGCGAAGCGTCTTACATAATTGGCAGTGGATCAAGAAAGTCTTGGAGCGGCAGACACTCTGCAGTCATTAGGCCGTCCATTAGCACGCTATGGGTTAGTCATTAGAACACGTTGTCGGGGATGTAAACGAGTCTCTTCGAGTCTTGGACATTATTGCAGGTCGCGACCACGAGTCGAATGATGTTATTATAATGAGTGGGGCATTGATCGACGTTTCAATTTTCGCTCGGTGCTGCTTTGTTATTTATAGATTACACAAAGCTGGAGTCGCCTTACCGTTGCGTTCGGATATTGAGGAAAGTTCATCGTGGTTGCGCCATAATGTACAGATTAATATTTAGATTGCTGATAACGAGATTAAGTCGCTCGAAGAGATTCCGGAAAATTCTGTCATAGTTACCAATAGACGTTTATCAAATAATGAGAACGGTTATTAGGGACTTAAACGGCCCACTTTAGTTGTGCCGATTTGTGATGTAATCAAGCTGGAAGAATGATTTTTACGTTTTCAGTGCTGCGCTGATTAATGTGGGACTGAAGCGCTTTTCTTGATCACGCTAAGCTAATTAATTATCAAATAGACACGTATACATTATACTATACGTTAGTAATAATAATAATAATGATGATGCGAATAAAGTAAGATTATAACGTCGATGTTTCGCTCGTTATGCCGATTACGCAAAATACTGACATTTCTGCACGCTCGTCCACGCGCTCTACCTTTGCATCGCTTTTCTTCTGTTCAGCATGTACGCATGCACACACAGGCATACAGATACACGCACACGCACACACGGTTCTCCCTCGCGTGCAAAGGAAATTTCCCTCCTTCATATTTTTGACCACACGAACAAACTAAATTCTGTTGAATGTGTTAAATAGATGTATCTGTTATACATCTATTTAGTAGTAGCATTTGAAATGTATAGAGAAGGATGTAGAAAGCATCTTCTATTTATCGTCACTCCCGTTCTAGAATTTCTTGCTTGCGTATGTGCTATGAGAAAATATATTCGTTCGTATTATTTCAAAGCGAAAATTAGCATTAAACTCCAACGGCAAGAGAGGTGAATAATTCGTAACGTTGGCAAGAATCAAACAACCAAAGTCGAGAACCCACGTCGGTACACAAATTTCGTTTCTCCTTTGTGTAAAAGCACTCCAGAATTAAGGGAACCCTGGGATCGCACTTACACGAGCTATATTTTAAGAGAACCGTTCGCAGACGAAGTAAGGAACGCAATAGGAAATGGGTCAATGCAATCTTACGGAAGCAGCCACGCGCTACGTTTATTATTGTAGAAGCACCTTCCAAGATTGCATTGACCCGTTTTCTGTTCTACGTTCCGCTCCCCCTGTATCCGGTATTAAAACCGTAAGAAGAAGCACAGCAAGCGAGGAAATCGTACTTCCCGTATCCCGCTACTTCAAATTGCTAAGTGTGCCCAATAGCCAATACTTTGTAACAAAATAATTCTCTGCGGAGAATAAGAAACATTTCTATCAAAAGGAGTGCCTCGTAGAAAGAAAACTTCACCGAGCTGCGAAAACTTTCCTCCCCTTTCCTTCGTTTCGTTTTCGCTGCTTAAGTCGCGCAAACTGCTAGCCGAGCTTTACAAAACAAAGGGGCAGAAAACGAGCAAAAAGAAAACCAGAACAGAAAACGAAACGTTGCAAATTGTGAACGAACTGATGGATTAATTTTTTCCTCGCGGCTCGTTGCTTAGCGAGAGAAAATCTTCGTTGCAAACGACAGGCGATTTCACGACATTAGAGGGAAGCAACGAGTCGGCCAGTGGATGGAACATCCTGATTCGTATGACGGATACTCAGCTGTCCAGTTTAAGAGTCGCAACGACTCGATTTCCGTCCACGGTAATCGAAAAACTGTCACCGCTGAAAATTGACGTTTTCCTTGACCGTTCAACGTTTTTCAGGGGGAGGCGACAGGGGCGACCATTCAGGTAAAAACTAACGGAGACAGAAACGAAGACATTTCTGAATTAGTTTTAACGGACGATGGATACTGACCCCATTCTTCATTCATGTGGTTAGAATATTCAAGAAATAAATATGAACGTTGTGTCAAGTACTTTTAGTTACCTTCGGACAGTGTAATTCGATATCGAAAATGTTCACCTGGCACAGTTCTAAACCTCCACGTTGAGTGCCAACCGGTAGAGAGTAATAGTCAAGTATGCTTCCAGTATGGAAAATAATCGATGTTCCATTATTATTGTCATTATTATGGAATAATGCAACTGACGGGCTATGCCCTTTTTATAAATCTATTCAGCTAGAACAGACATAATTATAAACTACTGTGGAAGTTATTTTCAGTAAATCTCACGTAGATCGGAATAGAGGGCAGGTTGGGTAATAAGATTTCAGTCTCCTTCAATCGGTAACTGACTTTATTAAATATAGGACGTCGACGCACGACAATTCTCAGCCAAACAATGACTTGCTCGCGACACTCATACATTCACGACTCGATACTATCTACTCTCGAAACTATTCTGACCACTCTCGACGATACTCTCCTTCACTCTCACTCAACTCTGACTCGCGCTCGCATCATTTCACTCTTAGTTTCCTCATTTGCCCTCACTCATTTAGGATACACACTGCAGACATTCCTTGGCGACAGGATCCTTGAGCCGCTGCACCTTCCGTTTACACGAACTTCTCAAGTACTCAGCTCCAAATGCATATCTTTCACACCTCGGAATCATTCTAAATAGTCACGCAGTATTTCCAATCCCCCACTATTAATCTATGCACATCTATTATGCCACAGCCATTCTAAGGACTTGTTGAAGATTCCTTTTAAGGGTGGCTGGTGATACACTAAAGAGGTCTACTTCATACATAAGGGAATCGTATAAAATAGAAATGCAATTTATTAGATCAGTCACACTGTATTTCGAATTGTTTGAATTGTCTGTATTTCATTGCGGAATTAGCTGTGATTGGTATATGCTTCAAAAAATCCATCGTAGCAGTGAAACGAACTCCAAGATCACGCACTTCATTTATACACGATCACATAGTTCCGTTTTATTTATGTGGATGTTTTACTATCAATATCTTACATGCTACACGAACTTACTACCAATGTTTTACTCTCGCTTGTATTAAAATGGATAAATACGCGAGAAATTATATAAACGCCTTTATAACATCGAATAACACTACAACAAAAGCTTTGATAATAAAATACCGTACGCATTAATTCAAATAGTTGATCAAGCTGACATTTTGTAAAATTTCATAAGCCGCATAGGATTCGAAACTCTGAGATACTGTTAACCAGTTTCATAGGTAATGGACGCAGAGAGGTAAATATCAGAATTAAAAAATTCTTAATGCACAATATTAATAATAGAGCGACACGAGGTTGCTAATTCCAACGAAATATAATACGACGACACGGCCGGGGAACATAATAATCGAGGTAAGCGTGCGACACTTGGTTTACCCAAGTTAACGCGACAGTTACTTTCTTCCTCGGCCAATATAAATCATGTGGGACATTTTGAAGCCAGACGCAAAAAATATTCGTGAGCTTCCGACACCGTGAAATAGGGTGCTTCTTGTGCGCTATACACAGCTCTGAATGCATCGCTTGCGTATGCACCATAATAGTAACTTTTGAAAGAAAATAGCGGGGATACACTTTTGAGGGTTGTGGACTGTAAGAGCATTCACGAGTCTACGGGGAGCGTGCAGTGGTCGATGCGACCGAATACGTGCTTCGAACATACACGGTGTCTCGTTTTAATCTAGAAATGGATGCACGTGTCACTGAAACCTGAGTTGACGAAATTGCCAAACGTGTACCTCTTCAATATGTGAAACGTGTTCCTTGGAAAAGAAGAAGGAAAAAGAAAGAGGCAACTTCTCTGTACAATTTGTAAGAAACGTTTTCGAGGAAACGCATTTTTGTTTCACAGAAGAATCTTTGTTCAAACTTTCACACTCAAATGTTCATGGGAACACTCCTTTAGCTTTTCGGAATACCTGCCTGTAAGTTTTGTTTATTTGTTGGCAGGTACTTTGTTGGCGGAGATGTATCTACCCGAAATGTATTGCATTAAATTATTCTCATAGAATAAATTTTGCAATAAATTAAATTAATATTATATCAAACTTTTCTCGTAAATTTCTCCACACAATTTCGCTTTAGCAGCGTATCGTTTGACTATAAATCTTGGCGATAAACTATATATGCCAGGTTAGTTCCTGCAGGACAAAAATACAGATCTCGAAATATTGATTTAGCTCCTGTACACTGTTATCAGACTGAAATGATTAATCCGCGTAATTATGCCAGCAGACATTTTCGCGTTACTCTTCTCATGATATTTCCACCCCATAAAGCACACGAATTTTCAAATGTTAACCTCGAATTAACAATGAGCACCTCTTCCTTGTCAATAGTTTTGCAAGCAATGTCGCCTGTAAGGCTACTAATTAGCTTTATAGGAGAAGAAAACGCAACTAAGCCTGGTTGATTTTTCCACCGGCCGGCCGCGGCCCCACGAAAGGAAATCGATTTATCTATTAAGCAGCGTTAGATGAGAAAGTTTTGATAGCGATTGCTCGTGCTACAAAGGCACCGGAGGCTATCCGTTAAGAAAACTTTAGTCGTAGCCTTTGTCATCATCGGGCGAAGAGGTAAAACACCTCTTTCCTTCGTTCCTTCCCTTGCCTCTTTTTTTGTTCGTTTTGCTTTTTTGCGCGTAGGCAACCTGCAGCCAAGATGTCGTTCTGCACCTGACGTCGGCCCCGTCGAAGAAGTTTTTGCTGGTGGGGCGAGCGACGAATAAGAGAAGATTTTGCGGGGATAAAACTACGATGGCAAGGAAGGTCGAAAGTTTCATTCCTGGCTAGACTTTCGTCAAGGGAAACCCCCCCGCTCGCTTACTGTGTCTCGAGATTCGACTTCGATAGATTCGTCGACCCATTTGCGCGAGAAACCATACGAATTTCGTAATCTGGAAAAAATGGCCGGGGCGGGGGAGCAAACGTGGTGCAAATGTTAATATCAACTGACTGTTGCTCAAGCGATTTCCTGCCCGATTTCTATAAGTTGCATATAGAATTAATAGAATTTAGTATTAAGTATTGAAAGAAAGAAATAGGCGGATTTAAAAACAAAGGAAGTTAGAATTTCTTTTATAGGTCTTATTTGTGGGATTGAAGAATGAAATGAATGGTATTGAAATAGGGTAAATTAACTTTGTCGAAGAAACTAATTTCTCCCAGGTGTGTTTTTCATTTTATTACGCCTGGCAGAGTCATAGCAGCAAGATTTTTCTACTTTTTGATAAACGAACAACATGTACTTTAAACCTTTCTCTATTTAGCAAAGGTAAAATAACGGTGCAAATTTTTCTCAAAGCGCAAGCTCGGCCCCTCTTATTTCGTGCAGCTTTATATGGCATCTTGTTACCGAAAGAGCTTCGACGAAAGTACAGCCCACGTAATGTATGGAAAAAGATTGAAAAAATAACTTCACGGAACTTCATAAAACATTATCACGCCACTGCTACGATATCAAAGGCAAGTGAAGGCAATATAGCATCACCTTACACCCTTGATTTTTTTATTTCAAACACTTTTCACGCCTATCTGGGGCTCTGGCAGAAAATAATTTCGAAACAATAAAAGGTAACGGGACGATGGAACCGCCTTTAATTTAACTCATCCTGTTTGTACGAGCAGAGCATTCGCAACTGTAAGGAAAAATTAAATAAAGAATGGATAAAGTCCAAGTTTGAATTATATTATACGCTTATAATTATATATGTTAGATTATATGTTCATGTATTATATGTTATATTAAAAGTCGGAATACAATTATGTATTTAGTTACTTCTTATCTAGGTACACGCGACAACGAACAAAACGAGAACCACTTACAAACTACTTCCCCGAATAAAAGTTTCATCCGTAGTGATTTACCATTCGCGGAGTAAATTTTATGCAGATGGTATTTAATACTTGGAGATCTCGTAACTTTGAGAGCACCCTGATATGAATAGAAATTAGTATTCTATTTGCTTTCTGCATTCCAGTTAATATTTCAAGCTCCTGTTCTTTGCTCGACCAATTACTTGCTGACAAATTTAACTCTTAGCTTCTCGACTTCATTGACGAGACCATCAATAATGAAAACAAAAATATTTGCAACATAAAAGACCAATACATACAGAGGTTCTCTAAAAATATTCGAACGTACTCCACGTACTTCAAGTAATAAAGCATTTTAAATTTTCAAGAAAATATTACTAACGATACGAAAAATTATGATATTAGCAAACTATATTTAAAAATATATGAAGCTTTTTGCAATTGTGCTTGACAAAGTAATAAATATCCCGTTTGTCAAGGTTTGAAAAGTTTAGGGTAATTCAAAACATTTGAAATAAATTCGTATCTTCACTCACAAATATAAAAATGTTTAAAGAAATAGATCTCAAAATTTATCATACCTTTGCTTGTATCAATGTCTTTTCCTGAATTAACTTATTGTTAAAGATTTATTGGTGCAGCTTAAGAACGTGTTTGTTAAACGATATATAACAGGAGAAATTCATAGTGCGATGGAACGCGAGCAATATTTTATAGTAATCGTCACAGAAGTCGTTCGAAAGAGAAAAAAGCCAAGGGTATATGTATGTACTTCGCAAAACTTTCGAGACTGCTCTCGAAACGCTTCTCGTCGCTGATACACTTCTTCAACTTGATGGAATTCGATTTCGACGAGATAGGCACTCGCTGTACGAAAAGTTCCAGCATTTCGCTATTATCGATGACTACAGCTCAAAAATCTGACTTTACGACGGTTAAAAGGAGTACCGTGAGTTTCTTCCGACATTTAAACCTCGTGTATTTCAAGCCATAGATTTCACGGATCTTTAGCAGGGGATATATGGCAAATTTATAAACCATTCTAACTACAACCACTTTGAGATCAAAAACTGTCGAAGTAGACCCATTGAATGGAAAAGGAACTCTTCCTCAAACTGAAACGTACTGCTCGGTTAAAGATATTACAGGACAAGAAGTGCTCTGAACTTTCGAACAAATGGACAGACAATTTTAGAAACTTTTCCGTTGTCCGAAACTTCGTTCAACTATTTACACAAAGACGCAGCCTTGTCGAAACAATTGAATTGACTTGCTAAGAAAACATTCGACAGTAATATTCGTTCAACGATTAAGCGAATCGTCACTTATCATGTCCATCTATTTACGTTACAACAATGGGGAACCATGTTTATAATATAATAGAAAATTGAAACATTAAATTAAATTGGCAGTTGTGTCGCTAAACAGAATTTAGTTCACGTGTATTTTTAAGAGTATAAATATCACAATATGATAAATACATGACTTGGACCATTGTGGTACCCATTGGCACACTTAGCTTCCGCGTGTCATGCTGTCACTTCTCAAGCTGCTTCGAATAGGAACAGGCAGGAAAATCAGTTCATACGAAAAAGATTCAGGCTATAAATCCCGTGATCAACGATCAGGCCAGGGGAGGATTCAAGGGTCGGGATGTTTTCACGGTCGTGGAACGAGCTCGGCGAGATGCAATGGAAGAAAAATGAACAAAGATAAACCGCGTCGATGGAAAGGACACGGCCCGACACGCTCGGAATTCATTTGATTTTCCGTTCACGGGACCGAAAAGAACAAGTGGTACTTCGGGACGCCGATGCATCAAAGACAGCAGTGATATTGGAAACAGGAGCAAACTACTCTCCCTCCGTCCCACACCCTTGCGTATCTACCACCGTTCACGATTCTACGACTTTCCACCCAACTTCGACCTGCTCTTTTCGCCCTTCGACCCCGACCACGACCACCATCCCGTTCCCGTTCCCCGTCCCTATTTCTATTTCTCCTATTTTCCTGACGCTACTGCGAAGTTACTACCGCCAATGACCATTCGCGAAACCCGTTCCAACTTCACGCTGGAAACAAGGGAATAAATATGCACGCAACAAGTTCTAGCTGGATGACAGGTGAGAGTTCGAAGGTTCGACCGACCTGTTACGTAACGGATTTATGAGAGTAGGTTCGTTCAATATTTCTGGCCTCTTCGTTGTTGAAGTAATGGATGAATGGGTGAATGAATAAAACGATGCTTCAGTTGTAAATTACTTTTGATGAACTTTGAAGGGAGGATTATATTAATATTTGTACAGATGTAAGAAGCAGATGTACACCAACAGATTCACTTTGATAAGAAATCCGTGTTAATAGATATCGTATAGGTTTAATTTTTGATGTTATTTATTTTATTTTATTGTACGTACGTAAATAATTAGTTATTGTAATTTTGAGTTAAAATTGGCATATTTGTTTTCTATGAAAAATATAAATCTGTATACAGTATGTCGATAATTTTATTGTAATTTAAGGGCCGTTTCATTATTACTCCAAAAGAGTGAAAATATACACAATATATGTATACTGAACTTAAGTTTGGAGTTTTCATATCCTTGTAATTAGGAAGACAAATATTGGTGCGCCTATTGTGATCTAAATGAATTTTCGACTCTGAATTTCGGCATGACGAGAACACATCGACGCGGAAGAAAGTATCGCAATGTGTCAAAGGGCTGGGTATAGAAGAAAAATTTGTCACGCGTTAGAAATATTGAAAATGCTGCACTGAGCCCTGGATCTCTTTCCGTGTTGCCGTCAACGACAAGGTGGCGCGAGATTCGTCTTCAAAATTCCATCCACGTATTTGTACCTTTACTTTTCAATTTCTTGTTTGAATTCGCAACTTTAAAATTTATTAAACCTGCAGGCGAAAAGAAGATATTAAATCCATCGTACCGCTTGTCTCTAAAAAGCTTCTCCGACTCAACTGCAAGCAATTCTGTGGGAAGTAAACAGCAATTTTAATATTCGTGAACTGTACATAAAGTACGTCGTGCCTTAATAATTATATAAGCTAAGATTTAATTTTAAATATATCGATATCGCGAAACATTTGTAACATTGCTTTCGTACTCGTTACGTTGACTGTAATCACAGTATCATTGAAAATGTAGAACCTTTCCTGTATGTAGGTATTGTTGGTCCTGTAGTTGAGACACTGATAGAATTTCAAAGAATTTTTATTTCGATAATTGTTCAAAAATTTTAGCCTCGTTAAAGCATTATCGAAGATTAACGTACAAATTTGTGAATCATTTTTCGGCGATTCTTTCTTTCCAGTGGGAAATTTAAAGAGACCTCCCTTTGATATTTTGAACCGTGTGTGCCCCCGCACGTCAAGAATAAATGCCTAAGGATAAAGCCGATAAATCCTCTACCCGATTGCGAGATCTACGTCTTGGAATTCCATCTGCGACAACAGGATTCTCGATTAAAATTCCAATCGTGCCTTTTCGGATCCTTCTCTCTCTGGTTCGAGATACGACCTTAAATACATCCAATAACTCCTTTGTTGTAAAAGCAGGTATTTAAATTTTATCCACACCCATGGAGGCATGGAATATTTGTTAAGGATTTAAGGTGAATACCATTTCTTACCTGTAGTAATTCATTTCGGGGCAGAATAACCAGGAGGCCATTTGAATTGTGACAAAATTACTTTTACATCAAGCGTATGAGTAATTTCGGGAAGCAATTATGTAGATAGTATTGATACTATTCTGGCAATTACAAGACACCATTGCATCGTATACCTGAGCAACACTTTAGAACAAGAATAACTTGGATCTACAAAGCGCCTGTTCCATCAAATATTATCCCAGACTTCGTAACGAGACGCGTTACATTCTAATTTGAATATGCTATCGGTAGAATTGCGTACATATAGAAGCGATTTTGAGTAGGATATTTGAAAATTATTTTACAATAAATAAATGTGTCTCAAGAATATTAAACTAGTCTTTCTCTTTCTGAATAATTATTTTTTTGTATTAATCAATTATCGGCCTATTCCTTTAATTATTATACGCATACTTATTTGAAATAAAGAATGTAAACGGTAATTAAAATGATTAATATCAAGGCTAAGAACAAGTACAGAATTTGTGGCAAGAAAAGATATTTCTTAATGATTGTAAATTCGCAATTACGTTATTCAATTTCATTATTGTTACGACGAATTTAATAAATGATTTCCTTTTTATCCCGGATGTAATTATAAATGTATCAGAACGTTTCTGTCAAACTTGATCCTACTTTTCATCCTACGTGTTGCCTAGATATTCTCCGTTTCCTGCTTGTCTTCTTATATCCGATTTCCTTCCGCGCTCCTTTGGCTTCCATTATTTCCTTCTTTCCGTTCCCGTCACCAACAGAGAGTCTGCTATACTCGTGCTTCCATTTCTCAGAATAATTATTCTTCATAGACATCGCATACAGCCGTGTAAGTGTAATTTGTCTGTTAAATTGCCAGCCAATGTCGTTTGGGAAAATGACAATTTTCTAATTATTACAATTTATTAACCGTCTAAACATTTCTGCACAAAAATATTCAATTAATACTTAAAACACGAAATAGTCGCCAGCAGTACAAGTAAAGACATGCCAATAATTTAAAAGATCTCAAAACGAGGAAAAATATATTCAATGGCGTCGCACTTTAAACAAAAAATGTATTAAAAGAAAAGCTTCCCAACTCTTTAGTTCAAACTCATCTCAATATCGATAAATATTAATCCCATAATAAAGTGTTACAATAATGGTAAAAATGCGAATTCTCTGAAGACTTCGCAATCTGTCCGAAACAATCATTTCGAGGTAATCTTATCGCAAATCCAATTGTCGACAAAGGAACGTTTCTCTTTATGAGGTAGAGATATGAATATTATACTTCGCAGTTGGAAATACATTTTCTCTTAACCGCGATACCCAGGAAATAGTTATTTAAAATTCATGGCGGGCAAATATTTGCGTCCGCGAAGGAGTAACGTTGTTGCGCTTCACGACTGTGCAATAAAGTATCCGGGATGTACATTACTATGCAATATCGCATCGTTGACGACGACAAATTAGATGAATCTTCTATCACTTTGACCCCCGTGGAAATTGAATTGTATCCGGGTCCCCGTCTTTATTTTCGAACGAATCGTAATCACCTACTGGTTATGAATTCTTAAGGACACACTGCGACGACAACATTATGATGCGCCTTGAAAATAGCGGAATCATTGAATACAAATTCCAATACGGAGTATAATATTAAAATTAAGTATACGATACTCTACCTTTAGAGCATTAAAAGTATATTCTGCCTATTTCCTTACGAATTTTATTAAATTAGCTAATCAGGTTATAGAGAAACGTTTCATTAAAAAAAGATCTCTCTTTCTTTTGTCTCTTAGTTTCATTTCAATTTTATTCTCATTCAAAGTACTGAAACCATATTATCGCTAGTATAATAGAAATAGACGAGTCCTGAAAATTTCTTAGCATCCCGTCTCCAGATATGTTTGCATATTTCAATTTACCGCAAAGTAGCTATACACAAATAAGGCTGCTTCAGTGCTGAAATAACCAACAAAAGTTTCAGGCTTCGCATCATACAATATTACACTGTAGGAGTACGCTACAATAGTATAAAATGGTATACCATATATTGCAATTCTATTAAATCATTGGATAGCATTCGTGAGATAATACAATTTCCACAAAACTTTGGCCGCCGTTAATATCTTAAGACTTATAGTATACGCTGCGAAAGTTTCTTCAACAAAAAATTCTGCGTTATATCCCTCTGATTTCCATTTTCACGCAACTAATCACCAATGCCCCCCCCCCCCCAAGAGCCCTAGGAAAAGAAAATAATAAGACCCACCCAACGCCTCCCCAACAGCCAACGAAAATCCATCAAACGCTTATTAATCTTCCCTACATACAGGGATTCCAATCTAATTACAATTCCAGAACGTATACCGCCGTAATAAACGCGACGACGTGTCGAAGAAACGCGAAATACGTCGAAATCACGGCTGGACGTAATCGAATTCGTGGGAGTGGAACAGGGGTGGCATCGGTGACGACCGAAGGCGAGTAGTACGGACAGAAGAGAGGAGAAAGATGGACGTATGGCCGGAGAAACTAGCGAACGAACGAGAGTAAGTAAACGAGTAGTAAGCCACGGTCGATGGAGAAAGAGAGCAGGAAACGGGATGGTTTAAAGGCAGTCCACGTAGCATCGGGGGTGGATGAGGGACGGTCAGGAGGGTATGAGGTCTGAAGCAGCGGTCAGCAGAATCAGAATGCTTAGAACCCCATATAACGGCCACTCAACTGAGTTGAAACCGGTCGTACTGGCTACGTTAGCCGGAGTGTGTCGGTAGGTAGGCGGGTTACACCGTTACGCCCCATACACACGCACAGACGCACACACATACGTAGAGATATCTGTCGTCTGAATGTGGCTCGTGAAACTATCTGTACGAGTTTCCACAGGCTTTTCCAGGGGCCGGTCTCCAAGGAAAATGTAGACATCGTCTTGAGTTCACATCGTCGAGAGCGTCTCGATGTTCCGTCAGACGCGAGATAGAGTCACGCTGATAATTGGACCGTGTCGCGCGCAAAGAAACCGGCTTCGTTATCGTTCGAATTTCTTTCCATTCGTCCGACAGTGTTCCTTTTTTCGTCGGGTCTTTCCGCGCCATTCGTGTTGTCGCCCTGTTGGCCCTGCTAGTCGTCATGGCCGTCGACGTTGTCGTCGTCGTCGTTGTCGCGGCGATGCTGTGTAACAGGGTGAGAGAAGACGTAACTGGACTACGATGTAGTCGTCTTGCGACTACAAGAGAACAGTCAGTTCGGTATTGTTCGATCTACTTTGTGGGGGAACGTGTTTCGAAGTGTTCTTGTACTATCTTTGTGAATGGCGGAGAAAGTATGTTTGGACGGATGGATGTGTAAAATGTGGGTATTCCGAGCGACCTAATGGGGGAGCATCTACGATAAGAGGGTGGAAGTTGAGCCAGGTTTAATTGGTGCAAATGGTAGGGACACAAGTAAACTGATCTACATAGAAAAATTGGAAAACTATTACATTGGATTTCATTTAATGTAATATTTGTGGACAATAAATATTTCAGACGCAATAGCGTTATGTATTTTTTATACGTATATACGTATATTCCTGAATTCCCTCGCATCTCACAATTCAGTTTAATTTAATTTTTTTTACTTAATTTAATTTAATTTAATTTAATTTAATTTACAAATATATCCATTACAAATAAAACAAAGCAAATAATAATACATATGATGGACAATAAATGAATTTGATATAGTCCTCAATATTATTGACCTGTGCTAGATAAAGAATATGCCTGAGAACTTCATTGGCATATACTACTTAAAAGTATACAACGCGTATACCATACCATTGATCTGCACTACTTGCAATCAAGTAGAGGTGCGATTGATGTCTTTGGCGCAACGATTTAACACTTGTAACTCGTTCACAGGTAAATTAGAAGAAAAAAGGAAGGGTATCGCCATAAATCCTAATCCAATTATTACCAAATTTCATCTGCCCATGCAACAAATACCGTTTCTATGTTACAAATGAAACTTGTCCGAACTTTCCTACATAAAGGGCGTTTCTATTTTTTTCACCGCCGGTGTGCAGCGTCGACAACGAAACAACGCAAATGGAATACGAGGGTTCATTGTATGCCAGGCATTCGCCGTTGTTACAAGAAACACTCTCAGGTATTAAACTGCATAGCCGGCCGCTGTAGCTTGGTAAGTGGTCACATTACAGAGACAGCGGAGACAAACGTTATAAAGCCGCACTGAATAGTTCTAATGGAGCCGGCGCTCGTGAATCTTCCTAGATTCTTGTCTTACAGCTCGCTCCGGAACTAAACTCGAAACTATATCGATTACTTTAATTCATGCAAATATTATTCATGGTAGGGGGCGTTGGGGGTGAAATCACGAGAGTCTCGAACCTTCTTTTCCTATTTATCTCTCGACCGGAATATTCCAACGTGAGAAAGAAAAGTTATGACGTTAGATGGAGTCAATTTATACGCGCTATTATCCTTCGGGTAAAGGCGAGCCATTGTTCTCATTGGCCGCGACGATTTTCCCTACCCTCTGATACTTTTCTACGATATTTGCAATTTCTTAATTAGTCGTGCTGGTAATTAATGTCGTTCCATAACGTTTCACGGGATCCACCATATTATTCATTCGGGGTTGATTTTTGTTACAAACGTACGTATCGCGATGTAGATAATTTTGAAATAGTTTACAGGGAGGAAAGTAATTGCCTTTGAGGGGATATATCTTGTGCTTTATATTTTAAACATGATTATTGCTGAACTAACTAGTGTTTAATTAAAGTTCGCTGCGTGCATAAAAGTTCTTGAATACCTTGTAAAAGTTGAATAATCAGTAAGCAGTAACAGTTGCAGTCAATTGAAGGAAAAAACTGCAACTGGGAAAAACGCAAAGATACTTTACTAATGAATCGCATAGAACGAAATAGCGTCCTGGAAAAATATAACATCCAAACTTTGAGATTGCTTTTAATCTTCTTACTTCATTTAACGAAATATTTATTTACGAGAGACTTTACTCTGTAACTACGTTTCCTTAAGCGGATTGTTCTGTAATGTTCTTTTCCAGTAATAAACATGTTACAGTTCCTTGAACGACGACTTTGCATTTGAAAAAGTAGAACAACGTTTCATTTGTAACTTGTTGATATAATTGGAATCATTGAAAGGACAATTGAATTTGTAACAAGTTTTATACTTCTGTCATTTTAAATGTGTTCGTTCTTGTTCTTTGCATTTGTACGATGGCAATGTTGTGTCCATTAAAAAACTTAAAACTTCCATCATGGCGTTCAGGAGAAATATAATAACAAATATTCCGATTACAAATATGTGTGTGAGTGAGAAGTTTTAAGCTAGGGGACGTTTATGACCCGGCTACCTGGGACACGGGTGGTCTGCAGGCTAGCAGCGATGGCCTGCAGAACCGTGTCCCCGTTTTGTAAGATTGGTGACGAATGGATGCATGAATGAATGGAAAAGGATAGTGTAGATAGTGGAGCGAAGCAGTGTAGATCGAGTAGTAGAATAGTGAGTAGTATAATTATATATGTATATACTTAAATACAGTGTAGTACCGTTTTATGTATTAAGTAGGAATACATTTTATATTATACTTACATCGGCTTTGATCTCATAAAACTTTCAATCCCATATATGATCACGATTTTTATAGAAATAAAACCAACTTTCACGAAAACACTTGGACAGTCCACTTCATTTATACCCAGGTGAGACAAATGAAAATCGAAATAATTGCATTATACAATAACTTGATTATACAATGACTTCTTCTCATATGATCCCAACAAGAGATCTCGTAACTTCAGGGAACGCGAAATCAGTATACGTCTTTCGCATTAAAATAACGAAATAAAATGAGGAAAAACAAAAAAGACAATAATTCCACTGTATAGAATTTCGCAAACAAACATCGTCAAAGCCAGAACTTTCGTCGCACGCCTCAAACCACCAAATCCCACCCCGGTATACTTAAAACCAGCTGTCTCTGCGCCAACATTAAAGCCCCCATTAATACCGGTAATCCGTCGTCTTAAATAAAACCGCAGGGTAAAGCGACCGCCGACTCCAAGGATCTCCAAGATCTAAAGATCCAAGTAAGAGCCGAAGGTGCGCGCACCGCGTCTAAATCGCTCACAGTCGGTACCAGCTGATTTCGTACGCGAACGACAAACGAGCACGCCGTTGAACGAGAGGGTAGCAACGTGAAATCGGCGTCGCGAGGAGAACGGGGTCGATCGCGCGAAAAGTGGAGGAAACGAAATCGAAATAGCGACCCTTCGGCTTTCCTCGAGTGCGTTTTAAGGCTGCAGAAATCCCGGCGCGCGGAATTGCGCCTGCGACGCGCGTTTACGTACCCTACACATCCTCGCCGCGCCGCGCCGCGCCCCGCCGCGCCGGGTCATTCCGGCGACGGAAATTTCGCGAATCCGGATAATCCTATTAGCAAGGACACCGAAGCACTTGCTTCGGTTAAACGTGCCGTGGAACGGGACGGTCGTTCCTGCTGATGGAAACCAACACCGGCGGAAATTCCAACGCGATTTATTGGTAACTCGCCGCGCCGCGGCCACCGTCGCAGACGAGATCGGGGCCCGTTGCGCGAATTATTCACCGCGGCGGATTTATCTCGGTCGAGGAACACAGACGGACTGAGAACGGTAGTGGGGTCGGGGAGGGGGTTGAAGATCCTCGAGGAATCTCTAGGTGAATTCTTTGTGCGATCTTGATGGAAGCGTTTTAATGGGGTTGGACGATACGGTGCGTTCGGGGGGGACTTTAACCTTTAAGTATACAGAACTGCCATTTGCCAATGTACCAGGCTCGGCAAAATTGGAGCACTAGTTGGTTGTTTGAGCGTGGAATTTTCTTTGGAATTCCTGCACTTTGAAATAACGGAGGATACGATAAATACTGTACACGTATGTGTGTGTATATTCATAACGAATCGTGGAAACAAATTGTTTTTCAATAAAACATTTGTTACGTTTTTTGTTGAGGTGGATTTCTTTCCAATTATTTTTCTGTCGTGGTTTGTTGCATAAGGTGGCAAGTATCTTCATCGTTTCATTGTTTTTGAAACACCGATACATTTACGAGTTGACCATGTAAAGTGAAATGTTGTTCTGTAATAAGCATTGACTGTTTGGTTACTGAAAAGGGTTAATAGCTTGCAATGAAGTTTAAATTGTTATGCGAATAAGGATTGAAGTATGTATAAATGTTTGTTATTAATTATAAAGAGTGCTGAGGCTAAGCTGCGTGCGTTACGACAAACGAGTTTGGCAATAGAAGGAAATATTATATTATATTAAATAGCATTTTGCTACGCATGATTCATACGCGTTTGCATTGAATACTAATATCGACGACCCGCATGAGGCACACTTCAATGTTTAGTTTCGACGGGACGCACACAGTCACAGAGCATATTAAGTGAACAAATAATGACAATTGTTAGCATTCCAGTCTAACCCACGCAGCAGTATTTGTGTTAAACCAAGTATCAAAATATAGCTTTAACCGTAGATTCAATCATTTGTACACGTAGTAACTTGACACATCTTCTCGCAGAAATAATATACATACGTCCCTTTACAAACTATTATCCAACACATTCTGCTCTTCCACCAATATTCCCTCTCGAGTCTAGATTATTAATACTCTTGACAACCAAATAAGTGCATTCAAACAATGTTAGCAAAACATATTACCTCCCCCACCCCTCCTCGGCCCCTCCCCCAAATGTGCAACAACCATAAACCACCAACGAAATAAACCGAATATTCCATTTTGCCATATCCTCAAAAATCACCCGCTTGGGGTTCATAATTTCCCGTCAATTTCCAATATCCATAGGATCCAATCTCCGTCGACAAAAATTCCAAGAATCTTCTCATCAAATGAAAGTCTAACTGGATCGAACGTCAACGAACGAAAGGCATAAATAAAATGAAAGGAAGCAAGGGAACACGCAAGGTCTGTAATTGCTCCGATCTTTGAATAATGGGAGACTTTCACGCGACAACAAACTTCGCCGTTCGATCGGCTTTGTCTAAAGTTACAGATAGCTGGCTGCCAGGGCAGCGTTTATGCCGATCGGGGCTCGTTTCCATCCATCGTCGTGTCCCATAGTTTTGTAGATAGCCGCGTAACGAGCATGGTATATGCGTTTCGCGCAAACATTACACACGCGTTCGCACGCCGCCGTCGAGGCGGCAAGCATACACCATAAATGGGCGGGTGGGGGTGCGCAGGGACACGCAATTTTCACGGTTTAACGTATTTCACTGCAATTGCGTTTTGGAAATAGCCGCCAGCGGCTGTCACACCGATCAGTTCGATCGAAAGGAACGCCAGATATTACTCGTTTCACGGCCGTTCAAACAGAACGTTTCGTTACGCCCTTATTTTTCATTGCTTCGTTGCCTCGCGTAGGCATTAATGGATTCCGTTGGTATTGAATGTGAATTACCTTTGGGAGAAGGGAAACATGCCGCGCGTGAATAGGATTAATACTTGCACCGTGGAAAATTGTGCATCGAAAATCATTGGACAAATAAATAGGAGGAATGGTTCAATTATGAACAGATCAATTTAACACTGAAATTATTTTTGGTGAATTAGTTTAGGAATTTATATACTTTTCCTACCACGTGCGTGATCTGTTTCTTCTTCATTTGCACCAGCCTTGTTATTTCGCTCGGAATTGTTTAAATTACGAGAAAAATGGTTGTTATTTTATTTCGCGAACAGAGAAGTCGCTTTGGAACATGAATTTTTCAACATACGTTTAAACCTAAAAATAGGGGGCACAGTACTGCATTGTGTATCAAAATTATTGTAACTTTAAAGTTTACAAAAAGCTGTTACACACAGTGGAACTATGAAGCATACTATAATAATAATAATAATAATCAATCAAATGCCATTGAAATATGCAAGTAATATAAATATATTAATAATATTCATTTCCCTGTGAACGATCTCGCGCAAGTTTATTAAAAAGAAGATACAATGCCTGATATAATACACACATAACAACAGAAGTTCAAGTTTGATAGGAAGCCAGAGGTATTGACTCGTTAAATCGAACGGGAACGGAGTTTCGAGAGCAAAACAAATATAAATTTTCATCGGGCGGATGCAATCGGTGTATCTGGCACAGTGAGCGGTAATATTATATTAAAACTCAATTAACGGCGGCGTCATTCGTACGACAGAATAGGTTGCTGGTGTCAGGGGAACGGAGCAAACAAGAATATATACCGCGGACCGATTTTATCACGTCGCGACGTACAGTAAAAGAGGGAAGGTCGACCGCGACGAAACAGACCTGAAAAAAATGAAAAAATAATACACGAAGGAACAAAAAAAGCCACACACACAGGCCCAGACCTCGTAGCCTCGTTTCTCGTTTTAAAAAATTTTCCCCGACGCGGCAGGAATTCGATTTCCCTGATGCATCGCGCTCTACAAAACACGGCATTCATTTCATCCTTTCGATAACAAAATGAAACGGTCGCGGGCTTGTGCGATTTTCCGCGCAGGAACATCCACTAAATGCCGTCGCGAACACGGAAATAAAAGGTTCTCGAGCCCGTGAGATGAACGATTCTCTGCGAACGATCGCTGTCAACGTTGTGGACAGAAAGAACACGCATATTCGTAATTAGACGCGTGCACTATGCGACGAAGCAGACCTTTTCCTCCGCGGCTTAGTATATTAACCCTGCTTCGCCCTTGGGGGTTTCGACGAACGCGTTCTTCCATGTACAGGAACTTTCACTGTTTCCAGAAAACATTTTGCCTGGTTCACTTGACATTATATTGAAAGCCCATTGCCCCTAATCAAATCGTACGCGAGTAATGAAAATAGTTGGACATAAGGTTCTCGAATCATTTTCGGCTATAACTAAAAGATACAAAAAACAATCAAATAATAAACGCCATTTATTAATGCGAAATATTTTGAAACAACGACTGATGGTCCAGTCGAAAGGAAAGATAAACAATATAGGAGATTGGTTTAAAATTTGGTTTGTCTAGCACCTCTCTAACACCTCAAATATTCCGCCCGCCGTAATATACCATTTATTACTTTCTTTCCAATAAAAGGTATCATGAAGGCTACAAAAATATATAATACTCCCGCAGTTTCAGTTAAGTCATAAAATGAGCACGTTCAATGCCGGATAAATTTTACATGACTAGCCCATGGATCCGGAATGTGTTTTTAATTATTGCGGTGGATATTACTGCCTCTTACAATATACATGCTCAGAATTGCAAATAATACTATTTTCATGTGTTCTGCGACGAATTAGTTTCTTCGCATCATTGTAATCACGATGCCAATATTCGTTGTCATTTCTTTGAATTATACGTTTTTATTAAGCTCAGCATCGCCGGTCTCCGATGACTCCCACGGCATCGAACGTGTTATGGATACGAGTTTTTATGTTCCGGTCTTCCAAGACTCAAAAATCTTAAGAATACGCTTCAATCGGAAGCCGTATCAGGGTTAAAAGACGAATAACCCTAATCGCAATCCTTCGTGAACATTCCTAGTTTGTACAAACGTGTATCCAAAACGAACATTCCGGCGACGCGTTCCATTGCGTTATCGAGGCAGCGAACGCGCGCAATAAAACGAGCCGAAGTGACAAACAATTTTCCCGTTTTACCACTGGCCCTGACAATGTGTCTTTCGAAATGACCAGCAATGAATAGCCGATTCACTTGTCAAGAATGCCGGCTCACGCACGTTCGGCATTTAGCCGAATACCCGCGGCGGTTTATTGTTTAAGCCGTATCGTGCACGCGTTCATGATCGACTCACAATTGGCAACGGCACTTCAAAGTACTTGACACGTTGAACAATATGTAGTTGTGATCGATCGTGACGAAATTAATGGAAATATTTTAAACAAATATGCGAGTGGTTGTATTTTGTAAAATAATCGATATTATTCGTCTCATTTGAACGATTTATAATATCGAATCATGCAACGTTTATATCTCTGTTTTTTTTTAAACAAAATTAATATTGCATCGTATGATATGATGTTTTATGTAGAGATGTCGAAAGTTTGCCATACACTTAACCTGTAATAATTCGAAATGCTTTTGCAAGCAATTAGTGCTATACATCGAGATATTAATAGAGGTGCTAATTGGTACGCTCACTGTTCTAAATGTTACTTCAGTTGTGCAAGTTAAATTGCTTGTTAAACCTGGGACTTTCACATTTTATGAATAATAAACATGAATATGTATTGTTACAGTTTAATATAAAGATTTGTTAACAGTTTTCTACCCGTTTGTAAAATTCTTCCGCAAGACTAACGTAAGTTTTTCTTATACTAATAAAACACTTTTAATTACAATACGTTGCAATGGTGCTAAAAGAAAGAAATACTACATTTCTAAAATATGACCTGATACCAATTTTCGAGATTGCATGAATATATTTGTTCGTATTAAATGGGGAATATCCGTGATTATTGTGACGTGTCTGTGCGTTTTACTTGCTCTACTTGTATTCTGAGCAAATGTTACATGCTTATTCCCCTGCGGCATCGCCCTAGTAAACATCCCCAATAAAGGCAGCCACAAGGGCCTGCAGTTTTCACGCTTTAACGTTTGCTTTTTGCAAATGACTGGCCAGGCCTGTCATCTTAATGAGTTGAATCAGACGAACGTGTCCTTTGTTTTTGCTAGCACGAATCATATTTTTCCTCTGAGAAATAAACAAACTTTATATTTTTTCGCCCACTATATAATATTTAATGCAAATATTTTTCCTACGAATTGGCAATTTATTAAATTATATCGTTCCATTGATGATATGTAAAATTTTTATTTTGTAAAAGTTTTTGCTAATTTTAACGAATTACATTGTAAAAATATACTAAGAGAGCAATGTAAAAAGTATTTGGAAGTAGCTAAGAAACATGCCCTAAGAAAATAACAGCAGCGGTATGAAAATCTGATAGTGAAATTTGGAAAAATAATTTTTGTCCAAGTGTAACATTAAACAGTATGATAAGCAGAATAAATTTTCGCCCCGAATCTGCATCCCATTTTTATCTTTCTCACCGCAGTGCGGCTAAAGTATTTCGTATCTTCCTTTTTCATGGGCATTTTAAAGCCTCGCAAATATTTAATGAACGTGATACCTCGCTGCTTGCATTTCCCGTAATTTTCAAGCATTGTTCGGTCCGTTCCAATATGTCGGCGGATGTCAAACAAAACAAAAAAATCTCCCAGCGGTAGATCCTGAGGTAAGCCGTGCCGTATTCGATATCGCGGCCGTAAAAGAATTTTCCTGGATATAAATAAAATTTTCGAGTTTCCGCGTAACACGCAGTTATCAACTTTTCACATTATTGACAAGCATAAGTGTATGCGCATATAAATCTACATATTCACGAGGCACGCGTGTGCCTCCCCGTCTCGATTTAAATTCTATACATCTACGATTCTGTAAAATGTTTGCCCCCGTAAAAGCTATCCGAACGTATGTTCCGAAATTCTCATAATCTTTCACGGGGCATCAGATACTCAAATTAATACTTTTATGCGTTTAATGCCAGTGATACCAGGGGAATGTAGCTGGATATATATTATACAGAAATTAATTTGGCACGGTTCAAGTGGCAAGCAAATTACGAAAGCATTCAAAAATTCTCTCGAACGATAATTAAACTTGACCCGCAGGATGCAACGTTGCAATGTTGAATGTCTAGGTGCATTTCAAAGTTACTGACACCGCGACGGACTATGACTTTTAATTTATATATTTTATATGCAATTAGAACGTCGTACTACAGGGAAATGCAAAATTACTGAAAAATGGGAAAAGATTTTTCCACTAACACATAATAAATTATATGGAAAGCAACGGTGCTTTCTAAGTGTTCAGTACAAACCCTTATCTTTTAAACTATAAACACCACAGATGAATACCTTTTTCCTCAAGCAAGGTAAAATCGGTATAAATTTAATTACATAAATAACGACAGACAATGAACAAATGAGTTGATATTCAACAAAATATAGTATCACAGCAACTCAAATCACACTGGCGTTAGATAGTAGGCAAAGAAGTATAACAAAATTTGAACTTCGTCGCAAACTGATTACATTCGTAATTACAGAGCTTACCTTTTGCGGAGCCGCATAACTACTATGTACATGTCATCATAGATCTAACACCTTTTTCAATATCCCATGTACCTGCTTACTTCCAGCCACCGTTTCACTTCCTTTCTCAAGAATACAACTCAATGTCTGGCAAATGATAAAAAACGGCACACAGACAGGGTGAACATGTATCACGGAAAGGTATTATACATATACGCGCAAGGACCGCGTAAGTTCTGCTTTAACATTCGCACAAAGACTGCACCCCCGGCCGGGATATGAGATTCTAGACCGCGGGGGTCAGTGGCTGGGTAGCTACCTACTTTTTCAAATTAATGTCCGACCAGTTAAACGCGGAAGAATGTAATATATGGCGTTTCTGCCGGTGCGCACACCGTGTGCCCGTTCTAGCCGCGACGTGTGCGTGGCTGCAACGTCGAGTGCAATAATTGTACCAGCAAGCCACTTTGATGTTAATGCATTAACCCTCTACGTGCCTCTGCCACTCGCCGCAGACTCGCGCAACCACCATCCCTTCTTGGTTTACTCCTGCTTCCCACACCCACCTTTTCCTTTGCCGTTTTTCTTGGGAATCTCTCAGGAGTACTTGCGCCAGGAAAACGCGACCCTGCCCACCCTGCTAACGGAGTAAGATAATATTGTTGGAATCAGACAAGTTGTACGATTTTTCTAACGCGTCGACGGGTAAGTTATTATTGTTCGAATTTTTGTTACATCCCCTTCCTTCTACACGATTGATAATCATCGAACCTCTTTTTATTGAAAGTTATTGATCAAACAGTATAAGACCAATAGTCGGAAGAATATTTTGATCGAGAACATTTTCGAAAGAATTGTCGCAGCTGAATATTGCGACGGTGCTGTGACACATAAAGAATTGATGATTAATTGTTCATCAATCTGCTATTCTGATAATGTATAAGGATGACATTTTTCTTGAATACTTTGCTTGCAATTAGCAACAGTAGCGTAGTTTTAATAAGGGAACGTGGTAGACCGAGTGAATACGTTTTTAATGGAATTGAGCTTCGAGCGTAAAGGATAAAGGAATTCCAGCTATTTTTCTGTTAAATGAATTTAAAACTCCAGAGCTTGGGGATTGTTCAAAATTTACTTTGAGACTTCAGCGGAAAGATTAAAGCTTTTATTAACGAAACGCTATTGAAATTAATAGAACTCCTTATGAAATTTGTTTCTCAGTGATTATACAAAAATCTGCTTGTTTAAATAAGAACCGTAAGAGATCGATACACCTCATTGAATTTGCAAAATAATACATCATCGACGCTTAAAAGCTAACAGAGAAATATAAAATTCACCACTGTATATTGACAAAACGGAACAAAACAATCAAAACATTCCCGTTTACCTTTAAATACCTTTTCGCTAGCAAAACCGAATGAATTTCGTCCGCGATCAATTCGTATTCCAAAACCACAAACTGAACGCGCGCAGCAAATCACCGCAATGAAAACATTATTCGGATCCTGCACGTTTCACGGAACTGCAGTTGGACAGAATTTAATCGACGCCTCTTTTCATAGAGACCGCCGCAAGTTTTTCCCAGCGGAACAGGCTCAGCTTCTTATCTTTTTATTCAACGTCCCATCGCGAATCGCTTCCGCAAGTCCTTCGATTTCAACCGGAGAGTGGCGGGCATTTAGCGTAATTAAAAAGCTTATCCGCAAGCGTTTCTAGTATTATCGCACAGAAGTAAACGCGTACTGCAAACCGGTTACGATGCACCGCGAGCTCTTTCCCGAAGCTTTACAGCCGAGCTTTTACTTACGCACGCGTCTCTGCCAGCGTTTACATCCAACGGAGAGGAACGCGCGTCAGAACGCCTTTTTAATCATAGAACGCCGGTTTGTCCTATAACAGTTACGGGCGACGCTTTTCGCGAGAATCCGTCGCGGCGTGTAATTCAAACGGGTAAAATGAAAGATGTGGCGTCGATTTGTTTTACGTTGAAGCAAGGCAACAATTGAAAATTTTAAAAACATCTAAACTGCTCGAAGGATTACTGAAATACTATAAATAAAACCTGACAAGGAAATAATTTGCATTATTTCTGGCATTTCCGAGTGGCAGGAATTCGCGGAATTCGATAATATAATACAAAGGGAAGAAGCTCCGTAAAATAACGCGGAATATTTTGGTATTGGTGGAACGAAATCTTACCATCGGAAAAATAATTTACTCCAGCTGTATTTTTGTTATTGATCGATAACGGGAGAAAAATCTTATTGTTATATTAATTCTGTGCCACGTGACGCTCCCTATAGACGCGTATTATAAATTGTACACGATATGCCGTTGATGAGAACGCGGAATATTTGCATAGCCGGGTAGCAGTAGCGTAAGCGATCTGGCAACTAAAATCAAAGACATTCTTAGACACGAGCAAAAAGAAGTTTCCTGATAGCATTCCCCTTTGAATGGAAGATACCACAGGAGTCGTAGTTGTATCGGTAACTGCGGTAACCACAGGAAGTACTGGTAATACCACTTAACGACGAAAATCATAATAACAGTGGAACGTTAAGGTACGTCGCGTATCTACGTGAGCTCTGCTCTGTTAATGTTAATAATGTAAAGCACCATTTACCCGCGTACTTCGTTTCGAAATAAAACCGCCCTGGCATGGCGGATGCGCGGTCTTCAGGACTTCGATATCCTCTGACGCGAGAGTCAATTAAAGAGTAAATAGTTTTTCGTTTAACGAAAATGATGAAAAATTGAATGCTCGTTCAGGGCAATGCCTTTTTGCTTATATTTTAACAATTGGGGATATCATTGTGATAAATAAGCAGCTTTAGTGTACAATTGGTAAATTTGTACGACGAATGCGGAAAAGAAATATTTCTTTCTTTACGGTGTTGGAAGAGTAACATTTTCTGTTTAACTTTTATCCAACTCGGACTGTTTGAAATGAAATTCTTACCACCTGTCTGCCGTCGATTAAGCAAGTGTTTGACGTTATAAATTTCAACGTTTTATAGTTTTTGATTATTTAGTTTTTAAAAAGGATTTCCATTACTTGAAGAATAATCTACATATAATTAATGATGTTTTAAAGCCGAATTGACTAAACTGCCAACACTGCAAATCTATTCATGATACCGCATTATATCAGAAGGGGCAATCGCTTTTCGTTAAATAGCGCGAGATAGTAGGCGGATTTGGGATATATTTCGTACAGGCTCTTACAATATACAGGGAATATCACCATGAGTCTGACCCCATAGCTGTATCCCCTTGCACACAAACCGCCTTTGATCGTCCCTCGAGATTTCGCGATGTTATGAACTGCCTAGCTGTTTGCATAGAAGATTGCATGGGCGACCAATTTCGCAACCGTGCTATTAATTTATTATTGCTAAGAAGCTTTCCACATAACATTACGTGGAATCCATCCTTCGGCACACATTTGTCTTACTCGTACAACGTCGCCGCATTTCAACGAAACATTAACCACTGCCGTAAAAATTTCATTTTCGTATGCCTTCGTATGGTGCTCATATTTAATTCTTGCAGCAGACTGCCCTCGCGCAGATGATACTGCCAACAGCTTTGCAATACAACGTTACGATGGGCACAATATAGAGCAGTATAAATAATAAAGGAAGTCACAACAATGTTTCAATTGGATGTTTCGTAACATTTTTGAAAAGCAACGCTGGACGCGCAACCACGGTTCCAGTACATACATTGTTAATATCGGTCGACGAAAAAAGGAAATTAATTTTCTACCGCATGAAACGTTACAAGCGAGTTATACCGTATATGCATGTCTCGCATTGAAAGCAATATCTTTTGTCAACAAGCACAGTTGTTGAATAATACAATTTCATAGTGAAATTAAAATTTATTCAATATGATACCTCACAATAAAAAGTACATATAGTTTAATTTAGTACATATAGAAAATGTACGTTTAAGTATTTATACGAAAAATGGTGGTAATCGATTTTCTCCTTCTCCGATACGTCCTATCTAGTATTTTAATACAAAACTATTAATATCAAGCGTAAATAGAACCTGTTAGAACATAACGTATACCCAACTGCATCAAATGCAATTTGTAAAACGTACAAATATACGTATAACAATTAATCAGTTTACAAATATTCCATGTCGAGAAGACTACGGATGACAGAAACACTCTAATTACATATTCCATTTCTGCTTCCAAGGTCATTAGTGTCATGTGTCAAAACCGTGAACCACAGCGTTATTAATTACACTAAATATCCTTTAACAAAATGCACCGTCGCTACGACACAGTTCGCTGCAATTTCCATGGAGGGCCTTATTAAGTATACCGCAAGAGTGCACGAACTAAGGGTTCACCGATAGGGTTGCACAGTACGTTCGTTTTCTCTTTGACTCTCGGCGTACACGCATCGACAGCTTTCGTTCAACGCCAACGCTAAACCGCGAATTACTTTGTATCGTCGATCAATTACATTAGCCTCTGGCATTTGTGGGATACGCGAAGCCTTAGTACTCTCGTGCTTGGGCCTCGCAGCACGATTGGTAACACGTCGAAACTATTTAGAGAATGTCGAAAGGTCAGTATAGTCAGGTCGTTAGAGTTTGCTTTCACCATGCTCTTCCCCCGTACGCATCCGTCTGCTCAGCTTTGCCTTTAATAACAGCCAAAGCTCTCCTCAGATTACCATCGAAACTGGTTTGAGATATACCGCTGCCCGGAGTTGGCTGATTGATTGATCGATCGTGAGCTTGGTCTCTCGAGTTTGTCTGGACTAACCATGGCCATTCTACTGCGCTTCCGGGTAATTCAATGGGACGATCTTTTGTCTGAGGTGTGATCAATTCGATCGTTGCTTCACAGATATGCGGGATTGGAAGTTTTAAAGAAATCAAACCGGTGGAAGTGTAATATAATTGATAACAAGGGTCACATATATTTATTGAAGATGATACTACGCTATTCTACACTGTATTGTTCTATTCTATTCTGCACTGAATCCGCACATTCGTCCTCGATCATTCTCGTCACTTTTTCTCTCTCTTTCTCTCTCGTTCATACTCTTAAAGGTATCCTTAAAACATTTAAACGGGGGCAACTCCTACAGATACGCGAAATATTTCTTCTGATTTCTTTGGTGATATTTATATAATTTATATTTATTATTATATTTATTATATTATTATATTATTATATTATTATATTAAATATATAATTTATATATTTATTCGCACCACACTAAAAACTAAAATAATAATAAATGTATAAATATAAATTGAATGCATCCTTATTTTTATTGCTAGTACACGGTAGGACGCTTTTTCAGTGGAAACTTTGATGTATTTATTTTTTATTAAGTAGAACAGTTTATTTTATTTCTTTTTTGTATTTCGTGCTGAAGGAAAAACGAATGGTACGATAAGTATAAATGGTTTGAATACAATCTCAGATATTGCGGGGAATTGGAAGTAATTTCGTGCATTGATCTGGTAAGAGTACGTGTAGCGTAGGATAAATTGCAAGATCACTGATAATACCATTAGACAGATTATGATGTCCCAGTATTATTGGAACACAATTTCGTGCTGCTACTAACGTGTTCCAGAACAGGATAAACTTGCCCCCGGTTAAATTTATAATTTCACCAACATACTATTGCACGTCTTATATTTTTTCGATTTATATGAAATGGTCTGCTGCTGGTATACCATGAAGTAGTTTCGACATATTTATTATACAAATTTCTGAACACACTCCTCGTTAACACAGAGTACAAACAAAGAAAATTCAGCCCACAAATTTAATAGCGCCGCATTACCAAAACCCAATTAATTCAATTCCCAAAAATTTTACCACCCATTTCGAACGTTTCAACTCCGATCCTTCGAAAGCCCACTGAACTGTATTATCGAAACGAAAAAGGCTGTACGTATCCTGAAAAACAATCGAAACTAACAATAAAAACAAGAAAAGGGTGTTCATCAAGCCAGAAAAAACGGCAGACAGCCACGATATCGAAAACGTTCGACGCTTCGAACCGCGAAATCGCGCGGAAACTGTCCGGTTTGCGCAGCGGGGATCTACAATTCCAGTTCTCGACGAACAAAGGGGTTGCAGCAACGGAGGGGAAAAATAGCCGGCGCACGTCAAAGTGCGGCCTGTATCGGTCAAATAGAAGTCAGACAGCGGGCGTGAGGACGTTTAAAAATGATTTAATGCGGCCTGGCTTGGCTTGCACGGGGTTGACGGAAGGGTGGGCAAGAGGGGTAGTTCCGAGGAAAGCAACTTGTTGCACGCCGGTGACACACGACGCCCTTGTACGAAGCTCGAGCCCGGAGCATCTCCCTCTCTCGCTTCCTCTTCCTGTGTTTATCGCACCTAATCCGTTTTCGGTGACTTTCCGTGTAACGATTTGTCACCGTATTGCTTTATGCGGTTTTTTTTGTCTTTCCCGATACACGTCGGGAAACATGAATACTCGATAACGCTTGGCGTCGAATAAAATGCGGCGGAAGGGGTGCGCATTGTGTAAGAGATGGAGTGGGTTAATTGTACTTCGGCTCGAGTTATTGTTTTCCGTTGGGAAATATTGACTGCGAGCGGTGTATTATGAGAAATTAATACAGATGATGTTTGTTATGAATTGTGGGGTGAAATTGATTTTTTATGTGTCTTTTAAGAAGTACGTACGATGGATTTTATTCCCTTTGGCAATGCTCTATTATTAGTCCCATCTCTTTTGATGGTTATCTGAAGTAATTCAATGTTTGGAGAATTTGATTCGAAGAAAATAAATGTTCAAATGTGCAACGATAAGTTTTGATAGATAGAATATTGAAATTGAAAGTAAAATCTGAATTTCTGAATACTTAAAGTTTAAGTGTGGAAGAATTTAGTTTTTTCTCGTGAACGAGTTTAGGAAACTTCGCCTCATGTAATGTTTTACAAGTTCCCCGTGAAACCGTTACCTTTGAAAGTTACTCTGATATTTCAGAGATACGCGAGCGAAGCATAATCAGGCGCAGGGCAGAAATTGGAGTAGCTTCTTGATTAGTGTTAAAGGGAAGCCCGGTAAATCCTTAATACTGAACCAAAAATTATTAATGGCAGAATTTTAACACGGACAGTATCGAATAATATCTCAATTTACTAATTTAAGATTTTCGTATTGGTTTTCAAATGCAAAAACGGTTCTATATAAGAATATTGAAATTTACGATAGAAAGCTGACGATATCTATTTTATTACATTAACCGTCAGTATGGAATTAATTCTAACGAGATAGCAAGTAAAAGCGATGCAGAATTGAACAGCACGCTATCAGCAGTTCCGCGTAGAGAATTCTACACAGTCGCATGATTCTATCCAAGCCACGGTTGCCTCATAGAAATTAGGATTAATATCGTCCGGCTATTCCGATCTAACTGCTTGCAGTTGAGACTTCTCCTGACGTATGCAAACAGAGAAGTTGTGCACGTGGAACTCGTCTTCCGTTGATTGCGATGCATTCATGTGACTCGCAGTTCGATATCATGTTTCGTGTTTGGGTTGGTCGTGTGCACGCGGCCAATAAGGTGCAATAGTTTTGACACAAGAATTCAAATACTTTCGTGGACAACTGGAAGTGAAGCTCCATTTTCAATTAGACTCACGAAAGATATATGTGGGCATTCATTTTGCACGGCTCACTTTACAGCCATGGGAATTCTACGAACTACAAATTCTGAATTCTGATGAACAGCACTTGGGGAATAGTTCAATCTTAACATATTCGATAAATAATGAAACTTGCAACTGCGCGAAATAAGTTTTCGGAAGATGTTCACCCTCTCTGCCCGAGTATTAAACTTGCTGAACTCGGTAATAATCGCAGAGGCTTGTGATGGAATATAAAAATATATTGTACTCTCTATTAGAATAGAATTTAAGTTTTAATGTGACTTTAATGAGGGATTCTGCGAGGCTGTTATATTTTCTGGGTAAATCAAATTTCGCCAAGTCCCTGATAAATTGGACTGCAGAGGAATGTTTAAATATTCTTAAAAGTATCCGTTTTACTAGTTGGGGAATCATTGGCCCCGAAACGTGGATCAATACGAAGCAAGGCATACTAATGACTTCTGTCTACTCTGCGGTTTCGTTTGCTTGAAAAGAGGTTAACCATTTCAAATAATTCAACTGGCTGTCGGTTTGTTCAACCGCTTAGTAGTTCACTTGCCCCATTATTAATGGCCTCCATGCAATTGGGCAGAGGAGAAAAATATAGCTTTGTATGGTTAAAATAGTCATTAAATAAGGGCCAATTTCTGCAAATAATAAAAACTTTTGTACCAAACACATGTTACATATATTTTCAATAACAAGTATTCTGCAATTTAGAAATTACATGTGTCATAATTAGACCTACTAACTTGTAATAAAAACAAAGTTTATATTGTGTCTCGTTTTTCCCCTACCATTGCGCACCTTTATGTTTTCACATATGTTTACTATGCATTTAATTACCAACTAAAGAAATGGACTTACATTAATATCAGTAACAGTAATCGTAAATATAAACTCATATCCAACAAACTGCCATTGAATAATCCACCATTCACGCCAAATTAATTAATATTTCCAATACTGTGCTCGCGTCTATCCCTGATTAATATATTCTACAGGCATGTTCAAATAATTAAAATTCCACGCTCCAATTGCTAATATGCGCAATTAAACTATCATCCGCATAAATAGCAACAAAGTGCACAGTCCCGAAGACAAATTCTCAACAAAACGTGTACACCAGTACAATCGAAAGACCACGACGGAAAATTTGCCAGGTAATCGCACAGCTTGCACCGTCCTTCTACCTTTGACTTTTCACCGAGTCGAACAAAAGTGCGAGAGATTGCCATTGTAGAGAGAGGGGAGGAACGGCTCGTTTACGTCTAACTAACCCGAAATTTCCAGAGCAACGCCGGCCCTTTTCGGCCGGTGGAATCGATGTTCGATGTTCTTTGATCGTGCAGCAGCCGTGCCATTACCTGTGCACGGTCGTTCAATACTTCGTGAACGGAATTGCGGCGGTAACTAATTCGCCGCACAAAGGTCGCAGAATATTTTACGGTACCGCTGAATGTAAATGAATGCGCTAGTGAACCGTGAAAAAGTGCAGCGGATAATCGTGAACCCGTTTGGATCCGCTATCATATCTTTCGCTTGACTGTTGATTTACTCTTCCCGAGAATGGTTTGCTCCGGGAAGCATCCTTCTTCAACGACATTAGAGGGATGGGGATGGGACAGTTTTTTTTTAGACGTTTTCGCGAAGGTACGTGAGATGATGTACGTCAAGTGTCATGCGTTGTTTCGTCGAGGAGCACTGGAGACAGCGGAGTTCTTTTGACCCGCTTCGGAGTTTGTTGAAGCTTTTTATGATACTGTTGCTGCTCTTATATTTGAAGAGACATTGCGAACGTTTTGTAATATGTGTTAGAATCGCTTCTCTGTAATGAGATTTCATTATATTTCGTTGGAATCTTTATGCATAGATATATTACTTATTTCTATTTTGTGAGAGAATTTAACTTATTCGACAATTATACATTGTTCTGAGAATTATTTAAAATAGCTTTAAACCTCTTTAAAGTTTGCAAATCAATTTAATGTATAATCTCGTTCAATCGAAATTCTTTTGTCAACTGCTTTTAAGCCAATTCATGTCTATCAGTGGAGTCAATCCCTTTTTTTCAAACTAAGATTATAATATAGAGAGTGCACGCCTGAATTGAAACATTTCAGCTGGGATCTTATAGAAAAGTAAATATGTAGAGTAATTAATATAAAATAGGCTGCCCGACAAAAGTGACAGACAAGTTTCTGGGCAGAGAAGAAGAAAGTAATCCACCTTAATTATGCATATTTCATAGCCCTGGTCCTGTAATAAATCAGTTCGGGAAAGAGGTCACGATTTCTCAACGTAATTGCATTTCTGAAAGTCTGGTATAAATGTTTCCTTTGATAGTAATTCCCATGAACTCCATTTGTATTCATTGACATTTATAAAAATAACGAACTATATATAAACTTTGTGCGACATTAATATTTTTGTTACGACAAATTATCTGTTCGAAATTGCTTAAGGAACGGAACATACTATCATTGATCAACGAAATAAATTGGGAACTATTCACGGCAGCAACGCAAAAAATTAATACTTGTTCTTCAAACATATCTCACGTGTATTGTTAATGGACATAAAACCCATAAAGCCCATAAAAACAGATGTAAAAGGGGGAAATTATGACATAAAGTTTGTTTCATATTTTGTTGTTTGATTACACTCGTGTGACCTGCTTTGATACAACCATAAACGAAGTCGAGATTTCTGTCGTAGCAACGAAAAAAGATGGCGTAAAATGTCATAAACGACAACCAATTTCGGACCGGGGAGGGGGGAGGGGGCCCTAGAGCATCTACGAAAAATATTGCCCATGAAATATATAGGGCATCAGACGGATTTTTTTTAATGCAAAAGAAATATTATTGGTGGAATACGTACGATATCATATTTTCCGCTACTCCACAAAATCCTGCAAAACATAGACAATTCTGTACGATAGAATATTTAAACACAAATCCACGTGATATATCTCAATTTCGGTCGCCCAAAATCTTTACTTTTCTAGCACATTTCAACAACATAAGCGAACAAATAAAGTAGTATTCACATCCTAAAATACAATTCATATCTCCATCCGTGCTATACAAAATACTTAATAAAATAATATTAGCAAAGCCCATTCATATTGGCTCTCTCCAACCTTACGATCCTCTACAACCCCAAATTCTTCCGACCGAGGGCAAATGTAATAAGGGAGAAGAGAGACAGTCGCGGAGAGCTACGTACGGCTATATAACGTCTCAATCCCGGTTAATAGTTTCTCACAGTCCTCGGTATCCTCGAATTCAGTATTTTAACTTCACGCCGCCTCGTCGCCTCGTCTGAAAGCGTTTGCAAGGCTCGTCTTTCCACGGCTGAACCGTGCGGTCCTTTCCTGATCTCCGGATTCTCTCGCCCTCTCCTTATCCATCCATTCTCAGGTTGCACTCTTCCCTTTTCTTGCGAGGTTGTCGAGCTTCCCTTCCCGTAGCCCGAACCTCGTATCCCTGTCTTAGGACGGGCAAAGTGGTACAGGCCAGTTCCACCGGCAATGTTCACTTACACTTACTCTGTATATTAACACCTCCGTCCGTACTTAATGAATCCCTCATACTGTCTCGAGACGAGCTCGAGGGTGCAAAGATCGAGCGCCATCCCCGGCTCTCCATACTCTCGAGCTTCACTCATACGTCCCCTTTCGTCTTTCGAAGTCGTAAATATCTTTACCCTCCGGCACGACATTCGTTTATTTCGTGCGGCGTTTCTTGTACGATATATGTCCTCCTTCTTTCGCATCGCGCGTTTGCTTGGCAGCTGTCTCGTTTGGTATTTCGATAAACAATGTGTGTAAATGTGATAAATAATTAAGAAAATGGTTCAATGAGCTAGTCCGCTTAAGCCGCGCAAAACGTTTCGAATAATTTCAAGAGAGCGACAGATAATTTTTGAATATACGAATCCACTTTGGTCAAAACCACTGCTTGAATTATGATATACCCAAGAGTTATTAGAAAACGAAACGTCTAACAAATATTGAAGCAATTCTCCATCGCATACAGTACTGTACACGCTAGTCAAGTTATATAAAATTTTCCCTTAACAACCTTCTTATTCTCTCATCCCTTAATCCTACATTACTCTAACTACTTTACCTTTGCGCAATAGAAGAACTATCGCAATTCCGTGGATCATATCGACCCCATTTACCTTCAATTTCCAACCGAAACGTGCGTTCCTCGCGTTCCGTTCGCAATCTTTCCGCGTCACGCCAGCACGGCGCATCAATTCGTCAAAATAAACTGCACGTATTGCGTTATCGCGCGATACGAAACAATGCAACCCCTCTCGCCCGACAGTCGAACGACACGCGAGCGCAACAGCGCTCGTAACCTTCGTTGCATGCATTCGGCACAGAAGGGTGCAGATCGATTTTTCCGTACGGGATCATGATCTCTCCGCAGGGGACACGATAATGCCGCATAACTGCCGACACCGTGAAACGTTCAACGATCACAAAAGCACCGGTCGCGAGCGGGTCTGGCGACGTCGAAACAGAAAAGTTTCTCGCGTGCAATGCCTGCGAGTCCTGCGGTAATGTATGGTGCACGTCGACCCGCGACCTTTCGGCGTTGCCACGAGGGCTGAGAGGGACGACGCGACGAGAGGTACGCACGGGGAAGAGAGATAGAGAGAGAGAGAGGGGGAGAGAGAAAGCTTGACGCAGAAGGGGGGGTGAAGAAGGGATACATACCGAGGGATGAGAGAACGGAACCGGCATAGCAAAGCGGAGAGTGGGAAGCCCATCTCATACGCGTGCAGGGGACAAATTATTTCCCCATTTTATGGCCCGCTAAAATATAAATCAAGTTCTAAATTAAATTCCTCACCCCCGTGCTCCGCGAGCACCGCGGCGGACTATAACGAGCATTTTATAACGTGCGCGTGTGTACGTGCGTCGGGCGGAAACCGAGCGGCAGGATGAGAATGGGGGGTGGTCTTGTGTGCATGTGCTGGAACCGGCAGGGAAGGGGATGGGGAAAGGGTTAAATTCAGTAAGACGGGGGGAAGATAAAGACACGACGATATTGGTCTGACGAAGGGGAGAATGAGAACGTGCATAGATAGATTAGAGACATTAATGTATTGAGAACCGCGATTTTCAGGTGTTAGTGTTATTTGTAATTGCGGATGCGGGGAGAGTAGAAATGCTAAGCAATTGTGCAATCGAAGCGAAGCTTTTCAATCCATTCTAAACTGTCGAGGAACATCCGTTTGCTGTGCTTCAATCGACGACCATGTGAAAGGATACTTTACGACGCGGTTGATAAGAAATTCGATGCGAGAGGGTCTCTAGTGAATGTATTACTGTAAAATGGTAAAGCAATTGCTAAGGCGGGCTGGCGTTAAGGTGATTAATTAGTTGGGCTTCATCTTTATTAAACTGGGTGATATTTATGATCAATAGAAAACAATTCATACAAAGGAATTATAGAATTTACTGTATACAGTTTGCATTATACATGCACGTATACTATCTGCCGTAAACTTTGGGTAAGCCTACTGCGTTTGTAAAAATACTGAAGATGGAGCGAAGAAAATATTGTGAGTAGGGACAAGTGAGATTTCGGAGATTAAATTGATGTAACTGATACTAAAAATTGTCGACTATGGAACTAATTAAGAATTGGTTACAGCAGGGTCAATATTTAATTTTCAATAAAAGTTTGGCTCAATCTTATTTTATAATTACGAAGTCACTTTTCTTTGGATAACAAATAAATTTTTTAGAATCCGCCCGGTAATATAATATATACTACGTAAAATTTTGATCGTATACGTTATATATGCGCGAACTTGCCCGCGATCAATTATTTGAATTGTATGACGCTAAATAATACAGCTACTGTTTCAACCGATTAATTAGAGGGATGAAAGATGATAATACTGTAGCTGTTCTTCGATTAAACAGCATCGCTGTACAGCTAATATTTCGTGAAATAACTTGGCACTAGAATATATATGATTCAAATGATACAACTCGAATACCTTACATTTACACATTGAAGAATTACGAGATCGACGAATATTCGCCCAGTACCTTACTACAGTTACAGGGGTAAAAATATTTAAAGAAATCTAGCTCGTGTAGCTGTCGCATAGTAACAGGTGAGGTATAAACTTTTAATTCATAATTAATTTTCTTCCGGCCAAGACTGTTACCACGAAGTACGAAAATCATTTATCAAGCAAATTACAATTTACGAATACTGCACCACCGAAATTAACAGCGCTGAATAACCACCATTATCTCCCAAAAAACAAAAATATATGTACGTTCCCTCGACGGACATTACACTGAAATTATCTACCTATTGTCATCAAAAGCAATACTTGCCAATCCACACCACCTGTCACTGCTTCGCCCAGAGATGTTGCACGGTGTCTAAACACAACAACAAAAAAAGATACAAACACCGAAGCTCATTAAGCTCCATGCCAACCGGTTTAAAATGACTAAAGGTAAGAGTAGCTGGCAAATATTTTCTGTCGTTTCTGGGAAGATGCACGCGAATCCATAGAGACAGGAAGATAGGCGGTCTGGCGTTCAGAAAACACGCTAATTGCCATTGAAAAATGCCACAGGACGAGAGAAAAAATTCGCAGGTATTACGTGTATGTTCTATCGCGGTCGGGGATGGTTCGTATGAAAAACTGCCGTAGACCACTAACGATGGACACAGTCCCGTTTAAATACATGAACACGCGTATACCTCCGATCCGCGTCGGCCATGAATACCCGCTTTTCGAGCGCTTCCCTTTGACTCTTTCCGCCGGCCACAAGTAATGAAAGCGCCCCGTTGCTAATCCTCGCAAATATTTTTTAATAAAAATACGTCGACCGTACCTGTGCACGCGCTACTTCCTGGCGCACGAACGGCCGACAACTCTAGCCGCCGGGATTAGAAATGATATACTTGCAAGTTTAATTAATGCGTGCGTAATATTGCGAAACTTTGTCGCGGTCGCAGACCATAGATCTGGAGGGAGACAACAACAACAACAAAAACAGCAATGAGTACGCTATTATTAAGAGTAGAACCGGCGGGATTGTAATTAATTTCTGGAAGGGATTTCGTTTCGTATCGTAGGAACGCACGATCGCGAATGGCAATTAGAAACTTTCTGGTAGGTCTCGTGGCTGCTTTGTTATTGGCGACATTTTATTTCAATGTTTTGGGGCGAGAGAGTGCGCGGTTTGTAAACGGATTTTATTCGTTTGACGATACACCCTTCCGCTGATAAGTGGAGGCATTTTATGGAAATGATTAAAGAGTTATTGGGATCGTTAATCTATTTAACAGAGAACAACCTTTCCTCCTATTTTATGCAATACCAAAACACGCGTAATAGCTTGTGCAAAACCGTACCAAAATCGTTAATAATGATTGTCCACCATGTGCCGTAAGTAATGTTCCTACTATTTTTGGCATTCCATAAACTAATCTTTCTTACAATATGATTAGTAATAGTTTTGTAGATCAACATGGTTTGAAATTTCCTCCACCATCATAATCCAGCACTCTAAATATGTTTTTCAATGTTTACAAAATATACCCTACTGAACCTTTCATTTTCTTCCGGTCAACTAATATTACACATACATTCGTGAATATACGCAGAAATAAAATTATATATCATTTTTGTTCCGTCGAGCAAAAAGAACACATCAACGGCCATCGCGGCTGAGCGGGCTGTTTTATGGCCGGGCTTTCCTGAGTTGGACTACGTGCCTTCCAGGTGACGAACAGCCTTCGAACCAGGCATCAAATGGTTCCTACAGAAATTTCCTAAGCATCTCCACCTTTCCCCACTCCTGCCGAGAAGGGTAGAAAAGCCGGCGGCGAACCGCGGGAAACAACCCTCGTCTCGAAGAACTCGGAAAGATAACAATCAATTCATTACAACAGTCAACACGTACACGTCTCTTAACGCTCCACGAGATCAGGACAAAATACGCGAAGGCAGATGTACATATACACGATTCTTATTGGTTTTCATTCGACCATCGCGGTCATCTAACGAAGCTCGAGTGATAACGTCACGAGAATCAGCGCCATCGAGCATCGTCGCGATCTAGCGGAAGCGGGATATACGATTCTGCAAAATTCTATCTGTGAATTACGGTGTGCGAGATGTAACAATTTTAATCATTTGCACTTTGTGACCAAAATTCGCTGAAACTCACAAGTGCGCTATGATTTTTGAGTGGAGGTGTAGACGGTCGATTGAAATCAGCGATCGTTTCGTCTTTCTCTTAAGTTGATGTTAAAAATGTATCAGTAGAAGCAACCCTACTTTTCTCCAGGGTCGACTTTATACGAACTATTCCACATTAAATCGGAACATTGAGGAAATTTCTTAGAATAGTACAATTTATACGCAAATTCATGAAAAATAGAGCCCTTAAATTTCAATCGCGTATCGTGTACCATGCAAAATGCGACGTCGGTGTACGGAAGTTCATCCAACTTTAACCAATCTTAATCAACTATGGTGGCGCAGCAGCGACTAGCGCGAGACCGATTGCACAAGAAACGCCGCATATGCAAAGAGAAACCGAGAAGAGAGAAGTGAAAAATTGGAGAGCCTTCATGGCCGGTCAAGATTTAATATCCGCGCAGTTCTAAACTACCCTCCGTCCAAGGAACTTCTTATTCCCTGCCCATAAATCGAGGGCCATTCGATTTCCACGACACTCCAGCGAATGCCTCCTGAACCGTTTAAAGATGTCAATACTTAAAGAATTTTTCAATCACCCTGAGATCGAACCTGCTACGGAGTACAATAGAGATCGTCGCAATACAGATTGAGCGCACTCGTCCATAATAGGAATAAACGATTAAGGGACGTTTGAATGCGCGTAGAACAATTTCCATCCCGTATTCGCGTTACTAATTTGCAAATTTTCAAACGGCATTATCATAGCGAAGCAGAGGAAACTTTGCACACGCGGAATAATAAGCCCCGTAGTTACAGTCAAAGAATATTTCCTCGTTCCATTCATCGCATTCAATTCCAAAGAAATACAATAAAACAATTAACGCTATCTATAGTCCCCCGTTTCAACGGCGACAAGCAAACAATACTTTATTTCCGTTTCGTGCGCGGCGTGCTTAAGGACCAGCCCTCCGGAAAATGGAAACGTAACGGCCGGAACGTTTAACTCCGAGAGATTTTTCCGACGAATGCGTCGCGTGAATTTAGCTCGCTGTGCAGGATGAATGGCTGGATAATAAACAGGACGAAACACGAAAATTCCCCGTCAGATTACCCGACGCGAACGTTAGAAATTGACAGCGGAGTCAGCACGCTTGATTCGCGCCTTTCGACCCAGGCATCGCCTCGGGCTTCAAGCAAGATAAAACGAGTCAACGTCCATGCCCCGGAAACGTTTATTCGGCAATTAAAAGTGGGGCGTCTAGAATTATCCATGCAGGAAAGTGGACCGAGAAGAACGCCTTACGTTCTCGCGTTTATTTACGAGGGATAAAAGGAACAACGTAAGACGACGAGCTTTGAAACGGCGGTAGACGGGAAAACGGGTGAAGGGGGGCTGAGAAATTCTAAAGCTGGCAAAGTCGCGGCGAATTCAGGGGGGTAGTCTTTAACTGTTACGGAAGCGATGTCGTGCTCCCATCTCTTCCGTCTACTGGTCCCCCAGGAACCCTATCCCTTGGTTCTAACCCTTTCTCGCGTCACCTCCCAGATAATTAAACGAAATTCATTTACATAGCTCAAGTAATACAGAGTCGCGCGAAGGGGATGAGCCGGAAGGCGGCGGGAAGGCAGAAATGGAGAGAAATTGCCGGACAAAAAGAGGGAGAGAATTGAAGACGAAGAAGGACGTAAAGTGATGGAGGAGAACGGGGGAAAAATGAAGTGTCGGGTTTATGGAATACAGTTACTTCTGTTTTAATTTTCGTTGAACAGTATATGCCGCCACAATTCAATTCAATTCGTGTGATATAAATTCCGACGTCGTTCTATTACGGAGTCAGTTGTCAATTATTATTGGCTGCCACTGTATTGTTTGAAATAAAATTCCAGCTTTAGTAATTTTCAATCTCGTTGATTGCCTAACCAATAAAGCACGTATACAAATTAAATCGAAGTGTATTTCGTGGAATATACTTTATCGGATTTTTATGTTAAATTGCAAGCCGATTATATGTTTATAAATTATGCGACTATACCTGGAAGTACAATAAGCAGAAGGGAAATTAAATATCAGACTCTTACATTTCCTCTACTGCTTGTCTGACCGGGCACGCGTCGGATCTACTTCTACTGCACTATCGGAGACAAAGAACTTAAATTCAATTGGGGGAGGAAGAAAACTATTTAATCAATTTCCATGAAATTTGACGTAGTCCTTTCTAAAATTATAAACGCACCCTTACATTGGACAACTACAAATCAGCAACGGTGTATGGTCGAAGAATATTCTTTTTTTAATCGAACGTGCAACCCGTGATGTGTCTCACGTATACAATTTTACATTTCCACGTATGCATACCATGCGATTAATTTAATTTTTAAGCCGATCCCAGGTGTTTGCGTTTTCTAAATAGCGAGAATTAAATGCGTTCCTATGATTCTCGCATAAACATTTACCTTACCGGCTCAGTTGGAAGCACATACACCGCGTTATTCCCTCTGAAACGCGACGAACCGTTGTCGGCGAAGGTCGTGCGAAACATGAAAATTTCATAAGATAGCGCCTCGATCCGCTGTGGATGGGACAGTCATCCCTTGATCCAAGGCAAATAAAGGGGATTCCGCGAATCGCACGGTAATACTGGCAGCGTTGCACGTGTACGTACAAATCGAAGATATCTATGTATGTATGCTAATCAAGATTTACATTTAATAACCCCGATGATTATTCTGGCACGAGCGAAATGTTCGTTCGCTTTTCGTTAACAAATCAAAAAAATTGTATAGCAGATCGACAACATCTGTGCTACAACGGTTTATGACACTGAAATGACAAATGTAATTTATGAAAGATAAAGTAATCTGTAGCGCAACGATCCTTCTTTCATATAAATCATTTAGTCTCTGCCAAGTCACGATTACAGATGACGCCCGATAAAACGGCCGATCAACTTTTGTATGTACAACGTTATTAGCAGGCCGGGAAAGAAACTTTAGAAAGTCACGAGCCCGAAAGGGAACTATCTCCTAATGGCGATCACTGACACGGAAAGCGACAGATAAGTGTTTTTTTCGGAAACCCGGGAATTACGACGGCAGAAATAATCGATCTATTCTTCGCTCTATTCTACTAGCATGGACATCGATCCGTCATGTTGCTGCGAGTCATCGTTTACTGCGACGTATATCTTTCTGTGTCGCCTCCCTAAATATCGTAACGCGGACAAAAGATCTCTATCCTCGTACCCCGGCCATTAAGGACCGCGATGCTGCGTATTGGAACAAATCTGACGTAAAAATCCTACTGGGCCCTCCGTACAGAAATAACCCCCGCCGACTTCGTGAGCGAAATTCATGAACGTTGCACGGCGAAACGATGCGCAACGCAAACATACCGACCTGTCAATAGGCGGGCGGGGAACGGGGTCCGGGAGGGCGAGCGTGAAAGGAAAAAAATTCGAACACTTCGCTAGGTTTGAGGCACAGTTTGAACGCAAGGTTTTACGAGCGGCGGAGCATCTGCATAGGTCCATTGTTGCCGCGAACAATAAAGGCGAGCCGGATCCTGGATGACCCGTGTTGCTACTGTGCGTTTAATCTCTATACTTCGAGAGTGTCCGAGAGACCCGGCCGGAATAATTGAACACGCTCGTTTCTGTCGTCGCGGAACAAAAGTGCACGGATTCTGTCTCGATGTATCGAAAGAGAAATAATATACCTACGAGGCTATATTTTCATCGACGCGACGTATCATCGTTGCCCTCCACGAAGAGTTCGGTAATAACTGGGCACTGGGAGAAGCTGGAGAGGATATCCTCGAGTACTTTCTCCGCGAATCGACCCTCGCCTGTGAGAGCGGCTACTGGATAGGAGGCTGAAGGTAGCCGAAGGCTATGGTAAACCGAAACTGTTCTAACCACGAAGTCAGTTCGTTTTATGTTGACACGGGTAAATGCTCAACGTCCGTCTTGGTCATAGTTTAGATCAGGTTTGTCGAACCCGGCAACTTGTTCCACGCTCCCACTACGGCTCTTACATCGCTCGTGCGTGTGCTACTAATTTTGCTACTATGCACCCTCGGGCTGGACGAACCCTTTCTGGACTAGACGGTGCTCAAGGGACGGGCATGACCCCAATCGTTAACTATCCTAATAAAAAATTTATTGGGGAATAAGGTTCAAACGTATTTAGCCGTTACTTTGTTTTGTACTACTTGTCCGACGATTGGCTGTCTCGTACTACTGATTGATAGCATCTTGCTCACCTCGCACCACGGAATTATTCTAAACCTTGTATCACCGATACGATTTAAAATTACACTTATTAATCCTGCATTATACGCTTTAAAATTTTGACAATAAATAATTAAACAATAAGAAATTAATTTCCACACAGTCGCGCAGTATTTCAAATCCCACACAAGTGAAGGCCAACAAGATAACGCGCAACTGAAATTTCCTTGAGATTGAAAAGTTAATAATGTAGAGCTCCTGCTACTTACAACGGTTAACTAAATTTGGATCAAACCAAATTTATAAAAGCGTTTCATTTCCTTCGAAAGGGGTATTCATTTCTTAAATGCGCCTTCTATGTAACATTCAAACTATCTATCTATGCAGTATCCCAGATTATAGTACAGCAGGAAATGGAAATATTTAAATCCCTTTGACATGGTCCTGCTTTCAGAAGTTGAATACCGTGCGAAGTAATATTTAGGAGGGTTGCGATTGTTTTAGCAGCAATGCAAAAGTGTCTGGGCGTACGAAATGAAATTGAATCGCTTTGCATGCCAGGGTGCGTGGCGCAAGGGTAGATCTGTAACAGCGTCCAAGGGAAGGCCGAAAGGTATTCGAGAACTGATATGCGGCATGCTTGACTCGTAGCAGACAGTGAATGATGAGTGCCGACCGATCCACTCTTCGTTCATTGTACAGAGAGAACAGCAACGGCTCCAATGAAACTCTTGTCCATTCATTACAGCTTACCTATACTGTGACATTTCGCGATGGCGCGCCACTATGAGGCATTCCAACGAAATGGATTTTTCCCTCATTTTTTAAAGTCCCGATGAATGGCGGTTTCGGCGGTAAATATCAGAGATTCAATTTCTCTCGATATGGTGGCGCACAATGCGAGCGCATTGATCTCGACGGACTAGAATATCTTCGGAATAGAATAAATGAAATATTTCGCCGCGCCACCGTCATTTGACACATTTTATCCGTGGCACAACAGAAACAGGATATTTTTATGCGTCCACTTCTCGCATCGTTTCTAACGAGAACGCTGTGCCTAATTCTTTCTTTTCCGCGGAATGCAATTGAAGAGTAGCGATGAGCGTAGAAAGTGTATTTCCCGGTTTCTTTATCGTTTGGATATGTACCATCGGTTTCCCTGAGCGCGCGGTGTAGATCGTAGTAACTTTCGTCCTTGGATATTACGCGGAATACATTTCCAAGGAAAATTGGTCGAAATGTGGTCTGACGACTGAAGAAACGTAAATAACTGCTATCAAAGACAGCTATGTAGAACAAACGAATGATCGGTATATCGGAAACGAACGGCAAAGAGGCATCGAATCAATTGTAGATAACCGATAGAAATATACGCGATGCGGCTGGTTGTGTTGTAGCCGACAGTGAGTGATTGGTAGCGGACGATCCTGAAAGTTCGTTTGGCAAACGGGCCGCAAGGTAACCGACTAGTGAAATTTCGTTTATTCATTGCACACACATTCCCGTAACGGCCTCTGTATACCCAAGCAATTTTGCAATTTCCCATATTACTGCATCATGTTCAATTTTTATTTTTACTCCTGCCATTGCGATCGGTTTTCGCCAGAAATTTCTTCGCGGATCGAATTTGCGATACGCGGTATTAGCGTGAAACGTACTTTTACAGAATTTATCGTTGCGAACGCGATGGACGGTCGTAAAACGAAATATTCGAAATATTCTTTTCATTGTACTGCCCGTAATTAAAAATTTACAACGCCCACTTAAAATAACCCCGAATTAAACTTCGATCGCCGACCATTAGAAGCTCGTGAAAGTGAATTAAATAGAAATATGAGGAGAGGCGGTGGCACGGATGGGAAGTTTCGCAATCGTCGACACGGTAAGATTTGCAGACACCTGGGGACCAGGCGTGTAAGCATCAAATTTTCATTGGGAGGAAATTCTGCAGAAATTTAGGAAGAGATTCCGAAGGAATTCGGGCTATTATCACGGGGAAGAAGAGAATGGTTCGCCGTTTCCCAGCGTACCGTTCGGGTGTGAACGACAAGAGGAGTATTAGGCGATGGTTACCGGCAGAACGTACGATAAAAGTCGTACGAGCGAATCTAATTTTGACGGGGAGGAGGAGAACGAGTGCGCGAACATTGGCGGTTCCTTGCGCGATATGTACGCGCGGCGAGGATACCCCTTTTCTCTCCCGAATTTACAACATACACCTCGATTTCGAATCTGCGCGAAACAAAATTGCCAGGCATACACACCGAAACGAACCACATCGCGACGCAATGAACCAAATAAAATTCGTGCCCATCCCTCTGTGAATTTTCATACGGCTAACTGGTGGAACGTTCACCGCGGCGGGCTGGTTTTTCAGCGGATGTGCGGGCTGATTTGTCGGCCTTTTCATTTATTTATACCGGCTCGGCTCGTTAATTACGGCCACGTTGAACATCTAATTAAATCGCGGAAGCCAATTTGTGCGCTTTATCTGATGATGCGATGTGATATACCGTGATTGGCATGAAAAAGCATTTCTAAATGTATTATATGAAATTGAAATGGGTGATTATGTTATTGCCGTATGAATTTCCTTTTTATTCGTTCGTTATCGCTAATGTTATCGCGTAGAATATATGCATTTCATTATTGCACTATTTGCTTTTGTTTGTATTTTGTTTTATTATTAATTTCGAGGAACTTTATTGAATCATATTTTTGTTACTTGTTTACTGACCGTCTTGAACCGCGTGTATCGTATTTATGCTGTTCAATATTGCGTCAGTATTTTTCCTTAACGTTCGCTATATACAGGCGGTATACAAATAGAGCCGGAAGAGGCAAGAAAATATAGTCAAAGTTCGATGCGCTTGTGTGAAAATTCAATAGTCCCGCGAATGCATATTCGATTATACGAACGATTTATTCTGTTGCACGAAACGCGAGAAGTGTGAACGAAGAGAGATTCCCGACGATCGTTGTCGATCTAAGCAAAGAGAAACTTAATCTATTGAATAAATTGTTGATAGGAAGAGTGCTAAAGATTTTGAAAACCCGATAGTGTAGAGAGTAAAACTATAGAGAGTGAAACTAGCTGAGTGATCAAAGTGAAACCGAGGAAACGTTATAAACATTAACAAACGGTGAATGCATTTATTAACAAATAAGTTAGTTGGCAACCGACGCTTGAATGTAAAGGACGGACATCGAATTCTATTATAATTACATAAATTACATTTCTTACAATAAAGTAGTTTCTCTTCTAATTTATCCCTCTACAATAGCCAACAATTCATTCGAAAATATTACTAAATGGATTTGCAGACATAAGTACTTTAAATGAGATGTAATAGAAATATTGTCATACTGCCTCCATCTACCACAGAATATTTTCAATCGATATTACATTATCTCTGGACATTACAATAATCCTTCACTGAATATTTTCAATGAAACAGTTATTGCGTAGACAATTTCAATTAACGAAAAGTGTAAATAGATGTTCCCGATGATTCCGACCATTTTACGTCGTATAAGAGTGACATGACAATTATCCAACTTGAACGTTTATTAATTAATATTGGCGATCGAAAATGCAGTATTGCTGTATGAGTTTTCTTTACAAATGTTTGGAGCTGACTGTTAGCTCGCAACGAACCGCACGATTCCGAAGAATAAAGCTGTACTACCGTTTGAAGTGTCACTTTGTGATTAAGTAATACACCATTTGAATCGGTGGTGCAGCAAGGCGAATAAGATTGAGGCTTGGCAATAAAATCCGCCTTCGTAAACTCGCCTCAATGAACGGCATCAAACTCGCAGAGAACTTTAATGTAACAAAAATAGTGTACCATGAAATAACAACGAAGTGTTACAACGGTATACATAAGAAATAATTCCAGAACCCACAAAATAAATCGCAGCATAAACTATTCAATAGTCTCTCAAGTTCTTCCGCGTCACTCCAAATTTCTTCACAAAAAGGAAGGATCGTAACACAGTTTCTCGAGTGCTTCCTCTACTCGACCGGCACTTTCCCCCAGCGAGCATCGAATAAAATTTCATTCCAAAGCCGCGAGACAACATTCGCCATCCAAAATCCAACACGGCCGTGCAACTTCGGCATCAGCTGCGGAACCTTGTTAATTTATCCGTCCGGCAATTCCGACAAGCGACCGATACAGCTGGTCGTGGCTAATAGCTGCGACAATTATACGACGATCCATATTTAACACAAATGCGATATATCGTGGAGGCGAAATGTGTCGCACTGGTGGAGCAGAGAAGCGACGCCACCGGTCATCGACGAAGCGCAATTCCCTGACCAAAATCCATGGGCAAAACAACATATCAAACGTCCATTCCATGGCTGAAAAATTTCGGCGTAGCTGCTGCACACATTCCGCGCGTGCAGTCCTCGAATGTCCGCGGGTCAGTTTTGCGGCCGACGAGATCCGATTGATTCGTCCGATTAACGTTCTGAATATCGTCGCCACGGTGGCCACGGATGACCATTTGGCGAGACTTCACGGTGGTTTGATTCTCCCTCGCCCTCTCTCTCTCTCTCTCTCTCTCTCTCCCTCTCTCTCCTAACCCGGCATATCTCGATACTGCCATCGGGTGTTCGCATCGACGAATCTGAGCGATCGTGTCTGCGCACATGTACGCGTACCTGTGACGCGCAACCCTTTCCGTTCCGTGAATCGGTAAACCGAATTGAATGAGCAAATCGAACATAGATATTCACTCTTGCCCATAAGTCATGGGAGGCAAACTAGAATCGTATAAAAATTAAACAGGAATTATTGGAGTCGTTTTAATACATTCAACAAGGAGCAGACTAGCTATGCGTGCGATAAGAACATACGCGTGCGATAATTTGATGAAAGTTGGTAATAATAGATCTTTTGATCCACGTGCCGCGCTACGAACAGGGTGTTCCATTTAACTGGGGACGGTGGAATGTCTCACGAGAGATTAAGGTTATCGAAAAAAAATGTTCTTGCGACAGTTGTCTGGAATGAAAGAGGACATTAGATGGTACAAGTAATTTTGCGGTAGGTGTAACGGTGGGAGGCATATGATAGTAAAGTAAATTTTTCCAAATGGCACTCTGTACTTTTTATTCGTGTTAGGAATAAATATAATTTTACGTTCTACCGCTAAACTAGCATTAGACGCATATCCGTAAATATTTGCGCAACAATAAAGCTCTACACAATTGCAGAAATTGATATTACCCGACGACAATTTTTCCCAGCTTGCTCAAAGCGTCCTCTGACTTTTGCAGGGGTGTAGGGTGTGCGTCACATACGTAGCACGCATGAAACTCATCGTTCTGTAACGACGTGTCGCGTGGACGTGGCGAAAAAAAATTGCGTAAACCGGTGTGAATTGTGACGGGGTGGGTTGCACGCGATCGCCGATGAGACGAGTGGTGTTTACCATTCTCAGAGAGGAGCGAGACCGTGTCCTGGGCAGCATGAGCTTTCCAGCAGGAAACGGGGGCGGGTTGCCACTGGTGCTGTGTGTGATTGATGAGGCAGTGATAGCGACGGGTCTGCACTCGACACCTCGCTACTGCCACCAAACAATGCATATTCATCGGACGTATAAATAATGCCTGTTTAATACATAAATATACATTAACGTGGACTACCCCCTCCCCGCGTATCGTACTTGCGATACTCCCGCCCCGTCATCCCTCTCTCGCCCGTTGAGCGATCCTAAATGTATGTCTCTAGGCTTCGTGGCCAGTGATACGGTGCGTTACCTGGCACGTGTCTTGCGAAACGATTTTCACGGGAATTTGTAAAATGTTGTGTTGACGAACGTGTTTGTTCAACGGAACTTTGAAATATTTGCGGCGAACCAGATTTCAGAGATTTAAGTAATATATCGGGTGCTTTTCTTCTTTCTTATAATTGGGAGACATTTATTAATTTCACTGTTTTAGGTTCGAAGGTGTTCGCGGTGTGGCAGCCTGATAATAGAAGATACTACAGGTTATTGTCACACGAATTTTGAATGATGATAAATTACCAAGCATCTATTATAATTAACTTTCCTCCGTGGATATTTATTGTTTATGAAGTCTGTGTATTTAGATACTGTAGGAATCAAGTTGCTAAAATGTTTTTGATGAAAATTGTGGAATACCATTATGCAGCGTTCACCTTCTGACTTCTGTTTAAAAAATAATGCTTTACTCTTCTGACAGACGTTAGTGATACTTTTTCAAGCGTCGCTTTGTTCTCCACGGATCACACTGTCGGATAAAAAATTGAAAGAATTCTATAGGGCACATTGTATGTGATGATTGATTACCTCTTTGACAGGAACCCATTATTTTCCTTTTTTTCTTCAAATTGAAAATTAATTCCGCGCTTTCAACGCTGAACTTTCGAAACATTACGATACACTGAGTATCGATTTCCCATAGAAAAGAGCGAACGTCGCTGCTGTTACGAACGACAGAAAGAAAATTTGTCTCATCGTAAATTTAAATGAGCCGGACTGCGTAGTTTAAATTCCGATACGCGATCAAACACATTCAATTTTTTTTTTCTTTTTTGCCATCGGTTATCACGGTAGATTAAGTACCCATTTATCACAACCCCCGATGAATGACTCGCGCACATGTGTATATAATAAAATATAATATAGCGATGACGGGATTATAAACAATATTTTATACGGCACACCGTTCTATCTTTCAAACAATCTGTTTGCACAATAAATAAATCAACGTCCCCCTCTCTGCTAGGGATGCAAATTAGTTGACCTTTCCAAGTATTATCCGTATTCTAATCAATTTTGCGTCCACTGTCGTAATAATAAATACAACGACTCCCGTCACACCAGTGTCCTAAATTCATGCATACTTTAATCAAACGGCGTGAGCCACCTTGCAATTTACAAAATTACCCCACCTTCTGTTCAATGAATTTTTCTCAACGAGTCTTTCCACTCTTCCACCCCTAACTTGTTACCGCACGCCAGAAATTTGTTGACAACTTGTAATCCTTAACTTACAGCGAACATTTTACGACTCCTTGCTGTAGACACTCCTCGTATGGTCACGGTGGACCCTTTTACGGCACCTGCTTACAGTTCTCTTTAGTATACAGCGGACGCTTAGCGTCGCGTAATTATGGTTCGCCCTTCGTGGTCGAAGAGTTAAGTAAGCTCGATCCCACTCTATGTTCGAAGCGTAACATCGAAATTCGATTATCCAACGATGAATTAAGACTGCTGCAGGAGAAGCGGCCGAAACGCGATCGTTACACAGCCGAACGAACGACGAACGAAAACAGGCGGGGGATAACTCTGCCCCGCCATAATTGAATGAATACATACAACACAAACACGGCAACTCGAAAGTTTCCCAAGGAAAGTCATTATGCCCGAGCGCTACACCGGCTGAAGCACTAAAGCTCGCTCAAACTTCTACATTTCGATACCCGTGCAATTCGCCCAACTATTCCAGATATCCTGAAACAACGTCTTAATAATGAAACTTATTTCGGGATAGCGCAACGCCGTGAAAACACGTCGCGGTTCGACTCGATTACCGATCAGGCTGCGGCTATTAAGAATACTTCCAAGTGGGTAGGGTAGGTGCAACGATGCGTTAAACGGTTGAAGGGAAATTGGGAGGACGAAACGGTGAATGGAATTTGAATTATTATTTTTTTATTGCATCAACGGGTCGAACCCTTTGCTCGCAGGGTAATGAAACGGAGAATTTTAGGGGAGCGAAAGATAACGCAGGAAAAGATAAAAGGAATACGAATGGCAAGGTATAATGAAATATGAATATGAATAACGAAATACCACTGGGAGTTACGTGCAGTAGAAAGATCACATTGTTTAAAAGACCCGAAAAAATTACAAAAGAAATCAGAAATATCGCAAAAGGCATGAAACGATTTAGCGAATTATAATAATCATAGAGGGCGACGTAGTCGATGTTGCGCGAATTTTTGTTTAAGTATTGAATAGTAACTAATGGAGGAAAACATGATATTAATTGGCTATATAAATTAATTTTTTTAGTCAAACAAAAGTCATTTATACAGTGCAAAGAATAATTGATTTATTATGTATTGCAAATAAAATGCTGCTTTTCACTTCGATTCGAGCGCAAAACAAATAATACATAATTTCTGATTTTGCACAATGAAACAATCGTAAGATTAATGTGGCTATTTTTCAATGCGCAGCTCGCAGTTCGTACTTGATTTTAAAACTACTCTCTCTTCGGTCAGTCAAATAGATACCAACCAACTATTGTTATTCGCGGACACAAACCCGAAGCTACAGGTAGCAAATAACGATTAAAACTTAAAATCAATCGGATATGCGTGTGAACAATAATTAATATCGTTACATCTAATAATTGATTTCGTTAGTGATTGACTTGCATATACATACTCATTCAGTTAGTCAAATAACAAATAACTTTCCGCTTACATAATTATTCGAATGAAAATTGATTTAATGAATGCCCGCCGCAGGATGTAGTTCAATTACGGAGGAAGCAGGCATGACGAGAAACACGAAAATGGATACGGATGGAAAAGATGTAAACGGATTCTCGTTACCAGGTACATACGCCTCGAGTCAATTAAAATCGCGGCCGGAAGAACAATAATTGCTTCGCGTTTCGTTCATCCCCGTCCGTCCATCCCTCTATCCATCCCCGCCCCTTCGCCCGATCGTTTCCACCTTCGTTCCGTGAATTTTCTGTGAAAACTTTCGTGGCACTTCTAATTAGACTTATCCCATTGCTCGTGCTAGGAGACGAAAGTTTTCTATAGATAGGAGGAAACCGTGCTAATGGCGCGATAGGTTGTAGCGAACACTTCGACGATCAAAATTAATGCGCCCGGGAAATGTCGGCCAACCAAGTTTTTCCCTCGTTCCCGGTCTGTTCCATTTCGATTCGTGAAATTATTCGAATGGTAGACGCCCCGGGAGCTTTGAATGGAAAACTATGTGGGAAGAAATCCTCTTACGATCGTTGCCGTTCACGCAAATAGGGTACGAGAGAAGGCTGCGTGTTTGTAATATCCGCGTCCAGGATGGCGATATTTGTAAAATTGTTGATAAAACGGTTCTGTCTATTCGATTGAAAATTGTGCTCGATGCTTTCTCAACGCGGCGATAACGCGTTTAACGATTCGATGATACGACTTATCGCGATCCCATAAAGGAAAAGTAAATGGCACTAATTCGTGAAAGCTCCGTAAAGGAATCCGCGAGATAGTTGTACGAGCCATATAGAGGTTTATGAACTCTATATAGTAGCGTAATAGTCGACAGTTAAAACGAGTCAGTCGACTAATCGGATCCAGTGAACAAAAGTGATTCCTGAGACGGTGTGACCGTAAAAAATGTATAACACAGACACAACTGTAAATAATTTATAATTGTTCTTTAATTTAGACACTGCGCAATAACGTTTACAAAAAGCTACGCAAAGATAAATAGAGTAGCGGTGATTCGATATCAATAAAAATTGATCAAAACTCATATTATTTAATTGCTCTAAAAAAGAAATGATAAACTATCAAAAGCATACCGAACACGGTTTCATGCAAAATACGTGGGGGGGGGGGGGAGGTGTGGACAATAGCTTCTTTTTAAATCAATGTTTCAATATATTCTGCTACAAAGTGTCAAAGAATCCGCCGTTTATTATCGTCGCGCTCTAGAATAGAAATATGCAGTCTGCAGAAATTTAACCACGACAAGCGCGCACGACGACCGGTCAATCTATGTTATTGCAATCGCGGAATCGCTGCAGAAGTTCGACGAAAGATCAATTCGTTGGCCACGCGAGAGGAGTCGCAGCAGACCGGTTCTCAAAAGCAGAATTACGTGTATGCGCTTTTCCGCTGGTCCGCTCGTCCCACCTATGAATTTCGATGTAGAAAAGTGCGCTCGATCCTCTCAAAAGGGCCGGCGCAGTTCCATCCACGATGGTAGTGGCCTGCGGTCTTCGACATAGATATATTTCCCTGGCGAACAAGAGACCAGCCGGAAATTCGTGGGCGAACGGGGCTGCCGAATTTCGATCGCAAAAGGTTGCTACTGATACTGGGAAATGCATCGAAGGGATGTTGCGTGAAAGAGACGTTCGATTTTAGGGTGAAAAAATTGTGCGCCATTGCAGGCAAGTTAGACATTATTTGATGAATGACAAAAGTATCGTACTTAATGTTGTATAAATTAAATTTTTCCACTTTATGTTCCTATTTGATATCAAATTACACATTTTATTTTATTTTGTTTTATTAGCTCGGTGTAATGGTAGAGATATAGTTTTTGGAAAAATTCTGTCGAGTACTTAGTTTGAATAATAATAATATTACGCGACGAAAAATATCGTTGCTCTCAAAAAAATTACGCTTAAATATTTAATTCCCTTACTGGGCAGAACGAGAAGTCACGGTAGTCAACTCGTTACGCGTGCAAATTTTAATTTGTTAATATACAATTTGAATACAAGCACAGAGAATATTGTACGATTTGTAGGATTCAATTTTAATTGATGGCGACTCAGTCTGACTCCGGAATTTGTTTGAATTTGTTCCACGGGTATTGTTGCCGCTTCTCGATTGAATTCTGAAACCATTTTATAATACAGTAGAGTTGACAAAAAATTGGCGACGTTTCTATAGGTACCGTCTGTTATCCCGAAGTAATTCCCACGAAATTTTCGGTCGATCGGAAGAGAGAAATGTTCGGAAATATACGATCAATTTAAACCTATTCTCACGAACCACGAGCGATGTGATAGGAAAGGATTCTATTCCGGGGTATGCATATGCATCTGTTCACACATTTGTGCGTGACGTTGGGTTCAAAATTGTCTCGTTAGAATGGCACCCACGCAATTGAGTTTGCAAATATTGCGGTTGATTCCCTACCAAACACTATAGCGATCGCTGTGATGATTGTTCCGTTGCATCCAGTTATTCTTCGATTGTTTCAAGATATAGACGCCAGGGAAAGCCTGTTCATATGATCTCAAATGCGTTTCAATATTTTTAGACTATTGCTTAGAACCGAAGAGTGGGAATGAACATTTCAACTAAAAGAAAAATTGAATTTTTCTGACAAAATCAGTATTTACTGTCTAAAATAGAATCGATGTAATCGACATAAATTCACTTGAAAAATATATCGCGTCAGTGGAAAATAAAAGGTAGCTGAATTATTCTGTCAGTCTCATAATTTAATCCCGTGTACACTACGTGTCATTGCATTCCTCAAAAATATTGACTGAAATTTTTAATATTTGAGGAACTGATTGAATAATTGATATGTATTATTCGACAAAATATCTGGCATATGTTCCAGGCGAAGCTGATTGTTACGCGGAGCTGATACTCGTATCCTTCTTCATAACACGAATTATCCTTTATGCCAGAGATATAATCCTAATTTATGTAACAAAGCGCAACGGAAAACTTTGCATGAATAATTCGTGTCTTTTATCATAAAATTACAGTTGAATAAAAAAGGACCTTCCCCTACAGTTTCCACGACACACCCGCTGTATCACGAAATACATCCAGCTTCGTCGAGATATCTGTCTCTCCTTGTTTTCACCTCCAACATAGACTTCTCCGTTTTAGCGAGTCTGCAGCTTTAAAGTCTGGAAATTCTTCTAACGAGTACCTGCGTTGTAAGAAAGGTACGGCTTTTAAGCTTCGCACTCATTGTATGGGGAATTCCTTAGAAGAGCAAGAAATTGCCCGCTTCTCGTGCTTAAATACGCTCATTAAGCTGTGTTCTTCGAGAAAATGCATTAGCTTAAAAGAGCAGAAAGCATGACGAAAAAGCAAGAGACGAAATTACAGTCGATCGTCGTAGGTTCGCTAGATGTTGATCCAGTTGCATCGAATTTTTATATAATTGAAACGAAAGGTATACAACGATGTGACGAACAAGGTAATTATTTTGTTGAAAGGTGGAAACTCTGGACGTCATTATGGAAAACTATGATATGAATATTTCATTATCTGTATGCATTGTATTACTTGCAGGTATATATATAATTATTAATAACAATAATAATAAACGTGACCCTAGCTGATGAAAACACTATATCTCATGGAATTACCAGAGAATGTAATATGTTAAAATCGGAAGTAAACTGTGTTATAATTGACAATCAAATGAAAGTGCTTCGGAATATAATTTTGTCACCTTTTCATCACTTTCGCAATTACCAACTTTTCAAGAACGACCACTGATAAATGCAAACTTCACTTGTGTGTTAAAAAAAGAAACAAGAAGAAAACATCCCCCAATTATATATTTTCTATAACATCTATAATATCAAATATTAATATCCTACCTGTTCGTAAAACATTTGAACAACAGGTCCAGCAAATATTTTACAACTTATAGAAGAAACCGAGCACTCCCAGATATTATAGTTACCTGCACGTAAATCACAAGAATTCTCGCGATCGTGGTACATTAACGATCGGCTGATCAATTAGGTTGCTACGTCGTGATATGATAATAACAGTGCCGAGCGAAAAGGAGAGTGGAAACAATCTAACACGTGTAACGCGTCAGGTGAAGACGAAGACAAAGCGTGCCACGGGACTGGCGTGCGAAATTACGAGAAGATCGCGTGCTAAACGATTTTCCTCTTTGACTACACCCTTCCTTCTCTTTCATTCGATGTTCATGCCTCTTTTCTCCATGCAACGATCGAATCATATCACGAAGAAAAGCAACGTGATGGCGAAGGAAACGCCGCAAATCGCGTCGATACGATTGGTAATGAGCATTGCATTACGGGCACCGTGCCAAAAATCGTGCGCGTGAACGAAATTGCAATTTCAATCAATCTTGGAAAATTAATTTCTCGGTCGAGGAGATTCGCCAAGGTTATTGATAATTTCAGGGCGGAAAGTTCTTCTCGTGATCTTTAAAGGGGAAATTAATTCTGATGTTCGGCTCAACGCTTTCACGGGTAGGCGGTTATATAAAAGACAAGTAAAAAGAAGACGAAAGAAGAAATAGGTGTACGTAACTAGTCGACAGAGATATATTTTTACCTTCCTCTCCATCGACCGGGCAAAAATCGCTTGGCATTCAGAAGTGCATGCTTTTCATTCGTCACAGCCTTAATGATCTCTCTACTAAATTAATGTCCTTCTGGGGTCTATCAAGTCGCACACAGAATTCCCTTCACTCCTTTGTTGGGTTATTAACATCAAACTCGACTTAGAAACGCTGCCATGCTCCGAATGCATTATTTATGTCTTATTCGTAGCAGCCATCGTTTGTAATAAAAATACAGGAGGGCATTAATCATTCCACTGAAACTTATTACTTAATTTAGCTAGAGCTCGCGTATAATGAGACGCACCGTTCGATTTGTGTTTTTCGTTTTTTTCTTTTCCCCTTTCTTAATAAATATAATTTACTGACAACGCGGTTCAATGTTAACGCTCGCTTGCCACATATTTGTCGTAACCAGGTTCGGCAAGGGCTAATAGCAAAGCAACAATGCGATATCGATAATACATCAAGAAAATGTTACGAGCAAAGAACCTATAGGCTAGCCTATTCTATTCTAGCCTTTCATTTCAATTCGCGAAAAGCTTGAACCAAAAATGTTTCCAATATCACCTTTCCAAATGTGCGCGCCTAAATAAACTTTCGATTAACTAATGGAACTTTCCAAGCACCGCAGTATTTTATTACCACTCGCTTCCCAATTAAATCTACGGTTGTCGATACAAGTGAATCACTTCGTTGCGGCCAATAAAATGATAAATAAAACGCGTGAATAAAGTGATCGCTGGCACTTCGGACGGAGAAGAATATGTCTCGTAAGAGAGAGAGAAGAAGAAACATCCCTGTCACTGATAGTGCAGAAGCGGGGAGACAGTCTACCCCTTTCTTCTTGCCTTTTTTCCTCTCCTCCCTTGCTCGTGATGCAATGGCATTCTGAAGCGACGGGCGTATAATGCACGGCGGCATTTCGAAACCCAAAAAGGAAATAAAGAAAGCCCCTTAACTGAAATCAGGAATGTGAAGTAGATGGTAGTTTAAAACGATTCGCCAGGTCGGACTTTCTCTCTTCTCTCTTTTTCTTTTTTTTTCTTCCTCGCCCCTTTCTTCCGCCGCGTCCAATATGTACTCGCATTCTACGCGTTCCCTCGCCTCCGTCTTGGCTCGTTTTAAACTATACCCCTTTCTATACAGGAACGTATGTCCTCGCATTTCCCGCTGATCCCTGTGCTACTTTCGCCCACCTTTACGCGCGAAACTCTTCAACTCTGTGTACTGGGTATTTGCATGGCCTTCGTGGTCAGAAAACTATGTGCCACCGAGAGACGTGACGCGCATACAAATGGGAACTCTGAATCTTTTACTCTTTCGCGTGTCGCGGATGTAATTTCCCTGGACGCGTAAATGGAAAAGTGTTGGAAGAAATATTTATCAGCGGATGTTCAGCTTCGATTGATATTGGTTTCAGGGTGCTTACGATCATTGGATTTCAATGACACTGTAATTTAGAGTCTCTTGGTTTGTTAACTTTTTTTTTTACATTGAATACTGTTTCTGCTCCTTGGAAGATAATTACTTTAACGAATAAAAGAAACGGTTTCCTGTTGTGGTTTCTGTATTCGAAGTATCGAATATAAAGTAGTCAATTTATTGCCTAGCATATTTTTTGTTAACTGAAACATAGAAGCCTACATAAGGTCAGGAGACAGTATGGAAAAAATTCCTGTAACTTTAAAAACTATAATTCCTTTGTGTCCTTTCTTTCTAAATTCCCCTCTCCACTACAGAATCTGTCATTTAGAAAAAAAAGGGAGGCTAAACTAGCCGATGGTAGGTGTATGTTACTGTACATCCAAACTTTTTACTTCATGATCGTGTATCAGTAAAATTGTTTCAATATCAGTCAGTTCCAATTTCTGTAACGGTATCGTATGAATGAACGATACTCCAACGCGTGCCGCAATCGATACATCGTCCATATAAAGATTCAATGCCGCTTGATAGGTTCAACTGTGTTTACAATGCCGCGCAGAGAAAATTGAGGAGTAATTAAACCCTTTTTTCTTTCTTTTGTTGCTATACATTCTTCGCGTCGAACGAAACAAAATTAACGAAGCTCTCTTTGCATAAAAGAGAAGAATATACTGTAACACGTGTCTCCTGTTGAAAATTGTTCCCCGTAAAACCATACAGCACGTAATAATATTACACGTGTGACAAATGCGATACAGATCCATCACGTTGGTTAATAATCGTCAACAAGAGGGAATAATATTATTGCGAGTGATAAACGTAGAACCACTGCAGATCTTTTTTCTTGTTTTCTTTTTTATACAGACCGACAAGGCACTAAAGCTCAACTATGCTTTCCGTATCATTTTGTTTTCCACGTACGCGCGAAACGTTAAACAACAACCGGGCAGTAGACGCGCCTATACGGCCACGCAATTAAAAGGAGGAAAACAAAAAAAGCTTTTAGTGCACAGTAAAAGCCATAAAAGGGAAGGATTACACGGTGTAATTTTGTGCAGAGAAAAGAAACGGGTTCGTTGGTGCGCGGCAACAAAGTACTGTCACAAAAGGTAGTGTAAAAGCGCTTGTCCAGATTTAGAACCCCAATTAAGGCTATGGAGAAGAAGAATCAATGCAGAAACACCGAGTAATCCATCCACTTCCATGGACCGCGACAGTGACTTTTGTTCAAGCAGCACGAGAGAGTAAATAAAGAGCGGATGAAAAAGGAAAGGGAAAGAAAAGGAAAAGAAAGTAAAAATAAACGGAATACCACAGTGTTGGCCATCAACTACGAGGCCAGCGTTTCGTTCCCGCAAGGAACAGGCAAAAAGGAATAAACAATCGAAGTTCTGCGATCTTCGCGCGCTTCTGTTTTGAATGTGCTCCATTCCCGAGGAAATATGGAAACTTTTGCACAATTAAAGTTCCCCCATTGTGGAAAGTTAATCGCGTGGAAAATGATTCCGTAAAATTCTCATTACTCTCGTCCTTGCGGATATTTACTTCACTTTGAGCGGTTTTGGAATATTAAACGAGTACGCTTTAAGGATACACCGGGGTTTGACAATTTATTAATTTATCATAGTCTTCAGATCGGCTCACTGACGTCTAGAAAAATATTTGACAAATTTTATGTCAGGTTTCAGATTTTTGTATTGTTTTGTACTTGTTTATACTATATTGATACCTTCTACGAATACATATACATATATCTGTCCCCGTTAATTGAACCAACAGTTTTCTCGAATACCCAGTTGACGAAATATCATAGAGTTATCGCAGTGAATATTTTGGTACTATCTATAGAATATAGAAGTTATTTCATATCATAGATTCATTTCATAACGCACTTCGTATGAAATAAGGAAACAGAGAACCCCAAACCATAAGGAACCGAGGTATTTATTTTTAAAAACAGTATTGGAAATAATTTTCCGTCTTTCGCTCTCCACTTTCTTTGATACACGATCTTCAAGAACTGATCTACAATGATGATTACAATAACATTTTAAAAACTTTGTATACTCGACATACCAAGTAATCCTTAAATTTGCAGAATGTCCACAAAAGTCAAGATTCAAAAGTCAATGATAAAAAAGCCCCCGACACTCACCTTATCGAAGTGCTCCAGGACCTCAAGAATCCGGAATCCTCGTTACCCCTTCAATAGCATTCTTATCCCTTTACTGGCCCCGAAATCACCTTGAACACCTTTAGACACTGCACGACCCCGTCCACGTTGTACCGCACAAGAATCACGTGTCTGGTTATCTACGCTTCCCCGGCATGTCCAAGTCCACAAACGTTAAACGAAAACCGCCGACGCTTTATCCCAGAACGAACCGCGACTCGTAAAAAACCCAACAAACAACACAATTCTAGCAAACGACAACTCTGGAACCGACGCGCGACTTTCCTCGATCGCGAAACAAAATTGCGCGAAACACCACACACAAATCGACCCAGGCGGGACCGTGTGAAAATCAAACGAAACCCCCGAACAATACTATATCATCTTAATTAGATCTCGAACGATCGACGATAAATCATTCTCCTCTCGAAGTATCCCATACTAAATCGACTTCGTTTCACGAGCAACTTCGACGCTACCAAACGACAACACTTCCGACGTGGCTGACGACCGGTAAGGGCGAACCAGACGGAATGATCGTCGCTTCGAACTTAGATAGGAATGACACGTCGATCACGTGGCTTTTCGTATTACTCCGGCGGCACTCGCAGCAAGGTGACGACAACACCGTTACACCTTCTCGGCGATCCGTCGAAAACTGCGTTCACCACGGCTCCCCACCCGACGCTGCGGGGGCAGGACGCCCGGCGTCGCTATCTAGACGCGACGCGCGGCGTCGCTCCGCCTCCACGTGCAACTACCTGCACCCCTCTGCGGCGAGGAAACCCCTCGGCGGATTCTCAGCCCTTCTTTCTTGGCCGTTTTCGGCCGGTCCGTTTTCGCCTCGCTCTCCTCCTGTTCACTCCGCGTCTGATCGTGCCACTTCACGCCGCGCCTCTTTCACGAAACAGCCGGAGAACCCTTCTCGGCGATACCCGGCAATCCGAATGCCCGTTGACCATCGGTTCGCTTGTTCTAATGGACTCTGTTATGATTAAGGGGCGAAATGAACGAACAAGCTGCGGGAGGCGTGAGGGGTGGACGAAAGTGACACGATTTTCGCCCTTTCGTTGGGACGGGTGCTTTCCCGATGAGTGGACCGAATGTAGCAATAACTAAGGGACGGTTTTGGATTCAAAGTTTTTTGCGACTTTTTCAGTAGTTGAGGAGATATCAGCAGATTTGACGAAAGTTGCTTATATTGATCTTCCTGAATTACAGGGTGTATGCAGTACAGTTTTTTTGTGCTACTGGGAATTGGTAATTGTCAGTTTGTTTATTTCGCAGGGAAAAGTTTGGTCCCCGTGAGTAATTTTCATTCCTTGAATGCATGATCTGTTAGTATTATTTTTGTTACTCTTTTTGGTGAATTATAGGACACCCTGCTACTGTAATAAAAAGTGTGTCGTATTTTTAATTGAAAGTATATTAAGGATAAAGGACGTCACGACGAAATGGTTGACAGAAAGTCGGGTGTTAATTTCTGAATTAATAAGCAATGAGATTGATCTTATGCAATGGAGTAACGCTTTTGCGAGAAAATCTCTGACCGAATACTTGCATGCGGATGTTTGTTAGAACAATAATTTTCTTTCGTGTGTGAACTTGTGGAAGAGAAAGTTGAATTTTTGTATTAACGAATAATATAATATTTTTATGACAAGTTACAAATGCAGACAAATCCCACACTTATTAATCGCGAGCCTATTTTGGTTGCAATATACAATTTTGAGATTTAGAAATTGAATCATTAATTCCAACGCCATTTGGAAGCAAGAAAAAGCTGAGAGGAATGTTATACCTCTAACGGAGCAAGCTGTTTTTGGCAAGTGTGCAGATTCAGACACATCCATTACACATGTAAATTACTGTTGGAAATACGTTTCCCACGTTCACGAAATTCTTGCAAGAAAGCGGATCAAGCTTTCATTATTTATTTCAGTGGTACGGATAGAGTGATAAAACAAAATAATTGTCTGAATAAATACTAAAATCTAAGCATTATTCAAAATTGTACCACGCAATGGTTGCTTTGAAAAATCTATTCCTAAATTCTATTCTTTATTTGTTAGTCACAGAAAAAATTAATTCTTTAAAATTAAATCGCGATGATAGAAAATTTCTCTCTCATAAAGTCATGTTAAATAGTAGTACAGTAAATACAAATGAATACTTTACGAATCTTTTTAAGAATAAATCTTTTCTTGCATCGATTTGCTAATATACATCCCGTTTATTACTAAAACCTACTTAAATTTATACAAAATTGTTGAGAATCGGCTAGGGGATGATGTCTGCTAGGTTAAATAAACTTCACCTGAATGCTTATAGTATAGACTTTCGTCTATACGAAAGTGGTAATGCGCGTAATCGATGAATGGCAATCTACTGTTCCACTTCGTTAATGAAACTGATATAACGTTCAAAATGAGATGCAAATGGCCGAGGGTGTGGTTCAACTGCAGATACGAGCAGCGAAGTTTTTATTTACAACCCGTATAACGAGACCGAGCAGCATAATGCGTTTTTTCAAATGGATCGCTCGTATTTCTCTTTCGTTCTCCGATGCATCCCTCTTGTCACTTTCTCACTCCCTCCTGCGCTCTTCCCTTCCATTTATCAATCCTAGCACAGTGATATTTTACAGGCTTGAAACAGCGCATAGACGCATAGATTTGAAACGTGATTGACACACTCTCCTTAAATTTCCTGCGCAGACACGCGCACACGCGTACACAAATGTTAAGTGCAAGGAGTCTTAGCATCGCGAATGAAGATTTGTTTAACTTTTCTGCTATTATTTTCGTTTTTAACATTCAGAGAAACGAGCGAACAATGAATTAACGAAAGTTAATCTCGCTAGGAGGAAGCTTCCATGCAATATCTAATCAGTGTGATAACAATAGAGACAGTATAAAAGATAGAAAAGAGCAGAAACTATTAAACTTTCTCTACAAAGATTAAAATAAAATGTACAGTTCGATACAAATGTATGCTTTACAAATGGGCGTGCTTGTCAAACATAAGTAACAGCTATCGAATAAAATCGGATGCGGTAAGAAAAAAATACTGACATTTTCATGGCAAAGTAATGGAATAAAAATCACGTTACACTATGGATACCTTATATAAAGCATCTGAAGTAGATCGAATTAGACTTAAATTGGTGTATCTACATTTTAAGCGGTGTATTACGGCACGACCATTTTCACGTGACGGGAAAGAGAGAATTGAACGGCGGATAATATTTGAGCTGTCCAGGACCATCAAGCCACGATGTAGGAGAGTCGGGGATGAAGGTTGGTAGGTTAAGTAAGTGGTTAGGAAGACGGCGTTGCCCAAGTAATGGAATAAAAACACTCGACCTCGATGTCACCATCGCTGATCTGGGCCGCATTATCTTTCACCTTCTCATCCGGCGAGCAGATACGTCAAAAATTCCTTGAAAAAACCTCTTGTCCCGACACTTTACAGAAATAATAAATGTCTATCATATAGAACACCATTCGCGATGTATGCTGCCCCTGGTACATATAACAACTGATCTGATATATACTATGCCAAGAAAAAATGCATCTGCTATATAGATGCATAAAATGATTTAGTAAAATCGACTAAATTTATTCTACCTGTCCCGAGCGTCCGTGCAATGAAAAGAACCATTGAAAAACCAGACTTTTTAGAACGAAATAGTCGTCGGTTATAAAGAATATATAATGAAACATTGTCGGGTGACAGATTTTCGTTGCAGAAATTTCATTAATTTCTTGAAAGTCGTGTACATGACCAACCAAGGGAGTTTTTTCTACAGCGTACACCGTCGCAGAAATTACGAGAGTTAAATCGTAGAGCGGTGTAAAGTAGAATGTTCGGTTTCATTAATGCGCACAATGCCGTACCCATACGAGCATAGGTGCCGGGTAGATAGTACGTGTTTCGAAGCCCTTTTATAGATCCGTGACTGCTTTCGATACCGTGTACGCCGGACTGTAATTAGTCTGTAGGACTGGATCCAGCTTTCAATGGACCTTCAATGAGCGCTACTAATGACGACCGGATGACGCATCCGGAATGTCTGTTTAAATGATAGTACGCTAATCCAATGGCAAGCATTTCGCTCGTGCGCATATGATGAGGCACATCTGATCTCGTGTTTCAGTTAACACCGTACCTTCTCGTTGTCCTATCTAACAATGTGCACCCAACGCGTACTAACGAATAAAGAGCGTGCAGGACTGAGAAATATACATATACCATGCTGGCCAAAAGTTACGAATCTCTCGCTTTTAGTTGGTAGTAGAAATATCGAATGGCTTGTTAACGATTTATTCAGACGAAATTAATATTATGAGGACTGACGCTGATAGTAATAAATCTCCTTTCGATATGTCCTAGGGGCTTGGAAATGGAAATTGAAATTTTCAACTTCGATCAGTTATGAAATTTCTGTATTGAATCGAAATGGTAAATATTTGGTTGTTTGGTTGTAAATCAGTGCATCTAATTTAAGTACGACGCAAAGAAATTTCATATTCTCAGAGTTGAGGAGCATTGTATACAATAATTATAGGTAGCCTAACATGTTAGATGGATAAACCTGCAGGTAGGACTGTTTTATTTTAGTAACGGTAAAAGTTGCAAAAATTTTCTAATTGCCCCGTATCTTGGTAATTAAGTACCTGGTCATAATAAAATATGTTATTATCAACGAAAGTTCAAATGTTCTCGGCCAATGCTGTTTTGCATCGATAGGTTCTTTTAATTAATGGGTCATTCCGCGCCAAATCGATATTAGTCGATAATCCATATCAGTAATGAATCATTCGTATTCGAAAAGTAGTCGTACTTTGAAGTAACATAAAGCTGATCATTTAAAACGAAACATGTTCACCAAGTACTGAAAGATTTTTAAAATAATCCGACAATATCTGACTGTGGCAGACTATTCGATTATTTTCCATTTACCATCGATAACCTAACGCTGTTAGCGTGAACACGTTTCACGCTTGATCTAATACCGATACGGATTTACGTGTGCGAGATATAGGAGGAGAAGCGTAGAAGAATACGAATTCCCATGCGATTCTCGGCCGGGAGCAGGGCTGCGAAAGACGCGAAAACGTAAACAGTGGCTTAAATCACCGTACACGCCCGAAGGAAAGATCGAAACACGTTGTACGTCGAAGGATACCTCGGTGAACGTGGTGGAATGACGAGGTGTCGGACTAGGATAGAGAAGGAGGACTTACCGATCCGCTATTCCATCCGATTCCGTAATCCATTCTGGATACCAACAGCATCCTGTTCCATGCTTCCCCTTTTTTCGCCCGTCGTCCTCGTTCAATCGGTCGGAGAGGACGCTCCGGGACAAGATACAGGACATCAGTCTTTTCTGTCTTCGCTTCGTTCAGGGCTGCAGATTCCACGACGAAATTCCTCGCTGGATTCGTCCTCTCGCGTTCAATGCAACCATCGTTCTCGGTATCGTCGCGCACTATATATGTATACACGTACGTAGGTATGCACGTATGCGCCGTATCTTCCCTTCCCCGATTTGCTTTCTTCCCATCGTGAAATCCACGACATTCAAATATTCCTTTAAGGGAAACGAGAACGGTGTAAGGGGAATAAAGGGCGGGTAGAAGTAAATACATGAACGGAAGAACGAATCCAACAGCGACAACAACGGCCCCGCGATAGAAAAGGTAAAAAGAAACCGAGCAGGTGTAGGTGATCGGTAAAAGGAAAATATGAAGGGAACAAAGCGTACGGACAGAAGGGGGTTCGCGCGATGGAGACCAAGACTAAAATTAGAATAGGGCAAGCGTGGAAGGAGAGGAGCCATGCGGAAAGTGGTGGAAAATCGAAAAGGTGGTTAAACCGGAGAACGGTGAAACGAGTGGGAGAGCCGGGTACAGCTACTTGCGAGAGGTTGGGGCGGTACACCGGGGCTCGCATTCCAAGCAGACTTGGTGAACCGGGTTCATTATTTTCTCGTTATAAGTTTCTACAACTCGAGCTTGTTGTCGTAACGCTGTTAACGCGGACGCGTCGCGAATTGTTAAAGCGGTGGCGAACGATCGGCGCGCGTATATATTCGTCGGCTTCCTTAAACCCCGCGTCACGCGCCGCCCTTCCACTTCGTTCCTGTTCATCCAGAGCTCTACTCGACCGCCACACTCATCCCTTAGCCCCCTTCCACGATTTCCCTCTTATATTCTTCTCAGGTTTTTTTTTCGTTTATTAATAAACGAACCACTGTCACTTGCCTCTCTTCGGTCTCCTCTTTTTAAGGGACAAAAAGAAGAAGGAGACGGGGAAGAGGAAGAAAGGACCGGAGGAAAAGCTAGCAGCGACTCGACGAAAGGCCAATACTCGTCTCATTGTTCCTTTACGATACCCAACGGAATTATTGAACAACCCCGTGACTTGATGCACTGCATCCAACTTCCTTTCGAACGCGACAAAACGTTGCTGCTGCTGCTGCTGCTGCTGAAAGTGGAACACAGCGACAAGTATCGTCGGGGTCGTTGGTAATATATCGCGCCTGTGATGTCGCTTTAATGGTGACTTTAATTGTACCCTTTGATTCCGACACGCGCCCTTTGCTCTGCCGATTCCACGCGACTTCTATGATATTTCTATTGCCTGCTATTTACGAACCTACCGTGGTCATGTCAGAGGTAGACGAAACGCGCGTAACAGACAATTTTGGTTCGTTAGGTGAAATTATAATAATTATTATTGTTAAAGCTTTCAAGTGGTGTTTGTGCGAAATTCATTTATAGTGTATTTCGGGGGAAATAATTTCCTTGCGATTTATTTAATATCAGTATTTGAGTAACAGAATTTCGTACACAATCTGATGTAGGTATTGGAAAAAGAAAATTCAATCTTCTTATGCGGTACCTTATTTTCTAGAATACCTTCCAATTTTTATTCATGCTTTTGTATATTTTACTGTTAGCGAAAAATCGTTTTTGCTAAACAATTTTTACTATCTACTCCAACACGAACATCAGTTTACTGTATATAGAATGAAGATCAAATCTTTTTACAAATCGAGGAGATACTGTTACGTAGAGATCCACCGTAATTCGATAAATCGTGGAAGCATTGAGAGTTACCTATAATTATTGTGTTAGCTTTTCAACAATGATTATTAAATACCATTCACACATTTGAGCAGCAATTTCTCCGCTTTTTCCAATACGGTAAATTTCAAAATTCCGAGACTGACAAAAGCTACAGGATCCGATAAACTGTTAATAGCCATTCGACGATGGCAAAAGAGCTGTAAACAAATCGTTGGGGAATTGAAACCGTTGAAATAGCGTCGGAAACGAAGCACTGCGATTCAGTTCGATTCAGGCGGCGCAAATGAGTCGAGCGATATTAAAATCTACGTGGGCAACAGATGGGCCCGGATAGCTTTACGGTGCTCGGGCCAATAACGAAAATCATTAAATTAGCTTTAACCGCTGGTGCACGGCGTACTGTTAACAGCGTACTAATTTTATTATTTAGTAGCCGCATAAAAATCCCGTAATTTCCTTCGTTACTTTTCTCGCCGATGCAATTCACAGCCTTTTTGAACTAATAAATTCGTTCGTTCCGGTAGATTTTATTTCGCTCTTACAGTTGCATGCGTACCAACCTAACTTGTTGTGGCGGGCCACTATCAAAGTTCCCTTATACTTGTTTGCATGAATCCATTGTAAAGTAAGAGGAATACAAAGTGGAATACTGTAATGAACAATATATTAACTACATTTTGGATGAAAATGTAATACGTTATAATAATTTTAATACTTAAAATTGCAGAACAATTGCGTGGTACATGTCTAAAAATTAACGCTGAAGGTATTATTGCGAACAGCTCCGCAAGAAGTACGAAGCAGCGCCAACTTTGATTTACCGATTACTGATAATGCAATTTTCTGCAAAGTTTTTCATCCTTGCGATTAAATCTACAACTAGTCGACGAGATGGCAATACTGAAGTCGCATAAAACTGGGAACTTCGCTGCTTCTATGCAGTCTTCTTCTTATCGCGTGGGTGTTGACTACTGATATCGTAAGTCCCCTTCGTTGGCACGAAGACATTTTTAAGAATTTTTTGTCTGTGGTTAAGAAGAATATCAAGTGTATTTGTTGGATATGGCGTACATATGGCGTATATTTCATGAATTGAATGTATCGAAATGATATAAAGTATAAACATTATAAAACATTATATGATATGTGAATCGTTGTATTTATTCTATGTATATGCGTCGATATCGTTTGTGACTATGATTACTTTTAATATACTTATATGATAATACTATTATCTTTTCATGTCACTTTCACTTTCTTCTTTTTTTTAGTTATTCGTTTATTTCCACCACCGTCTAATTGCACGAAAGTGAATATAGAATAATATTTATTTAGAGTGCGTCAGCCCTTGAACGCCAAAAATATTCAAATACATTTATTTTTGTCATGTATATAAATAGGGTGTTTATTGAGGATTATTTGTAATATTCTACAAAGACTTTATATATTATAAATGATAAATAGAAGAATATTGATTCATACAAAAATTGTTTGCCAGTTGATAATAAAGTAATAATCAAAATATGTACAGCTGACGGTAACTTAAGTGTAACGATGAAAATATATAGCAAAGCTCACTGATTATACCGTAATAGCGGTAAGAATTTCCAATGTCTTTAATTACAATACATATAATTTTTCCCATTATCCGGCGATAAATGTTAAAGAGAAGCTGAAAAAAAAACAAATAGCCAGTATATTTTCTAATTGCGTTGGCGTAAAATACAACTGCTTATTTCACTGATTCGTTTTCAATTCAGCAGTAGTATTACAGCAACGACTCCGGTTTCTATATGCCTATAACGATATGCGACCTGCTTATCTCTATTTCTTTATTTCTTTTACTTATATAAACTATGGGAGTATAGTTTTATTTGAATTTCAGTGTCTCACAAGCTACTCTTAAAAAATATAAGACACGAATTCGAGTAAAAAGTATCGATTCACTTTTTCAAATAATTTGCCGAAATTACCGAAGATTCGTAATAAGTAATATTAGCTATTAGCTATTAGCATTGCTACAATTAATTTGATTTGCTACTTATGCGTAGAAAAATGTTGCCACCGACATACGTCGAGGGTTTCCACGATCTGGAAGCCGTGAAATCTATGGAATACAGGCCACTTGGAAAAACCGGATTATTAGTCAGTAAACTATCATTAGGTGGTGGATCACTTGGTTGCCACTATGGGTTAGTTATTTCTTTCCTCTACGTTATAAAAATCTATTTAAAAAAATGCAATTTCTGTAAAAAGATTTTGTTTAACATGCTTCATTAATTACTTTTAATTATTGTCAATGTTTTTACCTGCAATGTTCACATCCTAATATATCTGTAGTACATATGACCAGGACGAAGCTATTGAAACTATACGACAAGCAATAAAGCAGGGGATTAATTATATTGACACTGCTCCGTGGTACGGTCAAGGTCGTTCTGAAACTGTCATTGGAAAAGTAATTGCATATCCTCCGTTTAAATAATATACCTAGCAAAAATATCTTTTACGCTTTTTTTTTTTTTTAATATTTCGAATGTTTCCATTGTAGGCCCTGAAATGTATTCCCCGTAATGCGTATTACATTGCGACAAAAGTGGGGAGATACGAGTTAGATTACGAAAATATGTTTAATTTCTCCAAAGAAAAAACCAGACAAAGTTTCAAGCGGAGTTTAAAACTTTTGGGCGTGGATTATGTCGATGTTATACAGGAAAGTATATCCGTTAATATATTAATATAGCCGTTTCAAAAATTGATACATTTTTACCCGTAGGTTCATGATATCGAATTTGCGCAAGACTTAGACATAATAATCACGCAGACCATACCGGAACTGTCGATTCAAATTGCGGAAGGCAAGGCAAAATATATTGGTATTACCGGATATCCGGTGTCCATTTTAAAAGAGTGCCTAGAAAAAAGTAATATTAAAATATCGTGTATACTGAGCTACACGAGGTATACATTATTAGACAATACCTTGTCCGAATATATACCATTTTTTAAGGTACGATTTCATAATACATTACTTGCTGAATATACATATACATACTCGCCGTGGAAAGTAATTTCTCTTGGGATGAGAAATTGTCAAATATAAATACAATAATTTCTTAGAAGCACAATATTGGTATAATTAACGCATCTGCACCTTGTATGGGACTCCTGAGTAACAAAGGTCCTCCAGATTGGCATCCAAGCTCAGAGCAGACGAAGAAAATATGCGCGCAAGCCGCTGCATATTGTAAGGTGCGCCAGATATTTTTGATTCGTTAATAATAGTAATGTCAAACACTACGAAACAAATGTAAAATAGTTATAAATCGTACATTTAGGAGCATGATTCGGAATTGGTTAAATTGGCATTATGGTATTCCATGCAATGCGAAGATATCGCGACGTGCCTGGTTGGAATTCAAAATTTGAAAGAATTGTATATGAACCTCGATGTTCTTAAGAATGGCATTACAGAAAAGGACAAATGTTTATTGGAAGAGATTCAAGAAAAGTAAGTACAATGGAAGTACATTTTATCTATAATTTATAACATATAAGTGGCAAATCGCTAATGCTGCCCTTTGTTGCTTTATATAATGTAGGAATTAATCTATTTCGTTTATCTCTATTAATGAACGATATGGAGCACACTTCGGAAACTAAATTGATGTTAGCTACAAACTAATACTGCTACAGTTATACTTTAAGTAAATGTCTTTCTTCGAAAATCTTGCCAAAATATATTAAAAACTGGTTACTTTGCTCCCTAATGTAACAAGACTAACAAATACTCGATGATATTTATTCAAGTTTCTTTTATAAACCATGATCTATTATGATCCTTTATCAAATCTAAACTCAGTAGTTCGATAAAAAATAAAATCTTTTATGTACAACCATTGTTCTAGTTATCAAAGACTCTTAATGACATCTGATCTGACATAGGATTACATTTTATCTGTAAATTTATATCACGTTTCTGTGATATAGTAAATCTCCCAACTCTTCCATTATACTTCAACCTGATGTTATATTGGTGAGTTGCTGGGTACTTAAAATAAAACTGATAGTTTTTTAAATCGTTCATCCCCAAGTAGTTTAGCTACATCGTCACTGCATAAGTTGTAGATATAAATTATGTCATTTGTGAAGAAATTATGCCTATAAATTAACATACGTGTATTTATTTCAGATATTTAAGTAAAATAACAGAAAAACACTGGGAAAACACGGAAGTTCAGAAGTATTGGGAAAATGTAAAGAATTGAGAAAAATATATTTTTTTATTCCTCAGTACATGTTGTATGCAGAGCATTAACATTGTGTCAACTTGTGTCTTAAATACTAAAGTGTATAAGTCTTTTTTTACGAAACTATACTTTCAATATATACAACACTATAAAATATATATATACTTTTATACGGTCAACAGTAAATGCAAAATATAAATTCAGACTTATGAAAAGTTGCAACATTTTGTTCGAGTATTTAAGGACAATGTCAGATCTAATTCTCACTTATTGAGCATTGCTCTGGAATAAACAGTAGGTACGTAATCATCCTCGCCAGGTTTAATTTGATACGTTAATTCGTACATCAGTGTAGTTATAAGTGAACCCAATATTGGTTTGTGATACATTTGTTGCAATTCAAACCCTTTCTTAAGGCACAATTCCCTTCCGCCTTCTGTATATTGTGATGCAACAAGGTTAGCGCAACTATATCCTTCGTCAATGGCAAATTGTACGGCAACGTTTAGGAGCGTTGAAGCTATCCCTTTCCTTCTATATTTTTCGTGTACATATAGTCTTTTGATCCATGCACCTTTGCCTAATCTATAGCTTTTACATAATGCAACGGTTCCTACAATCCTTTTAACCTGAGATGAAACATCAATGTTTGAATCACGAAATTGTTGTTCCGTCATTATGGTATAATGTACGCTCTTTGGATGGCGTGTCATTAGATAAGGTTCAAACGCTTCCGCAACCCAAAAACATGAAAACGCATTGGACATGTATATCCTGTTATAATAAATGAAGGAGCTTTATTCGAAATATTTTCGTTTGCAAATATTTTACATATGTACGTTTTAAATCCTTTCGAGTTAAATTACATTATTAGAAACGATATATAAATCGTAAAATACTTTGATAATATCGGAAGGTATGTATATATATATATATATATATATATATATAATATACATATATATATATATAATATACATAATATATATATATACATAAATGAATGGAAAATTAATTTAATATTATTTCGAAAGGTGTGTTAATAGAAACAATCTTTACCTTGGTATATTAGAAACTTCTTCGTTAACTTCCATAGCTTTCGCAGTGAAACCTATGTAAGTTCCAACATACACAAGAAAGATGACAAGAGGAATGACTGAAAGACAGATTGTCAACGGCATCCCGAAGAAAATAAACATTATAGCGGCGAACAGTATCATTAACTGAAATGTCAATTCCTTGAGTACAATCCCAAAAAAGGTTGCACTTAAGGAAGACATTACGCCAGCCTTTACTAATTCTTTGCAATTGATTTCATCGCCTGGCTTATAACTTCGTATTACTACAATGTGGCTCATATTTCAAAGCATTTGTTTACCTCACACTACAACTCATAGACATAATTAACAACTGAAATACAAGTTAATTACGAATAAACATATCGCGAGGTTATGATGTTCCTAATATGTATTCCTGTCATTTGTACCTAACCAAACGCGTGCAATGGCGCCACTAACAAATTATGCGATGTATAATTTACAAAGTTGAATTGTAAAATAGAAGTTAATATAAGTTTATTATTATATTAATAAAATAAAAAATTATAATCTGTTGAATAACATTAATTAATTTAATGTTGTATTCTATATTTCTACATTGTTTATTCCCTGAAATTGTAGTTATGAGTATTATAATCATTTACCATTTCGTAATGAAAATGATTTCTAATATTACCTCATTATATACCTATCATGTTTAACTAATATTTTTATTTCAAATTCTACTATTATACGATAATATCTTTTCACATTTTAAATCTTCCGCCCCGTCCAAATAGCCATAGATAAAGTAAACCCATATAGAAACATCTCGTCTATAAAACACTTTTTCCTTGCATTTAATTTCAATTGCTGGCAATTTTCCCTTGCGTGTGTTGAATTAATATTAAATATCTTCCATGGAAATAAAATTTCATCCCTCCCCTAAGTTGTCATCAATTTTTTATTCTTTATTTCCATTTATTCAAAATCCATACCTGAAAAGCAGTTAAACAAATATATTTCGATTGAACGTGACTATGAATATAGTTGTAAGGACAATTTTTCAAATGTTTATCATTAAAGCAAACTATACCGATTGCTTTATCATTTATAAATCGCAGAGTATGTCATACATGAATATCCGCCTTAAGGTTAGCTAGAAGTGGAAGAGTCAGCATTCGGCCATTGTATCTCTGGTCTTCAGAAGAGTTGCGCGTGAATGATTTCCTGTACTACATTATATTATTTGGTTAAATAGATTGCTCCTCTTTCGTTTGGTATCTTGTAAAGCTTTTAATAACAACGGTGCAATAATCATGACTGACCGGCCGAGTAACGGTGAATATAAATATCAAAGAGAAGAAAATGCCGATTCGAAGGGAAGAGGATCGTCGGATAAGGAACGTGATGAAAAGGAGCATCAAGTTGACAAGGCCGGAGAATATGTCCGGGAACTTTTGCAAGAAAAAGTTGAATTGGATTCACAGAAATGGCCTAATGCAACCAGACTAATTGATCAAGGTAAAATGTTACTGTTGCATTATTGTTAGTCTATGCACTTTTTTTTTAACCGGATCTCTACTGTTTTTATTGGATATGTTTACGTTTCTGATGCTGCTTATATATATGTATATTTGTTTCTATTGTTTATATTATCACTTACTGTACATGCTTGTAATATACTACTTCTGATTTATTATCCACTTATTCGTTTCAAATCGAAATTGGTATATTAAAACAACTGATATTTAAGGTCACATTAGCATGTAAATGAAAAACTACTTTCGCATTCTTGTATATTTTTTTTAAACCGGTTATATAATTAATTATAATTTCAATACAGTGCTAATTTTGTGGAATAACTGTATCGAAAAAATGTGCTTTCAGCTGTTTAAGTATACGTTATAGTACAGCTTGTTTTATTGCTTATAAGTGGTGTAATATTTGTTAATGGGGTCTGTTAATTTATTAATAAATGATATTTACGAAAAAAAAATGTGTTTAGTTTAAATCCTCTGCGCTCACTCTTTCTGCACATTACCGACACTTTTGTAAACCTCTTCTGTTGTTTAAATAAATAGGCCACATTCTTCAATATTTATGTGTTAACAAAATGCAAGATTTTATATCTTTATGTGTGCGTTAAAGGAATCCACGATGTATCTATATAAATATATATCATCATCTATGACTTAATTATAATTAGTCATACATTTATAATTTATTGTTAATTTTGTTTCAATATTATTTATTGTAGTTTATAATTCAAATAAATGAATACTAATAATTGTATACGTGTATAGTTTTCTGCAAGGTCTCGTGAATAAAAAGAAATGGAAATCAGATTTTTACGAAATTCTTTAATTATTGTCAAATCGATGAATTTTAAAATCAAAAACGAAATTGTTTTATCCTATAGAAATTCAAAAAACCCAGGCGATCGGAAAACCAGTAAGGGATCCAAAATACGTGGACATTTATCGTGAAAAGCCGATTCGAGTTTCGGTTAAAGTATTGATACCAATCCGAGAACATCCAAAGGTAATCGTGATGTGCACTATAGAGAAATATAATTTTCAGTAACAGGCAAAATTATATCCATGAATTGTTTACAGTTTAATTTCGTTGGAAAATTATTGGGACCTAAAGGTAATTCTATGAAACGTTTGCAAGAAGAAACCATGTGCAAAATGGCTGTGTTAGGACGAGGATCTATGAAAGATCGTCAAAAGGTAATTTCGAACAGTAAAATTAAATTTTAATTAACACCTTTAAATCGTTATTACAAATTTTCAAGTATTAACTTTTCAGTTTCCTTTTTTACTTGTTATCCTCTAATTTAATCATTCAATATGTTGCACCTTTTAACTCCTCCGATTACCTCACGATCCTCGATTTTTTCTTACTCCTCGTATTAAATGATATTATTATAATTATTATTGATATTAAAAAATATGGTACGTACCTAGCGAAATTTCATTTTATCGAAGAATATTAGTTTATCAAATTTGTTGCATTGAACAAAACCTGCATCACGATGCTATAGAAGTTTAAATACAGCTGTATAAGGACTATTTAAACCAATACATAATGTAAAAATATTTTAGTTATTCCTGAAAGAGAAGTAAAATAAACCGGTTGCTTGTTTACAAAAATATTATAAAAACAATATTAATATAATCTTCATCTAATTACCGCACTATAGGAGGAGGAATGTCGCATGTCCTTGGATCCGAAATACGCGCATCTTTCGGACGACCTCCACGTTGAAATCACAGCGCTCGCGCCTCCAGCAGAGGCTTACGCTCGTATAGCATTCGCATTAGCTGAAGTTCGAAAGTATCTGATACCCGACAGTAATGACAATATACGCCAAGAGCAAATGAGGGAAATGGAAATGAGTATGGCAGACGATCCAACAAGCGGTGACGATAGGAGGCCCTCCGTTAGGGGTGTACCTGGGGGCGGAATACTAAGGCCAACTGGCAGGCCCACGATGCCTCGATCTTCACGAGGTTAGCAATTGTTTTTTTTCGTCTGATGATCAACGTTTCAGGCTACGGTTACGGTGGATGACGAATACGTCCGAACACTCCAATGCATTAGTTCTTATGCGAGTGGTTACACTACATGCAATTTCTTTTCCGATGTCGCACGAATTCATGACAACAGCTGATATTCCAATCGATCGTATGAACTCTATCTCTCCATATAGTGGTGTGTAACGATTCGATCAGCTACCACATATGAAGCAAACATTACCATAGTAACTACTGAAACCAATAAATTCTTGAGGATAGTAATTGTATATAACCTGGCAAGGAAAACGCCCGGAAATAATCCCTCAGATACAGAGGAGAAAAGTGGAAACGATACAACTGTGTTGTGGAATCCACAGTTGTTGATGACATAGGGCGACATGTGCCCTCCCCAAAAACAAAAGGTCATCGCTCAGAAGGAACGTCGGTGGCTGCTGCTTTAGCGTGACTCACCCATGCATACACATATACTACAGCTATGACAGACGGACGTTTGGTTAGACCTTTACTGCCTTTTTGTAACAGTTCGGATATGTTCATCAGAAAACGCATCCACTATAATCGCTACTTCTCACGTTTGCCCGATGAACAGTTCGGATGTATTCGTCAGAACGTCAGCTCGTACGAAAACGCATCCACCGAAACCATAGCCTTAGTTTATAGAATATTTAAAATAATGTGATCTTATTAATACTATCGTATAATTTCGGTAATAATATTATTTTCATTAAGAGGAAAGATTAGTTTGGAAATATACTGTGGTTTCTTAGATCAATCCATTTCAGCGGCGATACTCCCACCACCTTCGAGCCGAGGACCAATATCTCGCCCAGTCTCGGCGAAGAACAAGGTATTTTCCATCCTGGACCGTGCAAGGGTTGCAATGGATCAGAGCTATGGGTAAGTTTTAGAGGGTCGAGTATGCGCGAACAGATATCGCCTCAAATCGCGTATAATATTGTTCTGTTTATAGTTACGAGACTGCTACCCCGCCCCCAAGCAATCGTGCCGGGTCTCATCATGATTATGATTATCATGCATCGACGGGCAGCAGTAGCCGATATGGAGACCGGCATTATTCATCGGCGTCAGGGTAAGTATAATTAACATTTTCAACGGAGGATCTGTTCGTGAATGATTCCTTTTTACATTATTTTTAAGACTTTTAATTTATTTTTCTCTGATATTACTTGCCGTTATTATTTATAGTCTTTTATATTTTTATATATGTATATATATAGAAGTAGGGATAAAAGCAAAGTAGTTTGAACGTGCAGATTTGTAATTAGACAAACAAATTTTGTTTATGAAATATTAGGAGAATTTTGTAATATTTTTGTTATTTTTTAATCTGCTCCTTTCGTTCTTGCTTAAGTACTTCTTTTTTAGGTATATATATTTATATCGCTTGGTATTGGTTATTAATATTGCCAGTGACTTGAAGAGAGTTATTAATAGTGCAGCATCTATAATTTGTTCTATTTAATAGTTCCATTGTCACTATTTTTACAATTAGAATCACAAAAAGTAGCAATTATTCTCTTTAAAATGTTTCTAGTTTCGCGCGGACATAGTTATTACTCTTTTCAGCATCGATTACTTTCATTCTGATCGCGTCATTTCTTTCTTCAATTTTATCATAGACTTATCTTTAATCTTATCAGCGTCAGAGCTTTTTTCAATGCTATTACTATGCAGTGTACACATTTTCGTATTTCCGTTTCCAAGAATTTGAATTGCTATTCGATCATCCCCTAAAGCGTCGCGCGTCAAAGAGTTGTATTTCGAAATCTAATTAAAGTATCTACTTGAAACAGAAGAGATTTTAAAGAGGGGTTTTTTTTTCGCACTCTTCAGCGTGCTCTTGTTTCGAAAAATCGGAAAATTTTAATAATAAGCTCATTATTTTAAATACTTTGTTACTATGTAATAAAATAACATAATTATGCTTTTGTTATTTTCGTACGGTATTTGCTAAGAATTAATATTTCATATTTTTTTTTAAATCCTCCTTATTACTTTATCTTTTCTTGTTCATGTTTGATTTCTTGTCGGGACAATTTCTTAGTTACATTTGTGAAATTATACATTTTTCACCGATGCGTGCAAAAAGCCCGTAACCCAGGAATAATGTAGCTGTTTAACGTGCATTGTACTTTCACACATCATTTAGAGATGATATGTATCCTTCCTCGAGGTACACAACTTACGAGTACGAGGACGACGCTGTTCCCCATTCCTCGCACGACTACTACGAAACATCCGAGTATCCAGGTAATTTATTTCTGTTTTACTATTACCTTTGAGCGTCTCTAACTGAAAATTTTCACGCGCAATTAAACGTAAATTATTATAAACATACGTATACGCATGCGTGATGTTTAGAGAATGAACATAATTCCAGTCATATTAATGTCTTGTCGATTAAAACATTTTTAATACATAAATTATACATATTGGTGAATTTTCGACGAAAGATTATTCGAACGAAGTAAATACCTTGAATTGAATCGAACAAAGTAATCGTTAATATAAAGCATTAAGGTATAAAATACTTAATACGATGAGTTTAACGGGCATTTAATATTTAAAGCTTTAAATAGAAATTTAAATATTACAGAATCTTAAAAATAATAATATAGCATGTAGCTATAACAATATAATTCTCGTAACTAGCAAAAAGAAAAGAGAAAAAAAAGTGTATAATAACTACTCTATATTGACGGCTAATCTAGAAGAGTTAAATTGAATAATAGCGTTGGTCATATCACAAAAATTTAGACGTTCCGTCGTTTTAAGCGAAGAATGTGCAAAGTTTCTCTTGACCTTTTAAAATGAAGCTGAACTATTGTTTCTTTGATATATCCGTGATATATATCGTATTTAAAGAATGCATCCCTGTAATATCCAATACTACATAGTTATGGAATGGCTTTGCGTAACAACGTGCGATGTCACTTCAGCCCATTCGCAACCAAATAGTTTCCTGTTCTTAAAGATATTACAAATAACAAACGAACGCTCTCGCCTGTTGCGCAGCGCAGAGCCTAGGAAACTATCCGTTCAATAATATCTTGTACATGTATGTCGACGTGGTGCACTGATTTAATTAAAATAATACAAATGAATCACTCCATGAAATTCGCAGAGGAATCATCGAGCCGCGCATGGAAATCGTACAAGACGACAACGACGTCAGGCTCAAGCTCGCGCTACCGCAACGCTCCGTATTCACGACCTTCCAAGTAAAAATCCACCAAAAATCATCCTAATTTTTTTTCTTAAGCTCTATCGCAAAATCCAGAAAATTCTTGCACCGTCGAACGAGGCAACAATCTTTCTGACTGTGTTGTTTCTCATAGCCCTAAACCGTTGACGTGTAATCTTCCTAACACACGACGACCTATGGTGCCTGCGATGCCAAAACCTATAAACGACCGAGATCGGTTTTAAACGGAGGCACGGGGAGACTAACACGGTAAACGACACGCAGACGGTATTACAATTTTTCATGATATTGCGACCGTAGAACGATACGGACACACGTCGTTTCACTATCACGCGTAATTTTCACATTTCCTCGACGTTACGTTCAATAGAAATAATCCTAATGGGAACGATGTTGATAAGACCTTGCTTTTATTTCTCTTCTCGTTGATCGTTGAGTCGTGATATTTTGTACATACCCCCCGCCCCGCCCCCCGACCTCTTTCCCCCAAAAATTCTCTTTTCCGCACGATGGAAAGAAAACAGAAATTGTCTCGCTTGTTCCTTCTTGTGTCTTGCCATGTTTGTTTCCATGCTATATTGAAACTGTTGTTCCAATCGTTGTGTAACGAAGCTAACATGCATTTCAGATGATTTTTTCGTAGCTGCTGGATAAGCCCCGGAACATGTAATACAATGAAAACTGTAATCAATGTGTCTCGGGAGCACCGATCGTTGTTTTCTCTTTTTTTTTTTTTTTATCGCGAACGATCCTGATAAAATATTCATCTCGCAGAGATTCTGAATTGATTTGAGGTAGTTTCTAGGTTCCTTATAAAAGTGTGGGAACCAGAACGAAGGAAAATGAATATCCATTCCCCTTAAATCCTTTATGTCCCATTTAAAGAAAACGTGTTACGTCAGAGCGGAAAGCTAGAGGACCAAGAGGATCAGTGGAACGAGACAAGTAAAATTGTTAAATTAACAAATGTCGGAGCTGTGTCGCATTTTTCTAGAGAATGAATTTCATATCCTTTTTTTTTTACTTTAATATTTTGTACGTGAACGCCAAAGTTTCGTTCTATTTTGTTTGTTTGTTTTTTTTTTTTTTTTTTTTTAATTGGCAAAAATATTGATGACCGTACTAAATATCCAAATGAAGTATCTATGAATACCTTTGAGATTCGGCGATTTATATATCCGTTTTCTTGCTTTTTTCGGATAGGTACATGTTGTTTGATTTTAACATATCACGTGTTTTAAATATTGAAAAATACATAGCTCGGACAACCGTGTGTGTTATAATCACTTAGCAATACATGTTTAATCTAGAGAAGATATAAAATATTGTAAATGATATTCAATCGCAAATGGACGTATATAAATGAATATTAAATAAGTTGCGTATAATTATGCACATTATATCGTAATTCATCTAATATTACTGTTTACAGTATTTACGTGATCAAAAGAAATAACAATTAAAATTACGTGTTGAAAAATCTAAAAAGCCATAATGAACATTGTATTTGGTAATACGTGTAAAATATGTGAAGCTGCAATTCGTGCTGTATGTTGTAAAGATTCAGTAGAACCGGCACACTATAAATGAGGGAAAAAGAAAGTTGTAACTTTAAGATTATTCGTTGTAAGTTTTACAAAGCAAAAATGAAAAAAGGTGATAAAACAATTTGAGTGTAATCTACAAATATTCTCTCGTTTTTTGAATTAATTATCTGTTCTCCGTTACACGTACATTATGCATGTAATTCTTATAAACCGAAATAAATAAGAAGTATAATAGCGCTATATAATAAGCTACCTTTGAAAACGTTTAAATCTAAATTTTAAATAATCCTATACCGTTATAATTTTCGATGGTAATAAAGCAATGTTTTTCACTTAACAAGTAACAGTAATACCTTTATAAGTACTCAAAACAATCGTTTCATCGAAATACTGATAATTTCAGCTAATGTGTTTAAGTATTTTAAACATCCACGAAATGTGAATTAATATTAAGAAATCCTGTCAGCATATAATAAAAGAATAGAACATAATAAACTTCATTTAATTTTGCCTAAATGTCTGAGTGTGTTTTAACTATACTTATTAATATACAAAAGAATAAAATTTAAAAAGTACTCGTTATATTTGTTAAACGCCAAACGTATAGATGTCTAATTTTTATTATAAACTTGATTGATCTTGCACGATAGTCAACATTTTTCTTTCCAATAAACTTATACCCCGCCAAAAAAAGAACAAAAAAAACGACCGAATTAATCTATTGTTATACGTATTTTCACTTCATTTTTTTAAATTAAAGTTTTGCTCCAAATGAGTTCAAACATTTACGTCTAACATCTTTTTTCGTGTATCACCCTCAGGTGTATAGAAGAATACGGAACATCATGTGGGAATGCATTTTCGTGGAATGAAATATTTTAATATTCTTCTATTTCTCTGCGCAGAGGAGTTTGAAGTGCCTTGCAATAACGTGAGTATAATTTTCTTGTTGTTAATTAATTGTCATATTTTTATTTGGAATCATATTCCCCAAAGAGGATAGCTCAGTTTCAGGATGCTGAGTGATACTCCAGATTTTGTTTGCTTAAATATCAGTTCACTAAAAACTGTGTTACCAGTTCCCTTGAACTTAATCTACGAAAAGAAAATTTATATCAACCCCTTTGAGTAGTATTGTAAATGGTTTTCTGTTGGTGAAAGTAACAAAATTTTCACATGCATGTTTAACTTGTTCACCTTTTTTTATTAGTTCTATTAAAAATCTATGAGATAGTAAAGTTTTCTTTCAGGCGATGGAATGTGCAGACTGCACACGTTATTATGATTACATCAATCGAAGAAATAATAATATATATCTAATTAAGCAATGACCGGTAACATGAAAATTAAGATCAGCACTTTAAACGTGTTTAAAATGTACCCGACGAGAATTTGGGTACCACGAACGCAAATTAATGTATTTTTGTGGTGTAGCCAATTACAGGTGCTAGAAAAGTAGCGTTGAAAATTATCGGTAGAGCATAAAATTGTTAAATGTTTATATCAATTTTCTGACTCCCTAATCGTTCGAAACTATCGATATCGTTAGAGTGTAATTGTGCGATTTGATTTTCTCTATCTAATTTGTGACCTACCTGATCATACTTAATTAGTGAAAATTCGTCTGCATGGGTATATAACGTAGATATGCCATTGAAACCGGTCAGGCTTTTTAATAAGTGGAAGGGTGACTGAAAATTTAATTTTTCTATATAAATCTAAGAACTTTACAGTGACTACAAATGTGCGTTATACGAATATGTGCATCTGACATAAAACGGAATTCAACTGAGAATAAATGAATTTAAAGCAAGAATCCAAATAAATGAATGTTAAATATTGTATTTTATATATCTTATTGTTAACAATGCTCGAACTTGTTTCTCTCAATTTGTATGTAAATACCCCACCTAGTATTATAGATCAAACTGTTGCCTTTTAGACAGTTAATGCGGCGCGTATAAACTTAAAACAAATAGTTATTATTTTACAGTGCAAAAATGTTCGTTCAACATTTAGCAAAAGTTTAGAGGTATTCAAATGTAATGTCGAGTTAAAGTCATCAATTTCAAATATTCTTTCTGACGATTAATCGGTTTGAAACATTGGAATTTAGTATAGATCACATTGGCACGCTCCATTCTACCACTATTAATAGGTATGTATCGTTTGCAATTATAATTATTATTCAAACACTGCTGTATGTGTAGATTATATACAGAAATTGATATCTTTATGTTGCCGCTTAATTGCTCCGTAATAAATTATAATTGTAGGAAATTTGTTGAAACAGTATACATATTTTCATATTATTGCTTTACCTTTCACACCTCAGGTTCGGCGGTCATAGCACAGAATAATGGCACTTAACTTAAAGTAAGTTTTTCCTCACACATGATATGTTTTATTTTATTTCATTGCTTTCCAGTAATAGTGTATTTCGAATTGATTTGAAAAGAAAATATTTAAAAAGTAATATTTATTTGTGACTCATTAGAGGATCACAATAAATTCGTCAACTTGAGTGTTGTCAACAGAAGTGTTGATTAAAAAAATTAAGTCCCACGTTAAGTGATAACAGGATCGTACCGAACATAAGTGTGTAAATTGCTTAGAAACAATATTCTTATTTATTTATCACACACCAATATACAAAAATGAACTGTATAATCAATATCAGAATATAATATACTACGAAATTCAAATATATTTAATAAAGATATATCTGAGTATCTTACAAGATTAGAATGATGCTTCAACTTGGAACAAAAATTGTCTACAACATTCTTTGCAGTTGGCACAGAAATTCTGGTAGAAAAACGTCATTTTCTACGGCCGTTTTCTAAGGATTATAAATAAGTATTAATTTACGGGACCTTAAGTCTAACGAGTGGCCTATGGAGTCGTGAGTGAAAATAAAGGGGTCCAGGAATTTCCCTCTGTTTTCTTTTCCTTTTAGACTAACTAAAGCTCACGGCGTTGATCTCGAACCTTGTAGGAAACGTTACCTATTCCCATTCCCTTCGTTTGCTCTATCCTTCTCTTTTCTTACTTTTCAGCGACGAAAACCGCGATCAAAGCTACGCGCAACCACGTAAAGCGGAGAGAACTCTGTGTCTCGCCGTTGGAAATCAAAATTTGTCAAGGCGATAAAAATGTAGGTGAATTTTTCGAATGCGTCCCTTCTGCGAATAGAGCGAAGAAAAAAAAGAAACGGATTGGCATTTGGCGTCCTCCACGACCAAGCTAATATCTCGCCTCTATGAAAAAACATGGAATGATAATAGTAAAATTTACGTGTCCTTTTCTCCTTTCGTTCTCTTGTCTTGTTATCGATTTTATATCTTAGTAATGTTACGATTATATCACAAGAAAGATTCAAATACTCTGTACATAATATCCCGGAACGCGAGACGTTCGATCAGGTTTCTTAATCTTACATTTACATACGCCTAAGATTTAATTACAAAGTTAGATATGTCTCAGGTTCACCTGGTATTGTACTTCAACGCAATTTCCCGTGCTTCCACTCTGCGTTTCCTCGCCTAATCTCGTTCTGCTCGTCTACGACAACGAACGAGCACGCGATAATACTACGTATTCCCCTCTCGTCCCGTTTGAAATTTTCTCGTTCTCACGCGGGCGCGACGCAGCGAGAGCTCGACGTAACTCTATGCACCTAGACGCGTTGAAGTTCGTACGCTTCGCGAAATTCGAATTTCGGTGCTCGTTCGATCTCGTTATCCTCGGCTACTTGACTCTACGGTCGCTGGTTCTTACGTTTCTAAACTCGATATCGTTAAATTGGCACATCTCAAATGGCAACTTTCGCATTGGCACGATGAAAATGATCCTTGGAAATGATCCGTAGGCTTTTTGTTTTTTGTTGTTTTTTTCGGTTCTTTTCTCTTTTTTTCGTTAGATTCGACGACACCGACGATCGCATGCGCGGAGACCTTGCATCGTTGCTAAGAAATTGTAAGGGGCGGAAAAATACGCACCCACGATTAGGAATCACAATATTAACGACGCACAACGTCGATATTATTCGCCACTTACAATTGTGTCAATTGGCGCGACACTCGTGGTATTGACAGGTGCTCGCAAGTGTAACGCTTGTAATACAAATTTGAAAGAAAGATATTCTATTGAAGCGCGTTTTACAATCGTCGAGCGATTGCAACACGTTCGACACTGTTTGGATTTTTTTGAAAGCTCGACGCTCGTTCGTTGCGTTCGTCCGACGTGGCGGCAGTATTACCCTGAATTTCTACTTATAAATCTATGAAAGATAACGTTGTTGCTCGGCAAAGATGCAAGATTTCGTCCTTTTTAAGGATTGCGCAATGTCACCGCAGCGGTCGTCGAGATTAAGAGATCTTTTGTAAGGTTCTCGAGTGAAATCACGTAGCTGTTCGAATTGCTGATAGAAATACCTGGACAGCAAAATTCGCACGGCATACCTTCAACTAGCTATTCAAGAAGAAAATGTTTTATTACGTGGATGAATCTGGATGAGGTTGATTAAAAATTCCCGTGGAATAAGGTGTGCCTTGGATACAGCGTGATGGAAAATTGTAGTTTACAATAATTGTGAATATCTAGTTTCGACTACCACGAAATCGTTCGGAAACTCAGTGTCATCGTGCTGAATCTGAATAATAATCGGCGATCACCGTGATGAACAGACAATTAGAGGGACGATAGTATTTTGATTGAAATAAAAACCTGGTCCGCCACTAACGCAAGAGATTCTAAATTAATACTTTTTTTTTCTTTTCCTTTTTTCTTTAGCCTCGGACGGCTGTTACACGTTCTCGTCGCGTGAATCGCACCTTTTTATTCCCCCTCGTTTGTTCGTCGTGACACCTTTGTCTAGCCTCGCACGAGATGATCAGGGTCGAGTGGTTTTTGTACCCTACGAGGAAGAATTATCGCGGACAGTCAGTAGAATGAGCGAATGGTAATAATAAAACGATGCATTTCGCGACTGAGTCCGCAGTCTTAATCTTAATTTCAACTGAAATTTCACTGTGAACCGTGATATTTAACGACGTTCTATATCTCAACAATTAGACGGTCCAAAAGAAGATAACTAAACGTCACTTAAAACGATATATATAAAACGAGGGTGCTTGCAAGAATTCGAAAGGAGAATATTCAAAGCACAATTGTGTTACGTATATTTACAAGGAGAATTTGTATCTTCAAAAGTATCGAGATCCATAAATATATTAACAACCGTTTGCATACGCAAAGACTAAATGTAATTATAGTCGAGTTGTTCTACCGAATGGACTCAGTCGGTGAATACAAAGGTTGCCCGTAAAACGTCCGCAAGCGGATTTACAGTCGCAAATGTTAAATAATAAGTTGCACGCGGTTTAGAGAGCAACGTATCGCTGTGCCGACAATGTTAACGCTTAACTAGCTGCGTCGTAATCGATATAGCGCGTATGTTGGACGCTCGGTAATGAGCAAAGAATAGCGATGCTTGAGCAATATAAATAGTCGACCCAAAAATTATACGGAGAGAAATAAAGGTTGCTGTGAATTGCTTCGTGTTTCTTCTTTTTGTCGCAGCTCTATGCGTGCCCTCGATTATCGATCGATTCGCGAGTTGTGAGAACAGAAATAGCCAATTTGTCACCGTACATACTCTTGGTCATTTGCCATTTATTCGTTATGCGGTTTGAAATACGAAAATCGCTAATTAATTTCCAGAACGAAGCAACTATTGATCGTTCGGTTGAACTGGACTGTACCAGAAAATTGGAAAAATTTCAAGGCCGTGAGGAATCATCGCGAACATTGCATACGTCGTAACGGTTGCACAAACGTTTGGACTATCGCTAAGCTTATCACAAGTGATCGTAAGATGCGTGGCTAATATCCGCGAATCAAAAGGTAAACGGGCGCGTGGGAAACAAGGGAAAACAACGAGAAAGAACGAGGAGGACGCGGGGAAAGTTTGACAAAACTCTATACCACGACGATCGCACAGAGATTCGCCGGCGCAAAAATTCGACCCGTCGAATCGATCGATACGTGTAATACACCTTTTTTTCTCATTCAACACGGACGCGTTTCTTTCAAAAACTGAACAGGCAGTGAGGAAACCAAGTTACACCTATATTATACTCGAGCACATTCTCGTTAAGAAGCACGTAACCGCGGCTCGATGTTTCACACTCGAAGCGATTCACACAGTACACCGGCTTTGTTCGTTTTGTTTCTCTCTCGCCAAAACCAAGGAAAAAATTGGAGCAGATATAACATCTCGCGTATATCCCACTGCCGGTCGATTCGACTCGACCAGCTCTTCGTCGGACCTTGGTCGAGGTCCACGACGACTTCCGTTCGATCTCATCGACGACTAACGGCGATTGCACATTTTTCTTTTTATTTTTGTTTCTTTTTTCCGTGACTTCGAGTCATTGATTTACCTAGAACACTTTCGACCAGCCAACCTCGTCGATCACGAATATCCGCCTCCACCTATCGCGCTTTTCTTTCTATTGAGCGGACAGTAGTTCCGTTCTTTTCGTTTCTCTTCCTATTTTGTTTTTTGATTATTACAACGGGCGAGTGGCTGCGCGGACATACGTGTCGGTTCAGTGGTCCATCAGAAGCTGTTCGCTGTTTGAAGACAAGCTTGCGAAAGCTCAGTTGTAGGGCCACGAGTGCTTGATGGAAGTGACCACATTCGAGGTAGGCAGGTCCTCTGGGCGTCACTTCTTCATGTCGTTCATCAACGAACCGTCCTTACTCTTATTTGTGTCGAGGCTCGATTGTTGACTACTTGTCACGCCGCTCCCGTTACCTGGGTACATCTTCTCGAGATGATTCAGGGACTCGCTTAGGAACTTCTGCAATCAGTATTTGGAACGATGTAATCATTTCTCGGCACGGTGACTGTATTTCGATGGTAGAATTCGCGAATTATGGCATCACTTTCTTCGTTTAGATTATTTCTCGATTTAAAGTAAAAACTATGCTATTCGTAGATCATAAAATATATGCTGTATATTTCTTTTTCTATGTTTCTAGAATAATATTCAAATGCAAATCTTTGATTACAATTCCTATTAGAATCGATTTAAGGCTATGCTTTAAAAATAATGATAATAACATCTAACATGCGAAATTTGTACAGAAGTCGAATGTTAAGCTGCTTACTCTCGAAATATTTGTCTAATCATTGTAGTAAACTATGCGGTCGATTGATCGAGTATCGTGTACCGTACCTGTATTGCCGTGAGAGCGGCTACAATTGCAGGACTTCCGAATCCGTGTGATATGAGAGAGAAGTGTGTTAAGTGTCTCTGTATGCTTGGATCGAGAATGTGTTGTGGCCGTGTGTTGCAAAGTGGCGACCTATCTTGATTCAGAAGATCCATCAGCTCTTTGGTGATTTGTCTGAAAACAAAAAGAAACAAGCAATTATTTCTAACTTCCAAATCTACCTGCAGGTGTACCACTCGAAAGTTCTTTCCCCTTGCAGATCTCACGAATTTTCATTGACATACAAATGATTCTCATTTGAGAAAAGAAAAGAAATGCTTACTTGGTGGCATGAAGAAGTTCTTTTCTCCTATAGGAATCTTGCGGTTCACAATGCTGCCGACTGAGGTATTCGGCAACTTGTTTCGCAGGGAACTCGGTTTCGCAAACATAGCCGAAGTCTCTGGCAAGGTGAATGGCTTCTCCTGAAAAAGAAAAAAAAACAAAAAATGAAATAAAACGACTCGCTGTAGGAACGTAGATTACGCAACTCATCCTATGGAAATGTATGTATTTTTTTGCCGCTCATTTATGACTTAACGGACACGGGAATAAAATCTTCCTTATCGGGGCCCCACAAATTTCATTATTATTCTCGACCATTGAGGCTCTCGTATTTATATGTTCCGGTAGCAAATCCCACCTTCTTGCGTTCAGTTTTATCGACCCTTCCTAATAATCCACAGAGTTCTCGAATCAGAGATTTTTTATCAATGGTATTTTAAGCAAAGTATCTTAACGAGACCGCGAACGGTAAATATACATCTTCAATATTTCAGGCTTCGCCACATTTATTGTACTCGTAAAGGGAACCACAGACAATCAATATACCTATATTGTCAATAGTGTTGAGAGGCTCGAAATATGGACAATATATGTATATCCATCGCTCTGAGGTCTCCTTCAGAAACGCAATGCCAGAATTCAGATATTCCTTCGTTCGAAACAAACGCGACGAAGTTATTTCGCGCGTGCCAATTTCAAGATCGTTCTCCACCGGAGGAATGAACTAATTTACGATAATGAAACGGCATACGTGCTTTCTCTTCAGCACGTGGACCGTTTCTCCCCTTTCGGAACAATTCCCTTCATCCGTCATCATTTCTCTCTTGCGCACGGTGTCTACCGTCTCTGCACCACTGTTTCGTCTCTCGGTCTCGATGATGGCAGGTAATTAGGTACCTGCAAGCAGGGTCTCGTGAAAGATGGAAGCGGGCCGGTTGGTCGCTATTATCGACAAGCGAGCAAAACCACCCGCAGGCCTGCCGGCTATCGTCTACGAGACGCAGAACACAGACACCAAAGCCACCTGCAGCTAACGAATTATCCAATTTTTCGGACTCGATCTACCGTTTCTTCCTTTTCACGTGGCTCGAAAGTATGCAAAACGATGCTGATAATTGCACGTTCGTGCAGCACTGTCCGTTTTCGTCGCGTCGATCGAATACATTTGAACACTTCGCCAGGGCGGCTCTGAATTGCACAGATGAGCAGTAAAGTGCTGCTTGCAATTATTCGAACTGTATAGATTTGGTAGATTAACGCTACACTTTGAAGGCGAACAACATTTTGATTGCAATGGTACCCCACTTGGGTTAGTATTATTTTTTTAATAATTTTTCAATATATTTCTGATTTGATATTCTGCATACCCCAACACGAACTACTGCCACATAGGAAATAGTTGAATTAAAGCATAACGTCGGATCGTGTTCCTCTTGTGCATCGAATTTATCTGACATAAATGATCATATAACCAGGACGATCTTCTAACCAGGACAAGCTTCAATGTAAAAACTGCCGCAATTGGAACAGCAATTTCAGCTCAAACAATCGTACGATCTTAACATGGCACCACAAACGTGCTAGAAGTGTTTAAAAATAATAATGCCGATCGATCAGTTATTCGTTACCAAACTATTAATAACATCTCCACGGATTGTAAAATGAACACTTCACCCCGTCAACGATTACTTTTCCTCGCGGATATCTGGTCAAATCGATAAGACGTTCCCGACGTTATCGATAGCGGCGATGTAAATGCCGCTTCGCAAGTACAGTACATACATGCTCACATACGAGTATGTAAACGCGAGAGGATATAGTTGCTCCAACGGGGGCTTGAATTAAACGCGTGTCACCAGGATCGACTATCGACGATCTAATCGTGAACGCAGGTCGCGCGAGTTTCTGCACGGTGCACGTACAAAGTGCAACAGGTCGTTTCACCTAGCTTTTAAAACACCGCCCGCAGAAACTCGTCTGCAACAACTTCTGATTTGCATACGCGCTCGTCGCATCGCGTGTTTCATAACTTCTTTTAATTTCCTTTAACTGAATTGGTATCTCCGTCACGTTCCACGTTGGGATATTAAAGGCCTGCCTGTGCACCTGTGCGCAGAGACGCTTACACGCGGAATTAGTTTACGAAGATACTATTTTATGGGGCACTGTGATCGTTTCTTTTTATGAAATGCCGGCATTAGAGTTCTTACGAAAAGCTTCTGCAAGATTTATCTCGGATTATCGTGTATTTTATGCAAACCGTTATAGCATCATAGTAAGCGTTATTAGTATTGCTGGTATAAACTGTGTCGCGCGTGCAAGAGAGGAGGTGTCGTTAAAAATCGATCTAAACGTTCCCTACAACAACGCGTCAGTGCTGCAGTTATTTATGTAATTTATACCTTAGGTAATTAAACAGAGTATCTAACTGTTTATACGTGTTGGTGTTCGATATTTAATAAAAACTTGACCATTCTGTGCATCAAGGATATGCTTCTTCCTCGGGATACCGAAGTGAAAGGGTTCAAAATTGTATTATACATGCTTACACGGTATATTCTAACTTAACACGCGGGCGTTAATTAATGTCAGCACGTTTGATAAGAAAACTTATATTCTCAACAGGATTGCATTCTTGTACCGTAAAGTCATTGTCACGATTCTGCAGAATGTTTAAGAACTCGTTTAGGACAATTTCGTCGACTATTGAAATGTTACCGAAACGTTTCGAAAGCAAACCCCCGATCGAAATGATAATCTATGATACTGGCATGCAGCAAGACAATTCAATGCGACGAAGGGAACGCGCGATGCAGATGAGGGCCACAGATTGGTCGAAGGTGATTGCAGATGCGAGCTGTAGATTGCTGTATACACAACGCCTTTGGAGAGACCGAATCAGCAACGTGACTCGCGAATTAAGGATCAGTCTTTTTACTTGATGACTCTACTACGTTCAGCGTCCGATGTTCAATCGAAAAACTCTAAGAATCATCGTGAGATGGTGTGAGATTTGATTAAAAAATTGAATCGCTGTTCACGTTGACAGGATGCATTCGCGTAATACACCTTCAACGCCTCGATGTTCTCAGATTACAAATTCAGTCCTGGTAAAATATTGTCCCGCATAATTTACGTTTGAGTGACAAAATTTGGAATAATTTAACGCAAATCGGATACAACCTTTTAACAACCCTTACCTATCGTAATATTCGAACTGTAAATAAATAACTGAGCAGTATATACGACAGGGAATAAAGAATCCTAGGGCAATAAATTAAGGGACTGAAAATATTTAATTGGTAAGCCATCGAAGAAGACATCCAAAATTTTTTATCCGTGCTATAGTCTATCGTTATATTTCCAGGATTCCGAAATAAAGGAGGAAATAAAAAGACTAAGAACTGTTACTATATCCTCAGTTTTATAACACCACTTCATCTCGATTTAGACGTTTCGGTTCTTCGTTAAACAACCGCTATCTCCTTCAACCGGTATCTTCCATTTTTTATAGCAGACAATCCTTTTGCAACTCTGTGATCACGTTTTGGGGAATGTTTAACAATATTCCAGACACCGTATAATGTGCGCTGCCCCTTAAAAATTCGGAGCACACCTTGCTTCTTGGCACGAAACAAAGTTTATCGTACATATGTATATGCGTTATTAGAAATATTGCACATGAAATATTATGCGTTAAGACAACATTAAATTACTATATCTTACAATATTACGAATGAAATATTGATTTACTTGAGAAAGGCATTATTGGGAAACCATGCTCAAACCTTTTGACCGCGGATCTATATCTATTGTATGTTCTCATTATCGATACGCCTGTGCATGATGATCGATCTTTGAGAGCGACTGCAAGTTATGTTCGACTTTAATGTGTCTCCATAATCGAAAGCTGAAGAAGGATTTCAGGGGATTCTGTCCCGTGTACCTCGAGACAACCGTGTTCGGATAGCTGCGAGTATGCTTGCGGTTTTCTCTGCTGTGCTGAAACCCCCCTCGATTGCGATCGATACACAGAAAGTATGTATTCGGCACATATGTGGTATGTGTACAGTAAGGTGTATTCTGATTTCATATTTATAATGTTGATTCTGCACAATGTACAGAGTACATTAGAATTTAGAAACAGAGTGAAATTGAATTACGTAGAAGGTACGTTTTTCTATTTCAGACGAGACTTCGTGTTAAACACTTGGGAAGTAGTAAAATAGTATTATATACGGGGTATTTAGAGAAAGGTTCCAAAACTTTGCGTGCTTCTAGTACTTACTGTAAGAGGAATAAAAAAAGTCCAATCAGTATAGATGTAAAAGTTAGTTCTGTCGATAGACTATCTAGCTGTACATTTGTACAGTACTTTATTACGACAGAAGAAATAAGTGAAGCAGTGGTCTATTAAAAATGATGAAGTTTATTTCAAAGAAGTAGTTTTTATATAATGTGTAATTTCCCTGCATAGTATGTTCCTTTATCGAGACAGTATTCAATCTGATTATTTGGGAACGAAAATTTGTATTCCGCTGTATACCTGTCGATGTATAATTAATATTATATAAAGTTACCGGTATAAAAATGATCAGGGATATTGGGATTTCTCGTTGAAAATTGCGATGCGCCAGGTGGAGACGACCGAAGAACGAACTTTCGTCGTTTTGTATAATCGAAGTTGCGTCACTGTGCGGCAACCAGACTCGAATTTGCGCATGAATCACGCACAGGTAGATATACGTTAATCGTACGCGACTAAAGTATACCTATACACCTGGTGCGTTTGCGTCCACCGTTCGAGAGGAGGTTCCCACACTTTCGCTGCACTCCACCAACTCTTCCAACGGCTATCGTGTGTGTGTCTACCTGTTAGACGCACGTGGCTATTTCGAAATATTATATCCATCGACAAATTTGATTTCCGTTCCTGTACAATATAGTATACTCAACTCATCTGTACGTTCAATATTACTTGAATTCCATTCCTTCTTCATTCTGAATATTTTTAACCGTGGTACACAAACAGGTTCTGTATGTTTTACGTATGTGCCATAATTGTTTTATGTTGCTTAATGAATATTGTAACAGGGCCAAAGCGATCACATCGCAAGGAAGCTGTTTCATCTGAATATACTTCCTTTAATTGTATGGTGTTCGTTTAAAAATTTGCCCGTCTTAAAGTAATTCGTGAATTAAAGGGAATGCGGATAGACTTGCCCAAAGATTTCTGTGCCTGGAAATTTGGACGAAGGTAATCTTCGAAAGTAATATAGTCCAATTCCATTCTATGCTATTTCAGAAGGATATAGAGGTACTGGCGGTGTAAAATATCGAAGTCGATAGACAAATATAAAAACGCTATGGATCGAAACGGCCGGCCTTCTGTTTCGGCGATTCACGGACTTTAAAAGGACTCCAAGAGAACAGATTCCAATTAACGAGCCTGAGTGCTTTGGTATTAGGAATACACACGGTTACGAGTTGTGCAACACATAATTACGTTTTATTCAACGTTATCGTCTCTGTAATATTTATTCCAGTTATTCAAATAAGTATCGATAATGACGAATTAGTACAGGATTCGTGCCCGTCATGTTCGTCGTTTCTTTATGTAACTGTTAAAATAAAAAGATGAGGAAGGAACAGGTTCGAACATAGAACGCACATGACAGTTGTTCGAATAGAATATCCTCGAGATTAACTTCCGACTTCGAAATGCTATCGAGAAATGAAGATTCTAAATGTCCGACGAAACGAGTTTGAAAACCAGTATATGTTGCCAGACAGTTAATTAGATCGCTGAACGGGATAGCCCGGGTCTAATACGGTCTGGCGACTTAATAGAATTGATTCTATGGTTTATGCGTTATTAAGAAGCTGCGTAGCTGTTCCCTCGCTTTGTGCAAAAAGATTACGTCGCGACAGAGGGCTGAAACAAAGCAGAAATTTATTGTTCCACCGTGAAACCTGTTAACTTCGTTTCAGTATCGTGTAGCTTCAAATCTGCGACTGGTTTCTCGAACGTTCGCAGTGTGTACTAGACACGTTCAGTATTGAAAATGATTCTAAACTAAGTAATCAAATGCCACGTGCCATGATATTCAATTTGCATTCGGAAGTGTGATGATCGATAAGCAATTAAAATTCTTTGGGAATACATTTGAATTTCAGCAGCGATTGGAAAGGTTGTTCGAAAAAAAAAATTAGTCTTAAGGCGAAGTCAGCGTTGTGGATTAATTAATAAATTTGTTTTCTAATTTAATTCACATGTTCGCGTAGTTTAACATTTTAATAATGATGTTACCTTATTTCCAAACAAGCACTGCGTCAACGACATCGCACGAATCGCTGAATCGCACGAATAAATCGACTGATAAAACGCGATTCGACTGTACACACGTGCCTCGGTCATTCTTCGACCTGTGTCAGTGGCGAGGAAAGAAAAGCCGAATCGGTGTTTTATAGGCAATCCTTGACCATAAATTATAATCAACGTCCACGCACACACTCGGATAATTCAACGGTTGAGTCATTAGAGCTTCGCCAGAATGGGCTAACTTGTATATGCAGAACTCTTTTTATAGGAATTCGTGTTATTAAAGGTGTGATAAATAGTTAATAGTTCACCGTAACAAATCTGATTAACCGACTCGATTCTGTTTAGTGTTGGTTGTTTATAGACATACTCTGGCTACTATTTAAATGTAGCTATTGTCGTTTCATTTAAGCAATACGATTTCATTCAGGTAATTCTAATTTGAGGGAAAAAGATTCGTTTCCGTGTCGGGTACCTTCTTGAATTAATAAATTATAAAACTTCAAAATAGTCGATTTTTTAATTATAAATGTCTGGAGTTACTGTTTTCGATTCATTTCATTTTATAGATAATCCAAGGGTAACATATATTTTTGTTAGGAGTTTTAATGCTCCGTAAGTAGTTATAGTATTCTTTATTTTATACGTTTGATATAAGCCTTGTTCGTTCTCGCTGTATTAATCTTTCCAATCGATTAAAAACCACGCATCGCTGGTTAATCGTAACATTGTTTAAGTAAATGCAAATATTTTGTCTACTTTAATCGATTGATGCATATGTTAAATTAATTAAATATTCATATTTACATATTTGCGTTCACGATCTTCTGGCGTAGTAATTCTTATTAGGGCGCAAGCGTAATGGAGCATAATTTAGATGCGGATATTTTCAAATTCCTAATATTGTTACGAATTCTATGATATATTTCTATTTCGTTATAATTTTTTCCAAAGAATTTCAACTTACCTTCCACTAAGGATGTTAAGAGCGTAACATTGGCGGCCTTCCTTCTTCCGGCTGGCAAATTTAGTCCAATTTTTTCCAACTTTTCCCTAAGCAGACGTCCGCCATTTTTAGATTTCGCCCTATGAAATATAATGAAAAAAAATCCTGTTAGTAAATTTCTGTTAGGAAGTTAAATAGGATGAAATATGGACAAACACCTCCAACAATTTTACATCATAAAGGGATAAAATAGCTGGATTGAAAAAGAATCCATCATATGTTTAATAATACGTACTGTAAATATTTCGCAACAAAATCATTTCATTGCATTCATATGTCTGCACGTGCCAATTTATTAAAACGGACCTTTGGGCTGGTTTACACGGTGCGTTCAAATACTTCGTGATACTCGAAACGCACGTGTACAAGTATGACTCGTTGCAAAAAATAGAAACCTCGAAACGAAGTCGCTCCATTAATCATTTCTGCTAAGATCTTTCATGGGACGAAAAAATAAATGAACGAGTAATCGGGCAGCAATGGGGCAGAAAGGAGAAGGGAGGACGCAACGGCAGAGAAACGCGAAATTAGCATAATCCATAGCTACACGTGTCATTCATCGACTGTTGAATAAGTCGAGTTTGTGATTAAGTCGATTACAGAGTAAGACACTTTCCAAGACATTTATGCTCATTCACGCGACCCTGAAAGTCCAACCGTTACGCAATTTTGCTACCGCTGCAGATAACAAAATGACTGGTCTGTTAACAATTATTTGCACACATATGCTTCCGAATATCGACTCGCTGTTAAGAATTTGAATATTCTCCGTTCGAAATTCCAATAAAAAGAAAACCTAATACACTCAGCTCACTTTGTAAGTCGTTGAACTCCTTCCCATAATCCTACTGCAAACATACATACGATCTCGTACACCAATTTGAACACTTTTCATACAGCTTCCACTAATCCTATAAAACGATACTTGACACCGGGCTCATGAATAATAATATTCAGTAAGCGGATAAAAAAAAGAGCAAATATTTGATCATCGAAGAGCGCAGGCAACGCTGAAAAATAAAACAGGAATTTTCCCGTCCTAAGAGCAACCTTCCGCAAGTCCCTCAAGTATATTTCGCGGAATAACGTCGAGAATTGAGCAGTACTTTTTTCAAGACACCCCAAGTTCATCCATCATTCGTGGATCGACATAACGGTAATACGTGCACACATCGGCTACCTTTGTTCGGTTCGACCAGCCGGTTCGTCCGGTAATCTTTCGCTTCGTTCGGCAATTAATACACTTTACCGCTACGATTCTTTCTCTTCTTCTTCTTATTTTTTTCTTCCTTTAACATATCTGTCGAACGGATCTACGCTCCAGAATACGTTCCATACATCGTTCTCGTAATGTACCGACACGAGGCGAACGCGTCGATGCCAGCTTTTATTTATATGGGCTATAATCCACCTCGATGCGACCAGATACACCGGCCGGCACTTGATTTAGAAGTGTACCTCGGTTTCAAGAGAAATTCCCGTGGTAATTTGTGAACATTTATAGTTCGGGGATCAGATAGCGTTTTACTATCCACGATAAACCTGTTGTACCGGACCCGCTAACAATCAGACGATTCTGATAGTATCCTTCGAACGTTTCATCGCAGAACTTGAACTGTGGGGATCGATTAAATCGGTGGGATTTCTTGTTCCCCGTTGGTTCCTCTTCCCTTGGCGAAATAATGAACACGTTGGATTTCCTGTCAATGGTGTTTCCCTCGGATCGTATTAGATATTTTTATTATTGCCTTTTACCGACACGATTTATTGTTAGAGCGTTGTGCAATTCTTGTTGCGCTGCGAGAAAGAAGAATGATGGTGCAGTTGAAATGTGGAAATACCTCTCTGTTGTTCTAACGGAGATTCTGTGGCAATAATAGGTACGCGACGTTTAAGTGAAACAGTTGTTTCGATTGTCAGACAAGTTCATAGAAGGGGTGCACTTTTCAATCGTAAACGTCAACGTTTTGCTTCGATACTTTAAATGTGGTCCGTTTCCATAAAAAAATAATGAAACCGCGTGGAATGCATATTCAATTTATACAAAGAAGTAACAAAATGGGGAACACCATACAGGCCGAAGCTTCAAGCTAAAATGTATCTCAATATATCTAGGCAAAAACTATTTCACGTTGACGAATACAAAATGCAATAGCCCGTTTAGTATATTAAATGTCTTATATCGGAGACCATTTAAATGATATCGTGTATTCGTATTCTCTCCTTGCAACCACTTAAAGAACGTTCGTATCCTCTTAATGCCACTGTCTCGTTCTCGCTGCAGGTAACGCTTGGCGATCAAAATGTATCGTTCCTCGTCGCGCGTGCTTTATTGCGCGATCATAAATCTTGTATAAATTGCATAAGTATCGTCGTCCCTGGATATTTACCACCCCCGCTTAAATGGACGAGAAACTTTACGCAACTCCCGACGTCCCTCGACACGTGCACTCATCGACACTCGATTCGTTTTGTGTGTTCTTCACGCGTCACGAGGAATTCGCTTTACATGACACTGCTCACACACATACATATATATATATATATATATATATATATATATATATATATTATTGACGGCGGCAAAGCAATTGTTTTGTACGTGACGAGAGCAATTCTCCATTCATTATACAGTCTTGTCCCGAGAAGTATTTTAGTCTTCTTGAAACGAGCAGTTCGCAGCAGGGCCTTCTGCGATTTTCCACGCACCCTTCCACTCGATTCTCCCCCGATACGATCTCCAGGACACCCTGCGCCCCTGATTACTCGAGACATCCTCGACTACTGGCATCGTTAATCGTTGAACTCTTCGTCTCCCGAATCGTGTTGATAGATTTGAGAATATTTCACGATCCAACTCGTTTTCTGCTGCTGCTGCAAGCGTCGCGGGAAGTACTTGTGAAAGAGTTGAGAATTGATTACTCTTACTGTAGCGATATCACTAATTTTTTTTGGTAGAGCAACGAAGGAAAATTTCATTCAGTTTGCACAATTTCGGTGTTATTCGAATTTCGGACGGTGCATTCGTTAACACGGCGAGTCACATATCTAATTAATTACAATCAGCAGATTTTCTAAGGGTGATAATCACCATCGGCTATTCCGGATCACAAATTACGCTAGGCTATTTCTTGTTTCAGAAGCGCCTCTTAAGTGATTTAATTTCATCCGTGGCCGACGCGCTATTTTTCGCGGCTGTAATAAATTCCGAGGTTACGACGCACGAATGAAGCGGTAAAAGATCGTAGGCAAAGAAGAACGATCTGTAACACGGCCAACAGGTGAACATCAATCTTTTTTCAAATAATCGGCCGTGCTTAAATTACCCGGCGTTCACGGCAGAAACAATCGTATCGCGGTGATCTTTTGCAATGTAATATAACTGTCGATCGTAAACCTTCGTTTGGTCATAAAGATGCAATGCAACTGGAAACAAGAGAAAGTGGAAGGAATAGATAAAACGAAGGGATGAATAATAAAAGGAAATTTACGATGTCGTCAAATAACCGTGTGCAAATATTGTTCCGATGCGACTGTTATCATTCCTCTCGTTCGCGTATTCATAAACGGAACGTTTCTCTTAAAACGGTACATAAAAAGACGGTACTTCCACCGTACATGCATAACCACTACGAAGTACGGAAAAATTATCCGAATTCTATACGCAAAGGAACGAGGCAGAAGCGTTTTACAAGTAACGTAACACGTGAACATTAATTTTATGGTGCTTCGATAATTGAAAGGGAAGTAAAAATCACTCGTGAGAATTATCCCGCATAAAATCGCGTGCGCTCGGTGTATCGAAGCTCTTAGCATATGTACAATCTTTTTTCTTCTTTCAGTGATAATAATGTAACAGCGTTACCGTGTCTTACTGTCGACGATGCTTCGCTATAAACATGAAAAATTGCGATGGAAAATTGGCTCACGACGGTAATCTTTAAAGTCGTTAACCGATTGTGAGAACAGCCAGATACGACAATGAAACGTGAAATTATGAATAAAACATACGGTTGAATCGACTTTTACGATCGCCGCGAGAAAAACCCCTACGCGCGTGGTTATAAGTTTCCCGTGTACGCGCGCGTAAATTTTTTGCGCCATTTCGACAAACATTTGCACGATCATTATACAATACAGCGTGGAATCTGCATAGCTTTCCAAACATAATCACTCGTAATTTAAACGAGGAAAGAAGTTTATGTCGTTCCGCCGCCGTAAACAATTGTTAAAATGTCAATTATACTCGCGGCTTATGATGCATGGATGAAACGAGTTTGGCGAGTTAATCTTCGAATAACCCGTAACTTCTCGCGTTCGAGATGAATCGCACTTTTCCGCCGCGGCAAATATTCGGAATGTTACTTGAAACTGTAAATATTTTCACCCGTACCATGTATGCGCTGCGTGAGCAATGGAAGTACTTTTCTCCTGCGTTCGAAAAGTACACGCAGAATAGAATTATTTCACTATTAAATAGTACATGATTTTCTATTATGCTTCCGGTAATAAGCACGAGGAGAGCCAAACACATGGAATACAATATTCCCTGAATAAGTTTCTGTAATTCCGCAGACGAACGTCGTCCGCGGACAAAAATTTCACTGCACTATTACCTGCGTGCGTATCTATCAACACGCGTGTCTCATTAAAAAATACATATACCGTAAAGTCTACAGCGCGGTTCAAACGAACCATCATCCGAACGTTTAAAAAATCTCTATCAATTCCATCCCCAGATCCTTCGAATCAAGAAATGCGTGCCGGCGAGAAATCGAATTCCGCAATCAATTCGCATGCTGATAGTTTAATAAAATATCAAACCCCTGTCAGCGTCGAGGGGGTCGAGAAGCCGAGTTGCAATTTTAATTTCGCCCCGGTTAACCGGCAATTTGACAGGGGTTGCGGGTCGGAAACGAGTCGCGGCGAAACGAAAACAGAATCGTTCTCGCGGCGCGCTGCAAGAGCCGTCGATCGTAAACCTTAATTCACCGTGAAGGTAGAGCATCGCGGAGCAAAGGTGGGGTTCTCCGTGGGGGGAAAGGGATGGAGACGGGAGGGGGGGGTGTAGGGGGACGAAACGCGAGAGACAAAAGAAAGGCAGATGGGCACGGTAGAAATCTATGGTGGCAAGAGAACCTGGCGCGTGTAATTATCAGTCAGATCGCTATTCGAATGGATGAATTATATCGTCGCGGTCTCCGGTGCATCGAATGTTCGCTGCCAGCCCGAGGGCTACTCGTACACGAGGAATTGACACTCGAAGCTATGCAATTATTAATGTCTCATTTGCATCGGGGATAGATCGGCCGCTTTGTTGGCAGTTTATGCAACGTTCTCCTTTTTCCTCTAACTCCACCCCCTGTTCCGCAGCGCAAGCTTGTGGAATTCGCTCCGGTTCGCGGGACAATTCTGAGCACCAAAGCCCTGGGCCATGTTTTATGAATAGCTGTGCACCGCGAGGCTCGTTGCGTGGGCGCGTGGAAAACGTTACAACCGTTTCTCTTTTTTTTCATCTATTATGTTAGTTGGAGAATTGGCACCAATAGTTGACCAGTCAAGAAAAATTGCCTGCACAAATAATCATGGTGCATGCTCCTTCCTTAAATAGCGAAGCTCTATGCGTGTAAATGCTGTTTGAACTTCCTGGATTATGTAACAAAGCTAACTTTTTTGATGTAGTTATATTATTATATGATTGCGTCAGAAGTTGACCACTCTTAACAACGAGAAAACTGGAAATTGACGGTACGTTAGTTATGAATTGACCATTTTGACCTGGTAGAACCAAAACAGTAAAGGCGATTACTTTTATATCGTTTATTTGCAACGGTTAGGACAAATTACAAATAAAGAGGTCAGTACAAATGAAAAGAATTTAATTCCGTATAAAATCAAATTCAGGGGTAAACGTTTCGAGTTTTGCTCGCTCTGGTAGGTTCAATCATACGAGTAACTACATTTTTCCAATAGTAGTCTAGTACATCACGAGTCTCTGTTCATTTCCACAATCGCCAGAATTATTATTATTGTTATTATTATTTCTTCAAAATAATTTCTGAGGGATAGATGCCTCCTATCAAGGAGCTCAGCTTCAGCTCAGTAATTTAGTTATCTGTAGAATAAATGCCTAACTAAATGCCCGTTTATATCTGGTTGATTTTAATAATATCATGTAGTTATTTATCAAATTTGGTAATAGATGGAGTTAATAACTCTAACCGTCGATTCAGTCAATAGTTAACCGTGCGATCATCCACTGAAGTGCATTATATTTCAAAATCGAGCACCCGGTTCTTTAATTTCAACGAAATTGTATGCAGAATGCATATACCGTAATTAGTAACTAAATTTAAATATTATGTATATGCCAGTTGACCAAGCTTGTCAGCATTTAGAAATAAATGGAATGACAAGATTGAATACTTGACCCTACTGTCAATTATGTTTTTTAAGGTCCTGATAACAAAAAAACAAAAATATGATATTTAGAAAAATATTTATAACAAAAAAAAACTCAATGCCTATTTAAGTAGTGAAAGGGTCAGTCAGAAAATGTTAATTAATCGTGTTAATGTGAAATTGTTAATTTATGCAAGTGGTCCTAATCATTTGTTCGCCCATTATATTTTACGCCGATTATGCGAACAAATGCGAGTCAACGTAAGTTCCCAATAATTGCGCAGCGGTGTAGCAATGGTTGATATTTCTCCTTTCTCATTCATCCAATAATGTAGCCAATCATTCGCTCGATTCTTTATTTCTCGTCCATCGAATAACAATGTTAACTTTGCAACAGATTCAATTAAAACAGTCTCGATAATCTTTATATTAACCTTCACCACTCTTCCTACAAATTCGCCATTCGCAACGTCACGTTTCCATGAACGTGGAAGCATTGACTCGTACCACTGTTTGCCTGGCCTGCTCGCGGTACATCCCGCGACATCGAATACGACAGAGACAAACACCGTCCTATTATTACCTATTACAGTGAACCAAGCGCGTTTCACATTTCCTTTTCCTTCGCGTAATCCACGATTCGCTCAGCAAAAAGTCGGATGCACCGAGTTTCATAGACCGAGCCACGCGTGTACCACTTTACGTTCATAAACGCGGTGCACGGTTCCACGTGCGTGCCGTACATCCGGCCGCAAGTGCAGGCGATTTATCCACGCCTTTGGTGATAAAGCATTGCGCAACGAATAGTGTTCTGGCCGAGTAAAATAGTGAATCAGATAAAGCGCAGCTCTTCCCGCTTCCAAGGGAGATATCCATAAATCAACCGGCTGTCCGTGCTCGGGCACGAGGCGGCCGAATGAAGTGAACGCACGTTTATTAATTAACCGGCCGGATAAAGTCGCGTAACGGTTAATCGTGTCGGCATCCCGATCCCATGGCTATCCCATGGTTATCCCATGGTACAGCCTATTGTTCCGTCTCGATGATACAGTCCGCTCGGATGTTTCTGCTACGGGGGACAAATGTCCGGAAGTGTGCGCGTTATTTACAGCAACACGGTGTCTCGTGTTTCGTATCGTTTCCACGTGCATATCACTTTTAGGACGAAGCATCGGCCACCATTAGGGGGATACCGTTCAATCACTTGCCCAATTCGAACCGTGGAGAAATGTTGGTTCGGGCATTTAAGAAGATCGTGAGTTATGGGTGCGAAGGAATATAATATGTTGGGGTATTTTCGGAGAAATAATATATCGGTCTTAGACGACGGCAGAGTCTTGTCCACGGTACTATTCTCGGACAGATATTAATAACAATCTTCGACTAATACTCTTTCGATCGCTGAAGAAAACGCGCCGTAATGTATGCATGGGAATTTTCGTTTCGCTTCTATACGTATTCAGTTACGGCTGTTCCTCGCTAACAAATTTAATTCCACTGTACACCGAAATCTATGGTAATAAATACTATATAATTAATGCATTGTACGACGTGTCTTGAACAGTGTGTTCCAGGTTTTAACGGCCACAGTTTGACAGTATATTTTATGGGTCAAGATAATAAAAGAACGCCGTATGTATAAACGCAGGTCGTTCGAAGCGTATGCGGACAGTTGAACACAGTTTAACTTTCATTACACCTTTCTCGTAGAGTTCAGGGAAAGTCCAAAAAATTTAGTACCGTCAGTTCGCGCGGGGCGCCCGGCAGAACAAAGTTCAAAGGCCCCCAAATTAAAACGAAACAGGGCGTAGTAGTTAATCTTCGATCGTTACATCAAAGGCAAGTAGGCGATTTTACGATATTTCGTCGCTTCGACTCGAAGCATCGTCAAACGACGTCGTCGCGTCGCCGTCTGACCGCGGGGGCATTAATCCCCTTATAAAATTGTATTATGCAAACGAGACGGTCGTGCAGCAAGGGACAGTTGCGAGTTTCGAGGCAATATCTTACCTTCGTAGGACTCCGCCGAGGAGACTCGCGTTTAAGCATTCCGGTGGCGATAGTCGTCTTTGTACCTCGGCTACCGTGACTTTGTACTTGCTGGTGCTGCTTAGTAACGATAATCGTCCTGGAACCGAACAGAACACGTCCGAAGGTTGTGCATTTCCACTTAGCATCGCCTTCTCGTTCCTGTCCGATGGTTTCATGTCTGTAACAGAGCCGCAGCACACGTTTACGACCGAGAATTATGCATTTCGTCGATCGGGAATCAATTAGTGCGTGTATCAGGAAGGAGACAGTCGACGTTGAACGTTTTCATTTACGAACCCGGCTGAATTGGATGGGTGGTTAATGAGTGTACGCTGCTTGAAACCTGTAGGGGATTAAGGAGTATCGAAGCGGGTTCTGGATGAGGTGGAACGCTTAAAGAGTTTATGGTTGCGTTTGTAAGGGTGTGTTTATTATTATTATTTCCGTTTTTTTTTGATATGATAATTAAAAATAAATTTCATGATTTGTTTGTTACAGGATAGGAGCAGCATTGTTGATATTCGTCATTTGTTGCCCGATGCAAATTTATCTGTTTCATTTTTAGAAATGTTCAATATTATTCACAAACGAGAGAGGCTGTTAACCGTTGTTGAGCAATGCTCATTATCATAGTTTCAAAATCTTCTTCCTCGCTCGTATACATCACTTTAACAAATTACGAAACGCCTATAAAAATATTCTATGTACACATGTATATGCATTTGGAACACACTTTCTCTCGTACCGACAAATCGATCTTCAACGTTCGGCATCTGCCAGCGAACAATAAAATTCACGTATAACGGAGGAGGAGATACCGTGAAAATCTTTTTGTAATCCGCAGAAAGTAATCGCATATGAATTCTTTAATGATACATTCTATCGCATTGCGATGCTATAAAAGGCAAAAGACAATATTCAGAGATGTGTTTCCCCTTAATGCCTGCGTACTTTGAAACGGTCGCGTCGTCTACCCTTCCTCGATATCATAAAACAGAAATGAAAATAAAATAAGATATGCTAATATCCGTGAAATATTTCGCAATTAATTTTATTTCGTTGACGAAAGGAGCGCAATAATCTTCTTGGGATTACTATACATACCGCGTCCCCGTAAAAGGCCAAAGAAACCTTTAACAAGTGGACGAGAAGGAATACCGAAACCGGAAGATTCTTCTGAAATTACGTTATCCCCGGTGCAGGTTGTGTGTACGGGTCCATAATCGTGATATCGAAGCAATATCCCCCGCGAAATATTTTAAATTCGCCGTACCCCGTCCTGCTTTCGTTTCTATGCACCGATAGTCCGACATTATTGCATCGTTGCTCTGGAATGCTTAATATAGGGCCGCGGGGGTTCGGACAAAGCCATGTTATTACAAGGCAAATCGATGGTCAACTTATAACTTGAAACTCTTCATCGATGCTTCGCTTGATCATGAGCTACACCTATGGTTTATGGCAGTTTAGAGCCAACGTCGGTCTCGAAGCGATAACTTCGAAGTTCTTCGTAAAAAAGAGGAACAATGAAAAATTACCGTAATACGACAGAGTATAGAACGGTTTTTATATCTCCCCTGTCTTTTTTTTTTTGGTTCCTTCTTTCGTATAATACTTGGGTTTTACGCATAGAAATATCCTTTAATTTTGGGGCGACCGGGTGAAACGAAGTTGATAGTATACCGCGGATAGTACTTTTCCCTCTTTATTTTATAATTTAATATTTGCCGTTGGACTTTTTCCAAATTTCCGACCCGCCGCGAAATTCCACGGAATAGCTCAAATATGGTTGGGGTCTTCGTTATTCCTTTTTTTGCTCGTAGACAAATTATTTAGCAGCAGATCTGAATATTCGAAATTGGAAAGTTAAATTTCTACTTTTTTATTTTACGACAGTATCCCATGATTGTTTCTAACATTTTTACAAATTTAAATCGCATTACTGAAAACTCGTGAAATTTGTTATACTACGGAACACACGTGTCTGTGGTCATTTCTCTGGTCGGGAATCGATTTCGATTGACGCGCGATGCTGAGAGCTTTGCCTGAGTTTGGCGCACGTGAAATTGTAAAAGAGGGGGAGAGAGTGTGAGAGAGAGCGAGGGAGAGAGGGAGAAAATGGAAGTCAGTGCGAGAAGAAAGGAGGAAGAGAGTGCAAACAAGTTGTCAAGTAGAATCAATCCACATCGACGTCTCGATCGGCCGGGTCAAGCGGGTAATAAATTTCTACGCGAACCAAATAGGTCGACGTGGGTTTGTTCCGCGCTTATAAATTGTAATCTCGAGAATGAAGCGGTAGAAAATCGTGTAACGGTAAGTTGTCTGTCGATGGAGCTGACCAGATAATATGATAGCGTTAAAAAATGTTACACTCGAATAAAGGATACGTATACTGGCACGTTACGAACTTTCATAAAAGAAATAGCAAAACCGCACGTCGCCTTGATGATCATTATTAATTCCCGTGCAAATGTTTGCTTCGTAACGTTGCTCGTGTTATCTTAATCATTCTGAACTTGCAATTATCAAAATACAATCACTGTCCCCTAATAAACTATGCAAATGAGAATGGTGAATAGAGGGCACTTGATCGATTTCCATATTCTACTTCGTTTGCTGATGGGACAATCAGATTTGTACTGATTGTCGTGCAAAATACAATACCAAATGTCAGAAGGTATTATTTAAGCGGATTAAAAAAGAGAGAAGAGAATTGCAGCTGCTACCTTCGAAACGTTCTTCGCGTAATCGTTGCCTGTTATCTTCATCTCGGTAACGGCACTGGAAGGTGTATTAATTTATTTAATGAGAATAACTGATGCTTTGGTTACGTTAGCCGCGGCCGCGTGCAAAACGTGTAATTATCGAGGGTCGCTTTAACCTTTCGCCGGTGCGAATTGTGAAATCATCTCACTCATCGATGAGTTCGCTATCGGTCAATCGATCGTGAGTTAATTACAAAAGCGTGTACCGGTTATAATTCAATGGCCACGGGACAGGAATGAACGATTCCGTGACATTTTCAACAGCGCTAGTTGAAAACGAGTGCTCCTCGATATTACGGTAACTGTGCACTCGGGTTTCCCGAAAAAGGAAGGAAAAACATTTCCCCGCTATGATGAATGCTCTATCTAGGATATGCTTAAAGTTACCCAACAAGTGGATCGTTCGCCGATTGATCTTGACGGCTAAATTGCAATGCAACGACTGCGACTGAAATTACACGCTGAAATTCGTTCACGACTGTGATCTGTAAATTGCTGGGTGTACGTGAAAAATGATATTAATTTTTACCTTCCGCGCGTTTTTTCTATTACACTTTTCTATTATCCTGTTAATGTGAAAATTATATTATATCATACCTATCCTGTATTGAACACGCGTATTTGTACTGAATTAATATATTACCATTTGTTACAATTTTTATTTCGTATTCTATATAATGGCTAATCAAACGGAGATCAATATACCGGATATATTAAAGCACTCCATCAAGAGATTATCGTTGAAAAGTTGTCGATCAAAATTAAAGCTCGACGTCATCAATCTTCGGCGTGAATTCGTAATTTAAGCTAATGAGATTTTCATTCGTCCCATGATAAACGCTATAGAAAGCATGTATTCGCGGGAACATCCTCGCCTCGGTATCCCGAGACCGGTGGCGTCTTGTTCTACCCAAGATAACGTCTAGGAAGTCGCCACCAGATAATTTGTCACTCGGCCAGCGTGGATATATTACCGGTGCTGTTGAAACAAAAGTGCCCAGAGCCTCGGTCACGACTGTTAAAACCGTGAAACGGACTGCTTCCACGGTGCATGGAGTAATGTGTGCTACGAACGTTTATGTTAATTATGCCATTCGTTACGCAGTAATAATTAGACACGTCTCAGTGGGGGGACAACAATTTGTATTCGATGGTTCATTTGTGATACGAGGTGCGGCGATAATTATTTAATAGCATCAATTCATGGATTCTGTGATCGTTAAATGTTGCTCTTGCAAAATATGCAATCGCAATTGAAATGTGCAATCGCAATTGCATAATCAATTAGCTACCAATATTATACGGCTGTGTGAAAGATGTACTGTTTTGGAAGTCGTTAAAATTGAACAAGATTTGGTAAACATAGAAATTCGTTGTCATTGATACTTAAAAAATGGCGCATGAACGTACTTCGCTCGAAATTGATTCCTTTGACCGAACGCGGGATATAAAAGTATATAGCGCGTGCTTAGTATAGTCGCATCTCTAAATTGATATACCCCGACGACATTTATGAATGGAAAGAGCATTCGAGGAAAATGATTGATAAAACGAGAGGAACCAATTGTTTTGTAGCCGTTTATCATGATTAAGGTCTCATTACGCGGTTACTCTTTCAACAACTTTTTCACTTAGTAGTTTTCACCGATAAAGCAAGCAACGATCGTTTGTCAGAGACATCGAAATCGTATTGACGGCATTGCTAAGCGTGGGTAGTCAATTAAGTCTTTGGAAAGCGATAAATCCTCGCCGCCGTTTGATCGGGAGGCTGGAATAAAACTTCTTTCATTGGCGTCAGTGGATCTCGGGCACGATACAATTATCCGACAGGTAGACTGCAGCAAAAGGTATATCGTAGGCGGATTTCAACGTTCGATTGCTGCTATAATGTTGGGAAAGTTCCAGCGTCGTCGAGAAAATGTTTGACGCCATCGTGCGACATTAAAATAGAAAACAGGAAATATGTAATTCCGAAACAATTTTTCATATCGTTATGCTGTCTCCGTTTTTTGTAAAATAATCAGACTCGTTCTATTCGCTTCCAGGAACTGTGTAGTCCTTCATAAGATTACTATAAATTGTAATATATAAACTGGAATAGATCAACGATTACTCGATCAGAGCCAGTGTTTTACAAAACTTAACAAATTATTCTCGTTATATGCTTGTTCATCGAAAACATAGTTATAAGCTTAAATGCTACATGCAGCGTGAATAGTAAGTTGCGTTAAGTAACATCCGGCATCATTTGTTTATTGATTACCGTTAATCCGAGTAATATTCCATAGTAATTTCTGTGCTACCCAGAGCAATGAGCCAATGTTTCATGAATCGAGTCGTTACCAAGAAATCGATAGAATTATAAATGGAGTAATTATATCTGTTCATTATCGTGACGTGGTGCTATCATTAACATTATTATCGCGAATGTGTGTGCAAAAATTCGCGTATGCGTCTTGAAGTCTGCGCATTCCGAACTATTAGGATTTACGACGAAACGGAAATCGAAGATGATGTTGGTACAATGTTTATTCAATGATCTATGCATTCGGCAGGCAATAATTTTTTATTTAATCGCTTACTTAGATATTGAAGCGGAGTTCAAACGATATTTGAAAAGGATTTGCATTATTTATTGAGGAAAAACCGGTGCAATTAATCGTAACTATTAAGCACACACACAAGTCTCGCACAAATTTCCACTGACTCGAAATCAGTGTTTCCATGAATTTCTCGGGCTCCTTTAATCTCCCTGTATTGTCAGTAAATTACGAAACACGAAAAAGTATCATCATGACATTTGGAGTTTAATATTTCTTTCAGAACTGCACAGTGCATACATAATTAAATATACATGCCTGGTCGTAATAGTTCGTGACACTTCGTTTGTTAAATTGTACAGTTATGGTAACTGCTTAATGATTGCTATGAATCTTACGGGTTACGTAGTCTTTAGGAGCGTGGAACGTTGCATAGAGATTGCACAAATGTTTCAATGATGCACGAGGGATTATGTAGCTGAGTTTAATTATTATATAATATATCTTGACATCTTTACACGTACAAAACTTGCTACTTTCATTCAATAACATAGCTGGAAAATGTTCTTAAGCGTCAATAAATTTTTACTAACAGAAGAATGCTTATTATACTAGCTGAAATAAAGTTAGTGAAATAATGTAGATACTTAGATAAAGTTTGAAGATTAAAATTAACACAGTTGTAAGACTGTAAACTTTCACTTTCGAGGAAAACGTTCTACATTATTTAGACAGACTCGAAACGTTTTGTATTGATCAAGTCCTAATGGTTTTAAAATCGTTCCTGATGCAACAAAAATGAAGAAACGGCATTTTTCATACTAGCGACCAATTATCGTTTTAACGACCAGAATAAGGTAGCTACACTTTTTCTGATTGCAAAATCAGCTAATAAAAAAAAACAAGGTAAATCTGTGAATCCGGTTACTTTCGCCTGTTAGTCAGTTCCTGGCCAAGCACCTTTCTTATCGGCACCGATATTTCTCTCCAATATGTGCATAAAATTCGATTACATTTATACAGAAATCTCTCAATAAATAGTGCGTTCGAGGCGCTGGAAAGAAAAGAAATAGAAACGTAAAGGAAATTTGTAGCTAGTGACACCTTTTCGTCTAATTGATATACCTTTGAAAAAAAACCTGATAATTTAGCTACCCAAGAAGAAGAGACAAGAACTAAAAAAGAAGGCGAAGCAAGCTTTCATCATATCATAAAAAAAGATTTTCTAAAACTACTATAAGAACGCAAAGATTCTCGTCGAATGATTACGTCAAATTGTATAAATCATTCGAATAATTAGAGTCCGTTCGTAAATTCCAACTTGCACACGTTGATGCCATTATCGAGGCGCATATCGAGATTGATGGCGAGCGCATCTGTTGAAAGGTAAAAATTCTATTAAGAGACAGAGGCGGCGAAACAAACAGAAAAAAAGAAGTCTCGCAAAAATTGTGAAAGCGATCTCACCGATGAAATATATACGTCGGTGTCAGTGAAAAGTCAGCCGAGAAAAGACGATCACTCCGGAGTGATCGGCGATTTATCAATCGTTGCCTGCGAGAAGAAGCTTCACGATCCCATGATCCACGGCCCACGACGATTCACTATTATCCGTAGCCCCGGGGCTGTTTAGAGAAATCATTTCATGCTGGATGCAATGCTCGGTGTCCATGATTTTAATGAGCCGATCCGGCGTACTCGCGTATTTATGATTTATAGCGCGATTACATAACGCGATTATTGCACAGGTGTATTGATAAATTAATACATTCGCGGCCGGGTTCAATCGTGTACACAGTGTGAACTGCAAATTAATCGACGCAAGAGGCTTCGTTACTTTGTAATTAAGACACTGGCGTGGCGGTGGGAGCTGTTCATACGAATCACGCTGATTCGATATTGCGATAAGAAATGTATTCCCGTTCTTTTTCCCTTCATATTCTGTAATTATCGAGATGGCCACCAGCTTCGTCAAATTTTCACCCGGTCTTGCGAAACCAATTTCAGTCCTTTCTTTCGTGGGATTTATTAATTTCTTCTCCTCCCCGTTGAATTATCGGGGTTAAGGAGGAAACAGTACGCGGCTTGTTTAATGTGACGAAATTGCAGTCGCGTTGAGAGAATTAACGTGTAATAATTCGGCGAATACAAGACGCGCGCAGCTCGACGAGGATAACGAAGTAATAAGGACACTTTAACAGAGGCCGATTAATTTGTTAATATCCTGCGTACTTATCCTTGATTCGCCGTAAAGAATTCGCAGGAATCATACATTAGGGCGAAATTAATTCTTCTCTCAATTTAATTGCTTTTTATTTTCCGCTTGATCGATGGTAATCACGCGTGATTTAAGACTTACGGTAACAAGTGTGACATAGACGTCGTTAATATTTTTATGGCGCTCGTAAAGCGTTCGATGTCGTAATGAATTTTTTGCCGAAAACGTGCCGGACGGACGAAAATGTTTGACGTACAATAAAGGAACGATTCGAAGGTTAGAAACGTCGGGGCGTAGTAATCATGCGGGTGCAAATAAACATTCGATCATGTGTGTCATGTCCATGATAAATTTCGCAGATCGATACGCCGGCCGATTCTTGTTCCCCAAAGATCGCACCCCGCTCAAGGCTGAATTTCAACGTTACGTAAATAGATGTCAAAGTTTCCTTGCTCTCGACAGGTATGCCTTGCGATTTTTCAACGTTTGCTCGTCGTGTAACGTTTTTAGATAATCCTTCACGAGTTACGAACGTGTGTACCCGCCGTTCCTGTACGGGCGATCCTCGTTGGGTTAATGCGATGTTTTAATTGCTTTGCCATCATCGTACGATCATTTATTTTATCGCGTTTTTATTTCACAGTGTTACACGGCGCGATTATTAATCAACGTCGAAATAAGCCCGCTTTTGAATAATTAGTCGAATAAAGTTTCTATCGCGGGCATTACTTTTATCGCTATACTCGTTTCTGCATATCAGCTATCTTGCAATATGTACATACACTTGTCTGATGAAAAACGATGGTTTTCCTCGCAGTTTCATTTAAAGTGCACCAATCAAGAGGCCAGACAAATTGCTCGCGAATAAAACAGAATAGCGGTTCAAGTCTACATTTCGCTGCATTCGCTATATTTTTCGATCGGCTCTCCGAATTCCAGTCTCGAATCGAAATATATCTGCATCCTTCAAGAAACACTGCCAGTTTCTTTCCTCGTCCCTTCCCTCAATTCCGCAAACAGATATAATACTTCAGGTTGCAAAGTTATCTCCAGTACCAAACCGTCACGTCCAATCCGCTCGTCCCATCCTTCGAAACGAACTTACATAACAGCTTCTACCTACCATCTTCCGCTCGTGCAATAAAACCTGCAAACACCCAGTAAACGCGGAGGCACTTAATTTGCAAAGGGCAGAATAGCCGTCAGCCGGCTGGCTCAAGTTCGCACGTGCAGGCTTCCCGGCGCACGCACAATTTCCTAGGCAATCAACATCCCGGAAACTTCACCAATCGCCAACGTAGGAACCAGTTCACTTATTTCTCGACCTTGATTGGTTACCATCAAGCGACTAGGGTGTGACTTTTCGACCCCGTCACTGTTGCTCGGCAGGGGTGTTCGGCGTGGCAGGGATCCACCTGGCCCGGGGGCAACCCGCCACTGGTCCTCGTTAATTTCATTAGGGCTCGATTTTAGGAGGCTAGCTGCCCTTGCACAAAGATGGTGGCCGCCCTCCATTTGTCCGACACTCCAACAATTCCGTTCCTTTCGAACGGAACAATGCGGAAAAAAGGCACTTACCATCTTGCGCGCTCGACACGACTTCCATCCGATTGAAATCGATTTACCGGCAGCGAGCAGGCTAGACGACGCGCTCCATTGCTGATGGGGTTGTTCGAAGTTACATGTACTATTCTTCTCTACTTGTCACCGAATAGGAGACAACGATTCGAGGAGCGCGCGATTCGAGCCTGAAGGGTCGATATTCACGATTGGAAAATAGAGCGAATTTCTTGGGAAACGATTGACATCTTGGACTTTAATGGTTAAGCGAGATAACTGCGAAACAGCTGTACAAATTTATGCAGTCGAGCGTTGCGATTCGTGTCATCTAGGATTGTGAAATGTAGCAGGACGTTTAGTATTATTCGTTTCACAGGAACGATAAAAAGCAGTCCTGTTTCACCTTTCAGAAAAAAATCACGCGTTGCTTAAAGCTGCGCCCGGTAACGAGAAACGAATTGTAATGCAATCAATTCAGCATTAATAATGCAACCCGATATTGGAAATATAATCAAACAGGAAAAAGGATGCATGGAAATAGTTTCATTTGGAACAGGTTTTATACCCTGTCACGTAACAAATTCTCTATTACAACGATAATCGAGTCACATAAATATGCAAATGGAATGCTGAATTCGCTGGTACAAAAGCCTTAATTTTCCACGACGGATGAGAGGGACACATTGTTCGAGTATATTTAATAAACGCAGGAACGGAAAATAATATCTCACGGAACAAATCATGATCGCGATAACGTTTCTCGTTGCGCCGTGCTCCATTGCTTGCAATATATTATTGATAATCGACCTTTGGCAGTGACCCGAGCGCAGGAAAAAAAATTGTACATATTAAAATCATAATTACGCGAATAAATTTTGAAGCTAAACAAATTATATGATACATCAGGCATCGTTTACGAACGATATCGGGACAACCGTGTGTGTACGTGCTTGGCCAATGACGAGACTGGTTTGTCGAAGATTAAAATGGTATTAGCATAATGTCCTCCTAATAAAACACGGCCGATCGCTCTCGAGATATACGAAACACACGTTGCCCGAGTTTCGTAAACCCTAAATTACGGTTCTGGTCATAAGTCAAGCCCATCGACGTGAAGAGGCGCGCATAATTTTCAGATTTCAGCCCTGCCACGGCTGGCAACACCCAGAGGAACCGAGTTCCTGCGGTAGTTCACAGTGAACGGTGCGTAACATGGCTAACCACTGTCCGGTGGTTCTGTAACGACGAGCGTTAATTAACCAAACGCCATTGACCGGGTAAATTAGAGACAATCATTAACATAGTAACAGCATGCCGTTCGCCGGCCCCATTTGAATGATTAATTGTTTCTAATACGACTCGAGTTCCAATAATCGGTCCTTAAAGACCCACCGTTGCCGGAGAACGACCGACTGATTAACGACAAAAACTCGTTTCGTTTCCTTCCACGCCGCTTAGGGATTTCTTTTTACCCTCTTCCGCTAAATAAGAAATTATCGGCACTTCAAATTCGTCGAGCGTTATTGCGCTCAAGGATTTCCTGGGATTATTGGTAAATTGAAGTCAATTGAATGGGAGTGCGTAAAAATTTGTAAAAGTTATTTTGATTTTATGTGCGTATATATAAATATATTTCTTGGTTGCCTTTGCGGCATATTTATGATTACAATTTCTTATCGACAAGCAATTTTTGAATACACCTGTTTCTATCAATTAGGCTGTAAATATTTTATGGACGAGAGAATGTGATAGTTTGGATAAATATGATATGGTGCCTGTTGAAAGGCAAATATTTCAATGAATATATTTTTTTGTTGGAACTCGTGCTATAGTTATTTGTAAATTATATATAAATTTGGAAGCCATTTTCCTATTATTCCTGCTCTGCAAATGTAAGCCTTCTGTATCGATAAAATTGTACACCCCCTGTAAGAGGCCCTGGGCAACAAGAAACCAGTGTCTGAACCCTGGAAGCAGATGCCAACAGATGCCAGATTATATACTGTAACGTGAACATGTAGTTCACAATGACTTCTTTAGTTCGAGGGAGTTATCCACAACCCTTAGTTATACTTGACAAATGTCAGTAGAGGAGTATGTTTAACTTAAAATATATTTAAACTCCCTTCCTTCTAGAGCGAAATGAAAATTTCTGCATCTTCGTCCAATGCTTGTGCAACATATACTACGCTCACAAGAAATTCTTGTTCCATTTTCTATAATACCGCTTTCATTATTTTCCATCGTCAGCAATATTCCGCGTTTCCCTTAACAATGCGAGGCGACTTTCGCCTTAAAAATTTGGCACTTTTTAGATTCTAAAGTTCCGAGAAAAATTGATCTCGTTCGAATGCGTCCGTGCAACGTTAAACCGTTAAACTGGAGCACGTCAAGAAGTGACGAAGGAGCCAAGGTAAGCTGCAGGTAATTGTATAACCGGCTTCCGAGAAGCGGAACGCGTATGTTGTGTCGTCGGTGTACGTATTTGTCGTTGCGCTTGCCAATCCACTGGATATTCTAACAGTGACGTCCCTATGAGAATACGGATGACGATGTATCCGTTCCCGAATTCAATGGGGAAGACTGAGAAATCCCCTCAAATATCGCGAACAATTATATTTGCCGTAAGATGAGTATCGCGTATCGTTATTTCAATTCGCTCGAAGTAGATTTCCATTGCAGAAAGTCGTTAAAAAATAATACGGGAGAATCGGCAGAAATTCCTCTTCGCCGCAACACGGGGACGAAAAAAAAGGGACGCGTCGACGAAAAGAAAGAAGTCACGTCTAAGTGAACACGAGTCGGTGTACACCTCTCTGAATTCGACGATACAATGTCGGATACGTCGTTCGAAACAAAAGGACAATGGCGGCGCGAAGTGAAATAGAAGGGGAGGGAAAACTGGCCAAATAAGCCGTCAGAGGGAAAGTAACGAGGCATATAATAACCCACGGTGACATTCGAACAAACAGCCATCTGTAGCTAATACCCCTGTGGTGTGTAACGCCCCGAAAACTGCGCCCCGCAAAGAAATTACAATGACAATGAACGAAATCCGATACGCCTGCGGGCATCCACTCTAGTTTTATTTCTCCTTCGCACCTCTGACGTGCAGGCGAAACGTATTTAGACGAGTGGATCGTGACCGGTACACCTTTTCTACCATTGTGCCGGTTGCGCAGAGAATCTAGGAATTGCAACACGTGGCGGGGTTTGCTGGATTCTATTATTGAACGTCTGTGATTCACGAGCGACTAAACCCTGACAGATCCGCCATTTCTATGCGAATTCATTTGGAATAATTAATTTTGTCTATTTCGCTTGGCGCGGCTAGTAATGTATGATAACGGTTGAACGTAACGTAACTATTGGGTATATAGGTATATGGTTTTAGTAGTGGGGTAGATTTAAGGGTGTAGCAAGTAATACTTTCAAACAGTTTGCATCTCGTTTTATCATTTCGAATACGATAAGCAGGGCAACGAATTTGTTACATGCGACGTTGAACACTGTTTTCCCACTCGATTTAAAATTTGCAATTTTTCCGCTATTGTCGTCAATCTTCAATTGTTCATCAATTTCTGCAGTATCGTCTCAAGCTCAAGGGGCCGAATAACAGATACTGTTCCATGAGTTTCAACTGTATACCCCCTTCCCATCAATATCAATGAGAAAACTTTCAACTCTGTCGAAACCAAATTCAATCGCGCATCCGGGAAAATATATTCCGCGGACCCCCAGTATTATCATTTTTCCAATATCATCTTCGAAACGTCAAAGGACCCTCGACAATGAACAAGAGGGAGTCAATCATTTGTTCCCTGCTCTGCTCATCTTCATCCCTTGGTCCTCGTTCGTCATTTCGGCAGGAAAACACCGGAGAATAAAGTCACGCGCGTGACGCTTTCGCAACGCAACGAGTTGGCCGCGATACGTACCTCTCGCGTCGACAATCGCGAGGAGGATCGAAGCGCAAGTTTCCTTATAACAGAGGAATCGTCTCGATCCACGGTACGCATCCTCCTGTCGCTGAACCGACGGATAACTGGTTCAACGTTGCGCAATCGCTCGTATTGGGCAGTCCCTGCCACCTGTGCGTCTCTATTTTATTCGCACGACCATTTACGTGTCCGGCAAACAGAAACTGTGCGTCAGCATGCGGCGAATGAAACTACTCCGTTGCCCGTATAAATCAGTTATCTATATGTTTATAGTTCCGAGAATCTGGAGCGAGATTGGCGTGAAAGTGCGACCCACTATCGGTTAAGTGATTACGTCGAGCGTGCTCCGAAGACAAACCTTTAATTAGGCCCAAGACTTCTACCTAGCACGACCCCGCGTGGCCCTTTTTTCTTGCTGGTTCGCATACCGCTTCGATTCTGTGTTCCAAAGAAATTTGATGGCCGACTAATCGAAATGTTTCTATAATAATAGCCGCGAATGAATGAACCATTAACAAGCCGTCAAATATTCGCGCAACTGTAAGGAAGAAGTCCCGAATCTTTAATCGGCGGTGTACGCGCAGGAGGACGTGTAATACCTAACTCTTTCGAGTGCAAAATAGTTGGTTTCGGGTAGCCAGGTAGTTGAACTTACGATCTACTAAATTGTTTGGTAATCAGTGTGTCGCCTTATGGCTGCCTACTGTCAGAGCTATCTTAATTGACGGGACAACGCGCGATGGAAAAATTGGTGAATCATTGACGAAAGTCAACTGTTTATTTTAGTTTCGTCGTTAAGGGACGAAGAATATTAACGACTAAAGGGGGGCAGTCTATAATGATATGGAAAGAATTAGCTGTTACATGACTTGGCTTATTCGTACCATAGCACACAATGAAAAATCGACCGACAATCAATGATTTCAAGGATCTGTGCTTCATTTTTCTTTTCGTATACATACATATGTAATATACTTTTGCCTGAAATTACGACTGCAAGAGGCGCGTTAATGGCGAACGGTTGCACGTAGGCCATTCGCCTTTTTACTTTTCCGCCATGGTTTTGAAATTCAGGCCCTGTTCGCGAAGAAGCAGTCGATACGTCACACAGGGAGATAAATTCTAATTAAGAGCGACAAGTTACCAGTGTGGTTGCTTTATATTTCCGGTCGCGTTACACGCTCGTTTTCCACGTCGACATTATGTCCGTCATCTTTTGTACATACTTGTGTCTCAATGCGGAACGTCTTGTTTTTGTGCTTCGCTGGCACGCAAGTTTGTTAATTTGCAAGAATCGCGATCGTCAGGATGTTGGAACAGCAAATAATTTGACTTTGTAGATTAAGAGAAACATATTATTAGCGAGATAGCAAGTTGATAGAGGAGTGAGTTCAAGTGGCGCCACGGATAATGGGCGAGGGGCAGGTAAAACGCGCATAAAAACGATTATCTTGATAGAGATGAGCGAGTTTCTTCGTTTAGGAGAGGGAGCAGTTTAGAAACATTACACGGGAGCGAGTTTTAATTACGTGACAGCTTGAGATACTGATATTGCGCGAGAAACACTGCAGAAATGTTACTTACTCTTCAGGAGAGGCAGGTCGTTCATGAATCCTCCATCGTCCACGTTTGTGTTCTACAAATAGATAGATTCGAACTATTAATGCTAGCTTACATTAATTAGGTAAGCAGGATACAAATATATTCCGAATTCACTGACGTATGTAGGTGTACTCGAATCAACGAAAGTTTGACATATAAATAATCCCAAATAGCATTTTCATATTTACCTTGATTGTTTTTCTATTCGTAATACTTTTCAAGTGGAATAAAATATTAGAAGTGTGAGTATCATATACTTGTTAGTACCGAGTGAAAGTTATGCGAGGGAAGTCTGACCTCCTGTCGAAATGAGACAATTTATTAAATACTATTGATTGTCTGCGATTGGAATAAACGCTTGGTAAAGGAGAAATGAGAAAGAAGGCTCCGCAAATACTTCCAACATTTTAGTTTGCAGTTTTGTTCGCGCAGAACAATGGGAGAGTAGTAATAGAGAAAATGCGTTGCGATTACGTACATCGTCGCTCACCTGGGGGTCATCTACGAGGCTGCTGTGGAGAACGAGGTCGGTTTGGTCGAGGCCCGGGGGTGGCAGAAGAGCGTCAGGACGGCGAACGGCGCCATATTCGACGCCCCTTCCACCACCGCCGCCGCCACCGCCGCCACCTCCGCCGCCGCCGCCGCCACTACTGCGTCCACCGTCATATGGAAACGACGCGTGCATATTCGTCTGAAATGGAGAGAAAAAAAATATTAACCTTTCTTTGGATTGCATTTAAATAAAATATTATATATTTTATAGTATAATGACAAGCATCATCGAAGGTGGAATACAATTATTGAACTGTGCTTTGCTGTATTGGGGTTGCATTAGATCTGTTTAAGAAAACTATAACTTTTTAGAACCTAAGATTCAAGTTGAAGATAGTAGGATATTGACGATCTGCCTTGTTTATAGTATTAAAACTTCGCGTCGAGTAGTGTCTTTTAATTGATACACTAAGTGAATATAAATAGACGTGGAATACTTCCACTGGAGATAACGATGATTCCTACACTGTGAAAAAATCAATCAATGGAAAACATAATTCATAAGAATGTTTGCATTTTAAATAGTTACGGAACAATTGCTTCTTAGAACTCGTTTTAGATGTACCGGTAAACTGCGATATTTTCTCTTGCTATTCCGTGTCAGAGTATGTAACAAAATTCATTGCAGCTTTGATATTTCACTGCAAGAAACTGATATTTATTTCGCGTCATTGTACCTTGAGTTGCGATAAGAACCAATCATAATTTTGTTACCCTCTCGTACATTTTATGGCGCAACACAATTGAACTTCTTCGTACAAATGTAACATATTTTTGTACAACACCGTAACTATAAATATCATAAAGTGCTCAGAGCATTACGTCCAAAGGAAGACCCAGTTCTCACGAGAACGTCACCAGGTCTCGATGACTTCACGATTACCTCGAATCGTTGATATAATCACGAGGAGGCACGTACTTGCAATAACGTTGAATAGAAAGATGGAATATTTTGTGGTGTATCCTTTCTGCGAAAAGTCACGTTAAATAGAAACTCTCGCAAGAATTTATAAAACTCCTCGCACGTGTACGTTACGTCGATTCGTGTATCGCAAATCCATGCGCAATTTTCGTGCAACTAATCAGGTCCAATACCAAATGATAATATCGTCGCGGTTAATCATAAACGCGTACGGCGACTTCGCGTTAATGCAGCTAAAATATAAACGGAGCTTCCACTGGTTCTTTATTTTACTGTGGCGAACGTGAAATAATGTAGATATTGAAACCAATTGAAAGCTCGATAAAACCGGTATCATCTGAATGATTACGTAAATCATTTGATCGTACAGGTAAACAAGTGAATAATTGAATTTATAATTATCCACCTGTGCTGCTGTGTTTTCTTAAATAAATGCACCGTAGAAGGACAAAGATATTGTGAAAGATGGAATGAGAGGGAAAGAAGAGAGCAGTGACAGGAAGGGGGCAGTAAACGATAAGCTGTAAGCGTTCGTAAATCCTGGATCATTACCACAGATCACATTTATTATTGTCGTGTAGTACACGTTGTTATATCATCGCCGCATAAGTTATTAATTTTCACGCTTCCGACTAAAACAAGCAATTTGTCTCGTTCGATTAACGCAAATGATAATTAATCGCCTCTAATAGAATCGCATTATTTGAATTGATAAGATTCGTGGATATTCGACCAAATTCGATATACATACGATTCTTATGTAAGAATTTCTGTGTATGTACAATTAGAAAGACAGGGACTGCGCGAGAGAGGGGGTGTGGGCGTGGGGGGAGAGACCGAGAGAGAACGATAAAAAAACGAAGACGGTCTTCTAAGAATTGAAACACAAGGTGGACATACGTTCGGAATGTTAATCGCAACCGACGAGAAAAACTAGAGATTTTATCCAGACTGCAACTCGGTCGTGTCACAAATACGGTTGTATTACGAGCCCTTGCCATTATTGTCATATATCTTTCCTATACGATCCACGTAGGTTCCAGATACGAGAAGAAATCTCCGCGGCACGTTTCGCCGATTTCCTTGCCAGATTGTTCGTTCCATTGTAATCGTTTTCTCCGTTACGAGTATTCTAGATTGTTGCGATATCTTCGTTCATAAATGGCAAATGAAACGGGGGAAATATCAGACTTCGGCGTACGAATGGTTCGTTCGTACCGGTGAACAGATTTAAAAGCTTTCAAAGGCAGGCAAAAAGATGGAACGAATGTGTACAACACGATACGAGTCGTGGAGATGCGAGATATCGAGAACTCTACTTTCTCCTCGAAGATTCGTTTCCTTCGTCGAACGCCTGTTAATCATTTTGTTTCATTGCTATTCATTTCCACGCAGAACATCCACCGTCGGGAATAAAATAGCGTGGTGTGTTAATTAAATGCGCAAATATATTAATTCCAGATAGCTTTCTTCTGTCTGCCGGTAGGCGATTTATAATTTCAACGCAACTTGTAGATATTATCGATCGAACGAATCTGCGTATTCTCCATTCGAATGCACACGCGTATCGCGCGAAGAAGCGAACATCTGTTCACGAATACATGCCGACAAAGTGAATTGGTCACGCCCGTTTCATAATTAGCGAAACGTTCGTACAAATAGTCCCAAAATCAATTCACTCGTTTATAACGTACCTGCTAAACGAATCGTTCGTCGATATTAATATTCATACTCGACGTGTGACAAATTAGTTTCACGCTCGTTATCTATCATGCAAACGTGCCCGTCTCGAAAGCACGTATACATAATATGCACATTTTATGCACACTCCTTCGGACAGAGGTTACATCCTCATTTATCAGAATAAACGTAACATCAAGCATCCTGATTAGCGAAACGGATCTAATCAGTCTGAATATGATCGATAACCGTGCGCGCTTGGACAAATAGAAAATCATCCGATCGGTTAGGATTAAGGTCGCGGGTACTCGCGGCGTTTGAGCGATTGCGCTACGAAAATCACGCATATATGCATGCACGTTCGTCCCGTGCAACGTGCCAGCCGTTTTAGTGTCCGGCTTTCGCGCGGCCAAAGAAATGGAAACGCGGCGCTAATTAACTCGGCTAAGTGGGCAAGCGCTGCTACCAGTATCTATCGTCCAGCCGTGTTAGTTATAAATTGATGTAACCATGCCGACCGACTAATGAGATGAAATGTGATCGCCTTTCCCTCGTTAAACGGCGTGCCGCGCCGAGGTGAAGTCACGTCGACCGGTATTCACGATATCGATACTGATAAATGGGATCGCGTGGCGGATATCGCGGTCAGCACTCCGGATCGTCGGTGTAACGCGCCCTGTCCGCGCTTCCTCTTGCGCAATCGGTGCCTCTGTTTCGTCGTTTGTTGCCGCGTTAATCGATATTCAGAGTTTCTCAATTTCATGTACGGGGCGATAGCAGTTGTTCAGAAAAGATTTTTGGAATGGACTGGGTAAAAAGTGTTCGGGGATGGTGCGTTATGGAGAAGCAGAAGGTTAGACCACCCATGGGTGTATCTTATTGTTTTGTGCAATTAGAATTGAGTTATCAATGGTGAGATGAATTTTGAATTACTAAGAAACTGACACTCTCAGACAGTATGTACTTTATTAAATATTTAGTTAGAATAGCAAGACTGGGCCACGTGTGTTGTAAAAGCAATCGTGATCGACTTAATACATACTGCGAAACATAGTCATACTTTTGATCAATTTCTATAAAGAATTAACCCTAATTTCTGATGATATTTACATCTACATGTCTAGACACGCAGTGTTCTTCGAATGTACAAACTAAATATTTCCCACTATATGAGAATAGTGGCACATGCAGATGATCATTATTGTCCTCTCGATCGTCGGTGTTTAACTCTTCCTTCTTAGGAAGGCGCTCAACAATGAGACAGATTTTCTGAATCTAAGATCCCTTAGCGAAGAGGCTGTCACAAATTGTACTCTCTCGAGCATAAATGTGGGATCGTGAAGGGACCCAGACGAGATACTATAATTCAGTATAAAACGCGCGGGGTTGGGTGCGAGGAAGCACCCGGCTCCTCGTTTTCAAGGATAAAGCTATTGGAATCGGTCGAACCACTTGGCTGATTATTGGCATTGTCGTCTCTTTTTCAGAAGTCTATCATCATCTCGCTTTTCTTCCCCGTGAAACGTTTCGCGTGATTCACGGGCAACGCACAATTTCTTTCCTATTCACAGAAAACTTTCAATTTGCATTGATACTGCCCATGCATAAACTAATCCAACATTATATTTAATGAAATAAAATTCAGGAATTCGTTAAGCGTCAAGGGATTCGATATTACACGTCACAGGGGCACGGTTAAAAGAAAAATGATCGCGCATAATATTGCAATAATTACATTTTATAATTATCAAATTATTCCTTTTCTATTTTCCACGGACTTGTTACCGTGCTTCCTTTAGATAATTCTGCCGCTGTTATCAACAGGTGTTACTCGTTTAACGAACGCGTAACTAAAGTACCCAAATATATTACACAGCAGTATACAATTTCTAACGGCAATTCTGAATCGTCGATGCGTGTTGCAACGCGAGTCACTAGAATTTCTAATTTTTCAATCTTATCTCACAAGATCCGCCTTCCAACGAGAAATAGCTTTCTCGATCATTTTTGCACAACTTCAGGCAACATTGTATTGTACCGTCGACTTACTTCCCCGCTTAATCATTTCACTGGAAACTACCGTATCATTGTTGTTCAATTCGATCGAGCGTGATGCAACGTTAGTCATCGACAGCTGGTCACGGTGTTTATTAATCGTTTTACCGTGAGATCTATGATTACCGATTACACGCCAATCGAACGTTACCTTGGCGACTTGGACCCACGCGTTTCTACCGTGTTTCATCCGATGAATTTTTTCCAGGCATTCTAGTCGGAGTTCGCCGTGTCACGAAAGAACAAAAAGCAAGCTGAAACCTCCTGGCAGAGAGGAGAAATCGTTGTACCCCTTTTACGTATCGCTAACAGCGTCTTGAGGATAGCGGTGCTTGGCATATTTCCGTCAAAGTAAACGTCCCTGGCATCCTCCCCGAGAGAATGCCATAGGTCAGCCCAAAATTTAATAAGTAAATTACTTGAGGGAGGCCAACGAACGAGGCTACTGGAGGGTAGTCTATTTCGAAAGTATCAGAACGTATCGGGCGGTAGTTAAGGGGACCAAGAAAAGCATTTTGCCTATGTACAGTCAGCCGCATAAGTATTCGTACCCTCGCTGTCATTGCAGAAAACTTGTTGAAATTAAACAATTAAGGATGTATTAGAATTTATATATTTTTGTTACCATTACCCAGTTTTGTTCAAATTCAGCCAAAGTGAACTTCACGTATGTGTTCATTCATGGTATGAAGTTTATTGCAAATAATAAAACGTCGAATGCGTCGCACAATTGCAACCAATTTCGTTTATTCACAGCTAGGGTACGAATACTTTTATGGCACTGGCTGTACGTACACATTCTTCATTAATTGTAAGCACTGAACCCGTTTTACGTATGTACATTGAAAAGAATTTATCACAAACTATCTTCATTTACATATAGACGATTGATTATTTGATTGAAATTTGATTATAAACAATTCGAACGAAGTAATGAATCGTTATTGAAAATAACTTTATATTAAGCAACACCATGAGTGTAGAGAGTATTGCGTTTCAGAATCTTGGCCAAAGCTTTCACTTTTCTGCACGTAATGAAATGTAGGACGTTTTCTAATTTTTTGTCCCGCTGAACTATTAATAAGTTTCGTGAAGACTATGGTTGATTTTTGCATTACACTTCGAGTCTACGTATAATATCATGCTTCCGGGGTCTTCAAGTGGTTTCAAACGGCGTGTCCCCATCAAATTGCGAAAGCATAGTCTCGCATCGTTGACGTTCTCGATATTGGTGGCGGAGGTACTGAACCGAAGTCTCTAAGGGTAGCAAGAGTCGACGCATAGTCGTACCGTCAAGTTTCCTAACTATGAACAACTATGCAAGACGCTATTACTATGTATAATTCGGGAACCAAGCGTTCAACTATCTTGTCTCTTGGTGGCCCTAAGGTGTCCTCGGGCCTTGGCAAACATGTACTTGCTTTAAGCTCGCGGGTAATTGGCGAAATAGAATTTGCATCAATTAAAGTTTTTCAAATATCCCGTACTGTAATATAATTGAAGATACAGTAGGATTACTATTTTAATATTCGAACAGCACGACAAATTGCACTGATGAAAGAAACGTTTAGATTGAGGAATTTGCAAATTTGTTATTTATGTTCGATTCGTCGTGTCCTCTAAAAATATGGAAGCAATACCTATTTGGTCAATTGTTCCTGGTATTCCGCCAACTATGTTCGAAGTAGCATTAAATTAATACCGAGAAAGCTATTCGTAAAGAAAAGTGTGGGGTTGAATGGCAAAAATAAACAGTACAAGTATTCGAAGGATTTATTCGATATTTTGTGAATCGAGGGATTGCATCGGTGTAAGATTTCATTGAGAACGAGGTCGGCCACCCTCCTTTGAAGAATGTGCTTTAGGCGGGGCAAGATAGGGTACGAGGGGTTGTACTGCTTGAAATAATCGATATCGCAATCTCATAAGATTGTAAAGTATTTTAAAGCCGAGTTTCTGATAGAACGTTCTATGTATTTACATCTATCAATATGCAATACATTTTTCCTCCAATATTCCCTTAAAATTGGATAACATTTTGTTCTTCATTTTTGTGCCCTTCGTACTATCATTATATTAGAATGAAAGGAAATAAGAACGACAAGAGTCACGTTCGAATACTTTAGTATGAATGTTTACATTACATCGAAGACAATATATTATAAAATAGTCAATACCACGCTAAATAAATTTCTTGCATTGGAAATAAGTAACAATGCTTCAATAAACATTAAAATATATTTTCCCCGCGTGTACACGTTTTATAAAATACGAAATAAATAATTGCCGATAAAGAAATGGGGCTCGCAATACGAGACTGCATATGGCACAGACAGATGCTTTAAGCCGAACCCGCTTTCCTCTTCTTCTGGCCAGTTTCGAGCTGTGTGAAGCTGAACGTATTCTTCGTGCGCGTGTCGAATTTCGTTGAACCTGGTCTTTTTTGCGCAAACGTTATACGACACCTATGGAAACCGCCCAAAACATAATCCACAGCGTGTTATACTCGAGTCTCACCGTTGTAATTAGGGTGATATTTTCATAAAAGCCATTGGGGTAAGGTGTACCGCAAATACTATTACTGTCAACACTATTCGAGGTCTAAAATTGCCCCCTAAATTCGTGGTAGCTTCGGGTTTCGTTACACAGGCGTGAAGCTTAGCATACGTTTACTTTCGATATTAAATCTTAACAGGGCATACCTAGTTTCTTTGCTGAATTATAGTTCGAGTCGAATAAAACAGTCTTGATATAACTATTACATTAATAAATAAATATAAAGATATGCAGGAGAAAAGATAGAATTGCTGGAACAATTAATGAATAGATACAGAAAAATTGTATACGTATTTTCTTAAATAATGTTCCCATTAGCTATACTGCATTTAATATGAATTTATACTGGTAACCGTACTGGTTACCAAGCAATCCTGCGAAACCCAAAATAATGACTCCACTCTGGAATTGTCTTCACCAATTTTCCCCACCAATTCCTTAAAATCGTTTAACCTAATTGCCCAAACTATTGCCCAAAATTCCATCTCCGCCTGTCCCCATGATTTTTAAATAACTCACACGGTCAATATCGTTCCGTGAGCAAACAAACTCTAAACCAAAAGCCTACGCCCTCAGAAATAGACCGTGCACTCAACATAGTCGCGACTGTGACCCGACTGGACCACGCTAGTTCGCGCACTTATGATTCCCGCTAGAGCAAACAGTTCTCTCGCACCTTTCCAAACAAGAAACCTGCACATACAGGTACACTTAACTGCGAGCTGTTCCCCGTGCAATGCAAACGTATTCGCTGTCGCGCGGTTATTGGCGAATCGGAGCGGCACATCGGAGCACATTGGTCTAAATCGAGGAATATAGTGACATTTAGCCAATGAACATCAATGAATAATCAATGAACGTTGCTTCCTTAATGTCCATGGACTTTGTAAATGAGGAAATGAATAAAGTTTAATAACTACCATAACTCTAAGAGACAGTTAAAGTTGGAAACTTTGAAGATAGCATTTTCAATGGAAAAAATTGCTTGTTTTCTTTAAGATGCATCTACGATTCTTCTTAATATTCTGCCTCCAATTTTTAAAAAGGTGAAAAGTATATCTATATGTTGCAAATTACTTCTGCCAATTACAAATTGCTATGCCGTAAAGAAAATTCTCAACATTCTTAACAATTGACATGGAATATATTTTACTCAAAATGATTATGCGTTAATATTCTGCACTCCAAAATTCACTTCGATATCCGCAATGGTTCAGAACTTATACCGAAATGTCGCTGCGTATCTCGATATAGACCACTGTTGCGGCGAAACGAGCAAGAAACCACGATCCATCCGCGAAGCAGAAAAATCAATCCGATCGAGAACAAAACGTTCCGTTCATCCTTGACTTCCTGCTGGCCGGTTCTCTTACCCGGCCGATCCCTCCACGTTCGAGGGGCCCTCGCTTCTTTCGAGTTACGCTAATACCCGGCCGAACCACCCCGCCCATTAGACCAGAGACAGGCACGTAGAACCGTGGCGAATGCAAATGTCGCGCGTCTCGACTCCTCGCGTGCTTTCCGTGGGATCAACGATCGCAATCACCGATGTCACGGGCCGACTTATTGGCCGCGATGCGTCTAATAGATCGATAGCCGGCCATTATTACGCGTCCCCCTGCTGTTCAACCACCAGCGGCCCCGTCCTACAAATAACACGCCGCGCACCTTTTCTAATGAGCCGGCCGGACGTGCGCGTGACCGGATCTCCGCGCGCTTCGATTTTACGCGTGAAATACCTGCCCGATCGAGACGACCGTGTTTCCGCGATTCCACCGGAGCACACCTTGATACGAGGCTGCGAACCGTTTGCTTCGTCGCGGTCGCGATTTATGCGGATCAGTGTGGTGTACTTTTAGATTGAAGTGTAGCAAAAAAAGTAGTTACACTTCGAGAGCTAATGGCATGCGGTGATTATAATGTTAAGTATCGCGCATATTGTTATTAGTGGCTGTCATTGTTTGCTTCCGTTTGTCGTGTTCCGTCTTTGCGCAAGGGCTCGTCGAAAATTGAGCATTACGCATACTTTTTAGGTGACCGTTTTTGCGGTGGTGTAAATGATGTAACTCTGTTTGATGGATCCCGGTATTGAGGATTCTTCTGCTTGCAGATTTTAGTAACCGGATTTAACCGGAGTACTGAGCGTTTGAATTGGATGGGGTAATTAATTGGTTTTTATTGTCACGTTTTATAACTTCCATTTGAATGAATTTTACACTCCTTTCGGGTTTCATCGATTTGATTTACAGTAGCACCACGTCTAATTATAACGGTCGGAAATTGAACTGCTGAATTAAACAGATAGATAGATTTATAATTACTAATCACTGTATTCCCCAACCCACTGTGCCCTAATTTATTTTCACACCTCGACGGATCTTGAATAGTTCATTGTTAGACGAAACCTTGTGACTGTGAATTCGCAACAGACATTCGGGCGAAACAATACATTTCTTCGAAAGGAATTGTCAATAATTATTGCAAAATCCTTTGGGAAATGATTAGAATGAAATGAGACAAGATTGACTAGATATCAATGTCGACAATGCACCTTGAAACATACGAGGAAGTATAGAGGACTAAATCCGACTAAATTAAGTTCCAAAATACGGAAAAATAGTCATTGAAACGACTGTGCACTCACCACATGGATTCCCTCTGCATCCCTCCTCAGATCGCCACTCCTTTGGCCAGCCGTGACAGCGGCGCTCAAGTGATTATAGTGATGTTGATGTAACGTGTTGAGAGTCTGCGTGTACGGATCACCGACGAGGTAATCGAGATGCTGCGGCTGGCCAAGTCCCGGATGCTGAGGACTCGCCGGCGCGTGATGGTGCGAGGGAAACGGGGGTGGAAAGTACGGTGGTTGAAAGTCTGAGGCGGTGGGCAACGATGCACCCCCGTGATGGGGCATCCCGCTGCCGTTTCCATTGCCTCTGTGTCCATGGTGATGGGCGCCGGAATACGGAGAGGAATTTCCACCGCCCAGCGAGGAAATACCCCCGTGACCAGTTAAACGGTCCTGTAACAGAAGAAATAGCTACGTTAGTATTTCATCAAAGGCGACTGAAGATGATCTTAATCAAACAGTTGTTATTAAACGATAATATATGTCATATTATCGTTTAATGCTGGTAATATATTGGAGAACGGGTTGTCCGCTCTCCCAGAGACTTAATTATGATAGTGGTTAGATCCAGCTGCATGGTATTGTGTATTAACTTTTCTTAATAAGGACGGTGGGGGGGGGGGGGTGGTAAGGAATGGAGTGGATAGAAATTACAATTAGAATTGTATGATTATACAGTTCACAGTAGTAGAGCTCAGATATTATTTTGGTTTCTTATCTACCACTCGCACAATTTTTATAATCAATTTACTCTGCATTCATACATCTCTGTCAATAACGAGTTTCTGATATCCAAATATCGGGATAGCTTAAAAATATCACACACTTAAAAAAGGTTGCCTGAACAAGCTGTCGGTACACCAAAAATGATTTGCAATTCTCAAAATACGCATCGTTGCTAGCTTCGATTTTCCTCCGCTTTTCTACAAACTGTTTCATGCCTGCACGATATATTCCTACTTCCTTGCATTAAATAGAAACTCTGTAATCTCTGTTTAACGTCGACGTCGTTCTAGCGTCAGCGAGAGGGCAATATATCCTTGGCCAACATTACTCGACGTACGTTTTCGGCGACTCTTTAATAAAATTTTCACCCTGTCGTTGCCAAAGCGCCGGCCAATATCTGTCTTTGCCGTAATTGATCGTAATCGTGTCCAAGCTGAGGGCCTCACGCGTCGATGCGCGCTATATGAAAAAAGAAAGGCGAAAAATGAAAAATAATAACCATAATAAACTTGAACAGGGATACGAGTGCGCCGGTACACGTTCGCGTACGACGCTGGGCGCAGCTTTCGCCGCTATTAAAAAATTGCTGGCCACCGGTAATTGCGGTGACTAATGTGCGTCGGCTTCGAGGGAGAGGAGAACTGAAAAAAAAAATCGTGCCAACCGCACTGGAGGTCTGCCATTACTATAAACGACGAGTATATGGGACAGTGGCGCTTATTCGCCGAAGGTGGTGAACATTAAACGCGGACATATACTATGCAAATCTTCTGGCGAACAACGCAACGCAACGCAAATAGCTTAAGGGCAGAATGTACGTAGGTGTGTCGTCGTTCTTTCGCGAGAAAATCGTATTAAAGTTGAACGAGGCGTTGTTTAGAATGATAAGCGACTGCGAAGAAATACGGTTTTGCGCGACGCAGGATACTTTTTTCAGGGGTTCATAAATTCATTGGCGAGTTACTACTTTGCAATGAGGCACGATGGTCGTAACGAATCGAGTTTGATAAGTGTTTTCATATTCGAATTCTTTGGCAGATAATAACTGGAGGTGGTGTAAATAATTCTGAACGCATGGGATTGTTGTGTAATTAGCTCAGAGAATGAAGCAAATAACCTTCTTGAGATGTCTTAAAGATTGCGTGAGTGATTAGGAGCGCAATTGTGTAAAAAGTAAGTCGATATTAGATTCGCTTTAATATCCAACGAAAAACCTATTTTGTTACTTATCCTAGGACGATACACAGAACTGCGTGCGTTACTTTAGTGTTAGGCTAATAGGAAGATAGATGCTTCCGGTACACTGTAAGGAGCGTAAAATTACAACGCTCAAAGGTTATTATAGAAAGTCTATAAGCCTTATATAATCGTTTTAGATCGTTATTAAGTGAATTTAAGGTTTTTATGACGAGGTAACTATCGTTTCTACTTGATTATTAATTTGCAGCTGTCTTAGCTATATAGGACGTTTTGTTGTTTTCTATACGGCTAAAAAAAACGTCCTGATTTTTAGCTAACGGTGTTGTCAAATATATTGTGATATATAGATAAGTATCTCTGTGTAGGATGCTAGTTGTATCGGGTTCTCTATGGACTATCGATTGTATGAAATAACAGCCACAGAATCGCAAAATCATTCAAGCAAATTGCCGAGATATGATTAAGCATGTTTTACCTTTGACAATGTAGTGAATTGTATACACAAGCAGACCGTTCATTCAGCATAATTAGCAGAAAGAGAAGCGAAAGAAAATATTTCTCGACTACCAGTAAAGAAACATCGACAAATTCAGAACAGTTAATACGTTAACACATACAAGTGATAATTGTTTAAGAAATTTTGTAATCTACGACAAGTCGTATTCCTCTAACTTTCAACCGACTGTGAAATCCAAATGTTTCTACGGTAGATTTCGAACGAATTCCGTGATTGAAATTGGATCCTCTAGAGCTGCATCGAATTGAAGTTAAACAGTACGGAACAGGTTCGACACCTGTAATTTCCGAAGCTGAAACACCTTCTTAGGGATCTCGACAATTTTTTCGCACAATGAAAACAGACTTTAATCTGGTCCACACGATCTTCCGATGGAACGATTGCTTGGTATTACTCAGGTAGATAGTATCACGAGGTGATTTATCTGAATATCGACGAGCAGGCTTTGTATCGACACTATAGGGGTGCAAACCATTAGGTCTCTCTACCAGCGATACGATCTCTGAGCATGTTCATAAGCCACGATAGAGTTAACGTGCACCCTTTCGCGGATATATAATAATTTCGAATCTAAACATACATTCCTACCTTAGCAGACCATTTTAATCAAAAAAGAAATTTCAAATCGTATCAATCACTATTGTTCTCCATTTCAACGATATACAGCGAGTCGCATCAATATTTCTATCCTCCCAATTGTCCTGTTCAAGCGATCGTTACACCTTTCAAACACAAAACTAAACATCCTGGTCAATGAGAATACATATCGTATAACGGAGCATTCCTAAACTTTCGACCAATATAAACTTTATTACGAAGAAACGATTCTGCGTGGCGAAAACGGAAATGCAAATAAACTATCGCGAGGATGTATATAAATACTTCTGTGATTCACTGTACAACAATCCTCGAACGAAACCGATCAGCACAAATTGAAAGAATCAACTTTATCCTCGATTCGATACAGCGCCCTTTCCTTTCGCTCGCTTTCATCCGCAAGTAGGATGTTGAAAGATTCGAGGTCAAGTGTACGGCAAATGCCACGAAGGGTGTAAAAATCGCGTCGCGGAAGGCAGAGGAGAAAAAAAAAGGATACGATTATCAAGAAGTACTCGGCTGGTAACGGCATATCCGACATCCGACAGACGGTCGACCGAAAAATGAAACGAAAGGTCCGTTATAGAAGGGAACTCTCACTTGGCCAAACACGAGACACGAAATCTAACCGATACCAGCGTGCGACCAGACGAAAATTCAACTTTGACGCTTTCCACGTTGATTTCCAAATCGGTATTTCACAATCGACGGTGCCGGACAGGGCTGGGTCGTTACAACAGGCCGTACACATTTTATTCCGTATGAAATATTTGTCGTTTAACGACCCGCATCGTTACGGAGCCCCGCGAAGAGTACCGTTCCTCTTTGATGCCAGAGGGAGGCCATTAAGGCGTATTTCAATTTGCAGTAATGTTTGGCACTCGTCCATTATAGGTACCACTTTCACATGTCGAGCTCTCCGTTCTCAACGCGAACTCGCCTTCAATTTCATTCTCAGTTAAATTCTGCGATTCGTGCTCATCTGCCTGTTAAACATCTGATTTGAATAAGAACGCTGTGCTCGAGTTCGTTATGGCCCCGTTGATTATCGCGACGATTCCTCTCGTGTTCGTCGGTAACACGTTACGCAGAGGCGAATCGTTTTCAGAATTTCCCGTTTACAGGGATCGTTCTTTCGTAGAGAATCGGATATGACGTTTCGCCCCGTTGGCCGATGGAGAAGCGAGACTACGGAAACCTGATTAGGAAAAGCACTTAGGGAAACAGTGCGCTTATCGCTCGGAATCCTAACTGCGGTTATATGCGGATTATAGTAAGTGAACGAGTAAAAATGTGCACACATTAGTGCCCCTAATTGAACAACCAGAGGAAGGTAATTATAACAGTAGAAAATTACACCGGCGTAATATTAACAACCATTACAAATAGCACCAACGACAATGTACCATTTACTACCTATTTTCTTCGCTATTCGAGAGTATTTCATTTCTCTGGGTAATGCGTAACCGGAGATCCAGAGATTACCTATTTTCTGAATCGTGCCTTTTGAAAGCGTAAAAACTCGTCGTGCACTTCTACCAGCACATTGTTATAGGAAAGACTGACAGAGACGAAGGAGATAAGAAGTGGAAAGAGTGGTAACTGCTTGTATCGCGATAAAAGGAGTTAAAAAGATGGGCGATCGTTTAATAACGTGTTCGATTAAAACGTTCCGACAGAATACGCATACACATAATATCGAACGGGGAGTAACCTGCAAACGGTCCACCAGTTTCGCAAGGCGCATAGCCGAACTTTCCACCTGAGATCGCTATTGATAACGCCGGGAGAAATCGTCTCCCGTGCCACATATGATACGTAGACAATTAATAACCAATAAGCCGGCCACGTGTCGAAATCGACAGATCGTAGATTACGAATAAACAACTAGGAAAGAAATGGCTCGCGTTCATTTGCGAGAACCGCGACGTACTTACATCGCGTTCTTTGTTTCAGATAAACGCGATCGCGATAAACGTAGGAAAATGTTTGCGACTACCTTGATTTGAACGGGCACAAGGTATATCGACGCGATCGACGAACGATAGTATTTAGGATTGTAAAGTTTCATATTTCGGTTTGAGAATTTCGAATAGATTGTACAAGCAGTATTGGACTAATATTATTAATTACGATTATGATGGGTTTTATGTATGTCATTATATTTTATGTGCTACGATGGATCGAATCAATTTAAGTGTCACGGGCCATGGTTCATATGGTTTTCAAAATCATGATGAATTGTATAGTCATATATTATTCATACCGAAACTCTCAAGCGCAATCGTTTTACGACTAATCATTTCAAGAAACGTAGTTCAAGGATCATCTTTCCCCCCGAGGAAATTAATCGGGCACAAATCTCGCCACAAAATTAGTTAACCATATAAATAAGTTTGAAAATCACAAAAATTTTATCAGCGGAATAAAACGCGCGCAAATAACCATGGAAAATTACTCGCGAATGAAATCGTGGCTGTACCATAATGAATCAGATGTCGCGATAAAATTTCTTTCGGTAAAGTAATCCGCGAAAACTCGCAAAATCTCTGAACGCATAATTGCTCCAGTTTACTCCAATTTTGTCCCGGTCGTTCTCGTTGTTAACCGTCATTCATGCTGTATTTCATTCAAAGTTGACCACGCGCCACTGCTCGCACTCCCAAAATCGTATTTCCACGCGTTCACAATAAATCCGGAACGACCGATCGTAAATTTTCTATTGGAAACACACCTCGACCTCGATCACCGTGGTCATGTCAACGTGCGGCGCGTAACAGAGCGCCAGCTTGTCTGCTGTCGGCGCTTCCGTTCGCGGCGGAAACATCCCCAGGATCTCCAGTTTGCCGGTTCCGATGTTAGATCCGTCACAGTCACCCCTCGATCGATCGTGTCAATCACTGTCGAGTATCACTATTCCCTCCCGCACATCGCACAATCACGACCCGATGTCATCCGCGGAATCACTTCGCGGCGATTCCTGTTTCTCAGCAATCGCACTGCGCACTTTGAGCAATCACTGATAGTTTCCTACAACCATTCGAGCAATTAGGCGTCCCTTTTCATTACGAACGAACAACTGAAACCGCGCGACACTGGACGGATCCGTGTTCCATTCACTGCTTAATCGTTCGGCGGATTCAATTCATCACTTCGAGGCAAATCAAATACCGATGCGGCAGAGGAAGCGAGGGACTCGAGAAACCATTTCGTCCGTGGTTTCGTAGAAAGAAGAAACGGGGCGGTTCGTAATTAAACCCTCCCGAATCGAATGCCACGCGAATTTGCATAAAAACCAAGCGTACGAAAGGCACCAGTACCCGAGGATTCTTCGTCCGTCGCACAGGCGACGATAAAACGACCGCGCGAAAATCGAAACATAGCCAGCCCTTGCGGATCCCACGCTTATCGATTATAGGGATCGTCTGGATCCGTTCGATCACTGTTCGATCACCGCGCCTCGACAATCCTTTTCCAAGCACCGCGCGAGGGCAGAATTGTTTTACGAAACCACGAATCTAATCAGGCCCCGCGATTTCAACGACCATGGTGTACGCAACAGAATAGGGGAGGAAAAAAAGAGTGAAAAAATCGCGATGTCAAAAGCCATCAACCGATCGAAGGTCCTCGGAATTGGAGCGGCCCGCGTTTTCGTCCGATCGTGGCGAGCCGGTGAGCAAGAGGAGAACAGCTGATCGGCTGATCGAGCGTCGTGTTGCGACCGACCGACTGAACGACGGGGACGACGGCGAACCGTACGAAAGTATAGCTAACAGCCGTGTGCCAGCACGACGAGAACGAAATGGGAGGTGGTACTGTGTGCTCTTACCGAGAGCTACTACTACTACTAATACTACTACTACTATTCCTGCTGCTACTACTACCACTGTACCGCCGCTGGTAACCACCACCACCAGCGACGCGGGCGTCGTCGTCGGCAGCTGCAACACCACCACCACCGCCGCCGCCGCCTTAAGAATTCTGCCCTACCAGACACGAGCGGAACAGTAACGATAGGAGAACGGAGAGGAGAGGCCCTCTCTCTCTCTCGTTTGTGCACGCGTACGGGCGACCGAAATCTCGCCCGAGGATACGCGCCACCACGTGCAACTACTCCTAGAGCTGCCCCACCAGCAGATCGAGCGGCCGCGATTCACGAGGGGACGTCCCACGACCGAGCGAATAGGAAAGATACCCCACGGGCACGACGAGTGAACGACGCTTGCCGACGCTCCCCGAACGACACGAGAACCTGCGTCGCCATCGAACCTCCCTCGGCTCGCTGGGATTGCGAGAGGAACCTTGGAGTGGCAGTTTCGAGATCCTTCGGGAGGAAGATCCTTTTGGTTGCTCGATGGCAGGAGGATTCGGGGCTGTGGATATTTTGCGACGGGTTTGGTACGGTATGATCGTTCTCGTGGGTGGTTTGGGGGGGAAATGTGGGACTGTTTTCGATTGCTTGTTGCGAAGAGCGTGAGATCTTTGGAAGGTATGTTTTCTGTGGAACGGAGAATGGAGTTTTTTGGCGGGTAGTACGTAATGTTAATGCGATTGTGGGCTTTTGGTTCGAGTAAGAGGCACTTTATTTATTCCAATTTTCAATCGCTTTGCGCTTGCTGGGTACGCGCTGAATAATTGAATTCTTTGGACAAGCATTTCTGGAGTAGCATTTCTTCGGTAATAGGAGTGATGAATTTAATTTATTATTGGAAAGACTTTTTTTATTTAAAATATCAAGTTTGCTGTATACTTGTTTCGCGATGTGCTTTGCGTATTATATCAGCTGTGTATAATTGCGATTTTTTTACGATAATTTCTATATTAAAGTGAAGTGATATTTCAAACGTAGGACATGAGATTGCGTATGTCGCGAGTTATGTTACACGGCAGTTTTGTAGTAAGATATTTTTTATAACACAAGTATTCATCTTATAATTAATCGAATGCCTAAAGAGACTATTATGTGATACAAAGAGTACAAGTTAATTAGCTGGTAACGGAACATCAAATTACTTTTTTTTTCTGTTTGGGATATAGAGGAATGATTAAGATAAAATTAATTGGTTTCGTGGAGTAAGAAGCGACGGATACGTACGTATGTACATTGTGCCAAAAGCTCTCGTTTTTAATATCTTTTTTTTAACTACGATTGGTGTAATGCTGACTATTAATGAATCGCAGGAGATTAAAACCAGCTCCTTATTTTTTCCGTTTACGCTTTGCGTTACTAAAAGTTAACATTACTAGCGGTAACTTGAAATTGGAAATTATTGTAGAACTAATTATAGGCCGAACACAGTGTCGAATTTTTCTTCTTAGACATACAGAAGTTGCTTATTAGTTGCACTTTTTTAACACCTAAGAATATTTATTAGAATAAAATTCATACATAGCCGTGCAATATTCTCCCCAATTAAATCGACTCGTACCCTTCCAATATTTTCCTCATCCGCCCGTAGTGATTACTGAAGAACAAAACTCCACATGTTTCATTCTTCCATGATACGTTTAGTCTACATCAATATTTGTAATCCCTTCTCCAAAAATCTCACACATCGATGATAGCGTTTAATATCAAGTATGTTCGAAAATAGTATTCGATAAACGCAATCGGATAATAATAATAAGTAACCCATACGATGGTCAGTTTAATCCGGCATCAGTAGATCGACTTAACCGAAAAAATAGGAGCGGATTGTGGACAGCAACGAAAACCATTGTAATTAACCGATATCATCGAAGAAATTATTATTACATTTCTACGCATCCAATAGAAACGCCGAAATCTTAACGACACTATTACCCACCGCCTTCCAATCGAGGCACGTCTGCTGCAATTGTATCGCGATACACTAACAATATTTATCGCCTTGTGAGATTAGATCGAGGCGTCCGATGGAAGACAGCTTCGTTATCGTATTCGATCCCCCTGCAGTAGGTGAACGTATTAATTAAACCACAGCCAGAAACGAGCCACGCCATGTTTCCAGCCGATTTTCCGTCAACGTTCATTCATTCCAGGGGCCGCAATTAATTCGCCCGACGTGAAAATGGCTAACGTTATAGGTCGTCGACTCGCCGCATCGTAATTTGTGCCGGTGTTAATTCTGCCACGTAATTACGCGACGGAACACCGTTCACGATCGCAAACGGGAGAGACGTTGTGAAAAGACGCGCGTCGCGACGCATGAACAAGAGCACGCGAGTCAGATATGGAGACATCGGGAGGACAAGGGCTTCGTCACGCGTTGGATCGTGTAAATAATAATTAATGAAATATTAAATAGGTTAATTAAATGTCTGGGAGATGATGCACCAAGGATTAAACACGAGCGCGAGTAAGCACGGTTTATTTCACCCAGTTGGACTCTGTGTCGGTTTGCTTCAAAGCGAAGCTATGATGAAATTTCGATACGGTTGACATACATTTTTGTTTCCTGTTATTGTTTGCGAGGGAAAATAAAATATTTCAGTTAGATACTGGAGATGCTGAAGAATTTGCAAAATTCGTGGCGTACGTAATTTACCGCGAGTACTGTAAAATCTTTACACTAAACTGACCGATGGAATTTATTCATTTTTCGTTTTCCTTAGATGAAACTAGCGATAGGCTAGATGTGAGAAACTAAGATTGGTCTGAATTTTCAAACACTTCATAACTTGTCGAAATATTATTATATAGATATCCTAGAATATCTTATTATTGAATATAATAGTATCGAACATCCTATTACTACTTAAGTAAGAGACATTTAATTCGCTGATCATATTTTGAACTTCAGACATATTACAATTCCCATTGCTTAAACGTGTGACCAATTCACTCAACCAAGTTTCCCATGAACCAAAACCAAAACCAATAATTCAACTGCATTAAAATAGAATTCTGAAGATCCATGGATAGATGTGTCCTGTGAAATTCGCACACGTCTGTCCCATAAATATTGCATTTCAAGGGTTTGTTGATTAATGGTGTCCCGTACTAAGATAATCACTCGACACGATTCCTCTGTGCATATCAAGTGCGATTCTCGGGATAGAAATTCGGTTCCGCTTCGATTGACGGTCCAATCTCTGATTGTCAGCGTTCGGACATCTGATTGATCGCGATTTTTGTTTCGAATGTCACGATGTAAAAAAATAGATGAAAAAAGCGAAGCTGCAAAAAAGAAGCAACACATTGATCACACAGTGAAATGGAATAATAATTAATACAATGTCGAGTTTCGTAGCGCCGTGAAAGCCGCGGGCTACCGATCACGCATCGTTCTATCATCCTATGCAACAAGAATTTACTGGGGCACTGGGAACTAGTTTGTCTAGTGAGTTTCTACCGGACATTTTTCAGTTTCGTCTAATCCTGTCCATCAACGCAAAACCGCGATCCGCGGTCGAGAAATCGGTATACCGAATGGAATCGTAAACCTTGCCTGTCGCTAAGGAATTAACGCGACCGCAAAAGTGTACCGATTACTCGTTCGTGTTAAACGATCGACGGATCTGTCTGCGAGCTTTCAATACGTGTAGAGATTATTACAGAGTATGAGTTTCAGTGTCATATAATATACAGGGTGTTCGAGGAAGCCATTCAATATTTATATGGTATATAGGAAGCAATGCGCTGTGTGAAAAAGCCTGCGTAAACATAAGTCGACAGGTAAACCGTTTCTGAGATATAAACATTTTTGTCTGCTAGCATCTTTGTAATACGGTTCAAAGAATTTTTAATTGAAGTTAATATGAATCGTGCAGTTGATTCCATTAGAAATACTGCAGGTGCAACGAGAAACTGATTTTCGAATTTTTTCTTCCTGCGTTCACGATTTTTAAGAATTTTGATTTGTTGATGAAAATGTATTGATGAAAAAGAATGGGAAAGTCAAAGAGAAATTACGGTTTCCAATTGCGAAGTTAAATTCAAATATAAATTATACTAAATTGGTCGACATGCGATGAACAGAATATTTGATAGAAAATTTGAATTGATTGCGATGATAATGCGAAAGATTTGAAGCAGCCTTTTGTTTCTGTTGTTTACTCATTTGGATTTTAATTGTTATTCATCATCGAACAGCAACCGGAACGTTTCGCCTTACTCCTACTGTGCTTTGTGAACTTTCGATAATCGATTCCGCTCGAGGCTGTGCCACGATAGCTAGACCGTTGAGAAAATCTGTCGATAGGCGTGTTCATGCGTTTCTAATCACAAAATCAGGTGCGTTAAATCGTTCCTCCCAGCGTGTTATTTATGCGATTTCAAATGCCCAGCTTGATACTTCTGCATATTGATGGCTGCTACGAGATCCAATTCGTAGAAACATTTGTTAACTATTTTTTATACTTTACTGGTATCTTTGACACACTTTTGTGGTACGCAATAATTGCTGCTTGACGATGTCTTTTTCGAAATATTAGTTTTAGTTTTACACTCGTTATTGATGTATAACGCCCAATTATAAATCATTTGTTTGCTAGACATAAAAATGTAAGCGAATTGTTTGCGTAGAAAGAGAAGACTGGTCAAGAGTATTATGATATGCAACTCACTAAAATGATTTTATTGGAGTTTTTTATTCCACGCTGTATTTTCACATGACGTTTTCGTGATCCCCGTGACATTTTGTAAGTACTCTTAACGTCTGTCCTTGTAATTTTAATAATTCGTCAGACGATGGGCATTGCAGATTAGAAAGTGATTTAGCACCGTCTATGTCGTTCTTCCAACGAAGCAACGAGGGCCGTTTAAAATTTAGAAAGTAGTCAAATTCGTCGTAGTTGACTTTCAGAATCACAAACCACACAATGCTTGCATCCTTAAGCGTTTCCACGAAAGACGATATAAGAAAGCAAGTACCTGCCCACCCTTTTATCCTCTGCACCACTTATTAATACCTATCACTTATTTCTAATGTGCCAGTCATAAATACATTGAAAATTATTTTCAAATTTCGAAGATACGTCTAAAATTTCTTGTTTCCAAAGTTGTTTCAAATCATCCAGCAACGTGCAGAAGATAATTTACATCGTCATAAACCGATTGCCAGTCTTTTCTGGAAATTAAATTAATCCTTTCGGTGAATTCATAATTCACGAAACAGTTTTGCAACTGAATTCGCCTTAATCCCCGTTGCAAATATCCATTTCTTGGTTATTTATGGCAGTATTTGTACGTGGCTATCTTACAAGTCGCGAAATTCTAAAAATGCGACTTTTCGAAAGCTGGCTGTTGGGTATGTGTGTTACCAGAAGAAGTAGCGTGAGAGTAAGCTGTCGATAAGGGAATAGCTGGTAATCATCGGTAATCTCCAGTCCGTTACTTACGTAAAAGCAGTAATTGCCACTGTTACGCCGTAGATTAGTTCGGAATGGTTACAGCTGGTTCACTCAAAGAACGTGTTATTTAGTCGTTCATTCAGCTACGATTTTCGATGATTCGCTACTTCGTGGTACCATTAACCCCGCATAAATTGTATCGTGGTGGTCTCACATAAGTACACGTACATAATGTGAACTCCGGTGTCCTCTCACCTTAAATTAGTATTAAACTGTATTAAACTACTATATTATATTGCAGTAGCATAAGTTTTTCCTAGGCAATAGCCTACACGATATATTCAGCCTCTTATATCCTTTGTATTCTAAATCAGTAATTGTTTAAATTTCTTTTTTATTAACTTATTTCAATTATAATTCTATTAAAATTGGACTGGATTTAATTTGACTAATTAAGCGTTTCCAATATACTGCTGTGCGGTTGCTATAAGAATTTCATTACACTTGCAATTAGTATAATGTCGCATAGAAATATATTATTATTCCCATCCTCATTCATATCATAATAATCACATATCTTTTAAACATATATTCGAAATACGGATAGAATTATCAATGCTTTCCAACTTTCTTACTCGAGCCTCCTGCGATCCTCGAAATGGCTGTGCATTCCAAAACAAATTAGAAATAATGCCTAGCCATAACGTCGCCATAAAAATTCCTATACATCACATTTCCATAAAAGTCCCCCAATTGTTCTGCATTACTCTGTCATACTTCTACACAAACTTCAAGGCAGGTTTCCCTCATCATTACTGCATTTAACGACTTTCAATCAATGCAAATGCGCACAATTCCCATGATCGTGTGTTGCACTCTAGAAAATAGAGCACACGATCGGCGCAAAGTTGCTGTTTCCCGATAGAGGGTAGCGACCGAGGGTCTTTCGACGATTACAATCACCGGCCACAAAGATACACGCCGGTGCTGTGTTCGGGTATGAAAGGCACGCACACGTCGAACAAAGAGAAGACGAAGGCTGGAGAGAAGCCGAAGAAAGAGCTCTGGATGATGATGGCGAGAGAGGGAAGTCGCTAAACGACATTCCAAGCGGACCATCCAGCGCCACCCAACGGTAACCAACGCATGACGCCCTTATCTTACCTCCTGTTACCGCACCTTTCCTTGCGTTACCTTACGTTACCTTAACGGATCGGCCACGGTCAAGGAGAACGCCGTTTCGGTGATTTCGCCACGAATCGCTTGGCTGACTATCGCGTTTTGCCACTTCATCTCCTTCTAATTATAGAGAATTTGTGAATGCGTTTTTTACTTCTGATCTTTCATTCTGACACTCTCCTCCAGACAACGAGACGACTGTGCGGAAACTGTAATTCATACGGATGTGCGCGATAATTCATACGAATTGTTTGAGAGATAGTTTTAAAAAACTAGAGCAGATTGAGACACATTTATAGTTTTATCGATTCGGTTTTATTTTTTTCTCCCGATAACTGAAGAAAATCAACAGCCTCGCGATGTAGCTTTCGTCTTCAGGATCTACGGGATGTATAAAAGAAACTGGTGAAAGAGAGATCGGGGGATAATTTCATGGTAATTTAGTTTGAAGCAGCAAGCCGGCGAGAAAAACGTATGCACGTAAGTGTGGAATTCCGATACGTCGTTGATTGCGATCACTGAAATTTTCAGGACACGGTTTAAAGACACCGCTAAAAGTACCGGCGACGTTCGTGGGAAGAAGGTCAATCCTCGAAGTTCAAATTACTTCTTCACTGGCCAACTGTACACGCGGTTGAGATAGGCTTTTTTGTTAGAGGACGATGATTTGTAGAAACGCTGAGCATTCCGAATTGGTTTCCAGTTACTCTATCGGACCTTTATTGCCTCTTCTTTTCATCGATAACTGTATTAGGCGCAAGAAAATTGATAGGAAGAGTAATGGCTTATTGCGGCCGCGAAATTGCTCTCCGCGACGTTGTTAATCAATTTTAACCCCCTTTTCCATTATACACGCATAAATATTGTTTGCAGTGCGACGCTTCGGAAAAACGCTCCGGCTACAGGCATCGTATCATAGTTAACGTTTCAGTCCTTGGCATCAACAAAGTTTAACTTCGAGTAGAGGACGATCATTTTCGTAATTAACATTCACAATTTTGTTAGCAACGCAAAGTCTACCTTGTTTCGACGGACGTCTCAGAATTTTCAGTGCACGCTTTATCGCGCAATACTTCGGTTGCGCACTTTAACCTCGCATTCCCGGCTGGCGTTAAAATTGATATTTTCCTGCGGATAAAAACTACGCATCGCAGCGTGTTTGCTGTTTTACGTTTCTCGCCTATTAACATCCAAGCTACATATGCTCGAATCCATGGTGACGAACGTATATATGTACATACGTTTCCCGTGTGCGTAACCGATGTTTATACATTTGTCTACGAGTGTTTTATCCATTTGTGTGCACCGCATTCCAATTTCTTTATTGATCCCTTGGGAATGAATTGAACCGGGGCAACATGGAAATTCAACACAGCGCGTTAGTGCTGCGTTGATCTTTCCGAACGTTCGAACAGAAAAGCGCGAGCCCGTGAACGCCGTTGCCAATAGATAATAAAAAGCACGGGCAGCGATATATAACAATTCTGTGCATGGTTTACGAAAGGTGTCTGCGGTACTTAAACGATAACTACATTTTTACCATTACCACGATGCCAACGCTACTTGTCTCGATAGCGTTGCTCCATTTTTACCATCGATGAAACGTGATCGTCGTTGCAAAATATATTAACTGGAATTATTCAAGAATATAATGGGAATTTTTGGAATACTCCGAAGTTTCCTGTCTTTAGTAGGCGGAGATTTCCATTCGGTGATTTGTTCTTAATGGATTGGAAATATTAATAGCTAACAGAATTCTTCCGAGTTCGAATGTAATATTGATTCTTTTTATGCCATTTCATAGCAATATTAATAGCTTCTATTTTAATCCGATTTTTAATTAATGTCAGATACGAATTTCGTAACTAACCTGCGCCTTCGAAATTACATTTCACGTTGACCGCATTTTAGGTTTCGCAATCACATCATCTCGACTTCGTACATTTCTTCACCTAGCTCTCACGTTCGTTGGTCCATTTCAAAAAAACCAAATTCATAATATACTTTCAAATATATTAATCGATATTCCAAAAGTAGCAGACATTATTAAATTAGACTCGGTGTTCTTGAAGGCTTGAAATATAGTACCTTAATATAGTACCCCTTAAGATCCAGCGATTTAAATCCATGAAATAAATCAATTAAATCGAAACTAATTTAATGAACTCCGAGGTAATCATAGGGCAAGCAGAACCTTAACCCTCGTTAACAATTCGTCAACAATTCCTGGCCACAAAACGATCCTATAAAAAAAATCCTGCGTCAAACCGCAAGCTTCTTTCAGCAGCAAGCCGCAACCACACAGTCCCATTGCACGCATACGCATATACTTTGTCCACAGCAATTAGAGTGAGCGATCAATCACCAGGTGAATCCAAACATTAGCTGGGCCAAAAGTTCTTTCCCCTTTCGTACTAGATATTAACTGCGAAAAATTTTACGAACAGTACAGTATTATTGACTCGTGTGCTATACGATCTTCTTTATCATCCTTCTTTACACACCTTAAGAATCACAGTGATACCACCTTTCTAAAATTCGGTTGATATCTTTGAGAAGTATATTGACCAAGATGATTTTCGATGTCATTCGCAGAGCTTAATTCTTTTTACAACGAATATAACTCTTTAGACATATAAATTAATAATAATTAGAGAAGGCGAGATCTGGAGAATAAAGGGTGTAGGGCTACAATATTCAATACGCACAGAATGGGCCCGACGCTATTGATTCAAACGACATCACCTAAAAAGCTCGAAAACAACCGACTGCCATAACATCAACGAAAAATGAATCACCCAGCGTGCTCGACCACACATTGCCCAATAAGTCCCAGCGCTCGAACAGTGAAAAGTACTTTCGGGCCCACCTAATAACATCGCCACCGATCTACAATCTCGCAATCGACCACACGCTTCCTCGATCCGCCCAAAACTCTGTTCGCCCGCGACGACCCCGTTTCCAGTTCGGCTCGCCGTTCGCCGATATCGCGTACGCGCCCCACAATCTCCGCCGATTCTCTAATTACGAGGCCGACGAAGATATACGATTTCCTCCATCGAGGCTCGCTAATGGCTCGTCGGTTGTTCGGCAAATACGATCGTGGATGAAAAGGGGAGCACGCGGACCGCGGCAAGAAACCGGAGAGGAACTAAGGGGAGGAAGGTGGGCCGGATCGTTCGGCAACAATGATGTTCACCGTTAATTTGAGTGGACGAGTGAATCGGCCGTTTATCGTTCCGCCGCGCCGGTGTGAAGGCCTTGAGCACACGTTCACGCACGTGTGTGCGCGCGACACGTAGCCGTGCACACACGAACCGCGCGGCAAGAGGCGAGAGAGTCCGGTCCAGAGGGTTCAAGCTAACGGGACTCGATCGGATCGTAAGCGCGGCCAGCACGTCTCGCACACCCGCGCGGAACACGTACACGCCGGCTCACTAGCGCAGCGCAGTGCAGCGCAGTGGTAGCGCAGCGCACGCCTGCGTCCGCGAAGGGGGAAAAAGTTTTTATAGGCCTGGAACGTGTCCGCGAGCAGCGTTACGCTGATATACGATACACGCTGACTTCTGCCGGGGCTTCGACGCTGCGTCGCGTCGCTGCTCTTGGCGATTTCAACGCCTGTCGCGCGGTGACTTTTTAACTCGTGGTCATAATTGCTCGTGCGATAGGGCAGAGTGTGTCGCTTTGGGGGGCTCGGCTCGAGGAGGGTTGGTTGATTAGAACTGTGCGGAGAGTTTGGGACACCTTGGGAGAGGATTCTCTTTTTTATTGTTGACGAGAGATTTCAGTGGTTTCGGGGGAGATTTTATATGTTGACGCTTTTCTGGTCTGTTTAAATATTTTGCTAAATCCAGACTTGATGTACAAGTCAGGCGTACAAGTTAGGCCCACAGCTGAGATAGAATTATTTGTCCAAGTAGTAAATAGGGATTGGTGTGGGTCAAGTTTCAGTTCGACAATTTTTCTGGATATGCGGTGTGTAAATGCTATATGTATGATTATAATTGAGAACTGTTTAAATGGTTGTATTGAAATGATTATTTTGCGGTATTTATATATATACTGCACCAGCATATTCTATGAGTAAAAATATATATAAAAATATAAACATGAGTCTGCAACCGCTTTATTACTTTAAAAAGAAGTTTATATTTCCATTTCAAAGTGTCGTTCCTCGTTAGTAATGCAAGCTTGACATCGTAAGTAAACTGAATTTATCACTCTCCGAAATTCATATTTATCTTGTTCTAGTTCAGTGAATGCACTATTAATCCTTTCTATTAGTTCTTGCCGCGAATTGACGTTTGAACGATACACTATCGCTTTCACTGTTCCCCGCAAATAACTATTTTATAAAGCATTTGCGCACCTATGTTTATATAATATTTTTTTCTTATTTTCACTTATAGAGGGACACCCTGTATAATAATATACACGCTTTATATTAAATTCTGCCTTTTATTGCTGGAACGTGGAAGTGGAAATGCGTACGCGTGATAGCTTTCATTTAATATATTTAATTCCACGATTCTAATATCTAATATCGAATTTCTTAGTATATAATCTTACTTAGAGTGGAGATTTTAGAGTTGCATCGCCTTGAAAGGTTCAACGGTTTCATCAAAAGCTTAATGATCTTTACCTCAACGAGGTCGCGACAGCTATGTTTATATTGCTGGACATTTATGTCGAAATGTCGCGCGGCGTTATAAGGGGTCTTCGCGAAGATGAATCTCCGTTTGTTACTGTTAAATATCCAATCGCCATTAGTCAGAGGAAATGTCAGCTGAAACGTTTTCATAGCTGAGCTGCGCGTGTGTACATGCGAACGATCTATTGCGCAACAGCACCGCCACGGACTCAACCCGCTCTTACAATGTTAAACAGCAAGTGTGACTCGACTTTAGTTTCGAATTTATCAATCGGACGTTCTCCAATGCGATACAAGTGGGATCTCGCCAATTCTTCGCAAATGGACGCGTTGATTAACGTTTCACGATCATCGGGACGGGAATTAATTGCAGGATACGAATAGCAGATATTGCTTTATTAGTTTCTCGTTCCGAGTCGTTAATGGCAGCGACGGTTTTTAACAGAACATCAACGGGTATACGAAAAGCCTTAAATCTTTACTGGATGTAATTATTACTCCGGAGTGATCCTCAATGGAATGTGACTTAAAATTGGCATTAAAATTAATGTAAATCCTTAAAAGCGTGTTGTGCCGAGAGTATGGCACACTTAATTATGATTACTATTCTTTCTCCAGTATCGTATTAAAAATTTTAGCAGAATTGGAAGCAGCCGGGGCAGAGAGACCAAAAGCTAGCATCCTCTTGCCCTACAGTTCAACGACCAACTGACAGGCGATTTCTGCCCAGTAAACTGCAGTTATACCGCCGAATGATAATTTAACGCCGAGAGGCAACGTTCGTGCGCATAATAATTATACAACGAGACTCGACAACGCAGTCGCGAACCCATTGGATCCGTTTGATTTGCAGTCATGCCCGGGGACCGGGCACAATTTATTCCCCGCTCAATGACAAAGTGTCTACAATGGAGGCCCGATTTATTCCAACAATTCCCTCTTTACAATTTCGATTAGGTACAGATTAGGAAGCGCATGTCGTTCACGCGCGGTTTCACCTCGATCACGATGACGTCTCGAAAGCAGTGATTTCCTGTGGCGTACATGTCACGTGGGTAAATGCGTAACGGTGTCCGCCAACGATAACAATAAATTTAACAAACTTTTACGAATTTCGCTCGAGAGCAACGCGAACCACTGGCGCGCTCGTTTTTCTTGCTGGCCGATCATAATTGTAAAACGGTGCCCATGCTCCCTTACTGTGATCAAAATTTATGTCACTTGTCGAGGGTGCCGATGGTAAAAATGTCAATAGTTATCGCTTTGTAAGTTTGTAATGCAGATCAGGAATTGAAAGTTTACGACAGCTTCGTGCCTCGACGATTGCGTTCAGAAGTCTATCACGAAAAGAAAACGCACGGAACAGATTGAATCATCGGTCATTGATTCTCTTGGGTGTCTGTGCTAAAAAGAATATTAAAAAATTAGTAAATATTATTACTCGTTTCAATTTCAAACAGGTTATCTATTTTCTTCACAGTTCTTAATTGTCAAATTCTAAATTGGATTAAATCGTAAAACGGGTCGCCGCCTGATTCTTTATTGAAGCACAGATTTCACGATTTCTTAGCGCCCGTTTAGCGAACCACATTGCAGCCGCAAAAACAAAATCCGCCGCGTCTATCCGCGTCGATCTATCTCCCTGTAAATCCTATAACACGGGACGGCGCAAAAAGCAAATGTGTCGCTCGTTTCTGCGGTTGGTTGCAGAAAATCATTTTCACTGTCCGCGACAGAAATAACGCGCCACACTTTCACCGCTGCTTTCTTTCCCTCCGAAGAAAAATGGCTCGTTATATTTTTAATTGCAAATATCGCTCATTATCGAGGCGGGACTATACCGTGTGCCCAATGAAAACGAGACTGTCGAGCGTGAAACGTTTGACGCTAGAGGTCATTGAATTCTATTAAATCAGTTTTTTCTTTCGCAATTTTTATCACGCTCAGATATCTGTTACCAATATTCACCGATGCCACGATTCCTCGAACAATGACGACGTACAAAGAAAAGCGGCACAATAAATAACCATAGATATCATTATTTGTTAGTGGTATAAACCGTTTGATCGGTCAAAGGGAGCGAAATCCGATGGTGCAACGATCTTGGTCATTAATTAGATTGATTTATTGGCCGCCGGTTTTATGCTTCTGTCAGATGGATAATATTTTACAGCGTTTCTAAAGTACGATTGCGCAGTACCAGCGACTGAGAAGATGGTAAATATCGGCGGCCACGGACGTATATCGATTCGATTGATTTCGACGAGTCGCGTAACTCGTAGAATGGCGGAAGTTATGACATCGTTGCGATTACTGCGAGATGTTCTCGTCATTCAAAATCTTGATTGCTTCGGACGGTGCCCTTCCAAAATTAGACGCTGCCTGTACCACGAGGGGTCGCAAGTATAGAAATCTTTCGCGTGCCCGTAAATTATCTCGGTAATCAAATACGAGGCCGCCTATCATTTATATAATTATGACTCAGGAAATACGGTTTTCTAATAATGTGTACCACATGGGAATCCTTTTGCACCAACTGACAATTGCATCTTTGCTATCCTTTTAAAGAAAAGGAGACCGTAAACGTCGGACAGAGATAGTTACTATGTTTCACCTTTTACTTACGAACGTACTTCGTGCAATTTTCCTCAATAAATTCATGCTAAATTCAATGTACACAATTTCATCCTAAACTTACTGAAATAATTTCCACGATATTTCTGCACCATTCATTATCCGCGCTACTAGATAAAGCTATAAAATAGAATTATAGATAGAATAGAAATAGAAATAGAATTATAGATAAAGCTATACCAACCAGCGATACCTTCGCACAATGCTGTCTACCTGTAACACTGTTTCGTACAACTTCCTAGCAATAAGACCTATGTATACATGTATTACGTACTTTCTACCAGCGATATCGCCGGCACAATATCTTCCACAACGAACCCCTCGACAATTTCCTCCAGCAATATCGTCCAATTTGTCACCGGACTACGATTCACAATTTTCCAAATCGAACACGGTGCACGGTTGCCGGATACAAGCATCTAACATCGAACCTTCTTCACGGCAAGAGGTAAAGGCGTATTATAGTACGACCAGCATCAATTAGATCGTGTTATGCTAATGCAGACCGAGTGTACGGAGCGGAATACGCGGCGAAACAGCAATCATCTCGGAACCTATAGGATCGGATCCTCGTAGGCGGTCGACAACCATAATCCACCGTGGACACAGGTTCAACCGCGAGCGGCAGGTGCAACGAGATATAGGTGAATTTGTTGGGCAGAGAACCGGTAATAATGGAGCACGATTTCCACTGTATATTAAACAGTTACTTTCAGTTGCTTTTACACGGGAAGACATATTGTTGGATGATGCGTGTTTGTATATTTCATAATTAGGGAAACTGGGAAGGAGAAAGATTAACTATGGGATCTTTCTACAGGAGAATTCTATGCGAGAATTCTTTTTATTTATTGTTTTATTAGTAGCCCATGTATGTTCCAAAAATTGTTACGATATATTATCTGTTTCGTATTAACGTTCCAATTCTTTTCACGAACTATCCGTTTGTGAACATCGTCAAACTTAATTACTTACAGAATGATCTAAGATTTTTGATAATACATATAATCTTTTATTGCAGCAGATTCTAAGGAGTGACGAGGATACATTGTTAAAAGTGGAGTTCGTTCTAATCTGAACGCAATCGTACAATGTCTAACTAACGATTCACCAGTCGTGTTGGGATAATGATACGTTAATTGGAGAAACAACCTCGCGACAGGCACGATTCGTGTAAAACAAAAAGGTTATCGCAAACTTTATGGTCGACAATATTAACTCGAATGTCCAAGTATCAGGATCGACGCGTGAACGTCACTCACGACGTCACGATGAATATCACCAGGCGGGCAAAAGTTCATGGCTACGTTTTCCCTTCGATCATGATAACGAGATAATCGTTGCGAAACGCCGATAAAAGTCATTAATAAAGATATTTTGTTGCCATATTAAGCTAAAGATCGACCTTAACGTGAAATTATTAATTCCGAATTTTCATCAGCATATTTATCCATGTCTATTAATTGCGCAGGGACTTTCATTCATTAATCACATTACTGTGAATATCTTGTATATCCCAGGCTACATTACGGCTACTATAGAAAAAAAGAGACCATCGATTATTATTAACGATATTAGTAATTATCGTATATGGTCGGTTTCGCCATGAAAATATTTTGCGGAGTTAAATAACGTTTTCAAAATTCCCCGTGGCAATGTTTCATTACAATGTCCGTAGACTTTCATTGCTAGCTTTTTGAGAAAGTATGAAATATTTTACGACATCCTCTATTATTTACCAATGGTTACAACATTAGTAGAATTCGATTGCCCAAGGGAAAAACTTATATCCACTATTTTACCGAAAACGATAAAGTCGAACCCGTGTACAATTATTTAAACATTTCCTGCCTAATTTAACCCAACGTACGAACCATTGTCCCCTTAAATTATAACGCAAACGAAACTCATCCCCTCCTATTAAACCAATAACAAAATATTTCACGGCTGATAACCATTGATTCGATACCAATTAACGCAAACCAATAAACAAGCGGGCACCCCCTCTCTGCTGCTCGAACAATTAATATTCTCGAGAAAAAAACTGCTGCATTATTCATGACAACAATAACCCGTTCGACAAATTGCTCGCCGAAGAGAACATCGTCTGTACAGGCTGCAAAAATAGTCGCGTGACAACGGATCCCTGACTTGTATCAATAAGTCAGTCGGTCCAGCTGGCCGTAGCCGATAGAAAAATATCCCAACCAATAAATACGGTTATACGTATCGCTGTATGATTTGTAGATCGCGTTGTACGACACTACACGACGCGTGCGTGCTGTGCGATCGTGTATTAACGCCTTTTATCCCCCGTTTTTTTTCCCGGACCCTGCCAACCCTTTCGACCGAACGGTCTGCGTGACCGCAATGATAGGGAACGCGTTAATAATTTTTCTTTGCATGTCGAATTTCCGGCCGATCTTTGTTTTGTACTTTCAGCTTGCCGCGCAGGCCCTATGGTCGAAAACATCTTCATAGATCCGCGAGGAAAACGACTTCCTTCGGAACCTCGTCACGCGATACTATTGGCGCAGGAAAGAAGGATTATATCGTTCGCGCTAATTGATTAATTGGATCGTTGGAAGGTGGAAGTTACCCCGTTGCGTGTATCTCGCCGGGCAAGGGATGTCAAATTGTATCGATGAAATTTATTGGGAAGGGCAGACGCTTGAGCAGAATTCTATCGATTAGCTTGCATTTGGAGAATAGTAGTATTCTATTAAAGTCGATGCTGCGCGTAAACTTTCTTTTAAGCAGCCTGATTCATCAATGGCACAGATTTATTGAGTTATCGTGAATGAAATAATCGGGCGAGGAAAAATCGTAAAAGAGCGAAACAAATTGGAAACATTATACAATAATCCCGATGAAAACCATTGAAGCCTGATTTGTGTACCTCCTTGGATTAATTGCATTACTCCAATCTAAAATCCCGTATACCACCCAGCCTCCACCACAAATCACCACCAAAATTTCCATACATTTCCCATCATACTTTTCTAACAACCGACCGTGTAATCCACTTTCACTCCATTCCCATCCGAGTTCACTCAACTCTACCGAAATCCCCCAACTTTTTCTCTCGGCTCTAACGAAAACCCTTCGGCGGATACAACGACAGATGGTACGCGCCGAGATTACGCCCACGCGACGCGAAATAATTTCTCAAAGTGTCCGCGAACGGTAAGGTCTCGATCGGTCCGTGAACCGAATAAAATCCGCCTACCTGAACCGGTAACAGGTTCCACGCCCTGTTGTGTGGCGGCGATATTTTAACACTCGCGCGTTCACCTGGCGTGTGTGTGCATGTGTGTGCCTATGCGTGCATGCATGTGTGCACGAACCACCGCGATCGTGTGGACGTACACGTGGTCCAAATCGACGGAACGGACTAGAGCTCATGTTTAAATACATGCGGTGAAACGTAGGCAGGTACTTCGCGAGCAACACGCCGCCGGGTATAGGCCGATATGCGCAGGTGCTTTCGATTCGCCCCGAGTCGAACATTAAATTGTCTCGTAGAACAACGGGAAAAGGATACTGAAGACGTTCGTAGGACGAATTGGGGTGGTTTTCGAATGAATGGTCAACGTGGCTGTCGTGGAACTTTTAGGGTTGAGGTTGGAACAGGGATTGGAGTGGCTGTGATCTATTGCAGCGTTTGAGATGCACAGGATGTGAAATTGTTTCGAATTCTTTTTAGGAATGGAGAATTGCCTCCCGTTTGGCAAAAATAATTTTCATGGTAGACGTACGGTTCATGGGGGCAGAACTAACAGTCGAGACAGCTGTCTGAGAATTACAATTCTGCAATACTTATATTAATAGTTTATTAGTCAGAGTTCTTGACATTATATCTTTCAAAGAGGAACTGAGTTATGCTTGAAAGAGTTCGGAAGTAAATACTTTACTAGTTCTTACTTTCAAAGTTTTATGAAGTTACCCTGGAACCATCGCGCATTTGCTGAATAGAATTTTTATGGCATTTTAATAGATTTAAGACTGGTCACTGTTAATGGATAATGGGTTGGAAGAAAAAGATGCCATGTGCTATATTTTTCGTTGAGCAATAGAATTAAATTTTACACCATAGAGATATGATGATGGTTGCTTTTGGTATTTGCACGGTTGGAACATTTGACGTAACCTGTCAATGATTTACAAGTTTACGGTACAAGTTAGTCATGATTTTATAAAATCCAAGAAACCAATATCAAGCTGAATATTAAATAGCACTATAATCTTTTAATACGATAAATTATAGTGCTAAAATTTATTTCTTCGTCAATGCTTAACTCAAAAGATTTCGAATGTAGTTTTAAATTAACGCCTTAGAAATATATAGTACAAGATATGAGTGAATCAATCCTCGTTGCGTGTACTTACTATACGCGCTCTGTTTTTTTTATCCCTCCTATAAAGGCAGATACTAGATTGCAGCGCGAAAAGTATCGAGAAGTTATCTGTAATAACCTATTTTTAACGGAAACTAATAACGTCCACAGATTCTCGGAAATGTCAATAATAATAATACTAACATAATAATATCCTACACTTATTATAACTTCCTCGCCTTGAAACACAAAGTGTATCGGAAACGATGTGCTCTTACGTCAACGTGTTCTCAACTATTGCTCGAAACTACACATATTATTATGTTAACAAGACGATAATGGACGTAACTCGTTCGCCGTAATTTCATCAACGCTATCTAGAATATCATCGCTTTTGCACTACTATTTTCACAGAGTTCATAATAGTTTCGATTACTACTTCTTCGACTACTTCGCGGATTTGCCACTCTTCGGTCTGTTACATAAATGATTAATGATAACACGATAAACCTATATACACGTGACGGTTTATAATACATACTTAAAACAGACACTCTGCATAAATCGCTGGAAACCTCCCTCTGCCACTTAACATTCCCCCACTCCTATACATACTAATCAATAACAATAATACCTTGCCCAAAAACAGCGTTATTAATACGCAAAATAAACAACATCGTCCACTATGAAATATCCATTTCACCTATCGATCCTCTCTCGCCAAGAATCATCGAACGTTTCTACCAAAACGTCTCGCGTCTCCCGCAATTCAGCAGCATCTCTGGGGGCCACCTCTCGCGGACCGCGCGATTCGCATTTCATATTTCTCGCGCGAATCTATGAGTCATATTCGAGCGTGTACACGTCCGCAGGTACACGGAGGCCGACGTCGAAGTAGGACGTGAAAAGGTTAACGGTTGTATCCGCGTGTAAAAGAAGCTCGGCCGTCGATACACGCGGTTCGCTCGGTTCGAAACAATAGCAAGACATTCAAGGCTAATCGAAATAATCGGGGGCCACGGAGACGAGACGCAGGGCCGCGGCACAATGGCTAATAATATAAGCCGAAAGGTGAAATCACGATGTGTCGTCGTTCCCCAGGCACAAGAACGTTCGACGCTCGTTCGCTCGTGACTTCGTTCGACGAAGGATGGCTGCGAGGGTCATTAGAGGGGCTGCTCGAACGCGCGTCCGCGATCCACCGTACCTGTTGATAACAAGGTGGAAACGACGCCTGGAATTCCGCGATAATGTTCAGCCGATCTCGGGCGACGCGACTTTCGCCACCGAGGCGTCCGCGTGGAACCATCGCGACGGAAGCAACGAGATCCCCGTCGAATACTTTGCATTCCTGCTGCGGTGATCGCGTTTTTGATCGCACACCCTCGATACCATCCGCTGGCCGCGGATTGCCAGTGGTCATTCCTCGGAAAGTGGCGGAGCGGTTTTGTTCCGTTGGGTGGATTTGTTGTGGGAGCAAGGCGATTAAATAGAAAGTATAGGTAAGTAGATTGGTGCCGATGGTAGCTATACTGCTTTTCTTTTTGTTTTATTGATAGTTATTTTGTGCCACGTGTACCTCGTAGGGTTACCGGCGGCAGTCCGCTATGTTACAATATTGGAGATAGCTTAAATTTGTATGCTGAATTATGTCAATTAGGTTCATGGAAAAAGGTTGAACGTTTTTCAAATACTTAAGGATCTTTCTGAAACTTTAATTAAACACTAAATTAAACCTTGTGCTCTGTTTTAATTTTTTTTTACGTGCTGTAGAAGGAGAATATATTTGAATTCTTTGTAATATTTTTTAAATGTTGTGTATTAAAAATCCTATTTGTTAAAGGATAAAATAATTGTGGCGAATGGTAATGATACTATACACTGTATAGAAAATATATATAGTGCATCATATAAATGTTCTATATGCTGCTGTTTTTATATTATTATAAATATTATTTTTTCACCTCAGCATATTCAGCACAGATCAGTTTATTCCAAATAGCATTAGTCAGTAGCAGTAACACTTCATATATTTTATAACACTTACTTCAGGCTCACAAAAATGCAAGAATTAAAAATAATTTAAGTACCATTGTACAATCATCTGATCGATATGTATATTAAGAATTTTTTAATTAATACAATTGTCAAAAGTGAAACCGCATATGCAAATCTTAAAATCGTTGCAAATCTATATATGCAAATATATGCATATGCAAATATGTAAATCTCAAACTTGTATAACATTTATGTTAGCAACCGGGAACCCGGGTACCCATTTCTGTATTTCCTTTAATGATTTTTATATATTCTTGATAAAATATCGCGAAACTGCTCCAGATCCCGATTCCTTGAATAATTTCACGTCAACGTTCACGTTTTGTGAAACCAAATTTGTGCAAAATATTTTAAATAACAGCCTCGAACTTCGTGACCATTTTGGTTGCTAACATAAGGGTTAAAAAACAGCACACCCTTAAATTCATCGTAACTGTGGTACTCCTGTGGTCACTGCGATTGTATTGCGAGGAAAACTGAAATGGCCATGCTGTTGGCAACTGATCGGCCGCAGACGAGTCGGTACTCTCCTTTACTTGTAATTGACAGGATTGAATGCCGTATTCTAGTAAACGACCGATTCTCTCCGCCAATTCTTTCTACTCGCTCGCATACTTATTATTCGGATGCGTTGTCGGCTGCTCGTCGAGTCCCTGACGGCTCGACTGAGAGGTAATTTGGTCCCAGAAAGCTTAGCAATTACTATGTAAATCGGCTTGAGATTATTAAAGCTCGTAATGTATGCGTCTTATTTCGCGCTCGTTACCAACGAACCATCGCACCTGAGAAACCGGAGCGAGGCCACGTGCCCACCCAAACTGTTTGCTACCCACCGCTGTAATTTTCCGCTGTAATTTGTTTAGAAAGAACACGCTTTTCTTTCTGTTCCTCTCGCTGCTTCTAATCGCGAAGGCGCAATAACGAACGGACAACAAATGAATCATGCTGCGTAGGATTAAACGCACCGCTAGTCCATGCGCCTGTTAGCTTGCCCCGTTTCACGTCGTAGAGGCATGTTGTTTCCGTGTGACGCGTCCAATATCCACGATGCAAATTTTTCGAGACGAAGGTGTGAATTTTGAGCCACATTAGCGTGGCTAAATTAGTCTCTACCTTGTCGCCTGCGAAATTGTGAGCCACGTTTCGTGAGCGCTTCATCCTCCGTTTAATATTCGGGCCCGCTTTCGCTACGGTTTCGTAGAATCGATCCCCTTTTTGGACCTTCATGAAAATTCATCGATTCAAGACCAGTTCCGTGCGAAAATTCTGTCGAAACTGTTGAAGATTACATTTTGATGTAATACACCTACTATATGTATATTCTCGTCTGAATACAGTAGTATTTTGTTCATTAATCAGGTGATAGCGTGGAAATTTGCCTGCAGCCTCCGGGATTTAAAGTCATATTCGAAATACCAACGGAAGGAGTACTTTTGTTATTTTTGTTTCAAGATTTATGAAGCAAAAAAATTCTTAATCAGAAATACGTACTGGCGTCAGCAGTTGGTATTCTTCGTGTTTGTGAAAGTGTCATGCTCGATTAAAGAAACCTACTGACCTTTAAACTTAACACAATATCTTTCGACCGCTAATAAATTCTCCGAGTAACAACACCGTAAAGACACAAGTTTGCTCATATTTCTCGGCACGTATAGCCTCACGCCCAACTGTCCACGGAACTTTCGTCTATTTGTAATAATAAACGCGAGTAGAAAAATTCTTGCTTAATTTGCATCGACCAAAAGGGCTAACAGTAATCGTTAATCAACCGTTACGCGGTAATTATATCTAAGGATATACGATACGCGTTTCCAACGCAGTCCGTTCCTTTCTCAACAATCGCGTCCAACCGTGGTGCGGCGAGTATCAACCGAATGTACATATATAACTTCAACCTTCCGAGTGTGTACGTTGCATCGAGGATAATAAACGTGGCTAACAGTGGCCGTAAAAGTTTTTCCAGTCGCCTGTTTCTGTGCTATCCGGGAACGTGATTTTATACCGCGCTCGTCGTATCTGCTTTTGCACGTTTAACACTCAATCGCCATTGAAACGCGGCTCGTTCGGGTTTTCACGTTCCTTCGCGCGTACATACGTACGTGTACGTTCCGCGTTCAATGCACAACTATCACTTCCTGTCTCTGTTCCGTGAATTTCTTATTACGGAAACGGCGCGCAAACTGTTGTGTAAATTAATTGGCCTTCGAATTGCAATTCAGCTTAACTATTTTTATTAATCCGCTCCGGTTATGTGAGCTCGGGAAACTGGCTCCGGCGTCTTTTTGTCAATATCCTGTAGGAAACGTTGATTGATATTATTGTATTATCCATGAGGAAATGTACTAATCCGAACACGTTCCCATTTCGAGAGAAATACCTCGCACTCCTGCCACGTGAAATACTATTGCGTGGGAGGGTATAGTGTTTCGCGTGGAGTTTCATTTGCGAACAACAATATATTTTATGCTATTTTATTTCACGAAATAGCTAATACTCATGTGTTTAAAAGATGCTACGTCTTTTCGTCATTCTAGAGAGAATTCTCAAAGTTTTTCAGATTCTAGGGAAAACAGATAAACCAAGTTGCGCGTACGCAATTATATAAATATTGTAAAAATCTGTAAATGCAAACACTAAAGTATTCTATCAAAATTCTCCATCAAAGGCGTTTAACGTCTGCTATCTCAAATAACTTGTTTAAGCACATTTATTGGGGAATATATGCCCTCAAGATTTTCCTTCCACGCTTATCGCACGAAAGAGTTTCGAAATCGAAATTAATATCTTAATGCCGCGCAATTCGCATGCATTACCATTTGCATATCGATGAGCGGCAGTCGAGAAAGGAAATAAAATGCGGAAGTTAACGCATCGTGCGATATCGTTGCAAATGTACCTACATACAGACGTATATGTATGTTGGTGAATGTATATACTGCACGCTGTAATCTTATTCCTGTCCACGAGACGAAGGTGTTATCGAGGGTTGCGGTGAGCATTGCGCGATAAACATACGTTAAATCTAATGCAAAAGGCAACGAAGATAGTGCCAACAATTTAGTGCAGGAACATGGTCGTCGTTCTGATAAAATAAAAGCTTTAAGACAATTCGGCAAACTCGGATAGCGACGGGCAAGACGGCCAATGCCTCGAAGAAATCACGATGGTTCAATTATACGAATTTTTTACGCGCACGAAAATGTAACGAAGATTAAATTATGATTGTACATATATATATATACTTCTATCCTCAATGTAGCGAACAGGAATACGTACTTTTCCACGATGCAATCCGACTCTAGATTGCATGTCGCAATTATGTAGTAGTACAAAATATTTTAATTCTAAAAATATTACAAAACATGATTTTCACCTGTCTGCTATATCAAATCAAAGTTTCCTCTACGCTAATACAACGTTTGCCATAACTCTTGCTACCATCGCTAAAATTCAATTCGAATCGTTGAACGTACGATCGCAACTATTCACTCACAGAAATTCTTTCATCGCCAGCGTCGTTTATACAGTCCAATGAAGAGAAAGAGAAAGAAAAAAGTTGAAGAAATTATTTACTATTCTACTCGAGATATCCGCTAGTTCCACACGCGAATGCTCTTCAACTGCTTCACGCGACTCCGCGATAATCGTTAATTCATAGCCGCTACCACGTCGGCTACCGAACCACTACCACCGCCGCTCTCTGTGGAAGCCGATCTGAATCGAACGATCGCAAGCGTGGCCACGTTCAATGGCCACTGCGGACGCCATTCACAGACGCACGAATTAAAAATGCCAACGGAGCTCGAACCGGCGAAATACGAGGCCCGAACCTGTTTCTAATCCGAACGGGGAAACCTCGCTCCCTTATCTGTCTGCTGTCAGCTTCCGCGCGAGGGTCCAAGCGGCTAACGGATAAGCGAAGGCAACAGAGGATTCGAGGCAGCGCCGCGAACGATCGTAATAATAATATACAGGCGGCTGAGTAAAACGGCCATTACGCGGATAAATTTACCGGTCCCGCGGCCGTTTTATTGAGTTCCTTCCAGCCTCGCCTCGCGCCTATGTTTATGCGCCTGCACCGAGCCGCAGCAGGCTTTAATCCAGATCTTTATTGCTTCCTACAAAGCCTGCTGCGGGACAGTTGGAGTGCACGGGTCGCGCAAGATTGCTGAGGAATACGCGAGCGTCTGCGAGGAGGCCGGCAAAAGTGGTTCGGTTCTTCACCGGCTGTGTAACGGAGACGTTTGTGAAATAAAGTTTCCTTTATACGGTGTATTTATTGGTTTATTAGTACACCGTGCAGGAAAACTCGGGATTATATTGTGGCGTGAATCTTTATCTGACGAGGGGTCGGTCGGGGAGGGTGGTTGCGAGTGGTTTATGCGCGAATAAATATGTTCTGCGAGTTGGTTAGAAATACGGTTCGTAATTACGCAGTGTTTGTATTCGGTTTATTGTTCGGGGATAAAAGTGTGGAGGGGATGAACGCTGAATTGTATATAGTATTCGGAAAATGCGTTTCGAATTGAAATTGTCATTTGCGCTAAAAGTCTAAAGTACCATTCGCAAGAGCGTATTTATTTCGATTAATTCGATAATAATTTGTGACAATGCGGTTGCCATAAAAATGGAAATCGTGAATTATCGCTTCCTCTTTTCTCAAACTTGGCAACAATAAATAGCTCAAAATTATTCGTTTCAAAGGATGATGCAGTAAAATGGATAGTTTGATTCGGTATGCTTGAAAGCGTTGCAGCTGATCGTCGAGACACGTCGCGATGAGATTTAAGTCCAGGTAAAGCTCGTCGTCTTCCCTTCGCGACGCGACGGAAGGATTCGCGGGCCGCGCAGTGGTTTTCTTCGCGAAGGATATTTTTTTTTCAACGCTTGCAGCTGCCGTTGGATGACGATACGGGTGGGGAATTTATTCAAAGTGTTACCGAAGCCTTCCCTCGACATACATTTATGTTCCACGTGCATGTTCTCCGTTGAGCGCAAAAACTGAGCGACTGCCGCTTTTTCGAAACTTTCCATAGAATTGCGTTGCTTCTTCGCATTCATTTTGGCAGAGTATCGGACTAGCTTTTCTTGAAACAAAGTGTGTTTACTAGAACTGTGTAACTGTTACTGCTTGCCGACTCCTGGCGATCATAGTCCATTAAATTAGCTTTAATATTAGCCCCAGTATTTCGTTTTGAGAGCAACGTATCAATTACGTTCAGGGTAACTAAGTACACCTTAAGTACACCCTACAATTAACGCAAGATCCACGATGCTTCCCTATATCGTACCACAATTTGTAAAACAAAATCATTCTCAATCAATCCAACTCCGAGCTCGCCATTCACATTCGTTTGCATTCGCCATTTTCCTCCTTCGTTCTTAAAAAACGAGGTGAATAATCGGCGATTAAAAATTCACACCTCTACCACTATTCCATCCGTGTCAAATTATATCGTTCAACGAGCTTCCCCCAACGCAAAAAAGAGCACAAAAGAAACTTCCCCCAAAAAATGTATAAGCTCGTCCGAATGTCTCGATAACCGGTCGATCATAGTCGTCCCTTGGAAATCTGCATCGATTGTCCAGATCGTTTCCCCCAACCAGCCGACAGATTTTCGCGGAGAAAAATCCGACGACTCGGCTCGGCAGTCGAAAGGCCAGATATAAATCACTCGGTGGTATCTGAGATAATGACAGTCATGCGGCGCGCTTGTATGCGTCAGCCACGATGGCTGATATATTGTTCGGTGGCTGCCGAAGGTAGCGGTTAAAATTCTTCGCGAATGATAATCCGACTTTGACCACCGTGTAGATGCGTGCACGATTTTCAGACTATGGCGATCGCCCTTCTGCATCGTTACGGGGTAACGCGGCTTAACCAGTCATCGATCAGGGTTACACGCTTCCGGCTGGTTCTTTTCTTTTTCGTGCGTGCGCCGACTATGCGGTCGTTGAAACGACGACCGAGTAGATCGGACGCGTCCTCGTTGGTTTTGGTGAATCTGCTTATCTTTGTACGAATATTTTTATCCGTATTTGGGAAGAGGATCGAGTTATTTAGGAGATCGTTCGCCGAGATAGTTTGCTCGCTCCGTCGCAGGACAACGCACAACGTAATCGAAGATGAACGACCAGATACGACGACGGAACGACGTTAAACTATTTACACGAATCGTACGAAAATAATCCCGAGCCGTCGTTTTCGTTGGCGTGCAAATTGTGTATCATTATGAAGATTACAGGTGTCGTAACTACGTTCTCACCTGTCGTTCGATCTGTTGGAAATGAAGAGTTTTTGCGTTTTATTATATAGTAATAATAAAACGTGTACGTGACAAAACCGTGTGTCGATAAACGGGAAACGTTCTCGTACTCGTTTATCGTGAAATGTAAATCCGTTTGTACATATGTATTAGTAGGTACACCCGGACCTTGGAATATTTGATTAAAGTCCTTTTTAATTCTGCGAATTACTCTATACGCTGTTTCATGAATTCTTTTACGTATACATTCATGATCGCCGTTTGATTTTATTATTTTGTTTATCGCGATTTCTAGCCAGATACTGTAGGAAACTCTTTTACGAATTATGTAAGAAACGATCGGTACATCGTGTGGTATTGAGAAATGATGATTACATATTAGATGTTCTATTATTATCCGTGTGTGTAGCAAATCATACCTGTACAAAGTACCAGCCGAACCGATTTTCTGAAAGCGAATCCTACTTTCGGTACCAATTAAATTCTCAACGCTGTAAAACTGTACGAGGAGCGTCCGAAATAATTGAGTATTTAAATTACGGGGTTCCCTGACAAGGGTACACTTTCATAACAGAGTTTAATTAATATGTATTAATAACACGCGCATCTGTTCCCAATAAGGAAGGATCGCACGATGGGAGAGTTAGACACGGAAGCCACGTGTTTTTATTTAGAATTATACTTTGTATCACGCGAAAGCCACGGAACGACTTCGCATCCAACTGTTTATATAATTTTATAACGAATCGGGAAAGATATTTATTGAAGATTAGGATGCTAATGGGACTCTTGGATTCTTCGTTATTAAACGCGACGACGTATTATTAATATAGAGACGTATGCGCTAAAAACTTTTACTTTAATATCGCGCGTTAATGTTTCAAAATCAATAATGAAACGAGGGCCGATGGCGAACGGATACGAGAAGCAATAATCTTGAAAGAATTTACGACTTTGCGCGGTGCATCGGGACGGAGCGAAACCGATTCACAAAGGCTGAATCTTCCGAACCTTTTCTACTTATCGCGATTCCTTAAAACGTTTCTGAATTTTACGCCCGGTCATTCCCGTACGCGCGTTGTCTCCTGCTGCTCGCATACACCGTTTTACGTTTGCTTTCCTGATATTTTATTGGCATCGTTAAAGATTGATGCCGTTCTTTAGACCGTCTCAGCTGAAAATATTAATCTCGAGTGACACCTAAATCTCAGCGACAATATCGCCGTTGGCGTTAAAAACAAAAAGTTGTAAATTAAGCTCCGATTTAGGGAGGGTCCTAACTGTGCATCGATTTTATAACACAATTCCTAGTAAGCTTTGCGATTTCTTATTTTAGGGTATACACATCTTCGTTCTTCTGAACCAAGAAATAAACTGGACGCGATTAAGTCTGCTACTTTTTGAACGAATGAACAAATTTCAAATAGAATATATTTCTTTTCGAGTTCGTAAAATGCTCAGCTCGATTTGTTGCAGCAACAAACGGTAAACTCGATGCTGGAATCGCGAGCGAATGATCAATTTCATTGGAAATACGGCTAATCTACCGATGCTATAGCACGGATGCTGCAATTGGCACCAGAGTAAACACGTTCCAGTGTGCACACAGAATGGCGAATAGGCATGGCCACAACTCAGGATTCCGCGTGAATAAATTGTCCGTAACCTTATGCTGCAACACCGAGACCGGACGATATTCACCTATTACCCTTTTCCGGTGTTTCTTCCAAGACCTTACCGCGCTTCGAATACACGGGCCAAGCGGCGAGAAATTCTTTACAGCCGTTTCAGAGTTATTAACTTTCCGTTACGCGAATCGTTTATTATTTTCGATGATTCTTTTTCCAACTAGTTCGAACGCTTGTAAAGATCGATTAACGAGAGACCGTACGAATTTTTCAATTGCACCAAGGATAAATGATTTCCGTATAAAATAAATTCCTTAAATAGCTGTTACTAAATCTATTGAACAGGCAGTATTTGAAATACAACTCCGTCATCAATAATATTCGTTCCCCGTGGAAAATAATTAATGCGACACCCAATACAAGCACTATACAGTACTCTATACCGTAAGAAGTATTTCCCGAAAGTGTGATACAAAACTTACAGAGGGTGTTAGTTTTCTCCTTGGTTGTGGCGTATCCTATGTCTTAATTACAGTTACACAACCGCCAGTCTTGTCCCATTAATATTCTTCTTCCAAAACGGTGCAATGATGAAAATAATGCGTCGTTAAGCGAATTAACGCATCGAATTACTCGGCCAATTTTGGCTTCTCCGTAAGACAATTTCGACCGAAACACGCGTAATTCTTCGACGCCCATTCTACTATCCAGGAACTCATTTCCATTCTGCCCGCCATATCCCGTAATGCACCCGGTGAACCATCTACGGGAGAAAATTCCCCGATGGGGCCACGTATCGACAGGAAACGCGGTTAATGGAATCTCTAATGGTGTTCGACGTTGGATCGCGGTAGAGATCGGCATCCAGCGTTGGCCGGCAACAGATATATAGGATAGCGCGTGGTCGCATCTCAGGATCGTGCGTAGATTTTTCCTGAAACCCGTTTCGTGACCTCGTGCACGGGCCTGTATCCTACGACAATCCTGCCTACGCGCGAGCACTCCTCGACGGTCTGTGTCCCCGTTTTTCGAGAGTGGACGCTTCTTCCACCGATCGTAAAGCCGAACCGGACAGCTCGGACACCCTCGATCTCGTATCTCCCGTGCGAAACTGCGATTCGAAAGTGTTCCTTGCGACAATCGTGCTGCCGCTATTTTGAGTACTCGTTTTCACGGGAGAGGTATTTGAAGGTAGGTGTCACGATAGCTCGATCTTGGAAGTAATTTATTGGGGCAACTTTGTGTTTCAAGCAAAGTAACATTGGCAATTGTTGCATTTGCGTTTCGAACTATTTTCACGAATTAAAGGATATTTGAAAATAGCGTTGGTAGTACGCAGAATTTCTATGCAATCGTCGCGATGTGCTCGTACTTTTTTGGCGCTTTTAATTTCGATTGATCGCAATTTACGTTGAGCCGGAATTAGAGAGCCCGGGGAGAAGTTGTATCCGCAAAGTAATTTGTCGCGAGTTTTGTATGCGAAATTAACTCGTCCGATAGACGAGAAAGGAGGTAGAAATTGTAGTGGAGGATAAACCGATCGAGGACGCGCGAACCATACTCGACGTCCATTAAAACGGGGAACGGAGGATTTTATGACAGGAGTGAAATTTAGCAAGTGCAATGCAGCAAGAAAAGAATTTAGAGATAAATCAAGGTACACCGCTTTGCTTTGTTCAGTAATAGTTCCACATTGTTGCTAGGCTGTTTCTTCGTTTCTTTTTCTTTGCTTGAGAAAAATCAAGGGATACGTTGTTTGTCGAAACGACGACGCATAAACTGTTCGAATATGGTTTTTAATGTCCCATATTCAGGTATCGTTACTCCATGGAATTTTCTTAATGGACACTTAATGCAATGCTTATGTCGCCTTTATGGTGGCAATTATAACGTTGCAGTATAACGTAGTAAACGTTGACTAGCGCTTCGTAATTTTTCAAAAGCCATCTGATAGCTGCCGCGGATTATGTGCCAAGGTGTGTAAGTTACGTATACACCTGTGGAACATGACCAACAGTGTTTTAGCTTTAGGCAATACAATTTCCCCTATTTAAATAAATCTATGAAATTGCAATCAGAATATTTTAAATACAGAAAGACAATTATTCTTTAATTGAAATTCAGAGCGCTGCTTCGATGCGGCAATCTTTTCTTTCAAGGAATCACAGAAGATATGAAAACATATCCTATTGCAAAGCTCAGTCCTTATAACAGAGCTAAGCAAACAGTATCGCACCACTAATTAGAAAGAAAACATTCCTAAAACAAATTCCAAACTTCGAAGCTTCCATCCACCTCCAATAAATCTTTCGTGTTGCCACAACTACAGCTTTTCAACTTTATTCGACACTAAAGATCGCCGAAACGAGATTTCGAATCCATTGAACGCGATGATCATTGGATTCGAATCGACAGAGACATCGAAACTAGCGCCCCGGAGAAATAGAACGTACGCGCATCGGACTTCCTGGACTGTAAAGATGACGCGCTAATGGCTTCGTTTTATTACAGTACCGGATCCAGACACCTGATTTGTTGCCGTATGTCAGTGGTGAATACGTTCGCGACAGTGGAACAGGTATAACCGTGCGTAGGCGGACACTTCAACCGACAGCTGCTCTTTCACTTGCCACGTGAGAATTTAGTTTCTACGCAATGTAGTTTGAGACCCGTCCATCGGACAGGGTTATGGAGTACGCTTTAAAAGAGGATAAATGTCACTGAAACGCTGGCACACGCGCGGTGGTGTGTATTCTCAAGTTTCGTGATATGGCATGCGATATATTCGTTTTTCGTGTCGCTCGAAATGTCTGCGCTGCCGAAGCGAAATAATGTCGCGCAATTAATGCTTCCACGGTGTTATTAAGGGTTACCGACGTTAGCTTCGGTTCCCTATTCCCAACAATAAAGGTGAATCTCAATTCCAGGCGAGAAGGTGCGGTTTTGCAAGCAACACTTTCAATACTGAACCTTGACTTTTCCTAAATACTTTGAGCGACTCAGAATTTCGTGTTATTTATCAGGCGTGCCGGTTTACAGAATTTGTACTTGTTTTAAGTCTTCTGCAGTATATTGAACACGTCGTAGAGCGATTTCGCAGATGTACGTTTTTTATGCAAGACAAGGTAGCAATAGTTACGAGGAATTGATTATGGGCTTACGTGTTTTATCGTTTTTTATCACTGTCGGGGCTGATTAAAGAATATACGTCCTCATATAGACGCGCGTAACTCGAAAGTCACCGAGTGTCCAAAGATTAACTTGACTAAATTTAAAAAATCCCCCCCGTTCGAACGAGTAATTCAACAGACCACTTCTCGATAAAATCTCTCATTAAGAGATAATTTATTTCACCTTCACCCTTCACTGCACAACGAGTAAAATCACGAAATAGCAACAAATAATTACTCCGCCACGTCAACAACTTCAGAAAACTTCCACACTGTCCCACACATTATACATAGCATATCAAACCTCATCCAATCCCGTAACCAAAAAGTCGATTCAGACTTACGTCATCCCTGTCCTCGTGGAGATCGTCGTCAGCACTCTCCTCGAGGACAAAGCCCACGTCGTTGTTGTTCCTGGTGAGCGAGGGCAACTTCCTGGGTGTCAGCTCTTCGCCGTCCGTGTCTATCCTGCGTTTGCCGTCCCTGTGTTCGTTCAGCGTGGTCTCGTGGTCGTCCAACATGTCGGTGACCATCAGTTCCGACTCGACGCTCGTCGGGGACACGACATCGTCCAGCGGTGACATCGTTGTCCTGTCGGCTTCACCGGCCTCCAATACGGACATGATGAGCCACTTTTCCCGGCACAGATGCTTCCTTGGTCACGATCGCCAGATTTCGCGGACAGTCCGGTCTCGTCCTCGACGGGACACTTTGCGTCGGTTGCCAAGGGGTGGCAACGGGGCACCTCCACTCTTCAAGTGAGTACGGATCCACGTTCATAGAGGTTTCCTTTTCTATCGATTCCTTTGTTACTTTGCTTCGCGATTTGTTTCACGATTTGTTTCACCAAACAGACAATTACACGTATCAACGACCGTCTAAAACGTTCGCTCGATGAATAGTCTATCGTTAAAGGTCTTATTAAACAGATTTCGTTTAGGCGATCGAGAATCTTCCTTCCCGACACGACGCAAATGCACGGTGCTCTATTAATCACTCTACTTTCGAACCCCCTCCGTTGACATTCGATCAGAGTTATATCCGTTTGGTTACAGCTACCACTCGTTAATCACACGCGTCCATCGGGGCTTGTCCGGATATCGCGAGCCCGGTACCGTTGACGTTCGTTAGAGCAAGCAGATTCGACGAACGTCGTACGTTTCGTACGTTCGTGACGATCCCCGAAGCTCAGATTCGCGGTCGTCCTCCTCGAAGACAATGGGCTGATAAATCGCCTGTCCCCGATAACGGTGCCGCTCGCCGCTAAACAGAGTCCCGCCAGTGCGCATACATCCAATTTTCCAAACGAGCGTGACCCTCTTTTTACTCTCGGCGTCCGATCAAACCTGATCGAGCGGCGCAATCACGCCAACGCCGACGCGAACACCTGCTGGCGAGTGCTCGCGAAAAATCTTTAACTACGATACTGTACAACTTTTCTTCCTTCAAACACCGTGCTGCAGTTAAAAGGAAAAATTTGCGCTGTCCAAAATTAATCTTGCCACTTAAACAACGGCACGTATCGGGTCAGTATCGCTCGATAAAATAAAAAAATTCATGCAACCAATACATTTATACAGATATTCGTTTGCAGCGCTGTATTGAATTTTTGTTTCGTCCATTATCGACGAATTCCAGTTTCTTCCGTGTAAAATGATTCAGCCATGGTACGATCGATATTTATTCGCCAAGCAACTGGTACGAAGGTTCACGTGTGCGTGGAATCAGGCAGCTTTAAAACCAGACGTAAAACGATCCGGAGGCGTGCGTCTCTGGGAGCATTAAAGTCTCCGGCTTTCCACCGGTTCCGCTGATCGATGACGCAGGAAACTTGTATTCTTTCGAACGATCCCTCCTTCCAGGTTAATAACGCAGCTGCCTCGTTGTAATTAAATCCCGTGCAATTACACAGTTGGATGTAATTCGTGTCGAACGACGACGAAATTACACGGCGGTTCTTGCTCGGTGTCCATGGCCGTGCGACGCGAGCAGAGACTTTGCCTTTTGCAACGAAAACACTGAACGATCGATCGACGAGACGAGGGCAAGAGGAATCGATGTCGCAAGAATCAATCGAAACGAAACGAAACGATTTCGCGAGAACTGAACGCGGGCGCGTTGAACCGACGCAAAAACGCGGCTGTTCGCGAGTAGTCACGTGGCAAGCTCGTTTGTAACGCGCGTTCTTTGCCGGCTACCGTTCTCACATTCAGCTTGGCCACTCCACTCGGCCCGATTTCACCGTGGAATCGAGTCGCGAACCGCTACCGGTAATGAGATTGCACCGATCGATTCGCGAACACTTCCCGCCGGGATCGTGACTCGCGACCCTGCTGCTCGAAAGCTCGTGCACCACGATTCACCCTCGCTCATTCTAGCTCGCCTATTCATTAATCGAAACGACGATTCTATTCTGCCCTTATTGATCAACGATTCGTCCAAGTTAAGAGAAACCCGTCACTGTGAACAACGTCTTCCTTCCTCGTAGCACAACCACTGATCTATCTAGGACTCTATCTACCAAACGTCTTCCCCTCCAGCAGTCTTCGATTCATACCAAATTATTCGTCCTCCTGTCCAGGCCAGCGGCAGCGATAACAACAACAAACGGGATCCGGCCGATCGCCGCACCGAAATTCCGCGAGCCGGTCCACGGTGTTACGCAACAGGCGGATCAACGTCCACGTCGAAACATCCTCGGGCGAGAGCGTCGAGAGGATCCCTCGGGGCTGGTGGCGACGGATGTTGACGTTCCGTAGCGAAGATAGCCGCCTCGTTCGCAGTCACGTGGCCGCCGGTGTCACGTGGGGGTGGAGGGAACAAGCGTCGTACAGGGGCGAGGGCAGCCGCGGGACCAACAAGAGGGGACTCACGATCGAAGAGGATCGGTCGCGGCGAACGTGTCGCAGTTTGGGAAAAGTCACGGTGCGAAAAGCCGGTACAGGTATCGCGTAGATGCACGCGTATTGGTCGAAGGTCGACGAGGACCGAACGTGCGACACCGCGTAGCCGCGCGCGCCTCTCGAGAATGGCCTAGAGGCGAAAAGAGGAAAGGATCTCCTCGAGTGGCGCCGCCCGCGGCAGGAGGGGGCAAATCTCTCTCCTGCCTCGAGAGCAAGTGTTGGGCCCACACGATATGCCCGCTGGACCACCACCACCACCGTGCCGCGCCGTGCTCTCGACCACCACCATCTTCGTCTACCATCGCCAGCGTTACAGCTACCACGGCCGATGCCATCGGTATCACCATCACCGCAACTCCGTCCACCTTCGCGAGAGAACGCCGTCGCCGATACCAGCTGTCCTCTCCGTTCGTCTGTCTCTTCTCAACCCGTTCGCTTCCTCAGAGCTCTTCCTCGCCGGCTGACCGCCCGCTCGTTGATTCCCCTCCTTGGTCGGATAATGCAACTTGTCTCCGTTCGACTACGCAGAGACTGGACCGCTTGTCGCCTCTTTGTCTCGCTGGACGATGCTGCCGTCTCATGCAGGAGAGGCGTATCGATGATCGACGGAGAAGAGCGGCTGTGCTCTCGATTCTACGATTCCACTAGCCGCTCTTGTTTTTCGCTTCGTGCACGCGTATATACTTCTGATGCCCCGTTTTCTTTTCCGTTTTTCGAGAGGTGGCGTTAAGCGTTGGGGTTAAGCGCGTTAAGCGACGTACGAGCTTTACCCTTTGTTTGATTTGCAGTCGAGAGGCCTGGATGGGAGTTAGGTGTCCTGGTTTAGAGTGCTGTCGTTTTTTCTTTTTCTTTCGTTTGGTTGCTGCGATGATTGCACTGATGCTAAAGATGTATTGGTTTAATGAATGGGAAATATGTGAATGGTATATTATGTTATTTTATTTTCCTTCGTTTCTTATGAAGCGCTCGGTATCGATCCCCGCGAACTGCTCCGGTCAATTTTAGCAAATATAAAAATTAAACATTAGTCACGTTTCAGTATCAAATGCCGATGAAATTTTTTATGGCTTGTTAGTATCGCTTTTAAATGTGCGAATAAAGTTGAAGGTCTTTTCTATTTTTCCTGAATCACCGGCTGCGCGTTGAAATCTTACAGAGATCCTTATAATTTGTATCCGGTGCACCATCTTTGGCACCAAAAAATCTTTTCGATAAACGAGTGTCATTGTTTCATCACAAATGTGCCAAATTTTATCAACACACCCAAATTCAAATTCAGCCAATAATTCTTCTTCTTCGTTCAAATATTTCTCGTCAGATTTGCTATTATCCTTTCGTCAACTTATCCCTGCTATCAATCAGCTCTCCACTTCAGACGATATCGTCGTCTATTACGATTACTCGTGCGAATCGTTAGATCCATCTGGCGTTGCGTGTTCATGATCTTCGCTTACGTACACCTATGACAGTGGACGTCGGCCCCTCGATCCACCTTTCTGGGTCGTCACTTTAAATCGCTGCTAACCGTGTAACGATCAAGGTGTTCCTCTGACCACTCGCAACGATTCGATCGACTGGTAAATCGCGATCCACCCTTGTTTTCTATCTCTTTCCCTACAGGTTACCTTCGTTTCTTGGCTTCTCTTGCAATTAGCAACCCGTAAGTAAAGGTGCAAAGACTTTTGCTCTCCTTTCTTCGGGCTGTACCGTGGACCTTTGGCATGTTTTGGATTAATCGACAGTATATTTTCAAAGACGATCAATTGAATTGTTCTGAAAATATTGTCCGATCGTCTTATTTTAGTCTTATTTGAAGAAATAGTCTGTGCTCAGTTTAGTCAAACGCTAGAACTTCGGTGTGCAGAATATTTTAATGATTCAACTTGGAGAAAAATTCGACCGGAAAATAGTTGATTAGTTAAATTATATTTCACTAACTAAGGTTTATAGTGCAGCTTTTTACAAGTCGTTTGAACCTAATAAACACATCGTGCGTGTCCGGGAAAAACTCGTATTCGATCATTCTTTAGTCTTGGTCCCAGCGGATTCCCAATGTAATGTCAGGAATTGCAGTACGTAATTGCAGTGGCGTAGCCACTCGATCGACCGGTTTATCATTGAACGAACCAGCACGCTTAAAAATATAAATGTTACATAAAATTAGCATAATCTTTAAACATCAAACGATGCACGCCGATCGTTTCCTGTACACGTAGGATATTCTATTTTAGGACGAGAGATGCGGCGTGCTCAGATGAGACTTATAATTTCCTGAAATATCTTTCAGTAAAGTGCTTTGAATGAAAAGTCCAGTGGCACAAATTTCACAATCGTTGAATTCATAATGCAATATCGCAGTCGTCCGGAGAAATAATAAAGGAAATTCATTGTCGGTGTATCCAGTGCATCCCATACGTTTTTCGCCGTGCTCTTCGTACTTCCAAATTATCCAGAACACGTTCGAGTAATATATTACACGGTGAGAATTGAACTAATTGTCATAAACGGCTCGTAAAGACGGGTAGAGCAAATTCGTTCACTCGGATCGATTCGCGCGGCGATAAAATACGACACCGAGCTTAATTAAAACCGCGACTTTTATTCCCACTAGATCGTAACGGTTTGGTGTTCGATATTTTTTATGAATAACGCTGTCTCACGTGCGGGCAGAGAAAAAAATGTCGGCATCCTGTGACAGAATCGTGTACAGGGGAACATTCCTCCATACGTTAACCCAAATATGAGCAACGGCGAACGCGAAATGAGACGCTCATTAAGAAGGAATGTTTTGCTGGAACGGTTAGCGACGGTATATAATTTAAACTGCAATAAACTTGCTTAGAGCACTCGCTGTTGTGTTACCTCACGTTTTACCTCGCGACTTAATATTCGCGCAAAAACCAACAAACGAAACGACACTAACCGTTGCCGCGGTGGATTTATGGTGGAATAATTGAACTGTAATCGCTGGCGAATTACACGTCGATTGGTAACGATTACGTAATAAGTGGTAGTTTTCCAGAAATGTCCTTTCATGAAACATTGTTATGTTCCAAGGGTTGTCTATTACTTGCTCCAATAAAGGTATTGCGCTATTGAAAGTTTTTCGCGCAAACTATTCTACTTTTATGATCGTACAACTTTTACTGCTTTGTTTTGCACGTCGAGTTCTACGGCAGAAGTTTCGTCTAAACTTTCACTAGTAACTTACTTTCTTATGTATAGATTTTCATTTCAAGTTACGTTAGCTTGTGAATTTAAATAAGGCTAATTAACTCGGAGGATTAATTTTATTTTTATGCGCTGCCTCGAGGGATACTTTTTTTTATCATAGTACCATATGCTTCTCGATGTAGAAGTTAATAGAAGATATCAAATATTGGTGTACGTATGTCAAAATTGGTTGGTCTTTTCATTAAGGAAGTTCAAAACTTGATATTTCATTGAATGGAAATTTGAAAGAAATGTCGACTCTAAAATCCATTACTGTCTCCATACGGTCTCCGATTTAAGTTGTTCCGTTCTTATCCCAGCTTTACGAAAAAAATCCATGCTTTCGAAATGCTCACCCTTCGCCATTAGAGGGGTCGATACCAAAGTTTAACGAGCAAAAGTATTCGGGTCAGATGAATAGCAACTGGCAACAGCGGACCTTGAGTAAGAAGCTGCCAAAGGAGGCTGGACCCTCCGGCATACCAAGACAGATCACCTCTTTTTTCCCCCTTCCCCTCCTCCACTTTACGCGCACCTGTCCAGGTTGGACGGATGGTATTCTGATCTTGCTTCCTATAAAATGAACTGTCGTTTCGCCTAGTTTCTTTTCTTTCTCCAATCGAACCGTTTAGATGACTCTATTTCACACGAACCCTTCCTCCTATAGACAGTCGTACATTAAATTTTGGACACAAACAATAAGTCTTATGAAAATATAGATCGCAATAATATTTTAAATCATCGATACTGTGGAATTTCGTTTCAAGTCTTAACGAAGCGATATTAGTTGAAGAATTATCGAGATAAATGATGTCTCATAGTTCTCGACGAAGGAACATAAGTAGATTTTACTGCATAGGAATTTTATCGATCCTAATATTGATAGGAAGGTACAATTATAGCTGCGATTTATACAAACAAATCGCAAAAGAATAGTTTCTTGAAATGCTTATAAATTTATCCCCGCAGAATGTAAATAGTAAATACTATAATACTATACCTACTAATTTAATGTAAGTTTAATATCACTACTTTTCTTGTTGCACGAAAATTGATCTCCTTCAATCCACACAATAAAAAAGAATATCCTTCCTTCCCAATCCACCGGGATATTTGTTGACAAGCCTTTACTCGCTGGCACTTGTCATTCAATACAATAATTACCACGTGTATAATAAAAATACCTCACAAATTCTGTTCGTTACGAGGGAATGATCAAAGGAGCGCAGTATTAGGAGCAAGGATCAGCACGATAAAAAGAAAGAAAGAGAAAGCCATCCACGTGCGTGATTATGAGATCACTGCCGAAAACAGCATGGATCCGTGTCCAATACAACGGAGGCTTTGGGTTGAATGAATAAAAAAAGAAGAATGGTTAACGAACTCGTTCGACGCATTCCCCCTGTCAGGATACAAGGGGAGATACGTCAGGCGTGTTACAAGAACGTTGCTCGATATATCGTGACGTAAGCGGGGAAATTTCGAGGAGACGAACGCGGCACGATCGAACGCTCCTATAAAAGTGGAACGCCACACGTTTGTCGTGATTTACAATGTGCTATTCAAATAAAAATAGACTGTCGAAAGAGCTTGTTCTATAAACGAGATATATGAGCAACTAAAATCTATGGTATTTGCATATTACGACCAAGGAATACGGCGAAGCTTGAAATTAGAAACACGTCCCTCATTTACGCGTATCTGTTATGGATTACCACTTAAGTATAGTTTGCAAATATGAGAGGTATCACCTTGTCAGTATAAATTCTGCTCGGCGATCTGCGCGGATGAAGAACGTCTATACAGCGATCTATCGAATTGTAATTTAAAATCGACTGCAGTCGTAAATAAATTACAGTAGGCACAGTCGGTAATATATTCAGATCCACCCCTTTAACAAATTTCTCCCTTTGTCGCTAACCTTCTGTAAGATCACAGCAAAATTATAATGCAACGGAGTAATCGCGATTCCGAACAATCAACGACAAAATTTTGTCGCAATTAAAAACCGGAAATCCGAATCGTCGAATAAGAATATCATATTTTTCTGTTTCCCCGCTTTGTCGAACTCTCGGTTCTATAATTACCAAAATTAAATTTACACCTTCCAACAACGTCTCGAACCCCGTATAACGTGTCGCGTACCGAGGCAACCGCCTAGCGAAGAATATAAAAGGTACGTACGGTGAGAATAAACGGAACAGTATTCGCCGTTCGAGTAAACATGAATTCGCGTGCCGAACACGTTTGTCGAACGCCGGCGAAGATCCATTTTCCCGATTAGAGGAGAATTGCTCGATAATGGTGAATACGTCTTTCGGGGGTGAGGGAGCATTGACGTTCCCCGGAGAAATCTTTGAGCATATTTTCACGTCTCTTGTAAGGGTGTCTCTGCCGGATGCAGATAGCGGCGGCCGTGTCGCACAATATGTGGCCACGTATGGGAGCCACACAATGTGCCTGATGCTAAAGGCCATCCAACCTGCACGATACGACGTAATACTGGCTCGGATAATATATTGCTGTACAAATGGCACGACGTCCCCGCCTCCCTGGCCTACCTGTATCCGCTTATCTCCGCTCGATTTTCTCGCGAGCGTTCCCGTCGTTTACGTCGGCGTGTTTGCGGTGCTCGTCCTGCCATTACGGGCCACGTGAAAAATTAATTTCGTTGCGGCTTACGTATGTGCATTATAAGACGCCTATTTTCCTCTCGAGCACGCTGCGCGTTAAGGGTTGAAGGATGAAACGAGGTTGGGAGAATGCTGCAAATGCGAAGAACGGTTTCTTTTTCAAGTTGATACATATACATTCGTAAGCGCGGTGGTATAGAAAGGTTGATGCAGCGGTTGATTAGATCCCGATGGTGGACCATAGGCAGAGTTTAATAAGATAAGTGAGAGAGCTTTGGGGGATGTGTGGCGGTTAATGAGACTAGAGTGATAAAGTTTGGAAGGCATCGTTAGTATAATTTTCCAACATTGCACGTGAAGCGGTGCTATTCGTGGGGAGTTCTTGAACGTTTAACGAATTTGTAGTAGGTGAGGAGTTTAACGGCGTGGCGGTGTAATTGTTATATATCCCTTGAAAAATTATTAGCGTCACGTTTGGTGATTCAGTTACTCTGTATAACGGAGCGTACATATGTAACATCGTTGTTCTCTTCTATTTTTAGTATTCAGCTTTCCTATGCTCGATAGGAAAAATGTGACCGTCGTTATCGTATTTATGAGATCGGTATATTAAAATGTATTAAGTAAACGTTAGAGAAAGAAACTGGAGCGGCAAGAACGTCTCTAGTTGCCTCTACCTTTTTTCCTCGGTCAATAACATTTTTACTTATTAAGGTAACTTAATTAACCTACTTCTTTCTCTGTCATTCAAAAACAAGCAACAAGGACTAGGAATTCTGTGGTCGTGCGCGCATGTATGTGAACGAAAAAAAGACGGACTACATGCCATCAATCAAGTTTCTATGTTACCTCAAAGCGGGCGCACCAATACCGAAGAAAGAACTTCAGAAAATATTAATGAATCCGTATCGACGTTCTATCGAAGATTTAACGATTTCCAGCATAATACAGAATTAATGACACGTGTCTAGATTCCATTGATATCCTCGAAATAAATAAACGCCATTATTTTTTCACTTCGATACCAATGGGCGTGCCTCGTTATCTATATTCTTTTCGTTAAAATAGAAAAATTTATGACGATATGACATATTATCGCATACGACATTAAACGACACAAAAATAAATATATATTTGTACTATAAATAATTTTCTAGAACTGAAATAAATAATTATAGCCATACAGCAGTAATAAAATTATAATGATATATCTCAATATCTTTGTAATCAAGTTTTACGGTGTACCAACTTTCACTCTTCTATTCTCGCTCCAAATTCCCAAGTTCTCCCGTAATCCATTAAATATAATACTTTTCGAAAAGCTACGCAAACGGTCGTTCACTTTCTGAATCCTCCATCGAACTGGCAGGAAACAATTTAAGCGAGAAACGTAGAAATAAATGCCAACGCCGATTACCAGAAAATCACGTTGCCAATTGCGTGTCTCTGGATCGGATGTTACAATCGTAATCACGATCGCCTCGGTCCGACCATTGCTATTCCGCTTCTTATCCATAGACCAGCCAATGATAATGGCAAATAGGCGTGGCCAGCTCGAGATTTGTTATTACAATCACGTCTTCGACCACGCGATTAGACTCGAATTGCACGAGCTGCTTCTAATGCAGCCACGATTGTTGCGAAACCGAGCCTACAGGCTGGCGATTTCCTTGTAACTCATCGTTGTCGCTTTGCCTCTCCCCCGAGACTGATTTCATTCAATCGGGTTTCCGCGGTACTTTACGAAACTAGAGCGTTTTCCGATACGAAATTTTCGTTTCGCAATCGGGCAACTTTTGTAAGGTACTATAAGTTACGGTCGCAGGTACTTCTAACTTCTGTATGAATTATATTTTATATTTTTATATTTACTTAGGGTAGTTTTAATTTTTCTATCTAGCGCCTGTACATTTCTGTTATTGTTGTTACCGTTTTAATTTCCGATAAATAGCCCTCTTTGCGACTTTAATGGAGTACAAACTATCGTGGTTGGGGTCTGAAAAATTTACCACCGCTGTTGTGCCCGCGAATGAAAGTTAGACGATCTTGGTAGAGCGATAGATTCTTTGCTGCGATGAAAAATTCTCGTCGAATGAAGGTATAATATTAAAGTCCACTCGCATAATGTTCAACGAATCACAGGACTGTTCGATGGCAGTCCATGGTAATCTGTCACTCACACATTACCGGCGTAATCGTCTAATAAATTATGGATCCATTGCTTTACGATCTACGTACATTATGTAAGCCTGGAAGTGCCCAGAACGTTCGTCGTACGTGTCATTCACTATCATCGTTACTCGTCGCGACGAGTTCTCGTCTCGAAAATGATAGATACATCGCTTGACGAGCTTAAAGGACGACCCACTTTTGAAATTTTCAACGGAATCATCTTGGGTCATACAATATCTCCATAGTAAAAAGCTTTGCTCGATCGCCGCTATAAACCGCATCCAATTATTATCAGCACGATCAGGAAGAAGAATAGAAAGAAATTGGAAGACAGAAGAAGACGAAGAATATAGCAGATTACGATTGCGTCCCTATCGATGACATTAAATATTCAGAAAGTGTAAGCGTGGCCACGAAAATGAATTGTACACTAGTAAAACCGATGCAAGGACGCCATTAAATGGGCAACTTGGAAAACTGTAAACTCAGCTTCTACAAAACACTCAGTTTCCCTTTCCGCTCTCCAGTAAAGTTTCATTTTTCTCGCTACACGTGGTGCCAGAACGAAGGTATCGATATTTCTCTATTTATATTCGCGCCGCTCTGCGTACATCGTTTCCGCGTAACCACCTTCTTCTCTGTTCGCCAAGCGCAATCGCGATCTTCGCGTTCGTCGATGAGGCGACTTATGAAAATATCGACGTAGCCATAAACGGCGAAGGGGGGAAGTCCTGGCTCGCGTACGAGCCGGGGAAGGAAAAAGGGAGAAAACGAACCGCGGCACATTCGATTCTACTCGGCCATTAGGGCACACAGTATCCCCTGCCCATTCCGCGGGGCAGGTCTGCTTGCGGTTTCGCGATCGAGAAACGCTCGCGAGGTCGGCGGTGGATGTACCAGCGTCGATCAGAATCTCGTTGCCACGATATCGTATTCAACCGTGGAGTCCAGCGTTATCCTTCGTTCTTCCGTCCCCCTTTCAGCTTATTCCATTCCGCTTCGTTTCGACTCGCAAGTAATCTCGAACCGTTGCATCCGCCCGGCTAGAATGTCTCGGCCTTCCGAACGATAAATCACGCGGCTACGTCCTCCTGTATCGCGACTTCGTGATCCTGTCGGAGGAGGATGACGAGATCCGCGCCGTTATGGGAGACTCGACGGCGGTGTACGTACGATCCTCTACGGGAGATTTAGAGACGCAGCGTAGGAACGTGTGTCTTTAATAGAGCACAGGCTTGTTACGCGGTCGAGTTATGGGGTCGCGTTACGTGAGAGAGATCTGGAGTATTGGTGAGCTGCACGGGGAGATTGTAGATGGCACGGTGGGATGATTGATAAGCGATCTGCTGGCGATGCGACAAGGGGGGGGGGAGAGAAGACGTGGTTTCGTTTTTAAGGATAAAGATTGTTTTATTTGGTTTTTTCAGGTAGAGGCGGTTGTGGTTGGAAAATTTGTAGGATACGTGTGTTCTTCGAAGAGGGAAGCGTTTTAGATAACTTTGAAATAATTTTTTAGAGGAGTATCGCGTGTTTATTTTTTGGATTCAGTAGTACTGGAAGTTCAAAATATGATATTTATTTTCCTTGTTCTATGGTGTACTTCTCGTTTACCAAATTGAATGCCGTGATCCTCCATCGGTGAAGTGCATATTAGAAACGGGACGATTGAAATATTATTGCCACCAAAAATTAACAATACAAATTTTCTCTACATCGCGAGGCATCCTATATAATCCCCACTGAAAACGGTTAAAAGCACCGGTATTATCGTCCACAATTTTCACCAATCCACGAAGATCACGTGCAGTACGTGGAACAAAATCTCCGGCAGAAAATCTGAAAGTACCCACATTGTCTCGCGGAACACCTGTCCCGAACTACAATCCAACTGGGGCTCCAAGGATTTCCGGGTCACGACACTCCCGTCACGTTCCATCAACGCCACCATCTAAGAGTGCGCGTTTCGGCCGCGAAAATCGCGCTGAAACCGCGCGATACGAACCAGGATGCCGCGTGTCCGTCGCTTCGTTCCGATTTACGCGACCATCGAAAGCGAACACGTCGGAATACGTAATCCGTGCCGCTCGTCTCGCGACACGATCAGCCGAATATTGTCACAACCTGCGCGCTCCAAACGCTCCAGCCCACCTGGAGGAAACGGGCCCAAAGCGCCCAAGCCCAAAGAAGACGAGGACGAGCGTTTTTGCGCGGTGCGCGCGAAAAGCTGCGAGACGTAATTTACACGGCCGTAAAACGCGATAATACGAGCCGTGATATCTCTGTTCGTCGATGGTCTCCGGTGCTGGCCACCGTTTAACAGCCGCTTCTTTATTAACAAGCGCTGTTACCTGGGACCGGACTCTCGCCTTAATGAAACGGGCACCGTGGAAAAGTACGAACGATGCGCGCAAAAACGCGAAGAGTGTTCTGAATGAGCAGCGGCGAAGCGGTGTGTCGTAGGTACTGAAAGTTTCGAGGCGTTTTTATTTTTTGCCTCCCTTTTTTCGGAAGCGGTTTTAATTGAAAGTTTGTGCCCGCTTGTTCTGGGACTAGTAAGACATTATGCGGTACGATTAAAACGGCGCGCAATGAAATGTCCACTGCAACGAGATGAATTTTGTTTCATGTATTTGTACTGTTGGTAATATTCAACGCACTTCGAGGTATACATTTGATAGCCGCGCTATGTAAATTATGCTCGTTTCCAGAAGCTGCCACTACTTGTCACTATAGCAATGCGTGAAGAGGAAATAATGTATAGGGCCATATTTGAAGTGGGAGACGCAATTGTATCCAATGATATTGGACGGATAATTGCAACAGATTTAGATTTATTCTGCAAATTTACAATCTTCCCATTATCATTTCGGTGGTAACTAAATACATTAATCAGAGTTACCATAGGCAGTCACCATTCAGTCATGACGGTCTACTTAAATAAACGTGCATCCGTGAAAATGAGTAATAAAGTCTATCGAAGAAACCTGTCTAATCAATTTCGTTCGATCTTCTAGCTTATGGCTACACGCATGAAATCTCATTCACTGAAGTCAAACTTAAAACATCGTTTCACCCAGACGATAATTGATATTTCACTTTAATCTTCGTACTCTGCAACGGTTACACAACGATGGGGAAATTAATACGCAGAGATGTTCGATTAATAAAAATAGGAAGAATTGCCACACCCAATGGTGAAGCAACGATCATCCTTCGCAACGAGGAATACGTATACTTTCGAACACACGCGGGCAAATCTCTTGACAAATTCAACAATCGCGCCGTTTGTATCGTTCTTTGATCGCCGGCCACGAAATGAGCACGCTGACGCATCAAAGAACTCACGAGCTGCATTGATCCTTCATAACGTAATCCCGCGTGAATAACTGTGCATTGGACAAGGAGAAACTACTAGCTAGTATAGACGCACCCTATAGAAAACATGGAGCACCGTTTGTTTCTTAATAATAAAACATTTCAGCAAACGGTGTTCTTGCGTCACTGATTTTCTAATAGAGGAGAAATTGAAACGGAGATTGAGAAAAGACGTGTCGATTGAAGATTAAAAGAAAATTTCAAGCAACGTTCGAGTTATTTACAAACATTGCCTACCTGTTGCGCGTTCATTTTAGCTGTTGTAGTTAGTTTTTCGATTTAATCGATCCTTATCGATGACAGAAAGGTATATTCTTGTTAACGGACAAAAATGCTCGACTCACGATGATCTCCAGAGTCAGGCGAACGTAAGTTTCAGCGTGGTAATGTTATTGGAACGTTATAATTGTTATCGAGGTGCAGCCAGATGACGTAATTACTACCTCGACCGAATCGAAGAAGCGTCAAGCGCACGGAACCGATGGCTGATTATAGCGGAACGTAATAGACGGCTTTTAAAAGTTCATTAAGTAGCCGATTGTACGAGTGGAAATTGTCCGTGCTGAATTGGGTCAGCGGCGTTCGACAGACGGAATCGAGATTTTTCGTAGGGCCCGCGCGTGAAGCACATGCCGTGGAATTTGTTGGTGCCTTTTACGGCGCGTACAGGAATCCCAGGCGAAAACAGGAAATTATGCTCGATAAAAGGGGACGCGTGAGCCTATCCGATGTATGCACACTGCGCACGCGATGGATTTGACCGAATAATTCCATCGCGATACTTGGTAAAAGGACTTGAAAATAATCACTCCGTTTCAATTATTTATATAATTCGAGCATTATCATTTAGTCCTGTCTGAGAAACACATTTTATTTGTGGTACGTAAAATAAGTTTATCATATACTTTGGCTTTATAACATGCTCAAATTATTTCGCTGATTTGTCGATAATTATAAGCATCACCGGTTTAGAGACTTTGACTATATTGCTATATTTTATGCATCAATGAAACGAAACATATTTCAATTGCTGCATGAAATAGATTTAGGGATATCGCGTGAGTTACAAGATTAGAAAATGCATGATCCCGTCAATGAAAATGGAGAAGGTTTAGAAAATCACTTTCGACGTTACAATTTATAGTAGTCAAAGGGTTGAATGACATAAAGATCAAGTCTTCGAACTGGTAATTTCAATGGTCTATTTTAAAGAATGTTTGTTTAAGCAATTTTCAGTGCATTCAGCCTTCAACTCTAATTAAGTACGAAGCAATAATTAAAGCTAGGCTTTAGGCTAACGAGGTTTCGGGAAACATTCAGCAATTCTTAGAAGAATAATACAGGTGAAAGTGTTTTCGACCCCCAGAAACAAATTGGTGCTGCAAAGTAACTCGTCTAATAAATCACGTGCTAATCGATCCTAAACTACCAGAAGTTACGGTAAAATATACTACTTGAAATTCCATTTTCGCCTCGAAACAAAGGTAATAATGTATTAGTAGTGCGTTACTTTGAACCCAATTTACCTTTAATCAAAATTGTAAACGGAACCTTACTCGACTAAGCACTTTACCGAATAAATATTAGTAACTTAAATATACCACAAGGCCTTTCAGTTAGTCGTCTCCAATTAATAATCTATCGCGTATAATCGGAGGCTAAAGATAATCAGTATATTTTAGTTAATGACATCAACAAAACCCAGAAATGTAGAAAATACCAATAATTTGAAAGTATTCTAACGACAATTCTACATTTCTTAAACCCGTTCATCCTTCTGATTTAATACTTCCTTACATTTTCATATTGATCGTTCAACAAAGAATTCTACAATATAACACCATACAATCCCCTCAATTTAAAAATCTTCGTACGCACTTCTACAATTATCCCCCCACCGGCATAAACGACAAACACTGTTCTAAACAAAATAATTACTCGAACCCCGACATGCATATTTCACAACGCTCGAAAATTAATGGCCACGCCACGAACGTTTACACAGGTCCAACTTTTTCCACGCCCATAGATTTAATCGCCTATACATCTAAACTTTTCTAAAAATTAACTCGTTCCCAATTTCCTGCCGTAACCATTCCATTCATTCTCTCGAATACCGTCCGAAAGAAGAAAAAAAACCGAAACGAAAAGAAAAGAAGAATCGATGGCTCCGTGGCGACGCGGACAAGGGAAGGCGGAGGAACAATTCGAAAAAACGGGCTCTTTCACCTCTCATCCTCGAGCAGAGGCGAGATTCCGCTCGCGCTCCTTTGGTCCAGCCAGGTCAACGCCCCAGTGACCAACGCACCTTGTTCCTCCGTTCATAACGCGTATATACGTACGCTGCGTGTACGTGCGAACGCGCTCGCGCTCGCGCTCGCGCGCACGCGTTCGCTCGCGCGAGCAATCGTGCGCTGACATCTCGCGCGCGCTATCTAGGGCAAACGGGTTCGAGCAACGTTAGACTTTTTCCCTGTCTGCTGCTTCGAGCGGGATCGAAAAAATGTGACGAGGAGGAAAAAAACGCTGCGGCAGCTTGGAACAGCGCGGGCTCCGCTCGCCGGAAGCGACGCCGCCCAAGCTCGAGAAAGTAACCGGCTCGGGAGGGACGAGATGAACCGGAAGTGCTTCGAATCGCGAAAGCATGAGTACCAAATGGAAGGATGAATATAGTCGTCGGAAAGAGGTGCACGAATTTTTTTTTTCTCGGAATTATCGACGGAATCGATGGACAGATTGTTGATAGCGCGAATCTTGGTCAATGTTTGGCGTTGCCATGGACATTTGTATTGATTTTCTTGTTTTGTTCGTGAAGGTTTATTAGAAGTTCGGGGATAACGTTGGGTTAGTTACGAGTTTTCAGTGCAACGCGGTTAAGCGTAATGAATTTGGTGGAGTCGTAGCTTTGGACGTGCTATAATGAAAAATATTCTGTGGGTAAATGGAAGGAAATTTGATTATGCGTTTCGTATGGAGAAAAAGAATGGAGTTGAAATTGATGAAATTGGTTTACCTTCTAATTTCTCATAAATTTTTTATGCATACACACGTATCCGTGGAGATTGAGGTTTCGAAAGAATTTATTCTGGAATTGTTTTATCTACGCCACACACGACCACGTCTCTCCATCCCTTCATTTTCACCCCTATCATTTCACTTTGTGGCTACGTTCTGCACGGTAATGTCTCACATTGTACTGTCCGGTCGTGGAAATAGCGCCGGACGTTGCGAAAAAATTGAGTAAATCGGTAATTCCTGGGAAGATCGTGCGAGACGATCGTTGACGGGACGTGCGTACACACGATGGAATCTTTCCTTTGAACTGTCTTTGTCTTCGGACATTATCGAATATTATCGAACATTACAGTCATATTTCTCTCGCGTTCGAATAGTAAACCTCGAACAGAATATTTTCGAAAATTACTGCTTCACAATTATATTAAAATCGGTAGGACAGCAATTGTTTCTTCTCTTTTTCTATACATGTATAATATATACTGTAATTGGAGAATCGTGTAAATGTTTAAAAGGCTTAGTACAAACGTAGCATTAGTTTTACATTTTTCTTTCGCGATGATCGGAAACTTATGTACCTCTATAGATTCGTGAGTTCTTGTATGAATGATACGTCGTGTAGGCGCATTAGCCAATTTCGAGATTGGTCAGGCACGTAGATAATCGTTTGGGATTTACCACGTATTACCTGTGTACGACGATCAGGGGGTGGACGCGAATGACACGAATTACGTCGTTTTGTGCACCACGTGCTCCTCTGCCCTTCCAGGCTTTTAATTTCAACAATGCCGCGCTATTGCACCATTTCGTTTATCACTGATTATTCCTTCTGAACTTTTTCTATTATTACAAATGTTGTTAATTAGTTAATTAATTAAAAGAAAGGTTGAATTCATCGTTATTGTCGAACAAGCTATTCAATTATTTTGCTGCTGTAAAAATTCCGCATTAAAATCGATTTAAAATTAAGTTACGAAACAAGGTTCCCTAATTAAGATAACCTGCCGATCAACGTCAAACCTCATTCTCAACTTCATTTTTATTCGTATCGATCCACTGGCGAAGCGACTTCATCAACGCGCCTCCGTCAATTCACACGCAGATTTCATCTCAGCGATGCCCTAATTGCTTTCACGTTCTTTCTCCGTCACGGATACGTCGCGATAACTGTGCGAATGAATGATAAAGCTTCACTCGAAACGCCGCGCCGCGAGATTCTTTTGTAATGAGCCTTTTATTCGTATGGTCTGAATTGTAGCTATTTTTAAGCCATCGGTTAAAACAATTTTATAATAAGTCCAGAAGTGAAAATAAATTACTTTTCAACTATCCCCGAAATAACAACGTTAATATTGCTACACGTAAACTGATTACTTGGTCCAGAATTAATATTAAACTTCACCTCCAATAATAATAATTTTATTAAACATAGTAGAACATGTTAGTAATATTCAATACACTTCTCAACCGTATTTCATAATCGTGCTACATAAATTATACCTGTCTCAATAACTTGTCACTGCTTGTCACGATACAATACTCATAAGGACGTAATAAAATATAGTACCACATTAGAGTACACAACTGTATCATACGATATTAAATGAATAATTGCAACAGAAAACTTCCATCGAAGTAATAAATGAAGCCAAGATTTATACATCCGCAAAAATAAGTAATAAAGTGTATCATAGAAACCTGTTCATCAATCTCGATCGTTCTTCTAGCTTATAGGTACATAGTACATAGCATGAAATCGTGTGCACTCGTTGAAATCAAACTAAAATAAAAAAAAATCGCGCCAGTCAGACAATGATTAATGCATGAGGGACAATTTCGAGGATCGTGCTTAGCGGACTTTCTAACAGGCTGACACGCCACACGTGAGATATTTGATCGCGCGTATTCCTTTTGAGATCCAAGTCTGACGACAGAAGTGACAACGTGAAAAGAGATCGGGATCGTGACCACTGATGCAGGATTAATTTATCCGGCGTTGTTTTTTCTTCCTTCATTCAGATCACTCCGGTTGTGTCCGTCGAGCGCCAACAACGAAATTCATCATTTAATTTATACTGTTACTTCCTTCAATATGAAACACTGTGCTGTCTCCCTTTCGAAACTATTCGTGGCTATTTTGTTAAACATTTGGCAAACTTCTCGTTCTATTATTATTATTATTATTATTATTATTATTATTATTATATTTACGAAATGTACACGTACTTCGGAAATATTGCAAAGTTGTAAAATTCAGTGCACAGGATGCCCAGTATAAAGATTAATCTTTGTTGATGTTTGTTATTCGTTGTTGCTATTGTTTGAAATTTTTATTTAGAGACGAATAAAGTGGTACTTGGTCGAATAATTGTATAATATGCAGAAGTTTTTTAATGTATTTAAGCTTGTAGTTGCATTTGAAACCATATTCGTTAGTATGCCCACAGTTTTTCTCATTTCTGAACAATTTTAATTTCTCACGAGTTCAATATCAGAAGGTGTAATTAATTAATAAACTCTCTAAACGGCACTTGATTTTGTAGCTGTCCGTGTCTTTTCAGTTCAGCCGGCACCGAGAGCACAGAATTGCATGATACCAAATCGAAGAGGAGATCGTAAATTTTGAATCGTGAATCAAGGCACATTGATTAACTGGCCAAAAGAACCGGTCGTCAAAGGCCGTCTGGAATCATCAACGGCGAAGTCATTAATTGCAAATCAGGAATCTTTGATTACTATTAGCGCGAACTTGAAGGGTGCACGTCACTGTTACTATGCAGTTGACTATTTTATGATTTGAACTTGAACCTTTTTTTGCGCTTTAATTGTAGAAACGGGAAGATTATGGAACAAGATCTTCTTCCTATTTTTATTAACATTGTTTAATCCTACGTAGAAGAGTTATATAAAAAAATATAGCAGTTCAATTTTTACATGTATAAACCTGAGTTTATAGACTAAATAATATGGCAGTCCCTCAATTATTTTAAATGATATTACGTGAAGTGTCAATGAAGAAATTGAAATAGTTTCTTGGTAGGCCATTTTTTAATTTAGCGGGAATATATCTTTTTACAGTAAGGCAATGTATGTTGAAAGACTTTCTAGTTAATTTCATGGCTGTAATAGAATGAAACAAATCTAATCGAAATAATAAGAATAAATGAGGAATGAAACAGAACTGGTCAGAACCATACCATTCTTGGCAATATAATATCTCTTATCTTCCAGTCTCACATTCTCACTTTCACATTGGAAACAAACTGATTCCAATCTGAGCCTGTGATTGCACTTACATAAAATAATAATTATCGGGCGAACTGGAAGTGAAAGTAATTGATGTATTTACTATTAATTAAAAGTGAACTTCGTTTTGGATTATATCTCTGAGCCTCGAACAAGATGAAAACTGTTCTTCTTGTATTATTTACTTGAAGCTCCGAAGATATTATTCTGAAAATCGTGTGTTCGATGTGAATAAATCGGACGACGTTGCATAATGTAAAATTATTGTACTCAGATCAATAGAGCCGAGAAATCACCGTTTTATGTAAAAATAAAAAATAATTATATTATATGTAACGCTGAAAAGATAACTGAAAATGATGAAAATATAAATTCGGCTATCAAAAAATAAGTAATCATACTAAGGCTAAAAAAATGTTCAACGCAATATAAGGGTGAGCCCTCCAAAAAATCTACACTCGCAATTCGATCAGCAATTCCGTCAAGTTCTACATACATCTCCGACACATCTTAATCAATCAACGCAAAACGAAATCCCAAATTAATCCAATTATCATCGAAATGAAATCGCGTCGGACCCCGTGTCGTCGAAGGACGAACCGTAAGAAAATTCCTCGGCTGTCGTCGAGAAATAAAAGCCATCCGTTGAAACTCGAGCGTATCACGGAGCAACGAGAGCAAGAAGTTATTCGAACATAGCCGCGATTACGAGGCTCGATTGCTCGACGATCACGGGGTCGGCTCGTAATTACTCGACAAGATTTAATCGACATGCTCCGGGCTAATTAAAAATTCCTCGCCCCTCACGGACTCTATCAATAAAGAGATCCTATCGGGTTTAACGGTAAGAAAATGTCTTTAGCCGTTTCTTCGTTCCGCGAAAGAAAAGGCACGGCTGGTATCATCGCGTAAATCTCAAAAGCTATCCGTCACATGATATTGCCGCCGACAATCGATCGTTTCTATGGTGAGCTTGCATATTCTTGGCGAACGCGATACGATGCGACTCGCTGGACAATCCGGGACAGGCCAGCCTCGACACCTGTGCGATTGTGGTTGCATCCTTTGTGTACGTGCAACGTCGAGAGTGTACCCCGATAAGAGTTCGCTGCGATGACACGAGGTATGTCTGGATGAACATTGAATTGAAATTCGGTGGCCGCGGAAATCGGAGTTTTTAAGTACAACACTTGAACACCATATGGGAGCATTGCTGAAGAAGTGTTTAGATAATTATTCAGCCGGGTAGATGTAAGAAAAGTTTGATGTTTGATTGGAGCGAAGCTTAACCATAGGGAACAACGATTGCGGCACATAAAATTGTTGAAAAGTAAGTCGTTATTATTGAGATAAAAATCGCATTCCTATTTGTAAGTTCATATATTTATTTTGTCGAATTATTTGGTATATTGTTGTGTCAATCATGAGAATGACATAATAAATATCATGTGCAATAGCAAATTAGAATATGAGTATTTATTTATAACGAGCGTAGAGTTTGGGTGAAATAATAAATGAAATTGAAACGGAGACGAAAATAGGGGCGTGGGGAGAAATATCGTATTGGTTTCTGATTTAGTTTCGCTGGACAATTAATGAAGAATTAATTAGCTTTAATTAATTATCGTGGACGTTTTACCATATCATTGATTATTTCAAATGGAAAAAATGGCTAATTTTATGGTGCACAGACTGCGAAATGTATTTTGAAATTTATTACTAATAGTATTGCGTGGATGTATAAATTTTGTATCATTTCTTTTAATGAAAATGCATGTCTTCAGTTTTCTCTAAATGTGTATTCGCTGTGCAGTGCTTACAACAAACTTTGAATTGAATTAACGTCGATTTCTTTGAGATCAATAATACGTATTTTTCATAACTGGCGCATTCGGTTGCAGCAATACATGCTACGACCATCTACTGAGAAAATAAAGTATAAAATCCCCCGTTAATCCAAGCTCCAGCAGATATCTCGCTTACCGACTCCATTACCGGCTTCTGTGATTGTATCCGAAGAGCTTTTGTAACTAGCATTTATAGATCTCTACCATTACCTACATTCCCTGTATTATCTGTGGGGTATAGTTACAAATTCCGATGAGCGTCTTAAAAAAAGACCAACTAGAACCACGAAAGTTCCTAGATTATTCATTTTCAAACACACTCTTCTCGGAAAATTAGAAATCCGATACTTAATACAGATACCAGCAAACAATAACAGTTAACAATTTGGAAATAAAAACTGTGCACTATGCATTGCAACTTCCACCAAGACAAGTAAATGAAAATTTAAAGCTAGACCGAAAAATATTATACGCAGTTCTGAAAATATCTTCCGTCGCTAATTTTAGAACGCACGTAATATTTTCATACAATTACTGTGGCCTGTAAAGGTCGGATCGCAATTTCTCATTTATCTGACGCTCTAAACAAATTAAACCCTCCCTTCCTGTTCCAACTCACGCGAATCCACTTAATATACATATCCGCACCTTCCGCATAATAATCACTCTTTCACCACGCGAAACACTCTTCAGTCTTCCAACATCTCTGTCTTCCGAAACCGCAAAGCTCTCTTCGCGCCTTGTTCAAACAATCTTCGTCGACGGGGCACAGCGGTGGCGCAAAATAATTAGCTTCTAAACGAAAATTCATACTCCGTACGGGAACCGGTTTCGGATGCCGTCATATGTTTAGCCAACTAATTGACCAGTTGAATGAAAGAGAGAAAGAGCGAGCGATAAAGATACAAGAGGGGTTAGGAGAGAGTGATCCACCTAGCTGGCGGTAATAAATATCCACCCGTTAAAATGTAACTGATTCAGGACATTCCATAATGATCGGTTTATGTGTATGATTTAAGACCGTTCCCGTTAAGCTCCATGGAAAAAGTGACGTCCTACTGATTCGCCCCGTGGATACCGCCACCTTAATGCGCGATCGTTCCCCGATCGCAAACAAGTTCCTAGCCTGCACGGCGTTTACGACATTAAAACGGCGAATGGACCACTTAGCGTAATTACAAGCCGACATATTGGTTTAGAAAAATGCCTTTTCCCAATTACGGGACGCGAGGATAGCTTTTTTCTCTTCCCTTCATCGTTTCCTTTTTTCTTCGTTCTTTTTTCTCTCCGTACGTTCATCGACGATGGCGATTTAAACGCGCGCATTAGACGGGCAATGTTGCACGGGGGTGCCACGTTTCTGCTCGCACTGAAATTCATAGAACTTGCCAGCCACGAAGCCGGTCGCGGTAACCAGTAATTTATAGTTATTAAGCGAAATGAATGGAGTCGCCTGATCTCGTGGACAGGATTTTTGTTAAAGGTCGTTACGCGTCGCCCCTTGCGGATGATCTTAACGCGCGATCGGATCTGGATTCCGAAAGGGGTTGCTGGTAAACGACTGTACGAATACTATACAATTATTCTTCTCGCTCGACTGTTCGTTGAAAGGCTTAGATTTCGGGTATTACCTCGCTGAATGCATACAGATTACTATAACAGATCTGTGGAACAGAATGCGGAGATCGAATGTCGAACAGCATAAAAGAGGAGGAGAACTTCCTTAAGTCTTATTCGAAACAAGCAGATAGGAAATATAGCCCAGAAGTGAAAATAAAAATATCCAAAAGGACGTGAAATGCCACCCTTCGTCTCCCATATTCTCTCATCCACTAATCCCAACCCTCGATCACCCACTCCTGTACCGTCAAAGTACAGCTGGCGAGGAACAAAGCGAAGGAAGGAAAACGAAAGCATCGAGACAAAGAGGAAATAAATACAAAACAAAAAAAGAAAAAAAGGAAGGGACAAAAGAAATAAGAAAAGGAAAGAAGAAATCAACGAAAGACGTTCTCGTATACGAAGGGCCCCCATAAAATCCGGCCGGCTCGTCCCGATACGAGGCACGCACGGAATTCGCGAGCATCTTTAATGAGGCAGTTTTATACCGGCGTCGGCAACACCGAGGGGAGGTTGAGAACCCCAAGGTGGCTCGTGCTCGATGATGACCTCTGACCGCGAACGCTCGAGAGTGAGACGAGGCCATGCCTGGGCACGCGAGGCCCAAGACTTCGCCCCAAGGCACGCGCACCATTCTCTTTTCTCCTCGTTTTTTCGCCTCCTCTTTCTCCTTTCTTTTTCACCTTAACCCGCCACCCAGTTTTCTTTCTTCGTTCCTTCCCTTCCCTCCTTTTTCCCTCCGTTTCCACAGGCCTCTCCACGTAATTTTGCGCGATTGGCCAGTGTCATGCCGTGCAGAACACTGCCCATAGAAACTCCATGATCGTGGCGCGCTAAGTGGCGGACAAGGGGAGAGGCGAAACGACGCTTGTTCTGCATTTGCCTCCCCCTTGAGCGCGGATGATCTCGATCGGGATCCGTTTGGGATGCATAGAAGGGGGGTCAACGGGAACTGTTCCGATCGAATTGGACTCGGTTGCCTGTTTGGTTTCCGCGGTGAGATTGGAATATTCCGATAGGCTTCGACGTGGATAGCATCTTCGATTTGCCATGGTGTTTGGCGAAGAAATGGTGGCTGCGCGGTTGCTTGCAGCGAAGGGTTTGGACACTCGAGGAACTTGATCCCGGTTGAAGTGCAAGGGCGTTTGTTTGTCGAAGGAATCAGGAACGCCGGCGATTAAGTCGTTGCTATTTCTAGCACGTAAATGGAAATTGAATTACGCGGAGCCACTTAAATGACACCGGGTGGCAAACAAATATTTTTCAACGAAGAAACTGAGGCTTCCGCGTGGAATAATAATCCTGAATCAACTATTCGCTAAAAACTAAAACAAATCCAACAAATACAATATCCGTCGTTCATCCCCAGCTACAAGCCAACGCGATTGCACGTCGTGTCCTCTTGCACCCCAACCCTTGCGCTGCATTAAATCCCCTCCCACCTCTCCCAATTTCAATCAAAACCACTTTCCGAACCGTTAGCTGTCATCAAGAGCAGCACACTCGAACCTGCACGCGCCCAATGAAACGCACGAAATCCTCGATTAATCGCGAGACGAAAATTCATGGTCCAAGCGGAAACGCCCCGGCGCAAAAGCGAGCATCGCGGCCATCGAGCCGGACGCCGGATATCAAGGTGAAGGATACGCGCGCCAGGTATACACAGCACGGCGAACTTTCTAAGGGGGCGGTGTGAAGGGCGTAGCCCGCTAATTATAATTATACTACAGCGGTATTAGCAGCGTGAAACGCAACGTAAATTCTGGTGAAATACTCGCCGCCCCTCGGGGTCCCGGCGCAGCTCGTTTGCCAAGAAGCGGTCTGTGGCTCGCGCGCAGCACGCTTTGTTTCGAGACGCAGATCGAGCAGAGCATTGTCGTACATTACCGCGTAGATATAAATGGGTTCGTTATACGAGAAAAACGAGGGGCTGGCTAACACTTACGCGCGCGCGCGCACGCACACACGCAACCACACCACGAACGATTCGCCGCCATTCGTGCGCGTCGTTTCGTTGGTTTAATTGCGTCGCATTAATTACCGGCTAATAATTAGCGAAGAAACGCTCGGTTCCTATTCAACCATCGTTCGCCGTGCACCTTTTTTCTAGTTGCCAATTTATAACGTTTCTCGCGACGACCATGACGAATCGATTCGTTGACGGTCATCGACGATCGACGTCTCCGCGGTCCTCTGGTCTTCGGCGACGTTTCGTTCGATAGGATAAAGGGCGGGCCATTTGGTTCGCTTTACAACCACCGCAGGTTGCACGGCAATTTGAATATGATAATTACGCGTCTCGCGCGGCATTAAACGGCTTAACGCTGGATCACGGTTACGAGCGCTTCTCACAGCGCTGTTGTAAATCTCCGACAGGAGATTGTTGATCTTCTTCCTCCCGGGGGAATCTGGTGCGCCTTCCGCGGCGGCTGTTGTTTTTTCTTTTCTCTTTCACGACGATTTACCCCGAGTAACAGATGTCCAGCGAGCGTCGGACTGGTATACCGAGTCGAGGTTCTTTCGTTCTTTAGGGGACACTTAGCGTTCCGTGGAGGATACAAAATGTTCATTGAAAAGTCTGTTCAATATTTAAGCCTAGCATTATTATTCGCGATACTCGAAATATTCCTGACGCAACTGTCCAGAGATTGACGATAAATCTTGAACGTCCGAGGATCGTAATTAAAATGAAGGGAAAGTGAAGCAAACACCTCCCGCGAAGCAACCCCTAATCGGCGATTGTAATAAATCAGAATGACAGCGTCGACTCGCGACGAAAGCAACACTTCCAGAAGATGCAAACCGGCCTACAATGTCCCCCGTATCGATGATTTCAACCGCTCCGATGGTCCTACTGTTAAATAAAGCATCGAGAGAAAAATATTCGACAGCAGCCCCTACTCCCAATTCATAAATCTCCTGTGCCGTTAGCTAATTGATAATAGTGATTACAGCCGTGTGTCACTCAAAACCGCCGTGCAGCAGATTATACGTGCGCGTGTAACCGCCACGTCGTTATTTATCATCGTCGACTTAAGCTTCGGCCCGCTTCTTCTTCGGATTGAGTCGCGCCGCGAGGCGGGCGGTTTCTCCTAGTGCACTAATAACATACTGGCGACCTGATAATTAATAATGAAACCGCACGGAGGCAGCGGGGGCGGGTGGAATGCCAGGGTGAGACTGTGAGAGAGAGAGAGAGAGAGAGAGAGAGAGAGAGAGAGAGAGAGAGAGACACGAGCTCTGTTACGCTGCACCAAGCGAAGTCACGGAGTGGGTGTACCGCCTTTCCGCGTAATTGCAAGGTGCAGCTCTACGCGCGATTCGTTGGCCGGATCGAACGGCTAGAAACGGATGGAACGACTGGTGGATCGAGGCCGCCGGTGTGGGGAAATGTTTGTGAAAAAAATAATAGGGGATAGGGGGGATCTCGATGCCCGAGAATCGACGAGTCGTTGAATCGTTGGATCCAGGAGGGACGGCTCGTTGATTATTGCGTGCTTATGGTTTTTTGTGTGCTAAATTGTTGCGGATGAAATGTCCAAATTGTTAGTCGGATTAGTCCACTGGATTTGGAACCCTTAGATTATAACGAGACGAAGTTTTTAGGTAGGTGAGTACGTGTGCCCGAATGGAATATTCGTCTTGGTTCATAATTTTGTAGGTTTAGGTTTTCTGAATGAAATTGTTGGAACCAATGATGGATTATACTTTCGCTTGCTGTGTCTAGATTTTTGGAAAGCTGTATTGATATTGCGAAGGCTTCCGGTGCGTTGCGCACAAGGGTGAATTTGTAGGAGAAATGAACTCGAATTTTGAAGTTTATTCATAAGTACCTTTGGTACGCAATCTGTCGGTCTGAACTAGGACACTTCGGTAACCAACCATCATGCTGTATTTGCATAACATTGAGTTTTAAATTGACGTAGGATAAGTTACATTTGCCTGCAGAATTAACCACTGAATTTTGATAGGCTTTCTACCCTTGCAAAACCGGCCATATCAAATTCAACAACCTAATATTAATAAGTTATACTTTATGCATTTTAGATTTATGCAATCGTATGCGTATAAAAAAGTTGCTCATACATTTTTGTATTAAAGGAGATTGGTTTGGTTAGGTGACAAGTATCTATCGGTATTTTATTGTAATTACGACCATAAAATTGTAATTTTTGGGATTGAAATTTCGAATTTGCACCGAATGCAATATGTTAATACATAATATCCATTGTTAATAAAAGCAAAGGTGTGTGCAAATCTATAATACTACACGGCTGCCCGTTTTTCATCGTAATGAATGAGAATTCTGAACATTTCAGTTTAACAATGCTGCGAAGCTTTCAATTCAATGTAATTATAATACAATTTAATTAATGTTTTACTGAATCCTTCAATCAGAAACTTTGCAATCTTCCCGTCCTGCTCTAACCATTATTAATTTCGATATTTATTATCGTCAACGTTGAAAACTACCTATTTAGGAAATTCTTATCCTGGCGAGAAGTGAATTTATAAGAATGCGCAGCGTATAAACTCGCGAGAAATATATTAATGTGTCACTGGAAAGACATAATTAATTTTTCACTTATTCAAACCATCCCCCAAATTGATCTTTTTCTAAACTATAAGAATCCTTCCTTCTGTCTGTAACGAATTTATCGATGCAACAATCTTTTGTCCTACCGCGCAATAAAAATTGAACTAAAGAATGAAAAGAATATGGCACGTAAGCATGTACGAGCACGGTAGAAAATATTTTACGTGCTCACTTTCTTCTGGTTGAATCGCCTTATCTTACACCCCGTGCAACTGAATTTCTCCCTTTTGCACGCTTTACAAACAGCCACGATTTTCCTTCATTTTTCCGTCGTTTTTCCCAGCAATAACTCGGACTTCGCCTGGCGAACTAAAACGAGTCACAACAAGCAAATAAGATAATCTCCATTATAAACTTGGGGGTTAGGGTGAGTAAACGACGAGGAGTTATTTACTCGGCTCGGAAAGAGGGGAGAAAGGAAACAAAGTAATAACAACGGAATGAGAATAAGAAGGTAGTTTTGAATCCTTAGGTCGTACCGCAAACTTCTTGGTCGCGCAGTCGCGTTAAGGTCGCTTTCTATCGCGTTTATTATCCGCGGCAAATGGTTTCTGCCAACCTCGTTTCCCGTTTCTCTATTTCCGCGAATCCCGCTTTTGCTGACCGCAGGACGTTCGACTTTGTAATCTAATCGACCACCCGATTATCCGCTGTTGAACCGTCGAAAAGTTATTATTAATAAATTTCGAGCGCTTTCAGTGGCGTGATTTTTATCTGTATTATTTCTGGCACCAATTTCGTCAATATTTAAAGATTGAATACTGGTCGAAATAAATATAAATATCATACGTGCATGTTTGTTTCTCCCGTATGGTATATTGTATAAATATCTGAATCTGATTAAAAATAAATCTCTTAAATTCTAATAAATTTATCGCACGCAATTTCCACAATTCCAACGAAATCCAAAACAGTTTAAAGTGGGGAAATAATTTAACGCCAGTTCTTTTAATTATACAAAGTTAGCATTACCAGTGTATAAAACTTCAGTTCTTGGAACATCCTTAATAAATTAATATTAAAGCACTCGATCTTTCCGAGATAGTACGCGCTGACAGCAGCAAATTATTCTTAACCATCGCTATACGTCAAATACTTTTCACTGCATAATCAGTTTGCATGGAAATTTCGAAGGAAATTGGATGGTGGCACTGTACGCAAGGAATGGTAATTGCTCAACGTTGTTGCACAAGTAGAGGATATGGTATTGCACTAAATACTTCCAATGATTACTGTTATTATACCTCTTGATTGGTGGTTAGGAATCTGTTTACTGTGTCGCTAAGGCTTTCCCTTTTAATTCGCCAATGTTTTCACGGCAAGAAACTATGCTACGGTAATTCTGATGACGATTATTACTTTTTTAATAGACAACAACTATTAGCATTGAAATAGCTTCGAGAGTTCCTTCAGTTTCTGCGAGTAATTCTCCTGAATTAGGGGTAATTATTAATATTAGTGTTAATAACAATACGAATAATAATGTTATTAAAGAGTATGAAAAATTGTTATAATTCCATACACATATCATTTTTTATGCGAAAAGAGAATTAACTAACAGTAAGTGACAGCGTGTAAAGGAAAACATAACACTCAGCTTCGATTGAACGAACTTTATGCCATAAGAATTTTCATTTATCAATGTGCATCATTTGGTTTATGGTAAATTTAATCAAATAATAATATCTGACAAAAGCAACATTGTATCCTTAATTGAAGCTTTCCCTCGTGTTCCCGCTTCCTACAGCGGTTAAATTGGTCGAAATAATTATCAAGTTTGCTGGCAAATAATGACGAGCAGCTCTTGTTCCCGTTGGAAAAATCCTCTGCAGTTACCTTTTCTGAAAATGTTCAGTTTAACGGGTTCGGCGTTTCGAGATCTATTAATTTCTGTTATCCGTTTATATGAACAGATATTATTTTCACGAATTTAGAAGACTCCATTGCAACCTTTTACTTTATAAATAGTAAGTCCCATCCTGAGAATTTTATGGTGATTAGTATAATTGTGCGAGCTGTAATTTTATATTATTAAAAATATTGTTACACCTTTTGTAATACCAAGCCTCTTTAAACGCGTATACTTTGCAATTAGACACTTACATAATAGTTGCACAGTAGGATACTTTAGCAACGCGCGGCAACGACTATATAGGAATTTTAATGAAAAATTATAGAAGAATTATGGTAATATCTACGGACGCCGAATCTCTTCATCAATCATTCGGAATGACTAAATGGCAACCATTAAACACGACTTATAAGATATCTATTAATCATAAAAGTAACGAGGTATCGTTGTCAATATCTGTACTCCAATATTACACAATTTTCGTTCTGTCATACACATGTCGATTTCGACACATTTTCTACGATACTATCCCCCGTGTAATATTTTTATCTTCTTCTATATTTTTCATTCACTCGAAGTCGCGTATTTCCAAGTGTATTGAGGCGAGCGAATAATCGAGAAAAGATATGGCGTTCTCGTTCAAATTAATGCAGATCATGGTATCCCGCGGACAATGAAATCAGGAAACATGCTACGAAACCGGACAAACTTAACGTGCCGTGTCGAACGATGTACCCGCGAGATAAGTAAACAAATGAGCGAACGTGCAACCGGGAAAATAAATTTTTCGCTGATCCCCTCGAAGATACGAAAGACAGATTTAACCTCTAAAATTGTTAATTCAAAGTGTTTGCGAAGATAATAATCGACACCGTTTCGTTCTAAAAACGAAAACCAGATTATTTAAATAAATGAATCAATTGTAAATACTTAAACGAGTCGCTTAAATCCCACTTTTAATCTACGTTCATTGAAAATAATCAAGATCGTGATCTAGCCATTAACAAACAATTAGCTTCTCACCAATAAGAATGGCATAATGATTTCCTGATTGTTTTACCTAAAATATATTTCTAACAGACACACAATAATCTAATCACACAATAATCAGAGTTTAAGCATATTCCTCTAAGAATATTCTTCGTCCCTGAATTCCAGCAAATTTCACGGTGCAAAGTTTTCGCAAAGCATTTACACATTCCCAGACCGCCCACGAGATCGTCATTGACTGTCTAGAAAATTTGTTTCTTTATTTCGCGAAATCACGCGCTGATTTGTGTCACGCATCATTCACGGTGATTGCGGCAGTCGAGTTACATAAGTGCAACACACTTACCCAGGATGCACCGCAGTCACCACCTCCAAGAGTCTGAAAGGCTGGCATGCATCTGAACGTCATTCTGAGCTCTACCTCCGAAATATTATCCAAACGTTCACCGCGGTTCTCCGGTCACAACTTACCTAGAACAAGACAAAACACCTACTTAGCAATCTGATGAACATGCCCTGAGAAAAAAAATCAGATAATTTTGGCAAACGAGACCTTATTATTAGGCATCGGAATTGAAAATGAATGTGCACTTAATATTTGCTCGAAAACGTATGCCGTAAACGTTTAATATAAACCGTGCTTGTTTATGTCGAGAGGAATGATTAACAAAGATGAGGCAGGTTTTCTTATTCTACGATCGGAAGTGAGAAACAAAATTATTCTTCTTATTAATAGAACTGTCGGAAAGATTTCAAGGTAACGTTTGACAAAAATATTTATAGCGTTATAGATGTCGCGAATTACATAATTCAATATGCATATTAAACGAATCTGTCAAAATTACGGTAGCTGCAATTTCTAATGGATTGGTTCAAACTGTTTCAAAATTGCACGACGGTTTAATAAATGTTCGAAGAAGCCTCTTTCATTGCATCAATCTTGATGCTGCAATTCTTTATAGAGTGATTAGGGACGATTCACATGTTAGAAGAATGCGGATAATTACTGTTTCGCTAATGAAAGCATATTCTCCATTACATTGTGCTTCTTAGAGTTATTGATCTCTCTTGTGAAACCGCCTTCGGTAATGTTCAAGATACAAAACTAATAATCTATAAACTCTGTAGCAATAAGAACAAGGGCTTTATATAATTGGCACGTGAATGTGCTCGATTAAAAAAAAGAATTCAAACTAACTTTTATATTGCAATTAGATATTCAAAATATATCATTATCAATTTATAAATTGTATATTGACCTAGTCTATCTACTTCTTAACAGAAACATTCAAACGCATCATTTATCACGCCATATTAATTCATAATTTTTGTCAAATGTAGATGATATTTCATAGAAAAGTAATAACCCCGTAAAATGGTTATATAATAAATCTTCCATATTCTCTCACAATATAATTCTACAATTATCGTACTAATTGGCAATATCCGAGTACTGTGCCTTGTGTAAACCACGATGCCGCAACGCCTCTTGGAAACCCAATGAATTAAATATCAGAGAACAATTTTTCAAAATAGAATAAAGCTCGCGTCAGGCAGTCTCATAGTACAAACGCATCGGGGAGCAAACTTTACGCTCGAGTTAATTACAGAGTGGACGTTAATTCGTGCCGCCCGCGGTTCTTTGTCGGAAAAATTCCGTCGCGAAATCCCACAGGAAAAGCATCGAACTCGCTGGCTGCTTAAATATAGATACACGTAAGTAGATCACCGCAGGTGTTTCTTCCAAGCCTGCTTCCCTAACTCGACTTTTATTTTCCCTTCAACGTTATCTGCCTCCTTCCCCTTTGCACGCGCACGTAATTTCATGTAAAGCACGTTTCATGCAGTGATAACTCGTCTGCTTGGGTTCTGCATTCGTTCCATCGCAAAATTATTTAGAAACGACTGTTGCGGCTATTTGCTTCCGGGGTTCAAGAACGTATCTTGATTATTTTAATTTTTCTTACTTCTGGCTTGCGAGGAGCAGCGTGGGTCATGGAACTGTAATACGTAGTAATGTTTATGTTGAAAACATGTAACTCTATAAGAGTTTATTACCACTATTCGATAGTGGTAAGAACTCAATTTTTTAACTGATTGGATAACAATTTTGGGGTTGCGGTAGGATATAGTGAGCGAGTAATCGTAGGGGAATAAAGGAAATTCCATTGGCATAAAGCAGTATTTGCAAACGTTGAATTTCTCGCATTTCGCAAGATGGATTTCAGTCACGAAATCCCCCTGTATTTCGCGCGTTCAGGAATTCGAAAAATTCGACCATGGGGTTCTGTTGCGTAAGCGATTCTCCCCCCGTTGGCCAGCTCAGGCTGATTACTAGGCCGAACGGAGCGCATTCTTTCCGCCAGCGAATAAAACCACGCGAAACAGCCCGGTGGAACAGAGGGTGGAGAGGATGAGGATCCCAAAGAAGAACGAGGCGAAGCAAAAGGGGCACACGTAGATCGAAAAGAACAGAACGCGCACGAACAAGAAAAAGAGAACAAGCAATTAGAAATGTGGAAGCATTTCCTTTTTTTCTCCAACCCCCTTTTCTCTTTTCTATTATTCTCTATTCTCTTTTTGCCAAATATTTTGTTCTTCCCCGTAAACTATTCCTCGTTCTCTATTCTATTTCTCTGTTTCTCACTTATTTTCTATTTACAATCGTTGGCAAATCTTCCAGTGGCCCACTGTTATTATTGCAATGAAATTATCCATGGAAACCTTTCCATTTCCCAATCAATTGACCTGTACAATTATTTAATAATACCCCACTACCTAAGTAGACTAGGATAGTTTTTCCTTTCCAATTTGCCTCTCGTCCTTTATGCACTTCAACCAATTTCCCATTCCCATCTAACCGTACGTAACTGTCAATTTCCCCCCCCATGCTTCCGTATCAATTTTTCCCGTCCCTTCCCGGAGATCAATCCAGACCTTCCATTTCTCTCCTTCACTTTCACCATTGTACTGACTTCACTCCTAATTTTCCCGTCTCCAATCCTTCAACTTCCTCTTCCCCGACGCCAATCTTATTTCCTTCCACCTAATCACCACTGTCGGTCAGCCTCCTTCTTTTCTTCACCTTCCTATTTCTACCTCGCCGGCTCGTTCCTCACCTATGTTGGCCCTAGCCACCTATATCCCCCCAGACCTGAACCAGCCGCAGTGGAAAACGCACACGCGTTTCGATGCCGCCGCGTCGATGAATAATGGATTCGGGCGCAGCCATGCCAGCTACCCAAGCTTGAATATTCATAATACGTTTCTGTTTCTACGCCATGTGCCGCTGACACGGCCGACGCGACGCTGGTGCACGTCCAACGCGTTCCACGAGACGACCAAGCGCGAGTATCGCGCTGCAGCGATGAAACCAGCCACGCTGGACCCAGCAACGTCGGGCAATGCTAATTGGAAGCTGGTGTCCAGCAACGGAGGCACGTCGACCGATCGGTGGACAAGCCTGACGATTCTCGCGCCGTCACGGCTCTCCGTTGTTACTTTGGTTGCTTGGACAGGGAACCGTCCGTCTTCCCCTTGGCTACGAGCACCGTGCTGCTAGACCATCGTCGCTGACTGCTTGAGCATGGAGTCGGCCAGGTTGATCGTCGGATAGGAGCCGAGTGCTTCTGGGGCACTGTTGCTGGTCTGTCCAGTTGAATGGGGAATGACTGTTAAGTGACTAGGTCGAGGTGTCTGAACGTTGATTTGGTGGGTCGACTGGTGGGTGCGGTTCGAGTTTGAGAACGGATTTGATTTTTGTAGTTTTGTGAGAGAAGGAGGATGGGGACTTTAAGTAGAGTTTATATAGTAATATAGTAGTATATTATTAGTACTATAGTAGTATAGTAAATAAAAAGGTTAGTTAAGTGTGATGTATAAATATTTGAGTCTTTTGCTTCTTGAGTTTGTAATTTAGAAGTGTATTTAGAAGTATTAATATTTTTCTCACTTAAGGGGTGAAAAATGTGCAGCAATATTTTGATACCCTTTTTAATCTTAACTGCCCATTTTTGTTTAACACGAAACCATCGTGCTAAATTATGGGAAACAGTCGAGTTTTCTTACTTCGGAGGGCGAAGGTAATTTGCTTCACAATTTCCTTCTACCTTATAGACATCGAAAAAGATGTTGCTACGAAAACTAGACCCTTGTCCTGAGAAACATTCCAATAAATGATGAATCTGGAATGGAACCATTTGCGTTTCCACCGTGGAATTAGTATTACGCAATGAATTCTGAAGCAACATAGATCCCTAACGCGTGATATTGCGTCAAACGTGATTCGCTTAAATTATCGTAATTCCTGGGACGATCTAAGTATCTCCCTTGATAGATGTGCAAATCAAACTTTCACTTTATTTTCATCAGTAATCACGTATATTCAGTTTATTCGATGAAAGCACGAAACGATTACCAGTGAAATTAATAAAACGTGAAAATTAATTTCGACCACTATACTTTAGTAAACGTCAAGTTTAAAGCCTTAGTTTTCCGTAAAACAATTCTTTTAAACTGAGATTATTCGATATTTTTGTTTTCTAACTGCTAGGAGTGTGTGGAAAGGGATTAGAACAATAGAAAGGATGAAACAAAGAGAATACGTAAAATCAACGTCACAAAACGGAAGATAATATTAGCTAACTTTAAACGCCACCTCTCCTGCTATTTCAAACAAAAATTGTAAATACTCTCCTCTCGTCCAGAGTTTAAAGAAACTAGTAACATCAAGGAAAAGCTAAAACAAAAGCGCTGACACTGCGAAAGAAAAGGTTCATGCTAAGCGTCATTTCTCGAGTGCGAAGCAACTACTTCAAATTCAAGTTTGAATTTCTTCTTATAAGAACATTAGTATTCTAACCTTATTACCAAGATAGGAATTATTTTCACGATTCATTTATCCCATATTTTCCCATCACTTCCCATGAACTTACTTGGAACCTGAGTTAAATCTTTCACTTTTCTTCGTCATAGCAATTGTTTACCAAGTTTTATATGCTCAGTTAGACATTTTCTTATCTCATCTACAACAATACACTTGTTTAGAAATTGCTGCAAATTATTTGAAACTTTTGATTTTACAGCAAGTTCTCTTTGACTCTTCAAGCACACAACAATCGAATAATATTTATTTCATTATTTATCAATGTACAAGATGAAACTCTGCCAATAAATGAATACAAGCACCCATACTACATTATAATATGTTTGTACAGATCTGTTTACCTATGGAATTTCGATACAGAGAAATATCAAAAAGCTCGAAGTTCCTAAGAATTACTGCAGGAACATTCAATCAAAAGGTTCCAAGATTTGTAGCAAGTGAGATACCATGCACTCCGTCGTACAACTATATAACCAGTGAAAAAGTTTCTAATTCTCGTATGTTCCCATTGAAACGTCGAGCCAAGTATAATATAAATCGCTGCGTATCGAGAAACGATATTTCCTACCAAGAAGCGTCCCACACCTTTATACATATACAAAAATAAATTTTAAAAACAACCGTATCTGTACAAATTTCGGGACGGTTTTGTATCTACGAAACGCAGTGTACGCGCGCAAAGCGATCCATCGAATCGATTTATCCATCGGTTAACCCTTCTCCGGTGCCCGCATGCACCCGATAGCCGCCCATCCAGAGATACAGGATCTCAAACCGAGTTACACAATCGTCTGAAGGGTTGGAATAGTTTTATATACCGGCATTCAGTGGCGTTATCGTCTTTTACAAGTATCGCCGGCATCGTGGACCGAGCACCGGATGCGATGGAGCCAGTAAGGTACAATAACACGTTTCGTCCCGATTCCGTTCACCGGCGTGTCTCTGTTCGACCAATCTGGAGAACCCTCGCGATTCCGAGTATCCCGAATTCCTAGTGCGCTGTTTTCTTTCTCTTTTTTTCTTTTTTCTTTATGGTCACTAGCCGCGTCCCCGGCCATACTACTGCTAACGACGCGCCATTAAATCGAGTTAACGAGGGGAACCACGCTATTTACCGAGCTATTTCCTAGCCGGCCGATCGTTTCGCCTCGCCATCGGTAAACCGCAAAACGGCGGTGGTGCCTTTCATGGAAACGCGACCGGACAGCAGTTCCAGTGGACACTCCAGCGATAGAGATACGGTTTAAAGGCTCGTTGCGAGCAACGAGATCTCATCAACGGGGCTGCAGTTTTTCAACGGAAGGATCGCTTCACCGACTGCCAGAAAGATCTTTCCCCTATCGACCGGGGGCTTTTTGTCTCTTGAGCGAGATCGGTGCTTGGGATTTTTTTCGCTTCTTTCTTTCGCCGTGGTCGGCGGTTGAGGAGGGTCAGGAGGATTGAGTTGAGTTCGGCGGGCAGATTGTTTGGCGAGCTGATTAACTCGTTAAGTGTCCAGGCTGCACAGTAGGAATTTTCTTGGACACGGACTTTCGGGTGATCGTCCTTCGTCGTGGTTGAATTGTGGGAAGTGTAGGATACGCGAGTGGGATCACGATTGTCGATCATTCGATGTATCGGAACGATATTGTAATAAATTTTATATATTGATTAGTATAATAATAGTAGCGTTTGAATTTTTGAGTAATAAACAGGTATGTATTATGCTGCGGGTTTGAAACGTCAGTCTTTTGATATAAGATAATTTTGATATTTTGATATAACAATATCTTTCCATTTTCTTGTCGATCAATTGTATGCAAAATACGAGCTAATTTTCTGAATAGCTTCGTACAATTCTAAAATGCATACACCATTGCAATGATTATTTGCTGACAGAAAGTTGAAGACTACAAGCCTATTTAAATTGGATAGGAAAATCCATAAATTTTTCCGGGAAATATCGCTCGGTGCTCCAAATAATAAATCACTTTCTCGTTAAATAATTCCTATCAATTTGGTACTTTTTTCACAGTTTTTCCAATTCCCCCTTGCTAAAATCACGCGATACAGATTTTCGTGTTTGATTATTGATGTCCGATTACCGCATATCCCAATGTAAATTCAGGCGTGTAAATCGTTCGATTGCCACGGATTCGCGGTTGCACGTGTAACGTTTGTCCATGGCAGGTTAGTTTAAATTATTTACGCCCGCTGAACGTATTACCCATTTCGAACAATTCGCTGCTGCTCAATGAATCTGACACGTTTGCGCTCTGATGTTTCGCCCGTTCTTTACGCCGATTTACCCGTTAAGGAATGAACGGCCTCGTGCGACAAAATGAAATCGGCAAATAAAACAGTCCTTGATTTGCTCGCCAAGGAACGTCAACGGCTGATCAATAATGCAAGAATCTTCGGCTACCTTGTTAAATCGAAGTCTGAAATAAGATTCGCGGTCGTAAACGGCGTTTCATAGCTTTCAGTTAAAATTACCGGAAACCATGTTTATGGTGACGTAAAGTTATCATAAAACTCATTGAAGAACGACGCGACTTTAAACTCGCGCGGAGATAAATCCATATTTGCGATTTATTACTTCAGACTTCGCTGCCCTTTGGTAATTGGTAATTACAATGACAGTTCAGGCAGAAGCGTGTGATATAATAAGGGAACGTTGAAAAGAAGTCATCCAACCGAAGCATTGTTATCTTGAAACGATTAAACGTCCGATTAAGTTAACGCATAAAGCTGTATTATTCATTTTATTACGGCGTTGAATAAGTTGCCTTTTTTATCACCGTTTAATTAAATCCTTGTCTTATGTTAATAGTAGCAGCATTGAAGCACGCACGTGAGGACTTTAACCCCAACCACAATTTTTTAAGATCGACAATAATGTCGTAACAATTTCAACAATTTTTATCTAACATAATTTTAAAATAGTAGCGGTCAACATTAAGTCCAAATACCCCTCGAAATTTTCCAATTTTTAGTGCACCCTGTCCTCGTCGGGACGCTTTTCCCTCGGTTTTGAAATGCCAGAGACATTCGTTCAAATGGTTTAATAATCTGAGAAATATTAATTACTCAATTTTCAACGCTTTGTCCGTCTACAGCGCGATGCCGAGGGGCGCAGTCGCGTGTACATATATGACACAGCACTTGCAAAGATAACACGAACAGTGTTAAAGCGTTCCTTTTTAATTGCAGCCAAGCAATGAAAAGTCATTACTCCAATGGACGTGGCGCAATTTAAAAAATTCTTATCTCCTTGTATCCGGCTGGAAACGGTGTTCCTCGAATGTGCGTGCATATTAAACGTGGAAAAACAACGGTGGTGCACATCTCATCGTTAAACGTGCTGCACATTCCGGCCTGCTCAGAGATTCCGTATAGTTACAATTTGATGCCACTAACCATGTTAATCTTTCCCTGCACGCGTATCCTATGCTTCTAGCATTTGCTTTTGTTTGCCCTGTGCTTCGTGTTTTCCATCTCACGGTGAACAACTTCGAATTTGTAATGAGCCAACTCGCGGCATAAATCGTTCAACGAAACAAGAGATGAGAGAGAAACGGATATTCATTTTGCTTGGAAAACTTGGATACCTTCCGACAATACGAAAGTCATTAATGGACGTAGATTTTTCAATCCTCTGCAATTACTATTGAAATTGGCCATTCATTTCTGGTAGGCAGTGCTCAGGTGTACGCATAATTTGTTACGGTATTGTTTATAAACCGTTCGGGAGAACGATACTGTGTTTGAAAAGTATCGCACAACTATTACAATAGGAAAAAGAATTTATATATTATTTAGAAGGAAACTTGTGTACGCAGAAAAGTAAGTTTACATCGCTTGGATACTGCCCCCAACGCTTCGCGACAATTTATGACAAATAATTGCCAAAGTGTGCTTTATAATATACCGTAATCACACAGCACAGACTATTATCACTAAAACCATAAAAATGTTCGAACGCATCGAACACCAGTGCACGTATTAATTAAAACCCACCGGCCACCCTACAACAACCACAACGTAACGTATCTCATTCAATAAAACACCTTACTTAAATCGGCATCTCGAACCGAGAACATCCACAGACCCGTAGCCGAACTTCACCAAGTTCAAACCAAATTACACTTACTCAAACAATCCTGCCGGTTCGACCGACGGCTCCCAGCTTCCGTTCCCCGCAATTCACCGCCAAACAACCCCGACACCTCTCATTAATCCCGCGCAATAAAACGTCGAAGAGCACCGTGCCTTCGATGGACCATAATTTAAAGATGGCCAAGACGTCTTGGCCACGACGGAGACGCGTACGCACGATTCTCAATCGCGACTCGATAGAAAACGAATCGACATTTCTCGCCGGGACGTGCTCCCTTTTTCACTTCATAAGAATTCCAAGCACGACGGGCAACGACTAGCGAATAATCGCGCGGCGGTCCAGCACGGGCAAGCAGGCAACGGGGTAATCACGAACCGGGCCAGGAATCAAATCTACATTGGTCCCTCGATAATGGCCGGCGAAGGAGAAGCGACGGGAAGAAGGATGAAGAAAAAAAGAAAAGGGGGGGGGGGAGGGCGAGCACAAGATTCGAAATTGCTCGGCCAGTTCGGCTCGGCCTTAAAGAGCGAACGCGCAACATTCCGATCCATTACAATTACCGAATAATGCCAATGTTGGCCCACATTCGGGCGAAAGGAACCTGAAATTAGGTTGATTAGAGGCTACCGTTCGTAAGGATCGCCACTACCGGAATTTAACCAGTTATTATATAGATAGCAAGTGGGAGGAAAGGGTTGGGGGGATGTATCGTTGCGTTGCACGGCAGAAACGGAGCATGGCCAGGATTGGTTCGACGCGGGTTTACGGGACACAACGGTGCACTATCGCGAAACTTTGTTACGGCCCGATAATTGGAACGCACGGCAAAAGTATTACTTTCTCCCACCCGCGTGAAATTGCCTGGCCGCGTAATTGAAACATTCTGGATCCATGGAGCGACGAGTTACGTGGGTTTGTTGGAAGTATGCGCGCAGTGGCCGGGTGTGATTGGTGTTATTTTGGTTTTGTTGCGTCGTACGCGGAGCGTTTGGATAGTTTACAGTTTACGGAAGTGCACGTGTTTTTGGGGGGCGACGTTGTACTCCCGAGGGAGCTTGCAAGCGTCAAGCAAAGGAATAAATTAGAAAGAGCTTCGGGTGGCAAATGTTTTCAAGGTCGAGATATTTATTTTCGTGGGAGCAATTTGATTTTAGTGCCATCTTATTTGCTTCTGTCGAATGTGTGATATTTGATCCTTTTGCTGGGACTTTTTAAACTTTTAGTTTCAACTGGTCTCCTAATTGTCCAATATTTATTATTAATATTGTAACACTTTGGAACAACCACTGACAAATTAATAAGGTCTGGCACTTCGACCAGAAATATTATACTTCGTAATTGTATTTTCACTATTATTTATTTCTCGTCACCTCGTTTCCTTAGAGGACTAGAAAATTACGCAATACGTTAACACATCGTTTGGCGTGCGTCTGTTAATCTCTTAAAGAACATTTCTACTTTGTCGAACGTGCTGCGACAACGACTCTAATATCTCAACGTTTCACCGTAATTTACCTGCCATCCAATTTACCAATTCTAGTTGTTAATACGCTGTCGCTGTTTCTATTATTAACCAGCGTTTCGACTTCGATTCGTCGGGTGCCGACGTTTGGATTTATGGTGTTCGTTCCACATCAACCGAACGTTTTATGGTCCTACGCGAATTAGCTGTCCTTAATTCCCTTTACCGTGAAATGCTCATCACCCGACGTCATGAATAATACCGACTTCTTGTCGCGCTTTAAAATATTCGCGAACGGCAATCTTCGTTCGGCGTTCACGCGTTCAAATTGCTATTATACCTGCGTTACGCAGCGGCGACAGAGCGCAAGAACGCGTGAGAAAAATCTCGCGGTGGAGGGAACAGAGGGAAAGGCAAATTCTCTGCGCGGGTAAAATGAAAGTCGTTAAAATGAGTTACTAGAAGCACGATAATCGCACGTTTCTTGTCCCTTAGCGACCGATTAACCTGTTTCCCGAGGTAAATGACAGATTGCGCAATTTTGTCAAAATTGTAGGTACGCGTCGGTGCACAGGTGATGGAGCGCACGATTAGCTGACAATCATGGAACACGCTCGCGTTTAATAATTAAGCGGTGTGCGTGCGTATTATCTGATCGTAAGAGTCGCGGCCCGTAAAATTTATACCTTTTTCACCTCCCACGTGAAACTTTGTCTACGCTTGTAATACTAATTGCACAGTGCAGGCAAATGCGATCTACCTCGCTGCGAAATTGCAAATTTCTTGAATAGATTTTCATTTGCATCCTGCGCTCTGGCAGGGCCCTTTTGGAAGTAAATGATCTTTTTTTAACACAACGTTGTTGTATTAACAATACTATTGACTTGGATGTTAATATTTCTTTTCGTTACAAGCTAATGTCAGTTGATTTCGGTTTTCATTGACTTGTTTTCTTCGGTGAGAGTTGTCCACGGAATATGTTAATACTCTTTCGAATTGGAGTGCCGAAGATATGCTGGTACAGTTTATTACGAGGACATGAGTTATATCCAGAAACATGATTGACTGCCGGTTATTAATCATAGAGAAAACGATTTATGGAAGTAATTCTTCAATCAAGAAATGCCTGGCTGTATTTTTTGGAGACCAGTTAGTTTTATTTATCACCTTGCACTAAAATAGAAACACTTTAGATTTATGGCCGGCCTTCTAGTATTTACGCAACCGGTTTAAAAAATATATGCTTCGTTCGTTTATACACGTGTATTGTACTGCGAGCTTGCATACAAATTACCTTGAATCGCAGCAATAAAAATATACCGCAACATTCTTTCGAAAGTAAGAGTGACGACTCGAAATTAGCAAGCTATAATTTACAATTTCATAAAGATCAATCCTCGATACAGAATAATTTCTAGTAGATCTCCCGTAAATGATCTAGCACCCCTGTAACAGTAGCGATCATTCACGACAATCCGAAATCCTCAGATCCAATATTAATGTTCCAATTTTCACGCGTTTCTAATTACCTATTGCCGCTTCCCCATAATTCCATACCGACTGATTCGAACAACATTAATCACTTGCTGCAATAAACGGAATCTTATTTGCCGCGGGTCGAAATAAAGATCGACGCGTCCGTTGTATGTTCACCCGTGCCGCGACATTTCTTCCTCGAAATCGCGACCCATTAATGAATCGCGGTGTAATTTAATTAAGGCCAATACGTTTACAGCGTTTGCGTGAATTACGATTTAACGGATGATAAATCGTCCCCTTTAATGGCTACCATCCCCGAGCAATTATTATCTTGGCAGATAGGCTGCCTTCGAGAAATGCCCATCTGCCCACGCGGATGACAACGCGCGATCGGAAACACGTTTGCAGGAATAGGCACCCATTAAGTTGGTATGAAAAGTATCCATGTCGTAACAGTCGCGGGTATGCGTCGTTAGTTGGCCAGACACGGTATTTTCATGGATTCTACTGACATTTCGTTTTCTATATTTTTCTGCGAATTTCTTATATCCACTTGCAGCGGCAAGAATTCTTCTGCTAACAATATTTAACTATCACGTCTATAAAAGATACGAAATTATGCATTTTAATAATAGGGGCAATATTATGTAACATTCGAGTCGTCAATTGTTACAAATTATGAAGCAAATGTTGACTAAAATTTCCGGCAATAATTAAAAATCTGTCTGCACGCAACGAAATTTGTACGACGCGCAGAAATTTAAGAATATTCAAAATTACCGTTTCGCGCAACCTGCAATTTCCATTCCCAATATATATTTGCCCAAGTGTATAGATACTATTGAATACGAAATATTATGTCTCTCTATATTAAAATCAAACATTCCGCCGTTCAAATAAAACTTATCAAACGAAAACCGCTTTCTATTAACCGATGCGAAATACACCAATTGTTTATAACGGCAAAAAGGATCTTCCCCGCTGCAACGCATATGACACAAGTATAAGGCCGTTCCAACCAGTTAACTAACTTTACCATCGACGATGGTCTAATTCAATTATTTATACACTCGGGCCGGCGTTCGGGAGAAAAAAAATCACTGAAGTGCTCGTTGAAGGTACAAAGACGCGTGGAAATAATTCGAGAATGCTCGTCCAGGCACCGTGCATGCGGTTCGACGAGCGTTTCCGCCCACGCGGCTATGACGAGTTCCCCGCGAATTCTTTAATACCGAAATAGGCTTGAAACCGTTTCGTTTCAGAGGTTAACCAGAGGTCCTTCGAGTACTTGTCTGGCAGTTCCGCCGTCTGAATGGCTAGTTAGCGCGAAGATTGGTTTTCTTCGCATTATTGGTCCCTTCTTCGGCCGGGCGTTATTGGGATCACCCAAACACACGGCAGTAAAATCAGCTAAGCTGGCGGTTATTTATTGCTCGCGGTGGCACAGGTGAAAGAAACAGACCTCACTCACCTCCCTTGCCATTCGGTTTCCCTTTCCTCCGCTTTCGTCCCTTGCACCCTTTTGTTTCTCTACCTTTTTAATTATATCCATTCCGCGCGATCGAAGCGGCTTCGGATATACAAATGTTCCGTACGCGAGGTCGTGGTTGGGTCGCGTACCAAAATTACCCGGTTATGTTTTATCAAAATGTCTTGCAAGTACCGAAAGCGAGGAACGAACGTGACGTTTATCGAAACGTTAATCCTTGACAAATTTATGTTATCCTATGTAATTTTATGAATTGGAAGCCGAAATCCTTTTCTGAACTCTTGCGCAGAAATATTTAAATGTCTCGTACTGAAATACTACGACCGTTTGTCATACTCGAACGTCTGAAGTAAAACAGAGTACAAACCCTCCTATAACAGAGTAAGTAGATTCCTAGAAAATGCCGTGTTATGCGAAACCGTCTTATAGGGGGGAGGGGGGGTTACCTGTACCTATTTCATTTCACCCTTATTTTGTCACGCATGGGGGCTAAAATGGTTCGGGCGAAGATACCAAAATTTGCAACTGCGTGTATTGTAAAATAGAGTCGTTTTCTCTCTTTAGAATACCATGTTATTTACTACTGTTTCTACCGTGAAGTTTCGACATGGATGATATTCAGAAGAATCTCATCGCAACGTGGCGCGGTTAGAAAATTCGCGCCGCCAACAAAAGTCGGTGAGAAACGAAGGTGAAGAACGGTTGATTGAAACGTCAGCGAACAGGAGTTATGTTCCAACGATATGTTGCGGTATACGTTGTACCCTCAACCCTTATGCAGCACGTGCTGTATACCTTGCTCCGATTGCGGTGTCTCCTTTGCAACAAATTTCTGACGAGACGCTGCAGAAACCGAGACTCGATTGCAGCATACATAAAGCAACCCCGTCGTGAAACTAACCGTACCGTCTGCGTCCGTTCGATATTTACTAGCACCGCTTCAATAAATTTTCAGGCATTACATGCGCTGATCCAGATTCCAATGCCTTTTACGAGCTCAGGTTAGAAACGTTTTACTTCTGTTGCATGCAATAAACGCACTATTAACGCCGACAATGTTGTTCAGAGATGCGTTGTATTTTAAAGAATGTAGATACAATTTTGGTCATTATAATTATTATAATAGGTACTGCCAATAAACATGTAAAATAAGAGTGGGCAAATCGAGTTCAAGCTAAATACTTTGCAAGAGGACAATCAATCTACAATCGTCTCTATGTACGTAGAAGAGATATAAATGTAACTAAGCCTACGCATAGGTACACGAATATATTAAACCCGTCGTTAACTTTAAAAGAAAAGATTCATATTCTATCACGCGATTGCCCTACAATTTGTTCAACTCTAAATTAAAGTATTCAGCAGAGCGGAAATCCCAAATCAAAGATGCCCATCTTTACATACTTTTCGGAGGTCAACAATCACTAATTACTAGCACAGTTCTCATTCGTGCTAGGATTTTCTTCTCATGCGAGATAGCGTGCGCCGGCCAACTAATGTACGTAACAGTAGATCGTAAACCACTGAAGGCGTTAACAGCAAGAACAGAATTGTTAGAATGGGTTCTACTTCTCCGCCCAGCCAAGCGACGATTAACAGCCTAATAACTGTTCATACTCTCGGCGTTGGCCGCCAATTTCGCCGCCGTGAACGGCGATTTTTTTCGCGTTACGTTCCGTTTCTTTCGATACGGAGTTCACAATGCAATTAACGCCATCCATCATTACGGTTATCATTACCGGCTGCCTTATTGCAATTATCTTTACCCGCTCCCTAGGAATCGTTGTCGTGCTCACGTAATTACATCGCTCTGCCGCTATTTCTCCTTTTTCTCTATTTATGGTACGGCCAGCTCGAGCACGTCAATTACGAAATTCACCGCAGTGCAGATGCACGAAAAATTTGTCGAGTGTGACGCGAAATAAAAGGAGGGATCGTAATTGCAGATATTGAAATTATATTGCATTCGCAATGTTGGTTAACTGTGTCCGCGGATGAGAAATGCGTGAATTCAAGTTCGATTTTAGTAATCCGTGGCATAATCGTTGATAGCTTGAAGAGTCTTGATTGAACGTGAGAATATCGCGGAATTCGTGGCTGTAGGAAGTGTAGACTCTCGCTTGTAAATAGAGAACACGACGGAAGAATGATATTTTTAATTATTGGAAGTAGAGGATATATAATTTCGAATAAAAATTAATTTTTCTAAGTACAGTGAAATAAATATAGATTCTGATTAACAAAGTTCCGAAAATATATATTTTAAATAATGCCATATTCAGGCCCTGCAAAATTGTAGGTTGTAAAAAGAGCGTGAAAACTAATTCAGGGTTTGTAGACGCTGGTTAAAATTCATGTTCATTCACGCTCGATTATTTTCTGAAACAAATTGTATTGCTGACTGAAAATAGGATTTATCAAATGTCTGATAAAAGCCCGTTCTATACAATTAAATTGCAAACTCAATCAAAGCTTGGAGAATCGGTCCATAGGCTAAATGAAATTTCAGCGAAAATCCTATAATTACCAAACAGACTAAATGGCCCGAAAGAATAATATCAGTTGTTCTCTTTGCATTTTCGCTTTAAATTATAATTATATGCTTAAGTAGGCACGAATACAATAATCATCTGCACAAAATCGAATGAATGAAAATATCAAATTGATTGCCGCAAAAGTATTTCGCCTCCAGGGAAGCGCCAGACGTCTCAACTCTCATAAACCGGACTTCTTTATAAATAATTCTCTGCAAATGAATATGAATATACAGGGGGTCCGAGGGTCTTCTAGACCCGCGTTGTCAGCGTATCCTGTCCACGAAAATAATAAAAAAATATTCTGCGAAAGTCGACCAATAAGTCTTCGTTACAAAGTTATAACGTAAATCGAAAAATCGTCTGCACAATCTAAATGAAACATTCGTAGCCGTGGAGTTGCAACTAACGACAGACCACGATTACTATGCAGTAATACCTACGGCAGACCACTGAGGCAATGCTCAGGTACATTTATGAAAAATATAGCGCTATGAGTAACGCGACATCAGTGTTCCACAAGGTTAAAAGGGTTTTCGACAAGCCCGTAAGAAAATCCAAGTGCTCCCTCCGTTCCACCGGGGATACGAGCGTTCGCGTGGCAAACGAAGGAGCTACCAACGGGGGATGAAACTCGCGCCGGTATAGTTCACGCTTGTAAAATACGCGCGAGCCATCAGGCGCGCGACCATTCAGGCCGCGCAATAGAGGCACCACCGTCAAGAATGATTCCATTGTGGCAAGATTTTACGAGTCGCTGTTAAAGCCTGTCATTACAGGCCGGTCTTGCTTTGCACGACGCCCCAACGCAACAAATTCCCGATGATTTACCGCTCAATTTTATGAACTTATATTCCATAAGACTGACGTATCTATTTCACTTAAACGCGTCCCCGGGGCGCATGACGAATCGGCGAACTCGTAACGCCATCGCGCCGGCATATTACCCGCGGCCAGGTGTACACGTTTCAGATACGGGCAGATAGTAGGAAATGAATGGATCGGACGTTGTTCGCGGTGTTCCTCGTAATTGTCAAACGATACGGAGCCTCGAAGTCACGACTTTGATCGAAGAGTCACGAGTCGCGCTTTGAATTTACACGACGCAAAGGGAACGATTATTGGCGATCGCAATGGCGACCGAAGGTATACAGCGTTTCGTCGGCGAATTTGTATCGCGGAGGGGAGCTTGTAATCGTGATCGACTAAAGGGTGCTCTGCTTTTTCTTCTTCTTTGGTGCGAAAACGTTTGAAGTTGCGACGAAGCGTTTAGAAATTCAGTATTGAAGCTGAATGTTTTCGGGGGAGCAAGGAGATTGAGAAACGGAGGAAAGATAAGGAGGTGAAAATAAGCATTTTTCTGTAACAGACACTTGTGGGAGTGTTCGTCAAAGTTTTAGGTGATATTATTTCTGCGCTTTGCAGGGAAAGATTTCATGTTTTTGCTACTTGTCGAGTGTCGAAGATTTGTTCGATATAATAGTTTCAGATACTGTCGCTTATTAAGTAACAAATATCGTGGTCGTAATTGAATTTTCCTCCTGAACACCGTAAGCATACCCCGTTTCATAGTCAGCTAATTTGTATTTATAAGGTTTACGTTGAGCATCGATTTGCAGAAGAGATCAATTCAAAGTAACCAACATTTTCTGCGAATGAACGTATAATTAAAGTGGCACGATTTCTATGAGTGACTCTACGTTTCCATACATAATGATAGCTTGCTGTGCGATTTCCGTTCACCGATTTCTCGATGAACACACGTCTCCCAGAAAGATGGATCATGAATTAAACAAATTTTTTATTGCGTACCTCAAACCTCGTTATTTAGCGACGCAACGTGCCAAGGGTATCAGGTACTTGAAGAAGATTATTTAAAAACTGTTTAGCACCAACTGGTGCAAATATATGGAGAAGTCTGTTCAATATTTACGAAGGGGTGAGTAAGGCATAACGAAACATTTAACTTTGGATTGTGATAACGAAAAACCAGGAGGCAAAAGAGGAATGGGACTTCAATGCGAGTTTTAAATCGACCTTTGACTACAAAAGAATCGTACATTTTGCGAACGAATGTATTATGCTACGATGGAAAAATCTGTTGAAAGACGCCCGCGTGAAGCAATGCAAAAATTAAAAACTAATTTCCTACATAACGGTACTTTGCAATTCAGTTTCTTGAAGGAGCATGAAATACGTCTCATGGATAAACATTATCGCTCGGCACCTAACTTATCGAAGACGGCTCGGGCATTTATTTATCTTCGAACGTTAGAAAGTTTAGTCACGTTCTAAGGTGTGTCCTTAAAGGATATACAGGAATTCAACCACCGCTGTCAGGCGATTCTGAGGTTTGAGAAAGTACTAATATCGGATAAAGCGATATCGGTTATGCGCCGACAAAACGGAAATTCCCTCCACGTCATTCAAAACGAATCTGCTTGTTCGTGTTGCAAACACGCGAATAATAAAAAGCACGACGCATTTAGACAAACGCGAGGATCGTTCTCTACGAATCTCGTATCTCGAAACCTTTCCCATCGGAACTTCCAGCAATGGAGAATTTAATATCTCGATTAAAATGAACGTATAGTAGCGCGTTGGCTTTAAGTACATTCGCAAATGCACTCGTTCCTTCCGTAATGCGGTTTAACTACGAAAATATTCTATGGTAGAATTTGTTACTTTTCCAAGGAAGCAGTTCGCAGCGACGCGCGCCGAGATTTTCAGTCGTTGCGTAAAATAATAATTCGAAGTCCCTTTAGTTTTTTCGAAAAAGTACTCACTGTCTCTACATAAATACTAATATATAAATAATAATACAAGAATAGTTGCGGCACGGCCGGTACAAGTATAGAGTCGAAATTATAACAACAATTTAATCCCACACGGTTTCCGCGTGTTCCCAATAACAACATAGCTTCAACACTGATTAATGCAATGCAGCAAACCGAATCAGCCTCAACTAATACCAGCCCCCCCCCCCCCCCCCCACGCTGGCTTCCTCGCGAAAGTAGCAAACCCACCACCGAATGTATCTTGAAAAGAGTTTACCATTTGATGCATCCTCGCGGTGTTGTAGTAGTCTAGATTCGGCATCCGGATTCCCGTGATAACAAACTCGGATCGTGCGAATAGGGGAACACTTCCCGGGGAAGACGATGCAGTCTTATCGTTTCTTAACAATCGATTTACTCGTGTCTCGCGATCATCGCACTCGACGAAGCCACAAACTGCGCGCACCACTGAAACCGTACGATCCAACGCTCTCCAACTGACTGTCCCGTGCAAACGTTCGAACAGATCAGGCCCTTCTTGCTCGAATCCTCGTTTCCACCTTTGCGCGTCATCAAGCGTCGTCGACGCGACACGACTTTTCGCTAGTCCACCCGAGGTTCACGCGCGGTTCGCCGCCAACGATTCGCAGGGGGAAATCTCGGTGTCGCGGGGGTGAACGATAACGGGGTCGCGGGGAACACTTGTACGCGACACACGCGTGCACAGGTCACCGTAAATTCGCGTACTTTCACGGGCCAGCCGCGTGTTTGCAAAAGCCGGCTACCTGTCTCTGCGGTACGCGGGCCCGTTTCCAGCGAGACGGTGACGAGGTGGGACCGATCCAACGGAGGAACGAAGAGGCGGACAAGGGTGCGAACAGGACGGTGAAGAAACGGGGGATAAGAGAAAGGGATCGACGGAATAACGAGATATATCGAGGCACAGCGGCGCACGGTGGATATTGTTTTCCGATATCTCGACTTTTGTGTATGGGTATTCGCCTTAAACCGTCGTACACGCAGGAGGACTCGAGGGTTACTGCGCCCGCGGGGCCTTAGCTACCAGATAGACGCGGCGCAGAAACGGTTCGGGGTGGGAACTGGGACGGGCCTTGAGGCCCGATTCGTTTGGAAACGATCGTCCATTGGTCGAGGGGCCCAGGTATGGGCCCAATCCCCGTTTCCTCTTTGCCGATCGCCAGGTGAACGTGGGACGCCCAGCTCGCGTCGGATTGGTTAGGGTCTGCCAGGTTGCACGAGCTAGCCGTTCTCTCTTCGCCGTGATGCGGATAAACCCCCGGATAATGTCGTGGCGATTTTATTTCTTGAATAAAGGACGAGTGTTTATCTCATACTCCTATGCCTCCCTCTTTGCTAAAGGGCCCCGCGATTCTGCGGTTCGATATGGGCGCGGGACTTGGAAGACGCGGTACGAAAGGGATATTAAGTCCGCTTGGATTCCAGCTAAGTCCCATCGAAATGGTTTTGTGCTGAGCCGCTGCTTCGGCGAGGTGTGAAGTGAATTATTGCTCGACTGTGCTTCGGAGTTGTATTTAGATGGGTTACAGTGGCGCGGAATTTTGTTGCTTGTTTTTTTTTTTGGTGGAAATAGAAAAGGGTTGGAGGGCTTCGTTTTTTTATGTAATGCTACGCTGCTGTGGAAATTTCGACTATTCCTTGCGAATCGATTGAATATTCAGTTAAAATATGGAGCAATGATATCCACTGTAAAACGAAACGCATTTTAATTGTCCGCTTATCAAAATTAAAGTATCAGAGAGCGAAGAAGAACAAGGAGTTAGGGATTATTTCACAAATTGTGCACAATTTAGTAGATTGAAATATTATCAATTTCTATTAACAGTACAAAAATATTATAATCAGTAACTGAACTACCGAAAGGAGATTTAATAGATCTATCTTCAATACAGCTTCCATGTTAAATAGAATAATAGATATCAATCAAAAGACTGCAAACGACGAATATAACGTAGGCTTATCAGGAAATACATTTGATCGGGGGCAGCTACAAATTAATCTGTTTTCTTTTGCGCGAATAAATCAATCAATATTAATGTGAACCTTAAAGTAGATTCAGAAAACCTGCCTTCTTATTAAACCTCTTATTTAAAAAATCTGTCGATCGATTAACTTAACTTAACACATAATCAATGAGGGTAAGTTGAAATGCTCTTATCTCAATTATATCCCCCGGTATGATTCATCTCTTTTCAAGAAGGATGTGCCTATGACAATCGCGTTATTTTCATGGTGGCACGGTTGATTGTACGACTACACAGTTCCGATCTTTGCTGACCACGCAGACGCGTTCAATGTGAATAGTTCCATCATTCTGGTCGACGACCCTATTTAACCTGGGGGCAGCCCAGAGGGTAGATTTCTGATCGGCTACCTGAGCAATGAACGAATGAATGAAATTCCTTCCACCGTTTCGTAGAACGTAGCTGTCCCACTTTATTGCCACTACGATTTACAATTCGTACATTACCATTTCTATACTAAATGCATTAATTTTCAATTCGGTCACGATCAATATTATCGACTTCTTGAAGTTAAGGAAATTTAGATCGAGCTCTGTGCAACTGTTGCGATGATATCTGTTAAAGGTCTTCGTTCGGTGTTCATAAATGATGGAAATTTGAATTGTCGTCTTAGATTACCCCCATTTGGTTACATGGTTACATTTTGCGTACGAATTTATCCAATTTTGTGACTGCTTTCCTTTCGCAAGCAGGTGTATATAAATGAAATTCCTCAATTTGCTTGCAAAATAATACGAAGGTGAGTATTGATTTTATATTACCTACTATCGAAACGATTGATTATTTCCATATCATTGCCTCGTACGTCATCGTACTGCAATCTGCGTTGGAAAACCACCCGACCATCGCGATTCGCTCGAATGCGAAAGAATTTTGTTTAACGTTACACGAAAATCTGGATGATCTCTTTTGCGATTCAGTGGCGATCGCCCGCAAATGCGATCGCCCGCAAAGAATTACCTGCGAAGAATCTGTTTGAATTGAAACGAGCCCACAGACACCTAGATGAAATTAAGATGCTCCCGCGATAGAATGGTGTTCGTTTTGCACGGGAGATACGTGCACGGGGGAAGCAGGAATTCCAAAGATGAAATTACCTTACGAGGAATTCCTGAATCGGTTGTACGAACGCGGCAGTTAGGTCCGAATCGTGACAGCCCAGGGCGTGCACGCGAGCTTACAAGAAAATTTCAGATCGAGCTGGCGAAATTGGAAGGGAGGCCTTTTAACGAGATGCGGTCATCACTGTGATGCCCAAACCTACGCTCATCTTTTTACGGTCATCCCTTCGGTCCGTGCATTTTTTCCTGCTTCCATCACGCCTTCCCCTCTATCTATTTATTGCTCTCGTGCACTTTTTGCTGTCGTGAATTAAATAGATGGGAATGCGCGTTCGATGCTTCAGGCGACATTCCGGTCACGCTTTTAATGTCGCTGGTGTGTCAAGTGTCGAATCAATTTACGAATTGTTTTTCCAGTCTCGTTCCGGTGATCGCACGTTGGTATTATAGTAGTTTGCAAATTGATATCGCAATTGGAAAGGGTGCGAACTTGTCACGGGATACCTCGTGTATTCGATGAGCTAAAGCTTAAAGTGGAATCTGTTTCATAAATGTGCGCGGAAAGGAGTTCAATTGGCCGATCCTTTTGGGCACGCTGGCGGGTTTCGGGGAAAATTGTTGCGCGTCGTGTTAATAAAACTACGGGACTGTCTGTTTACCGACAAAACGATAAAACACGGGTGCAATACCAAGGGGAATTAAAATATGATACAACTGACTGGATCGTAATTGAACAAAAGTTTACACACATTTCATTAAATTGATATTTATTTAATAAAACGGAGAGGTCAATCTGAGCTTTCAATCTTTCACCCCTACAATTTAACCTAAAACCACCCCAAGGAGCACCGCGTCTCAGTCGCTGCGAAGCAAGCTTATACAGGGTGTTTCATCGATCGCGACGCAATCCGGAATAATGTACCTGGCCCGTTTAAAGAATTCTACCCACGGTAGAACAACAGATCTTGAAAAATACTTGAAAGCTCTTATTACGAAATATTAACAAGTAAAACACAAATTTGTATCTCTACCAAATATATATACCAGCTGAACCAAACCATTCGTCATCCAGCCTTCGTTCAGTTCCTGGTGACATTCTGTTGAATTACGAATGAACGGCAAATCATCGCGCGGAAAAACGTCACCCCAGACTCTCGCAGGGAATCGCCATATTCCGCGCTGCGCCACGAACAGTGAAACAGCCTGTATCCCCTGTCACGTCCGTTTCCATTCATTTTTAAAGGCCACGGCCGCCTGCCCGAGCGAAACCCACTCGCATTTTCCGAGGCTCGTCAGACAGCGGAATTTCGTCGCAGCCCATCGAGACCGGCTCGAGAAGACGGTTTCCCCTTGAGTCGTCGAAGCAGGCACAAAAGGATGCTGCGCCCCGTGCACGCCGCTGCGTATTGCAAATTTAAACCGACGTACATATATCTCAGGGCGTAACCAAAGAGGTAGGTAGGTTGGTAGGTAGGTATAAGGGATCTTATTGATCTGGTAGCCCGGGGCGTGTCATCCTGGGCTGTTGGCCGCAGGGAGGACCGCGGCTAACCCTAAAGCAAAGGGGGATCCCCGTGGCTGGCGCATGCGCCCACGAGACCGTTTTCTCTGCCCAGAGGGCTAACTTACACCAATCACCAGAAGCTAGAAACCCTTTTCGCCGACGGGGTTCGCCAAGAACTTCCCTCTTCGCGAGGGAGAGAACGGCTATACATATATATGTACCGTGGATATATATCGCTGGTTGATGGTCCGTCTGCTCTGCCCTCTGCGCGACCGAAATCGCCTCTATCCGTCACGGAATATCTCCCTCGTGGCATCGGCCAAAGGACACCGTTCAACCAGCGAATATTATTATTACCGTCCATTATTGCTACGGCTTTCGTTCACGCATCGTCCCCTTCCTGGTTGGAAGGACAACTTGAATGGGACGTGTTACCCGGAAGAAAGATAGAGATAGGTGTTTCGCAGGGTAAGAGTCGCGGACGACGTTGAATTTGTTGGTCTGCTGGTTTGGTACGCGTGGATGAATGTTAAGGGTGGTTTACTTCGCGAACTTCGAACCTTTCTTTACTTTACGCCCACCGCTGGATATCGCGTGGATATCGTACCTGAACCGATCGGAAATTGATAAAATGAAGGTAATAGTTCGAGGCTTTCGGTCTACAATAGTTGCGGTATTTTGCAAATAGTTATTACTCATTTTTTGGTAGGCGAACGATTAAAATGACGTATACGTTGAAGAATCATTTCGATACGATTTAATACTGCTGATAATTTCGGCCAATTGCACGCATTTTATGTTTCGCAATCTCCCGATCAGATTTGTCTCGCGCGAAAATGCAGATGTGGCGATCGAGGACAGATACAGCCGGCAATCCTTTATCACCGGGGAGCTGCGGCACGATCTGCTATTAGTTTTGCGGCCATAAAGAAGCTAAACGCGTTTAACATACGGCACGACGATCCATACGCATCTAAACCAGTTCCTGACATCGCATGAGTTATAAAGACATTACACTTGTAACGCCGTAATTACTACGAACCTCTGGCTATAATATTTCCGACTGTAGGCATTCTTTTCCAACAAACCTTCGCGATTTTCTTATGCAAATGAGGAAACATACGTTCTGGAATATCGCTGGATTACTGCGTGCTTGAACCTCGATTCGCGTGCCATTCGAACTTATGGTTGAAACGGTGCATAATTCAGTGCACGGTGCGATTTCAAACTGAAGAATTCTATTTTTCCAAAGACTAATCGCCCGCCCCGATTTTTCCAAACCATTGCAACGCATCACAGCAACCCCAATATTAATATAATTATCAAAGATTGTTCTAATATAATTCAGTCCTCGTTATTATTATTATTATTACCACTGTACAAATGCTCCAATTACGATAATTCATCATTTGCAAAAACCTCCATCCCTCGATGCATACAAAAATTCCACCTCAGTCTTTATTATAAAATATCCTTTTTCTAAACCACCCTCTTGTCCCTCTCACGGTCCACAAATTCTACTGTCGATCAACAAAAATAACAGCCACTCGAAGTCCGACAATTTTGAACTACAATCCAGAAGCTCCTCTCTCCAACGTATTACGCGTTCGCGTTACTTTTCACGCAAACAACGCCGGAAGTTCCGACACAGGCAACCTCGGCTGCGTTTCCTTTCATCGTCGCGACGGCCGTGTCACGAAGGGTTAAAAGGCTCGTCACACGGAAGACGAGGCATCGTGGGCGCGCGGAGCGATATTTAACGAGCACGTTAACCATCGGTACTTATCCACAGCGGTGTTTACACGCACAGCGTTATGGACTTATTTCTCTGGCTGTTCCTGTCCCTCCGCCGCGAAACGACTTCGAGATCTCGACTTGCTCGCGCGACGCTCGTAAATCACCGCGAAAGTCGGCGTTGCGCTTCCACAACGATGAAACCGGCGCAAGTTCTGGACCACGTGCAGAATGTCGAAGAGGACGGCCCGACGGGGATGAGCGCCGTCGATGATCCTTCGACTTCTAATTCGAATGTTGCACGCGTTGCCCTAGGTATCGTTACGATAATCGTCGGTGAAAACGTCCAATAGGGATAACGTTTCTGTTTTCTTTCGAACGTAAAATGATGAGTATTATTATCATTTTGGTGTAAGTCTGCTCGTTGCACCGATGTAAGAATGTCGCGGATATTAATTATTATTATTAGTTCTGCCTGGCTGCTTATTTTCTTTGTTACTAATTCTTAGTTTTAGAAGACTGCCTCTGCTTGTCGCCGCAAATTGATCCCGTTTTCCTTCTTCGCGTTGTACTAAATAAAAGAGCTTCCAGGTCACTTGTGCCGCTCGCAGAACAATTGAAAAATAATTCACGAAGCTCCCCAACAACTGGAAGACAGTTAAACCTGCTGTGAAATTAATTGCCCATCTCCCTCATTTATGCAATTACAAAGTCAATCTGTCAAATTTCTGAGCGAATTAAAATTTTCAACATCCCCCGTAAAAAGGGTGAAATGCGAACCGCTTATAACACAAACCTCCTCCCTTTCTCTCGGCTTCACTCATTACAAAAAACGAAAATTCACACACGCACGCTTGTTCTGATTTACCTACAATTTCATATTGTACGGTAAATACGCTTTTAAAACTCCGATTAACCGGCTCGCCGTTCCCACAGTTTAATATTGATTTTTAAATATTTGTCCATAACACCTGCGATGTGTTTTCAATTAAACGTTACAAATATGTTAATAAGACACAAGGTACCGGGGTGTAATTTGATCGGGTACGTCGAGCACGAATTCGCGTACGCAGCCCGTTCGAAACCAGTTTCGATGTAAACTCGTCGAATACGATTTCGGTAAATAGCCGCGTACACCGTTGATAGTTCTACCCTGTGTGCCAACTAGCTTCCGGTAAACAGCCGACGCTTGATCAAGCGAAAATTTCCGATATCAATGTCTACGGTGGATATAATATTTCTTGCGCGCGATGCGCCACCGTTGGCACTGTTCGTCGCGACACTTCGATCGCCTTATGAAATTTTCCTCGTTACGAAAAAATTTACGGAACGGTAGAAATTGACGGGATTCAATTCTAGGTAATTCGTTCTAGGTAATTACAAATCTTTCCGATAATTTTTTTGATTGAAAAATAGATTCTTCATAGGTATAAAAATCATCTTCGTAAAGAATTATGCAGAAATATCGATTTATTAAGCATCTGTTAAATTAAGGAAAGATTATCTTACATGTGACTTTATCAGAGTAACCAAAGAGGGGCGGGTTTTAAATGTTCTACAACTGCTCGTGACATATTTTAATTTCGAAAGTCCTGTAAGTTGCCCGGAATACTATTTGCATTATCGACAACGAAAAGAAGAATGATACGTGAGAGATATGCGACGAATGAATACGTGTATGAGTTTTCATCCGAAATACACGTGTACGCGGAGAAATCCGCAATTTTGCCAGCGGCGTTCCAAACTCTACTTCGCGATAGTTATCGTGTTCCGATAAATCGAGCGCGTGTTATCCTCAGACGCCGGTGAGACACGGTAAAGCGAGAAACATCATTCTCAAACATCATAACAAAAGAGATGACGATATATCGGGCACGCGAAAGTTTCCTCCTTTCTTTCGATTCACGGTTTGAAGGTAATTGGATTTGGCGGAGGCATTTCGAAGGGAAGGAAAAATTATTCAAACAAGAAACTGGGGAACCTAAGAAAAATTGCATTCCGTTTGTAGCAGGCAATACTGTAATCCCGTGTACAAATGAAAAGATTAAATATTAAATGCAAAGAAATTTGCGCGAATTTCATGTTCATTGAAAGTTACCACTTTGGCAAACATTTTATGCGCAGGAAGAAAACGATTTAAAACACGCGACAGCTAAAACGTCTGTCATCGCGCCCGTGTCTCTCAATCAATATGCTTGCTCTGTTAAAGTATAACGAGGCAACATACCAGAACAACGAATGCAAGAATTCACATAAGAAATTGAAATTCTACCTACTAAACGTTTATCAATATTTCTCTCCAACGATACGCTTGCGATAAGAACCTAATCTACTTGCGAAACGCAAATAGATATTTGCTTTCACCTTATCAGTTCACCTGCGCTTCAAGATTTCGACGCAGTTTAAGTTCCGAATTAGATAATACGAATGGGAACGAAACTGCGGTAGCCCAATTACCAGCAGGTCCTCTACAAATTATATTCTCCATTCGACGACAAAACCACCCAATTCGTCCCTCCGCCCGCATCGATGACTCGCGATCGATATTCCTCCGAGCAACCGCGAAGCCAGATTCCCTCGTTCACCATTCCCGTCTCCAAGGATCCGCCGTACCGCGGCGCGGCGTCTCGTTAGATCTCGAATAATCTGCGGTTCGGATCTCTCCACGGCCAAGAGACCAGATCCGTAGCCGAATACCCCAAACGTTGAATTCACCGACGGCCGCGGTGCCTATACCTCTTGAAAAATTCGCCACGGACCATAGAACGCGGACACGAAAATCTGGCGGAATCGGGGTGGCAGACGTTCATCGGCCTCCTTCGGCGTAATCCGGCCGATGTAACCTCTACTCGGGGGATAATGCGTGCGCTGGTGTATCTGTAACGTTGCTTGGGAGAGGATGCAGAGGACGCGGACCTATACACGAGAACAGAAGGAAACAGGCATACGGGAGTGCACGGTGTGTTGGTCGCAGTTCAGCGGAACAGGAAAGGGCTGGCGAAGAGGAAAGAGACGGTAGAGCAGGGGGAGGAAAAGGGTGGAACAGGACGCTGAGGGCTGAAGATGAGGCAAGAAGGGGGCCAGACGTCGGTGCATAATCGATGATCACAGTCATAATAAATGAAGTATGTCTTGGTAGGAGGTGGGTAGGGTGTAGGTACCTGACGACGGCCCCGGGCGTCCACAGGAAGATCATCTTCTCTGGCCGTAATCCGAGGTGTGCGTCGCGTATCGCGTATCCGATCGGAATCTCCAGCACTCCTCTGGACCGGACCGAAAGTAGCTAATCATAATAACGTGCCGGTACCCTAGTACCCAGGTGCGTGCACGCCCTGCTACGATTACCCGACATTATAAATTTCAGTTGCCCTCGACGCGTATAAACTCTCACTCTCCTCTCCGAGTCGCTCTCGTCTTTGCGACGTACGATGGATCGCAGGGATCACAGAATCCGCAGGGACGTTGCGAGTTTCGTTCGACGGCCGCTCGATGGATTCGTGAGGATTTCATACCGGAGGATGTTTTTCGTTGCAGCGTTCGACTCGATTTACGGGGCTTTTAGTTGATAAAAATGTGGACCACCGACGTGTAATCCTTTATCGTTTCCAACGTTCGATCGCGAGACCGACGTCTAGATACATACGTCGCTCCTGCATCCAATCTGATTCGGTATAAAACCTGCAAGACATTTCTGCGTTACACCGATGCAAACTTTACGAAGGCCACGTACTGCAGTACTCTGTCGAGAGACGTATCAAAGATTCGCTCCGAAGCAACGTTAAAATTCATGGCCGCGGCATCGTCCTAACACAGCGGGCGCGGACAAAGCTCGGAGAATCAGCTTTCAAAAGCACCCGATCCACGCTCCCTTCTGTTCCGTTACACTGTAAACGAAGTAACAAAGACACTTACAACGGACTGCGATATACTCCAGCCCGCGAGTGTTTTCTCTATCTGCCCTTTCCAATTGCTAAAACCAAAACGTCCGAATCGGCCGTCCCACAGCGGACCCCCGATTTCAGAAATCAAACGCATCCAGCGAGCGGCCGTTCCCAGACTTTCCGAAACGCTTCCTCCGATAATCATTCATTCGTTCACGATTTCTCCCGCGTCGATCAACAATTACGCAAACCGCCCCCACATACGACGAAGCAGTTCGCATCGTTCAATACATTTTGTTCGCGCGAGTTGAATCAGCCGAGAGGGTGTTCGCGCGCGAAATGTACACGGATGACGGGGACAAAGTGGGAAACGATCGCGTGGAAAAAACGAGGGTGGAAGGAAAGCTGGAAAGGCGGAAAGGGATGGAGATCGAGGCAGAAGGGGGCAGAAAGGTAGAAACGGCTAAGGGACGTGGAGGGCGGAAAGGGAAGAGGAAAAGAGACAGGGGAAATGGAAGAAAGAGAGAGACGGCGGTATCGAAGTTGGAATTGATCGGAGGAGGAAGGTTTGGAGGGACGGAGCAGAGGGTTGCCCGCAGCGCAAGCGCCCCTCAGGCAACGTCACATTGATTCCTCCGGGAAGAGCTTACAAAATGGCCGCCGGCGTTCCATTCCTTCCTTGCTATTCGTACGGGGTAGGCTTCCGTCTATCTAGGTCTCTTTGTCTGAGGTATATGCGAATATGGGCGGCTGCTGTGGCGCGCGAACCACGGGGGTGCGAGGAAATCGATGCACCTTAGAGAGAGGAACCACCGGTGGAGTCCTCCCTCTCTATTCCTCCCCCATTTCCCTCTCTCACACTTCCACGCGTCCCGTTGCCCGTCTTTCTTTCCCTTTTGCACGTAGCTCGCGTATAATCTCGCTAGAGCTTACCAGGCTACGTCTCGGGGATGCCGCCGGATGGCTGGATGGCTGGATGGCTGGATGGCTGGATGGCTGTGCATTTGGTTGGATGGATAGAGAGAACGAAGGAGAGTTGCCAGCGCGAAAGGAATTGAATTATCAAGCGAGGCGGAAGGTGCAACCTCTAAAGATAAACCGGCTTCCTAAAGTGAATCTTAATCTGATACCGACGATGTAACCGTTTGCCGGATACTCCCGGCAAATAAGCTTGCTTTCGGCCGTGGCTCGTTCCTTCGTTCAGACGTTTTCGTGACAACTGGGTGGACACGGGCGAGACTGCAACAAGCGTCCGAAAATTCGATTTGTGCTCGTTGAGAGGGAAATATTGCAGATCTGAACTTAGTCCCCGTTCGTTTTTTTTTTCTTTCCTGCGGGGTGCAAGAATGTTCAGAATTTGACGATACGGTTGTTGGCTGGGGCTAGGTACGTGACGGTTGTCGCGATTATATTTAGGGGATGAATGGAAATGCAGCGGGACGTTCTTGAAGCCGTGCATTGAAATGTCAAGGTGCATAACTGTGTACTTGAATCGCGAGATCATAATTTCACAGCATTTCCGGGCTTCTGTGAGTTTGTGCGGCAAATAAAAATTTCAAGGATTTCTCGTTCACTGTTAATTGGAAAAGTTTTTCAATTCATTTTCCCATTCGTATAATTCATTCATTTATTCCACAATCCCCATCATTTCAAATGTTCTCGGGGGAGTTTGCCTTTCGTTACGAACCGCACTTTCATTAAATATTTTGGACCTCTTGAACAGAAAGAACGGGAAATAGCAAATAATGACAATCACGTTTGATCCACTGCATTAGATGTAGATACGCGGAAATCGCAGGCTGTACAATTGAATCGCGGGCAAATGTTTCATTGGCTTTCGTTTGTAACTGGTATTCTTTGCTTTACAATTGAAAGTGGTTTTATCGCGTTTACAATCGCTTTAACAAAAAGATCAAACACAACCGAGATAGAGGGACACACAGATGAAGTTACTGCCCGACGTTTGAGACTGCAGTGGAATTTCAATTACAATCCAGGTTCGCATTTATGTAAATCCTGAGTGCCTAAATAGCGATTGAAATCGCTTATAGAGAAAATGATAACGTTACCGTTGGATCTTAATAGTTTATCATTTCACAAACAACTTTATACGTCTTCTAGAATCCTTCTGGATGAATTACGTATTCATGTTGCACCGACGATGAATTATTGGACCATTTATTTTTTTCCTCGAACCAATTACTTATTCATGTAAATTACATATTTATCAAGTAAAGTACTGAATTATTCCGCAATTTCGAGGCAAGAATATTGACACGAGGGCCGCTCGAACCTGCTGCAATTACAATTGCATACACAACAATATATCATGAGATCTACAATGTTCTTCGAAACAAACTAACAGGGAACTCGAGTTGAAGAACGGAGAAATAAAAATGTGCCTACATTCAAGATTCACCTGTAGATTAAAAATTTATATTCATTCCTGACAGCATTACCTATATGTACATACATTTACTAATATATTCTACCAAAAATTGTGCTTATATTCTGAAATATTATGCCTTCAATTAACGAATGAAACAATTATTAAATTTTCCCAAAACTGTCTACCATATCGTACTATACCACTTCGAGTGCTCTCAGAAAACTACTTTTCGTCTCTCGACCACCAATTTATCGCGCGCAGCACGTTGAAATGGTTTATTGGAGCGCGATAGCTCGGCTAATCGTTACTAACAGCGAAACGCGCCGCTGCGTAGATTACGCTCGCACAATCGAATTACTATGCAACGCACGAGCCGGATAAATTATGGCCGCATCGAGTATCTATGTTCTTTTACGGCGAGGACCTCTGACCCCTACCGTTCAACACGGGGGATTAATCCGAAGACCTGTAATTGCATCGCGTACGTACGTGATCCATGCCTGTCTATGTGGGCACGGTCTGCATCTGCCTGCTCGCATTGCGGCAACGTCATGAAAGTGACAGGCCTCTACCTACTGGGCTATTTGCTGTCCGAATTGCAAAAGTTTTCAGCGAGAACGAAACGAACGCGCTCCATGCCGATGAAATCGAGGGTGTCACGCGACTGTTAATAATTCTTCGAACAAATTAACGTAATTGAAGGATACGGCGATGGAAAATTATATATGAATGTATTCGAATTGAACATTTTTTTTGCACGAAGGTTGCTGTAAGAATAAGAGGCCTGTCTCGTTGTTCGAGTCGCGGGGCTCGTGCACTTTCGTAATCGCAACCTAAGCTAACTATTTTGGATCGGTATCGCCAATTTGTTCTCAACACCGTTAATAATCGACACCACGTATAACACATAAATCATTTACCGAGGTGTTTATACCTTAGCAGAGTATTAACCCATTGCCGTACACTTTTAGTTTTAAAGTCTTGTTCGAGGCATGAAAAATCGTACACAAAATCATCTTACATGCTATCTAGACTCTAGATTGTTACGTCATTTTTGGCTCAATGTTTTACCGAAGAGTTAACGAACAGATGCATTAGTAGCAGTCCGTGCTAATAATCTAATTGAACTGCTGTAGCCGTCGTTTGCGGAACTGGGTTAAATAACACCTTCTATTAATGCAAATTTACCTAATTGCACTGAATGTCCAATATTAATAGAATTACCCTCTAGGTTAATCGAATAATTTGTGGCAATCGAGAAATAGCTAGTTTCTTTTTCCGTACTTCATTCAGTGCGCAAGGGTCAATTACACCGTACCCCGTTTCCATCATTGCATATAAACTTATTAACAATTTTCTTGTATTTGCATACTGATATCCAGTAATGACATTTTACGATCGTTCGATACGGTACACGGGTTTCTTTAAACTGTACGCGTAGCGAGCGAGCAATGCGTTTATGCAAATTTGCACGGGTACTTGTTCACGTGCGTAAGTACACATCCAGCGTGGCGATATCGAATGTTACCGTTTTGCCAGAAGTTCTCGTGCGCAAATGGAAGCCTCGGTCTGTGGTGACCATGAAATGCCCCATGAATATAATATACGGTGCGTCGCGGTTGGCATATTTCACCTTTCAGCCCACTGCTTCGCTCTGTATTCTGATTTGCAATGGCAAGAGTCTCCCAGCGGAATGTATAGACTCGTTCGGTAATTGGGATGCAATATATACTAAAGTATTTCTGTTCTTTGTATCATAACCGCGTAGAGAATTAAATATTTCAGTAGAATATTTATTCGTCCGTATTATTTAAATATTATTCTATAATACATTTCAGATATCTTATCAATATCCTCTATTCTATTTCATTTAAATAAAGTACTATACTTTAATTGCGTCCGAGCTGTTGCGCAACGTTTCAAGATATATTTTGCATTTATTTCAATTAATGGTTAATAGTTAACTCCAGCAACTTTACACCCGTGTCGTTTATTACAAAAAATAATGCCGATAACACGAAGCATGAAATAATCTCTTCCGCGAAATCCCTCTTTTATCCCAAAATTGTTAGCAATGCGGCCCTCCCTCCTCCTCCGATCTCAGCAACGTCACACTAGACGACAAACGGAATACTAGAAGAAGCACCCGGCACACCTGTCCGCGGCATCGTCCCTCTCTTTTCCAACTCACGAGGTCGTTAACGCGCTCGGTCTTGAGCACTCCACATCCGCGGCACGAAACACCTTGGCCGTCGACCGAGCATGCATAAATATCCACGAAGCGACAGGATTCCTTCGCTACGTTTAATCGAACGGCCTCTTCTCTGTTAGCAGCTCGGCGTGCGTGTCTAAACGGGGAGCACCAGTCTGCGGTGACCATGAAATGACGCTTCAATATGCATGCGGTACACCGCTCTCTCACCCTTTCTCCGGGCCGCTGCATCCACCTACGCGTACGCGATAGCTCCCACCCTCTCTGCACACCCTGCCCCCGTAGCGTGACGCTCTCCGCGCTCCTCTCCTCTCTCGGTTGCTCCTTCTGCCTCTCGTCAGACACATTCTCCATGGGGGTGGTTGCTGGTAGTGCCGGCTGGATCATTATCCGCTCTCTTTCCCTCCCCGCGTTCGAACCCCATCCCCCGTTTTAACCCCTCCCCCTTCCTCGATGCATCTTTCTCGCTCGCGCCTCCTCTATTTCTACATCCCTTCTCCGCGCGGCTACATCATGTGTATATTCGCGATTCACTGCTCCTCTCTCCGTCAGTTTCCAGTAGTCCCTGTTCCCTCGTATCCCTGTATCGCTTGCCAATTCCCTCTCTCTCTCTCCCTCCCTCTTTTATCTCTCTTTCTCGTCCCATCGCGACGTATCCCTGACTGCCTCCTCCCAGCCGCTTCCCGGCAATCGTGATTTTCCGTCCCCGCGCCGACGCGACGCGACGGTCCAACGTAAACCGAGAACTACCGCCGCATGAGACCAGGCCAGATGTGACTACATACATTCCGCTTTGTGTCCCGCGGGTTATTGAAATTCCCGCGTGCGGACGAGCCCGCCGCGCTGCCACAACCGATCGCCTTGTGTTTTCTCCTCTCGTCCTTTTTCCGCCGCCTCTATCCTCCCCTCTCCCTCTATCAATCTCTCTCTCTCTCTCTCTAGCTATCCATCTCGCGGATGCTCCTCGTTTCTGTTTTCCACCTCTATCATCCTCGCTCTTTCCCTCCCTGCTCCACTGTCTCTTTGCTTTTTTTCATCTCTTTTCACGTTATTTCCCCTTCGAAACCCCACGCCCCGTTCTTCCACGTTTCTTCCAATACGTCCTCAGCCATTGCTGGTAAACCACCCACGATTCTTTCGTCGTTCCTTCGTTTTCTCCTTCTTCTTCTTCTTCTTCGTCTTCTTCTTCTTCTTCCTCCTCCTCTGCTTCTTGTGCTACCACGCTTTTTCCGGTCGCGGTTCACCGTATCGCGCACGCGAGGTCCGCTCCAGATCGCAGAAACGTTTCGTGAGTTCGAGGAAAACGGTTTAGTCCGGGATAAACGGCGAATTATAATTTTAAATTAGATTCTCCGGCAGGCCGGGGAATCCGTAACGCGTCGCGGGATGGCGGAACGTTTCACGGTGCGCGTTCGGTCCTCCGAGCACGAGGCGGTAGTCAATTTTTGCCGGGTCTGTCGTGATTCGGATAGCCGAGGTCGGCAATAAATAATCGTTGCCTTCTGGTTCTTGTTGCTCGGGGAACGCGAGAACTTCGCGTGAATTTTCGTGAAACCAGAAGTTAAGGCGGAACGATTATCCGGTGATTTCGTGCTCCATTTATCGGGGTTGCGTAAATCCTGTGTTTTAGAAGAGTTTGGCGTATTCCTTTTTACTTTTTTTTTCATTCTTGTATGATTTTGCGAGTCTGTTATTTCACGCGCGGGCAAATAAACGGACAGATTGTCGGTATTTAACGTATTAATGAAAGGATTTGTTTGGAGATAATAATTTGGACATTTTTTTCGAGCGGAAATATGAATGTCGTACGTATCCCATCTCATTTCGCGAGATTAATTATTGTTTGTTAACATTTGCGTTGTAACGTTACGTAAATAATAATGGCGATACTAGGGAATTAGTAGAAAATATTGAACATGTGTGTTGATCCTCTAAAATTGTTTCGATTTTAAAGGAAGATCTTAGCTGGATTTACAAGTGCGAATAATTTTATATTAATCGCGGTATGGTTACCATACGGTAACTAACGAGGTTCCCCGTAATCTCTAATTGGAATGTTCATGTGCAATAATGTTTAAACGAATTGTAATAACTGGACTATGCTGTAAAATATGGTACAGTTTGCCAGGGACTGGAAGCATCGACGTTCAACTCCAGCTACAATTGTCAAAGCTATAAATTTCAAAGCGATAATAACGCGGATACCAAAACAAATAATTAACAAAACTAGATAAGGCGCGTATCTTTAATTTCTGCGAACATTGTTCCTGTAATTAATGGATTGCTGTTAACCATGCTGTTAAACGCAAATTTTAATTCGAATATATTCCTTTTATAATTGCATAAAATACTTTCGTCGATCACCTAGAAGTATTCAAATGCCTGTTAATGACGCAGCGTTTGGATTCCGAAGCGAGTGATCGATTAAAATCGACGAGGTTACAAGTCAGTACCAATTACTTTGAATGACTGGTTCTCGAACGTTTCCGCAGTAATCGGTTCAAACAAAAACTACTTAAACTTCTCTCTTCAGATTACATCGATCGCGATTGGCAAAAATACTTAGTAGCATAATAATCATTTTAATCACAGGTCTTCAATTTCTTAACGAATCTTTATATTTGCATCACAAATTCATTCTCACGTCACGTCATACAGTTTCCTAAAGAAAAACGAGTCGCTTCATCCATATTTATTTTATACATTCTACCTATACCAAGCTCCCATTTAAAAATCGACCGTACTGACAATTTAATCTGCAAACCCCGGTACATGATTCTACCGCCCTCAACAATAACACTCCAATGAGATCCAAAATATATAAAGCAGAAACCTCTAAACCAACGCCATTCTCCGTCCTCTTGCATTGATCATTCGCGAACTCCGGCGCACTTGACATTGGCGCTTCTAAATCGAACGAAACTGCCTCGTTTACCCGAGTGTCCGCGTAATAGTGTTCTGGCACAGGTGTTTATCGATCCCACTTGTCAGAACGTATTCGAATCTCAGCCATTCGCATCTCTCCCGAAGGAAACGTACTTCACAGGTACGCGTTGAAGACCTTGGCGCAAAGATCTAACGCCAGTCTACTCCCCGAAGGTCTATGCATTTTTGCACATTGCCGATTGATCGGTACGCAAATCGGGCCGATTTTCGAACTCCGCGCTCACCTAGTTCTCGCACAAAGGTGTTCAATTAAACGGGTGTATACCCGTTCCCTTTTCAGGCTAGCGTGCGTGCTAACGGCCACGTGGCGAAAGGACCTGCCCCCGTCCACTTCCGGCGTCCGTCGCAGCATCCATCGAAATCCAGCTCGCGTTAGCGCCGGCAACGTAAGATTGATGCGGCCGGTGTCAGCAACATAATTGAATGAGTAGCCCGTTGGTGCCTGTGTCGGCGCTCATAGCGAACGCCGCCGCTGTCCTCGCTCTTAATTTCGCCGCTCGCGGGTACACGGACGGGCCACCACCTAAACCTTCGATTAATTACCGGGGAACACCTGGGACGTACGACCGCGGTCGGTGCGGGAATTGGCCTTGAGCATTCCAGCATCGATTCGCCCCACGCACCCCGTCCCATCTTCGAACGATCCACCTTCGGATCCTCTGATCGAGCGTGCTCGTCGTTAGACCGCTCTGGTCTCTCGACATGTGGGGCAGTACGCCAGGGGAAATTTTTTATCCGCGCGACGAGACGCGTTCGTCGCACGACCGAACGGGGAAATGCTGGGGGAGTGGTTGGAAGTTTATTTATTTATTTGCTTGTTTGTTGATCGACTGGTTTAAGAACCCTTTGGTACAGAGGCGTCGTGCGTACAAAATCGTGTACAGTACAGAATAAGAAGGAAGCACGAAAAAGAAAAATGAATGAAATAAAATAAAATAGGACAAAGTAGGAGGACAGAAAAGTGACAGAAATAGCACGCAAGACAGAGAGCAAATTAATGATTATTTACAGCGTTTAGAACCGAGTGCTTAAACGCTAAATAAGACGTACCGAACAAATTAAGATTATCGCAAAAATTGGTTCGCGTTGGTGCATAAACGATTTAAGCAATTAAATTTCCCAACAAGAGTCCGGTGAGTGTTTTTGTAGCATAAAGTATGTATCCTTAGTTGAGAGGTGGGGACGTGGAATTGTAATTCAGATAGAATGCCGGGGCAGGTAATCAGCTGATTAATAACTCTGTAAACAGACAGTGGATCAGCTGTAAGACGCCGTTGCTGAAGGGTTAATATCCTGAAGCCAGAAAGATCTGGTTCGTACAGTTGTGACAAAAGTTGAATGGTTTGGAGATTTGGGTACTGTGATAAGAGGTAAAATGTTGGTGCCCAGGTTTGTAGTTTAAGGGTTGGGGGTAATGCTAGGTTTGATAGTAAAGGGACTGCTGGATGGTTAGTTTTTATTGTGGCATTGTTCAATATTTATTGATGGATCGCGAATATTTTAAATATTCAATTCTCAAATTTGCTTTAGCATTTCATTGGGTAATTTAAATGTAAAGTAGATATTAATTGTGGTGTCCGTACTCGTTGGCCATGTGAAATAATCTACCGCTGACTACAATTAATGTTATATTCAATAGGTCATTAATATCGTTGAGGTTAAATCACAGGCGTTTATGATTATACGTAGCTGTTAATTGAAATTAACTTTCGTTATATTTATGCTCTAATAAACTATAGCTTATGAAGGCTTGGTGTTTCCTGGAACAACTTAACTCCATTCCAATTATTCTCTTTAACCCGCGTAAATTTATGTAGAAAACCTGATCAGATTGATCTTCTACTTGCAGCCACCACTCCCACCCACCGTCAGCGTCAAATAAACCCCAACGATTTCAAACATTGCGAACTTTGAACGGTGCACGTACCTATTTGGCGCATCAACCTACATCGAAAAGAAAGCATTCAATTCCGCTTGCATGAAAACCGGCGAACTATTCCAACAGCGCGAAGGTTTCGCGGACACCTTGAGTGCAACGAGTTTGTCGAGGCTCGAAAGGGGTAGAAAAAATCGTTTAGGAAGTGTATACACGTTGGCATGAATTTCGCGAGCGTCCGTAATGTGTGCCGCCCTGCTGTGGCTCCACACACAGAGGGAATTACGTAGGACGAAGAAGAAAACGAAGAAAACGACGAGAAAGAGGAAGAAGAGTTTCTTTGATGCGGCTCGTGACCTACAATCTTAGAAGGGACACTATTTTTAGATCCCTTAAAAAGCATCGTCGCATAGAGCCGTCTGAAACTCGGCGTCATCCGCGGCTCACTTCACTCGCCCTTTAACATTTTTCTCTTTTTAATGAGCAGCCCATATTCACGGGTAAGGAACGAGGCGGGCCGGAAACGCTTCAGCCCGCTTCCACCAATGACAAACACCTGAACCGCGTTCCTTCGTCCGCCTCTGTTTCGCCGCGGCGCGATCGATCGCGTTTACGTTAAATTTACAACTAGCACGAGGACAATTATCGCCACGTTTGTTTAGCAAACACCCGACACACGTTTCGCCTGTTGTACCTGGAAGCGTTAGTTCCGTCCGCGTTGAGTTACCTTGCCCCTATTTGGGGCCAGCGTTTCCTCCTTCCTGATAGGCGAACTACCAAAACGCGTTCACCCCATCCGCTTGATACGGCGCGTGACATAAATGATGTCAGCCGAATTCATAACGGGGATGGAGTCGGGGTGGTATTGGCGCAGTGGTGGATTAAAATTTGCCGTGTTTGCGGAGGAATGTTAGGAGAATTCCAGGGGGAATTCATTCGATTATAAACTGTACCTTGCAAACGTGTACGCAATGCGGAGTAATAATTCTGATGATTTTTTTCTGATGCTGGTTAACGTTACTGGATTCAATGCGCTTAATATTGACGGGAAAAAATGAATAAATCGTAAAGTTCACGAATTCTGAAACGAAAATGTTTGCGCTAGAGGATCCTTGGCACCTCGTAATTAGTGCACGCATTCTCGAAGTCGCCGAACTATACGAAGCTCGCGAATTCGCTCGCCCTCCTCTGCTTAGCCAAAGGAAGGAAGTTTAAAGAGATACATAGTGTGGGAATCTCACGTACGCCGCGGTGGAATGCGCGGAATGGAGGGCACGAGTGGGCTAACCACCCATTAAGGGCAGCCCTAATCTCTAATTATTTAATAAAAATATGTTTACGACGTGGCGCACCGTACGCCCCTTTTGATGTTTTCTTGTACCTTTTACTTCGGCCCCCGAATGCAAGCGGGAAAAGAAGAAGGTTTTTAAAGGGTCGAAGGTCGATCCGACTCGCCGACGTAGGTACGGCCATTCGAAACGAAACCTACGATCCGTATACATTCGAGTACGTGCTGAATTCGTGATTTATCACTGCTCAAATTATAACTGTCGGGCTTGTAAACAGTCAACTATCGAATGTCTTTAAACCAGCCTACCTGTGGACGGAACCTTTGAGGTAACACAGAGATCTCTCGTTAAAAGAGTTCCGAATTCCAAATGCTCGACAACATTATTCAAAAGCACTCGCCCAATTTGTATCTAAAAGGTATCTATTTTAAAAAGAATCGAAACACACGCCGGTGACTTGGATAGACAATTTACGCGTTGCGTGCCACCGAATTTTTCATTCGAATATATTTGACAAAACATGTATAATAAATGTACAAATGTGAACCATCGGTACCTCGCGCAAAGTCAACGATTTATGTATGCCAATTTAACCCAGCATTCAGCCTGCTAAACACGACTAAAAAGAAATTATATTCGAACAAAATTAATACAAATTCGCCCCGTGGTCACTGGTACATCCAAGTTGAACTGCTCAATGTCCGTTCGTTCACTCCCGATGTCCGGCAAGTTTCCGCGAAGTATCAAGTGGAAGAAAATCGGCGAAGAACGAAATTGTTTCATCGCGGATGGCCGCGTAGCCGAATTGAGGCGTCCTGTTCTCTTCTGTTCAAACAGACCAAGGTGCCGTGTGTACACCGATTCCGTCCGCGGGCTACCTCCCTAGCTTCGCGTGCATGCTCCTGGATCGCGGACGGCTCTAATATCGGGTCCTGCCTTTGTACCATTTGTTTGCTTTTGTCCGGCCTTGTCGGTATCGATCTCGTCCGTGGACGGTCTTCGAGATTCGTTCTGAACCCTCCAAGTACGGCACGAATCAAAATCCACGGGAACGTGGCCCGTTCAGGCAAACATCGGACGATCAATTGACCCCGATTCGATTCGATTGGCCGATCTAGATCGACAAATTCGACGCGCAACCTTGATCTTCCATGGAATCGTTGCTGCTAATAGAATGGATCTATTTTTTTTATACGGAACAAATGGCACGTTTGATTGTGTTTGCGATTTATTTGGATTTAGCTTGAAAGGCCGATACGTCGAATAGAATCGATACGGACACAAAAATTGGTAGAATCAATATTTTCGAGTAATGTCGAAGGGGTAATTTTAATCGTTTGCGAGAAAAACCGTTGCTACAACATTAATTCTAGTCACTCTCAATCTATCAGAAGATGATTTCATGCCGAGACGAATAATAAATATCGTCGTCCGAATGACAAAACAAAAAAGAAACTAATCCCTCTCCGTGAAATTATCCTTACTAAGCACACTTCGTAAACTTGTAACCCATCTTTAACCCCCGAACCATTAAGCACCAGAAACTTCAAAATCCATTCCCCGCCAGCGATACACCTGTGCATTAAGGAGGCATAAAACTTTGAAATGGCCCCTTTTCAAGAACGATAGATCTCGGTGCCCCACGGATTTAATATTCAACCATCTACCTTCTTCTGCTTAGAATAACTTTTTAACACCCACCCCGGTCCCGTGCCGTTTGTCCACGATTTCGTTTTCTACCGAGGCGCACAGAGAGGAGATTCGTCAGGAATCGCGATACGGGGTAGCGAGGGAGGGAATACGAAGAGGGCACAGAGAGAAGGAGCGGTTTCCTAGTCAGGGAGAGAACCGAAAACTGTGGTTATGCTCTTCAAGAGCGACTAAAAGGGCGCCTACCTGCCAGAACCATTGATTACCGAAACGCTTCCCACACAATCTCACAGTCGAAACAAGTCAAACTTGGCTAAAAAGCGCTAACGGAGCTCACGAGGCACGGTAAGTATATCCTCACGCCACTTAGGGACCACTGTAATTTCCATTAGGGATTTGGCGTAATCGCTTAGAATTCTATACGCGTTCAGAGCGAACGGACCCGAGGACGGCCCTGTCCTTCTTCATCCACGGGACTCGCCTTTACGACGAATCGCGAATTCGTAGAGGAAGAGAATCTTCGAAGGTGGTAACGATCGCACGACTTATGGGATATCTGTTTCTTCGTCTGCAGCCTTGATCGGATTCTACGGAAGACTTGGAACAGTGGCATGTAGCTGTTAAATGGTGTTTCAAGCAGAAACTCCGTGGGAGAAAACTGTTCGAAGGCTTTGGAATTTTTTGAACGAAGCGAGACGAATCTAGGACGGCTTGCAATTGATGCTGCGGTAAATAGTTGCAATTTTGCAGAGGCTGCGATAATTATTGCCTGAGTCATGAATGATTGTTTATGGTAAAAATTACGTTATATTGATTTACGTATGCGTCGCTATTTGTATTATCTTCATTTGTACACCGATAGCATGAGAACATGAAAAATATCGAACAGATAAACGCCTCCCAGATGATCAATCTCAGGTATTTTTAATAATATTCAAATATTTTTTTATGAGAATACAGAAATAGCTTTCTTCTCCTTTTTTTTACAACTAAAACCAAAATATTTGGCAAATGCAATTCAGTCAATGAAATAAACTCGTCACACGTAGTCTTTATTATTTCACTCCGCCGTGTACCTTCAATGCGTAGCTAATAAAGTATTCGTTTTACACTTTCGCAATGCAAATTTCAGATTGCAACATTGGAACCAGATCAAGGCTTACTATAATACGATCGCTTGGACGTAAGTTATATATTCATGCAAGCGGTAATAAACGCATGGCAATACTGCTGGATACAGAAAACTGTTGTTGGTATATTACGAAGAACCAAAGCGCACCAACTATAAATAGCGATTATAAAATGATGTTTTGCATCGCGAATGGAAAAGCCATTGAAAACTTGTTTAAGCGTAATTCGTTGCTGAACGATGACGTCGACGAACAAGGAAGTTTCATCTACTATGCAAACGCGAATTATTTTATCGCGTCTCGCGTAATATTTAGAAAATGCTGGGAAATGGCAAGCACTGTATCCAAGCATCTCTGTTCAAAGAAAACGGCTTGAAATAATGGGAACTTGGGAACAGAAATTTGTATCAATAGTCAATGATAATGAAAGAAATTGAAAAGTTTCCTTATATTCGAATTCACGGAGAATCGATAGCATTTTTCCCAAATGTTCCAGCTTTCCAACTTTTCTGATAAGATAATCGTTGCACGGGATAGGATTATACCTAAACGTGTCTACAACTAAAGTATTCCCATAGAGTCCCCATAAAATACTTTATAATACATAGGTGTACCTGTTACAGAGCACGATCTTGAGTGACAAGGGTCGATCGCTATTTACGAAAATGATTGGCCTCATTATTTACCCGCCATCCGTACCGATCGTTCGTCAAAACGTTCTTCCGATGATTCTATCAAGATCTAAATGTAACAAAGCAATAGTGTCACATTATACAAAGGTCTATGACGTCAATGATATTTAAATACGGCATATCGTTTAGAAATGATAAAAAAATTGGAGAAAGAAAGAGTATACCAAGATCAAAATTAGATTAAATTTCAGAGCGAATAATTTACAGATAACTTACAAATCTGAAACACGCATAACTAAAATTAATACCTTCACTGTCGATAAAATATCAGAACCCAGAGTACCACATAACTATTCCCACAATTTACACAAAATACTATAACAATAAACAACTTAATACGTCTCATTGAAAAATAAGACAAAATTTTTCCTCCGACAAACGTTTCTGCCGAACAATAGGAAGAAAGTGTCAACATTCAGAAACGCATGTCGACCACTCGATACCAGGGAGCTTCGAAACGTAAAGGCGAAAAAATCGTTTCACCCGCAACTCGTGCACGAGAAGCCCAGATTCCCCGTGGAACTGCAACTCGAGGTCTAAGGTCGCCGTCTGCCGCCCGCCGCCCGGTTCAAACGAAACACGCACTTTGCCAGAAATCCGGAGCCGTCTACGTGGGAGGCGTCAGGGCGGCTTCGTTTCCTTCATCGAAAAGGGGAGGATTTCGCGGAAACGCCAAGACTCTACGGACGGATTCTCATGAAACCAGATCGCGTTCCCTCTCGTTCGCTTTCGCGTTTAGCAAGTCCCGCAGATATATATCCCTCGAGGAGAAAGGGTAGAAAAGACCAAGGGTGGAGGGAGGTAGAGGTTAGCTAAGCTAGAGGAGGAGGCGCCAGGGCGTTCTGGTCGGGGTCAAGTAACCTTTTCATTAGGTAACCCCGTGTAGACCGCATCAACCGCGGCCTATAAAGTCCTAAAAGCATTGACGCAACCAGCACCGTGGTCCCTAAGAAGAAACCAAGCGTGCTCGGCCTTATTCGGCTATATAATTATCAGCGTGCCGCGGATAAGACTAATAATTTGGTGGCGCCACGGAACACTTCGCTGCTTGGAGACACGCGAACGATAATTATCAGCCGCGCCAGATGGACGTGCCGGGCCCCGTTTCGGACCCTCGTTCTTCATCGCGTCTCTCCTCTATCTGACTGCGGATCTTTAATCGATCCAGCATCGATCGGGCCCGACGACGATGCGTGGGCGGTACACCCTGTCCCTTTGGATCAGCCTCGTCTCTACCGGTGTCTCGGGTTAACCCTTTCGTTCTGATCGGTCCTGTATCGGGGATCATAAACAAGTCTGCGAAACTTTGGACCACGGTGATCTGTTTAATTTGGGTGGTTTGATTGAGTACGTTCTCGTTAAAGAAGCAATTGGTGCATTGCCAGTGAGGAGAAATTATCGTAGAATTTTTTTGGATGGACGGTATTATTCGACGTATCGGAATGCGTATTATTGAAGTAATATTTAGTCCATCGTTATCGTTGTTACGATGGCCGGCTGGTATTTATCATCGTTAAATGCAAAATTAATATCGATCGTATTTATTATCGATTCCAAATCGTCGTTTGAAATTCCTTCAATAGACACTGACGAATACAAATTTTCTAAATAACTGTTCCGACTAATCGATATATGGCGATGCGAACTTCGCAACGTTAAGTACAAGCTCGAAAAAACACACTCTCTCCCTCCCTCTCGCTGCATGCGCACCAAGAACTGCAACCACACCTACACGTCCACCATCTTATCCATTATCATCGTCAATATTTTATTTGTCCCATCGCGATCTGTGTCACCGAATCGTGTATCCGTTTCGAAATACACCATCACAATCTACCGTGATTCATCCTGTAAAAACGTATGAAAAGTTCGCGTTGCGCCACCGATCGAGAGACATACTGTCCTCGAAGCTCTCTCTTAACTGGACGATCGATCGTGTCTGTTCACTCTACCAGACCCGATACGCGCTCGCCAGAACGAACGATCGCGCGAAGGTTGTAAGTTTTCCACCGAGTTACTGTCCCCCCCGTTAACAGCGCACTATATTATAATAACAAATTGGATTCCTATATCATAGCGCGGTGGTCAACTGTCCACCGATTATTTCCAAGCTTGTTCTACCCCGTCGTTCGAGTCATTACGATTTTATCGTGCCCAAGATATACGGCCGTTCGATATGCTTAACAATTTACTAGGCCTATTTAAATGCTCGGAAACACGCAAAAGGTAATTATCACCGGCAGGATAGATGGACGAGTTTCGCGCTTTCCGATCGCTTGTTTTTCCGCCCCGTGGAACGTATCTCATTTCCACCCACTCGGCCAGCCCTCGTTACACGGGATACTTGTCTTACTAGAGATTCTATCTGCCTCTCGCGTCATTATGCGCATCCGGCAATCGTAACAATGCATGTTATGAATGTTAAATCATCCCGTCGCCACGGCTGGTAACGTGTGTGTCATTGAATTGTATATTCGGCCCCGACAGCCTCGTCGAGTTGATAATTTCATAGAATGCGCGCAAGCCTGTAATTCAGCCGTCTCTAAGTGCATGCAAGATCGACGATCATCGACTGTTCGATTCCCTCTAATCACGGGCGAACGCGATCAGCGGGTCGGGAAGGTCGCTTCTAGAATCGTGAAAAATGGGGACTGCAGAGATCTGCAACATTGCTCGCGCTACGTTTTCATCGTTGCATCGATGCTGTTGTGTGAAAAATAAACGAAGGTTTATGCACGCTTAGTTGTTTAATATACATTAATTGTCTTCGAGATAAAAATGTCTCAGACGAAACGTTGATATTCATGATACACGCAAAGTGGGCCAAAAAAGTATTCATACAGGGCATTTGTTTCACTTGTATGTTCATTATTTTGGCATTCAGATAATTATATATATGAAGCACATCAATTACACTTTTACAGATGTGCTTCGTATCCATGTATATTGCTTTGAAAATAGTTATCTTATGGCAAAATAATGAAATTGCAAGTAAAGCTAATGCCCCGTGTAAATACTTTTATGGCCCATGGTATCTGATGTACATTTAATTCTGTACTAGTACCTGACAGTGGAACCACAAAAATCGCAGAAGCTCAGAAATACCGAAAAAGAGTTACTAATATTGTATCCTTTATTATTTTCTTCTAAACGATCTACTCGTAAAACAATTGTCTATTATTAATCATCCAAATTTCTTGTCCCGTCTCTGTACCGTATTCTTCTTTCTTACTCCGTTCTTCAGGATACTCTACAGTTATTGCACGCAGCCAAGGATTTTTTTCCCCTTATTTGCTGATAGATTATTTTATTATTCTTAGTGTTATTGTTATTATTATTACTACTACTACTACTACTACTACTACTACTACTACTACGATGCCAATGAAGCACAGCTTTGTATTTACTTAAATTTCGCCCCTCAAATCTATATTCCCAGTCCGCCATTTGGCAAAACGAAAAGCATCGGAAAAACTGGAAAAAAATATCCTGATCCACTTTGTGAATGCTGTCTGGAGGCAGCAATATCTGGGATCGCGAGTAGAATATGAAAACCGCGTCGAAAAGCGACGGTGGACGCGAAATTGGCAAACAACGGTTTCACAAAGTTGCGCCCGAAAGGCTCGAATCCGTGCGTACGACGCGGGATACAGACCGATCACAACAAACAATTATTATCAAGCGAATCCGTTCGTGTGACATGGACGCAAGTAGACAGACAGTTTTAGTCAGACAGACCGACAAGCCCTCAGCCCGGGGGTATCCGACGCAGAGAATTGAGTAGATTCAATGGCTCTAACGGACCCGGGTACGTGCTGCAGACATACATATGTATCCACTGAAATTCGATTTACATAAGAGATGTCGGCTTGTGATACGTTCCGCGGATTTTACATACGACAGGGAGGTTTGGAACGAACAGTTCCATTTGAACTCTGCGGCACGGCCAACTTCCGAAAAATAGATTGCCCACAGAAATCTATTACTTCCGTTGGAAGTAGTGTGAAACCATGCTCTCGAACGATTTTGCCCCGCTCCTATGCAATTAGACAGACCTGTCTACCAAAAGATCGCACGAGAGCCTCCTGATAATAGAAACTATTGTATCGATACACAAGTTGAACGTCGTCCAGGAACTACGAGAAAAAAAACAGTAAGAAACACCTGTATCCGCGTTACAAAACAATCTTCTCTAAAAAAAAAAAAAGCAGAGCACAAAAACCCGGTAGAACTTCTGCAAGCAACCCTCAGTCTACATTACACTCGGCCGTCCACCATCGGCGTTGCCTCTGTTCCCGCAGAAAAGAACGACGAATCCAAGAAACATCATTCCCCGCCGCGAAACTATACTTAAGTCTGTTCCGCTAAGGATACTCATTATTACAGCACACGGCCTCCCCAAAAACTTGGTCGTCATCACCATCATCGGTGTCCCGGCAACATCATCATCATCAGCACCGTCATCATCATCATCAACGTCAACGTCATCGCGGTCCTTATTATCCGCGTAACCGTATCTAAAAATCAAGATGCTTATCGGGCTCGCGCGAGGGCCCGCGTCGAAATTTCGGCCGTCGAGGGCCGCGTTAAAATTCCTCCTAATTTTCCCTCGAAACGAAGCAAAAGCACGCTGATTTGAATATAACGCCGCGTTTAACTGCTCCTACGTGTACCTATATGCGCGGATCCGTACAAATTGCCGGATCCTGCACCGGCAGGCCCTAGGGACATGCATAAGGAATGCACGCTCTCGCTCTTCGGGGCCCCTCAGCTCCGTCGCAGCGAGAGTAGCGGCAAAGGACGAGGAGCAGCGGATTGTCGGACGGACGGACGTGGCGAGCGGACGGAGGAACGAATGGGCAGAATGCGCGTGCGTGGGCGGAACTCTGGCTTACACGTGTTTCCACGTTGAACTCCAAGGTTGGAGAACGAAGGGCAGTCGGCTGGGTGGATATGCCGGCGAAACGAGCAGCCTGCGAGTGTTTCCTCGCGTTAACAGATTCGCGGGCTGCAGCTCTCGACCACGCGCTTCGGCACTGTCCACCGCTGCCGCATCGACCACCTTACGGTTTTCCTTGTTGCGCGAGTTTTACAGCGGAAAATCGGCTGGGGATTTATGCCGGACGTGTTTGCTTCTCGCTTTGTTATTTTTCTTGCGCCGGTCGGGTGTAGCAGGAACCGCGGGCATGCCGAACGGATTAATGAACGCCGCTTTTTGAATTTTTTTTTGTAGATTTTGTTTTTGGTAGAAGATACTTGGTCGGCATTCAGCTTTCTGTACTTGAAATACATTTCATTGATTGAAGTTATGCTCAATACCAGCGTATGATAAAGCTTTGTGTGGAGGGTCTATTAATACGTAATTTACTTTACTATGAATTTGGTGAACAAATTTTAGTAGCGACATGAAAGCTGCGCGTATAATGATGTATATTTAAATATATATTGTATTCAATTTTCTGTAGTTTTTGTTTCGTGGAGTTAATCCCTTTGATAAATAAATATAGATGAGGCATATTGTAATTTTTAATTCGTTAATTTGTTAAGCCGTTGTATTTGTTTTATATGGTGGACAGTTTCACTTGACGGGGAAGATTTAAAGTAGAATGCACCGTTCTTTAACTCTTCTGTGGGCAAATTTTTATTTTATTTTTTCAATAATATTATTTTTGTTTGTTCTTAACAAGGTGTCGCAAAACATGGGTGCAAAATATTTTAAGTAACTGAGCTTCAAACTTATTGTCCATTTAGGTTGCCGACACAAGGGTGACGACAAAATTTTTGTGATTCCAAAATTTGTATAATTCGTTCTATGCTATTTGCTTTCGCGATTAATATCTAATTTGACAAATTTATTGATATTATTGCTTGCCCTTTTTATGACAGCTTCTTCGTATTTCAGTTTCGGCTATATTCTAATTAATTGTCAGAGTATTGATTTATGAAATTTGATCTCCATGCATTTTTATTTCCCGACATCGGTAGCTACGTGATCGTAGCGTTAGATACCGATGGTAGCGATTGTAAAGGTGTTGAGATTGACAACAGTATAAATCAGAGTCACTAAAGCCGGACTGTATAAATCAGTTTTACGACTGTCTCGTGTTGCTACCTTTGCTTGACTTTCATTTATAGCGCCCATGGGTCTCTGTACTTCCTAGTATCCTTCAAAGACGCACACTTCCCGTAACGACCGAAGGATTCCATAAAAAAAAAAGAATGAGCACAACTTAGAAACGCAGCCATTTCTCGAAAGGAAACCAGACTTACCAAAATTCTTAGATCGCAACAACTGTGGCGCACACCACTTTATCATCTACCGACTGAATGAAAATGATTTACGCCCTATCTCTAGCCGCCCCATTATCATTAGACGAAACTGCCCAAAAGAAACTATCCATCCGTAGTCCCGATCGATTCGCAAACCTCAGCCTCCCCGTCGAATATCTCTTTCCCTGAAAAACATTCTGCGCATTTACACGGACGACTTAGCATTCTAGATGATTTATACACCACTCAAAACCGAGGAGAAGAAAGAAGAAGAATACCTAACAAAGGGGCAAAGTGGAAGATTAGAGGCGATTATCGTGGATCAGGTGCGCTCACATTCGGCCGTAACTCACAAGGCTGGACGCGTGGGTGGCTTACCTGTGCCCAGACGATGAAAGAGGAACTTCCTTGTACGTGCACCAATAACCAATCCCGTCTGCTTCAACACTTTCCCGATAATCGGCCTTGAGATTGTAACACGCGAACAGATCGATCAGAATGCCACGAGGAGACGGGATAATTGCCCGGAAAGGGCGATCTTAATTGGCGAGGGGCCATTAGTTATTGCCTCGAAAAGGTGGAATTTCACGATACATTAGCCCGTTCTTTTTCTTCCCTTTTTTCGCGCGGAAACTGTGCTTCGTCGACCATCGAATTAATTGAAGCACAAACTGGGCACATTTCTTCGGAAACGGTTAATGAATTAATTAAGATTAATGTTTCGTCTTGTTTCTACCGCAAACAAATATTATTGGGGTCCAAAAAATGATTAGCATCGTACCACAATTATCGATATCCAGCTTGTCTCTCAATTATAAATAAATCTTGATACCGTGCCCAGAGGAGCGAACCGTCGACAGCGATATCTCTTCGCAGACTCATCTCTCGATTCAAAAGAAAGAAACGACACCGTCTCCGGGGATTGAAAGCGTCAGCAAAAAGGACATCAACAGGCAACGAGCGATATAACCCTGGGAACGCGAGAGTCTCGCGATTATATCACAGGCTGGATTTAAAGCAATCGGATTAGAATTGCGAAATTACGCTGCGGCGGCGGCTGCGGCGGCGGCTGCGACGACCGCGAGGATGCCAAGGAAAAAAGGGGATCCAAGCTTCGAGAGAGTTTGTACGAGCCATGAAAGATCCAAATCTCTCGCCGATCCTCATCCCCGTCATGGAGGACTGTATCATTTGCTGGATTAGCATAATCACCGGGAACTTTTATTGTACTGGCCCGCGAAAACGCCGCGCTGGTAGCAAATGCGCCGAATGAAATAATGAATAGCACAGTTTCTGGTATTCGATGATTATACGCATCGCGACGGGCAAATTATAGATTTGCGGTTTCGTCTGTTCGTCTTTGGCTTCTCGTATCGTTGAACGAGCAGGCGGGGGTTAGGAGGGAAAGGACAAAAGAGAGCGGAGGCGGCGGAGCCGGCCGAGAAAGACGAGAAATGGAAGGGACGGGGATACGGTTTCGTAGAAGAAAAAGAGAAAACGGCGGAGAGGATGAAATGTGTATACTTGGGGGAGGTGTAACGGAACGTTTTTGTCTGGAAATTGCAGGTCGCCCGGGCCGCGATCCGAACTTTATGCGTCCGAGTGTACGCGGAATTTCGTCAAAATCTCGTGTCTTCTACCGTTTCGAACAAAACGGACGATTCCGTCGAAATTGCACGCTTTAGCAGTTGAACTGTGATAGAAGAAGCCGATGGCTCGCGGATGGGGAAGATGTAAAAGTTCTTTCGAGGTGAGGTAATGGATCGGTTAATAAATTGGTTAACAGCAGAATTCGGGAGGTGCACGAGATCCTCGATGATTTATGGAAGGATCTCGTTGCAATTTAGGAGCGGCGGCTTCTGTGATGGTTTCATTGAAGTATCGCATGGTTCCGTGAATACGTAGATAGAAAGCGCGGATAACAGGACAGGAAGAGGGAACTGTGTACGGTGACTTTGAGGCGTGGAAAGGATGGAAAAGAGGAAAAGTGCCGACAAAGCTGTAAGGGGTGGATGAGTAAACAGCGAGGCTACCAAGAATCAGCCAAGGATAAAGGAAATCGTGTCGGATATATACTTGTCTTTGTGTAAATTGTTAATTATATCTGTCGACCATTTTTAATAGCATAAATAAATGTTTGCTCTAATCTTTGGTCGAGTTTTATTTAATTGCATCTTAACCGTCATTAATATCTTGTAAATAACTGAATGCAACTGCGGCTGTATTATTATCCTAATTTAAAAATAACTAACTCAACGAAGGAATTCACAAAAAATGTGCAAATGTTAGATTTAAATGGGGAACAGAGCGACTCCTAGAAATTGTTAGAAAGCCATTGGAGGCGAATGACATAATGCTAAGAATAAGAGTTAGACGCTTGATGAACCAAGGGAGGACGGAAGAAGGTGCATAGTAGGCTTCGAAACAGTGGAACGAAGAAGTGGGCGGCTGAGACGGCGAAAAAAGAACGCCAACGGAATGACAAGACGAGGCAGGGATACAAAAATACTAGGTATTAAGCATGAGCCTCAGAAAATGAGTGTTTATAGTCACTATGCTGCAATTATTATCAAATAAAGAGTCGTTTATGAAGCCTGCCCGCAAATGACACTCGATCCTTCGCAACCTGTAATTCCAGAGTCGTTGTAACAGGGTAGCCTTCGAAATACGGAAAATTTTTTTCACTTTCTCGCGGATTCCTGGTGTAACGTAATCCGTTTTTATAACAAGAAGCCTTTCTGCTAACATTCCTTCGAGGCATTTTTAATTTTCTTATCGATAATTAACACGTTTCCATACGCTTACAAGCGTGAGTCACATATCTTCCCATCGTGTCGCTATCGAAATTCGATGCAATTTGAAATTCCAATAGTATTTAATACGGAGTAAAAATGGGGGAAGCATTTATTCCGCATTAATTTGTACGGGCAATGCGTAAAATGTCCAGGTGTCGGCCTGACACGAGAACGCAAGGGTCAACTCGTCAAGGGAATAATGAACAGAACGAAACTGGTGAACTATATTTGCCACCGGTCCTTGTGAAATTATTATTTCGGACAACGTCTGCCACGGTTTCGTAACATGTAGTTCGAAACTCGAACGATACAGCACGATACAGTATTTCAGTGCCGTGACTAACTCTTGGGAACAGGTGGGTTTAGTCTAGGCCAATTATACGCCCGGTGATTATCAACTTCGTGGAACAAAAACGTTCTAGTTGTTGTTACTATCCAATCTTATTGGCCTCAATTTTTTCATCGTTGCACGCTAAAGAAGTTAATTGATTCAAAAAAAAAGATACAAGCCATAATATCCGTTAATCATTCGCCGGTTAAAAGAGAATAAAAAATAAAAAATATTTTTTTTCCTTAAATTGTTCGATTCCCAGTTATTATAGATCGAGCCTCTTTTTAAATGCGCACAGGTTAGCGTGATTCGACGTCGAGTAAGTTACCCCTACATAATTCATTGTTTGGGTACCTGCGTAATTCATGTTAATGAACATCGACAATAGCTTCATTCACCTTTTATCGCGTATATAATCTAATTAATTCATACCTTCTATGGATGTAACAGGTTGCCGCGATATAATAACGTGATGTGTATTAACATACTGCATGCATGACGAGTTCAATTTTCCCTGCACGTTTCGTGGTCTGCATCAATTTTTCACGCGGCGTCATCACAATTCTACAAGCTGACCAATTAAAGTCGTGACAAGTATATAACAAATGGCAAATTAAAAATGCGAAGATACATTGGAATTAATTCGCATCTGCATATATCCAGAAACCCTTCATTTTTAATTTCTTTTTTTACAGTAGATGACTTCCACTTGAATCAGAACGTATACGACATTCAGCGACCCAAGGGGAAATGAGGTGCAACCTGTTCGAATTCATTGGAAAACAATTCGACGTGAGATAAATCGTGCCTGATGATGGACTGCGAAACAACGACAGAATTTCCGCGGTGAAATTGTAGTTTGTTGACTTACGTAATGCGAAAGGGTTCATGCTCGTAGGAAGCAATGCGTTCCGTGGTCGATGGATACGCAAGATCATTCGCGATACGGTCGCAGCGTTGTTAAGATCGATATCACCGGTTCGTCTGTGCGTGCTATCGTTGGAAATTATGCGAATTTTGAATTATACACCCTGTATACTAGGCACAATCGTCAATAAGAACTGGTCAGAACTTATCTAATCTAAATGCCCAATATGAAAAATTTGTAAACGATTATACGACACCGATAAAATATTAGATCTACATCTGCTTGAACGTGGAATGATCGATCGCGTAATATCCGCGTCTTTTCTATTCTACTGCAGCAATAATAAAAGAAATGTGCACAGAAAAAGACTACGCACCATCCGGCGCTACTTTCTTAGAATTTATGTTTAGAATTTCTCGTTTTATCCACCTGTTTGTGGAAATAGCGCAGATACCTGTTTATTGTGGGAATTCTGCAGGAGCATCGCGGTGATCGCGAGAGTCGTATCATTCGAGACCTTCCATTGCAACGGGACGAGATCTATCCTCATGATTCAATTGGCGGACACCAAAGATCATGAGCGACCATATTCTCCAGAGAAGTGGAATTTCCGTTTTTGCGCTGTTGCTCGCCATGCTGTTGCTCGTTGCGAGATCAGACGGGAAAAATGGCCGTCTTTACGGCTTAATCGTCTTAACTAGCCTTGGTTCTACCGAGAAACAATTCGCACCACGTTCGTAGTGGATACTTTTGAAGCTTCATTGCCAAGGAACGACTCGCGACTGGTGCTAACAGTCGCGTAAATCTTTCCGGCGAAATGGAAACCACAACTTCGGCTTGATCTTGTTTCGAGCAATTCTTCTCAAATTTAATTAACATCGTTCTGCGATTATTATGGGGACGAAGAAGTAACGATAGGGTTTTCGTAGGTTTTCCGTCCTTTTCGTTCCATTTGTAAAATTTTCCTGTTTCCTTTCAATCTTTCCATTATACCGCGGAATCTTCTTGCAATCGCTAAACATTTGTATATTGCGAGCATTAGCATTCTTTCGTAATATTCTGCGCAATAATGGGCGGAACAAAGCGATCAAAATGGCAACTGCAATTATTCTAGCAAACGAATCGTGTAAATCTATGTTGAAAGTGAAATTGTTTGCACCCCTAATAGTTGCTCGTTTGCAGCAATCGTTTTCATAACTAGGCGAATATAATTTGCGGGAGAGTAGGTAATGAAATCAATCGAAGGAGGTAGTAACTTTTAGCTAGTAACATTCGTAGTCTGTTAGATGTGCGACCACAGCGGGCAATTACTCCGAATCGAAGCGTTCCACTTCCTCGCTAAGTATTCACAAAATATCAATATCGCTACCAAATCCGGGCGATTGAAAGCAATTTCCAGTTAACAGATCCGCTGTACATCAACGTGCAAATACTATTACCCTACCGGAGACTGCTCATCAAAATTACAATAAATTGTAATACTCTAGCCGAGCGTGTCTCTCTAAAAACACGTAACTCGGGTATATAAAATGACCTACGTGTCTTAAAAAAATCGTCCACGTTCACGCCGTTACTGCCGTTACGCGGCAGACAACTGAAGATCCTAAATATCGAAACTTACTCGTGTACGCAATTGATACCGTCCAGTACCTTACTAATTATAAAACCGACCGCGAATTGTCAACGCGCGAGCAAATCGGTTCAGCGAAGCTCCAGCGGGGCGCAACACGTGCGGGTGCAATTTGAAGCACATCCGCGGCGCACGGTTGCGCGAGGAACCCGAGCGGGCGCAGCAGTGCTCGTGAAGCGGACTGCGCGGGCGGTGTATCGCATCGCGGCCGAAGAAAGCGCGTGGTGACCGGCGGTAGGGAGAACACGAGCGGCTGGAAAAGAGTAGAGAGGGAGCAGGAGCGCGGCGGGGCCCGATCGAGCGCCAGGCAGGGCGAAGAGGGGCAGCGGGGCCAGAGGGATAGTGTGTAAGAGGGGCCTGACACGCGATGCCTGCCCCGGGGAAGCAATCACGCGGCGGGCGGCGGGGGCGGGCCACGAGAGGGGCCCAGAGACCACGTTGCCCCTTTCCCTCGTTCGCCCCGAGCCCCCAACACTGTCTCGAGTCCCCTGTACCCCCACCTCCTTCATTCGTGCACTCGAGTCCCCCTCCGGCAGCGTCGAGCCGCCTCGACGACTCAACCTGCCAGCCAGCGCCACGATCCTCGGTCCCCGTATCCCTCCTCCGCGTCGCTGGGTCCCTCTTCCTCCCCCACGAATCTTCTCCTCCCACTGATCCCCTTCCGTTTCACCGAGAGGGCCCACGGAAAAAAATAGTCCCCCTCTGTGTATACGCTGCGAAACCCGTGGCAACCCTAAGAAGAATCTATACTCTTTTTCCCTCCACCCCCGCCACCCCCGAGGCCAGTTCGCGCCGCCGTTCGCCGCCCTCCGTTGCCTCCTTCCTCGTCTACTGCTTCTTCTTCTTCTTCTTCTTCTCCTTCCTCTTCTTCTGCTTCTTCTTCTTCTTCTTCCTCCTCCTCCTCCTCCTCCTCTTCCTCTGCTGCCCTGCCCTCGTGGATTACTCTTCGGGCTCGACGCGCACTGCTACAGGGCACTGTGATTACGCCGCATAGAGGTACGACCACCGCCGACAAAACGAAACGCGATCGGAGCGCGAAACGGCCGGTAAGGCTCGTCCGTTCTCGTAATGAGTATCGCCTAGGTGTTCTTTCGCTGCGGCACGGAGCGGCGTACCCCTGAACGCTCCGAGGATTTGTTGCCCAGGCTCCGGGGGATCGAATGCTCTTGCGCCTTCCCGATCGACGCAGCCTGCACTTTTGATTCCCCTCGCGCCGCTCGCTAACTGCCGGACGATACTCGAACCCGCTATGATCTCCCTTTTTGGAAATTTTTCCTTCTTCCCCGTGTTGCACGTTTCCAGTGGTCCGTGGGAGATCGGTAGAAATCATCCAATGGCTGGATGCGTCCTTCGCCAGAGCTTCGTCAATGGCTGGAACCTGGATACAGTACGTCTCGTCGAAGGCGTCGAGGAAGCGTCGAAAACGATCGAAGGGTGGAAACGATACCCGCTGGTTCCTTATCTGCAGCCTTCGATTGAAATACACCCTTGGCGATAATAAATAGCGCGATCGTTCATCGGAACGCTTTCGTTACGCGTACGAGCAGTCGCGAGATACGAGTATACAGAGCGAAACAGGATTACCAGCGGCTCGTACAATCGGAGCGGCTCTCGTAATGAGCCACGCGGACCGGACACCCTACGGGAGTGCAGTGTATCTCGCGTGATTCGTGGCCGAACTGTTGTCGTCCAGTCTAGTTCCTGCAATCGATTAAAACATTCGATTTGGCGCGGAATATTTATCGCCGCGTTATTAAGCTATTTCAACGAGCGCGCCAATAGCCACCGGGGGTGGAGGGCGCTCTCTTCCTGGCGATAAATCATCGACAACGTAATTATACAAGTAGACCTTCTAGAGATGATAAAACGAGGAGCGACCGTAACACGATGCAGTCGAATGCGAATGTAATCCCGGACTTTCCTATCGTTCCCCTGTACCGTTAACCGGCGCGCACACTCTTATCTCCTCGTCCGCCCGATTGATTTAACGTTTCCTCGATTATCTCTAGGCGACTGAGCAATTAAGCCGTAACGAAATCTCGAAACGCGACCGCAGAAAAAAGGAAGGAAGGACGAAGGAAAAGAACGAAAACATCGTTGCCGACTTCTCTGAAACGTCCGGCCGACATGCGAGTCCCTCCTTTGGCGTCGGCAACGAGATTGTCGTTGCACGCCGCCGATTGTCGGCAGAAACGTCGAGGGGGGAATCGAGGGTGGAAAGGCGGTCGTTATCTAGAGAAAGACACACGCGGAGCGAGGAGGGACGAGCCGCGGAGGCTGACGCGGACGAGAGAAAAGGACACGAAGAGGGGGGCATCTGCAGCTCCGGGGCTAACTATGTAAATGAGAACGGAGAACGGATCGCCTCGGTTCAATAGACCTTCGACCCTTGGGTCCGGATAATTTGTTTATGAGCAACGCACGCGGCTATCCTCCGTATCCGCCGCGGGGTAAGAAGCTGCACGGTCCATCTCGCTGCAGATTCTATACCGGGGCCTCCTTCATCGAGGCGGTCGCGCGACCAGGACGGGAGAGATCTGCTATACGATTTACATACGATTACCGGGCAAAGTGAAGGCACGCACACCCACGCCACGCAAACGGAAAGAAGGGAGCGAGGGATCGTAGCGGCAGTCGGATGAAGAAAGCTGACGGCGCGGAGGGAGCGAAAGTATAGGACGGAGAGCGTAAGCGAGCGGGAGGAAGGAGGATGGATAGATAAATCGGGACGGGAGAAATCGTGAGGGAGGATGATAAAGTTGGAGGTGGAAAAGAAGAGGGAAGGAAAGGCTGATGATGATGATGATGATGGTGATGATGATGAAGAAGAGGAGGGCGAAGAAGGAGAGACACGAGGAACGGGGCCCGTACACGGGGAGGATCGCGGAGAGCCGTTCTGGATTCGAGTCCCGGGGCTGTCGGGATGTCGATGAGCGGCAGTCGGCGTGGGCCGCTCAGTAGGACGCCAGCAACCTGAAGAAGCCCGCACCCTTCGGGCGAACTCACTCGGAAACAATGCCCACAACCTGCGGGACACTGCGCGCCTCCCTCCGACGTCTACTTTTACTTCCGTTGCGAAAGGTGGAAGGCAGCCTCGAGGACCGGGTCGAAGGTGACCACGGTTCTAATGATTCTCTTCGACCGTTCCTCTTTTGCGTTTGTTTCTTTTCCGTTCCTTTCTTTGGACTCGCGCGTGGACTTTACGCGCCCACGCGGCAAGGCGATACGATTGCGCGATAAGTGAAATTAGAGGAGTGAAATTAAAGGAGCGATGGCAGTGCGAATTCTTTAATAAAGGTTTCCAGATATTAGGGATATTAATTGTTCAAATTTGCAAATAAAGTTTGGCTGCTGTTGTCTCATATACGATAACTTTTGCTTAAATTAATTCAATATATTAGTTATTGCGAAAAACAGTGGCACTGTATTTCCCAAAAAATTGTGAAAGATTATACGTTATCTAAATACTTGCTTAGACATACGGCAAGAACTGGACTGAATACTGGAGGGGGTGGAATGTTTTAAAATTCGAGAGACCAGAAATTTCCTTTACCTATCGAAGGAAACAGTTCAATTAAAACCCTGCCAGAAATTTTTGTCCAAATATTTTCTTGCTTTCAGAATTTATTTACTAGACGTTATTCGGATGAATATTCATTGGTGTAATATTTGGAAAAACATAAACTCCACCCCGAAAACGATAATTCTCCCTCGCAATGCAAAGTAATATAAATCCGATGTTTCAATTGAATCTGCATCATAATTTTCGCATCGTAATTATAGTTAACATCAGTTTATAAACATTTCGATGCAAGCAATTTCAAAGGATAATACGCGAGGGCATGTGCTTTAATAAAAAATTAATTCTATTCGCGACATGGCTGGGATACGCAATACACGCCCTTCGATTCGACAAAATTAATTTCGCATTTTGGAGATATTATTTTTCGATTATTACATGCGCGATGAATATATTTTCCGTTTGCGCACGGAACCCTTCTAATTTAAGAGAAACTCCGCCGAATATGCGTTCATACATATGCATGCGCGCATATACATATTAGTGCACTCTTGTCTCATCACTATTCATCTGGACGCGTATTTATAATAGTTGTTCCCATAGAAAAGCAGTGCTCTGCATATTCAGCCTCGTAAAAACATCACTTGACGTCCATGTTGATGAAGCCTAAAGATAGGAAACATGGAAAATTCCCTGCTCCTTAAAATACCTTTAGGTAAAGGCTACAGCCGGATTTTGAGGGTAAAATGTGCCCCTGAACCAAATTCGACTTGTGAGGTATCTTTGGAAAGCTTACCAGGAAAAACCAATTCGTACCAGTTTTCAACCCAGTAGCTCGACTGGGAGGGTAGTTATAGCGAAAAAACAAAAACATAGGTTTTTCTCCGTATCTCCCATTATAGCACCCAAAATATTTTGAAAAGAATCAGGGGCATTTGTATTATGGAGACACGTGTTATAGAAGTTTAGCAGAATTTTAAAATGAAACACCGAGCAGCGAAAAAAGGAATACGTCAAAAGATGCTGAAATATGCCGAGTCGTCTAACCACGATTATACTTTTTTTTCTATGTACGCATTATTGATACTGCTACTCTCAATTTTTTCAGATTTTTTAATTAGGTGCGCCGCAGTTAAAAGAATTAAAAACCGATTAAAATGATCCCGCTACTCTTTGCTATGTGTAACACGGCTTTCAAATTATTTGCCATAAGTGTTTTATATAAATTGGATATTCAATGTCGCTGTAACTGTTTAATGAAAAAAAAATTGGCGCAAAGCTGAGTTACAACGTTGAGGGACACTTTAAATAATTGCGCCCAAAGGCTGTATGGGAAAATTTCAATGGCGATGAACGACGAGGAACTTTCGAGCAAAGAATTGGGGAAGTTCCCCCCTCTGGTTTCTAACGAAATCGTGAGAAATTACTGGACCCCTCGTTCCAAGTTTGTTCCGGTATCGCTAAAAGATAAGTCCGCGAGAGTTCTCGGAATGCTTAAATGACTGCATACTTTCACTCGACAGTTCACAGAAGTTCAAATGTCAGGAACAGAACAGTAACATTTAAACCCTATTGCTCGCAACCATTACTCTCTATGCTTTCTTGCTCAATTACGTCTTCGCGCGTTGCAAAGACTTCATTCGGTGTTAGACAACCTGTGAATTTACGCGCGATAACACTTTGCCCGCAGTTTACAACCATGTATTTTATTGTGCCCTAAGAAGTAGGTGAAATTAAGATAGCTCCAATGGAGTTGAACCTTTCAAAGATTTGCACTCGGTTTAATTTATGTAGTGCCCCGCCTATAATTTCCAGCCAAATTTGGTTACGGGGAAAGATTGAACACGTTTGCCTCGCGAATAATACTCTTTAACATAAATACTTCTTTGACATAAATATAATACTCTTCGAAGTAAATTATTTGTCTACAAAACAATCCAAACTAAGTGAGGCAATAAATGTTTGCCCACTAAATTAGTTCCACTTTGCTTTCTCGAGACAAGATTATCGATCGGATCAAAATATTTAAATAAAACGTAGATCAACGTTCGTGCGCAAACAATATCTCATAGCTATAAGACCTTCCACGAAATAATGAAAAATATGAAAATTCTGAAACCTGTAGGAATGCTACGAAACATATTCCAAAAGCAATCAATGGAACTGCAATTCTGTAGATTAGACGGAAGAACCAAATCGCATTACACTTTCACCTCCGAAAATCGTTCATCAATAAAACTAACTTCGCGTGCAGTATCTTAATTCACTCTAAAGAAAAACCTGACACTGCTGTATTACCCCGTAGGCAAAACATCAAATGGCCACAAGTCTATTCAATCTTTGAAACTTCCTTCCTCCGCCCCTGTATTCCTCATTGTGGTCTCTCGTAAAAACCAACGCCTGACATTTTCATCCAATGAAGAAGAAGAAGAAGGAGAAGAAGAAGAAGGAATTGCGTCTCCCCTAAGATATCCCCGTCGAATAAAGGGCAAGTAATACACGGGACAAGGGAGCAGCGGCAGCGGGTGCCCGTTGCCTCGCAAGTTCTTCGGACGCCATGTAGCCGCGCCCGCCATCTTGTAATTAGGGGATCAAGAAGGCATACGCTTTAATGAGCTGCGAGGCTCGAAGACGGAGAGAAGCAGCTGCGCGTACTCGAACAAAGCGAGACACCGAGAGCGCCAGCGAAAGGGAGGGGCTGGTCTGATGGGTAAGAGGAAAAGGAACAATATAAAGGCGCATAGTGAACCGAGAGAGTGCAGGGGCAAAAAGGCATGCTCCGGGAAAATATTTCATACGAGGCATCGCGGACAGGGGCGCGGTGGAAAAGGAGAGGGATGCGCGGGTACGGAACAGCGACGCCACCGAGAGAGCGCGGCGAGGAGCAGCGGGAAACGGTCGGATTACAAAAAGAGCAAGGGGGAAAACAGTAGTGGTGGTAGTAGTAGACGCGCTAGTAGTGCAAGAAGATTGCAGAAAAGATGGAGAGGAAGGCGAGGACGAGAAAGGGGCAGAATGGAACGAGAACGAAGGAGGATTGCGAAAGCGAGGAACGAAAGAGGTGCGGATGAGGGCGAGGTTGGTGTGGCGAACGCGCGGAGGAGCGCGCAGAAAGGATATGGAAGATCGGGCATGGAAAGGAGAGGAAAACAGGAGGAGCAAGCACATCGAGGTGGAAGCAAGATAAAGAGAGAATCGGTTGGCGAAGCGGCCAGGGGGTTGGGGATTCAATTGCAATAAAAGCAGCGCGACCGTAATCTTAGACGGCGAAGGCGTAGGAGAAGGAGAAAGAGGTCTGGTAGGTCGAGCCACCGCACGAGTTACGTATGAGGAATCCGCCACGGGCGTGGCCACATCAACGAGTGCGCGAGCAAAAGCAAAAGCTTCCTCGCGCGATTTTTTCGCCGCGAAAGCGCTCCGCGCGACCGTACTTGCGAGCGTAAACGCATGGCAGCTCGCTGACGCCGCGCACCCACCCTGGCATCGAGAGCCGAGCGTAATGAAAGGTCCAACTCGCGGCCAAGAACCGTAACTACCTTCGAGCTTGATGTATTCGCGATTCGAGCTATCTCGCCGCCCCGATGCGCTCTATCGAATCGATTTCGCCCGGAGTTCGTGCGACCCGCTACTATCGTTCCTCGACCCCTTCCTTTCGAATCGAACTCGCGACGGAATTGCCTTCGACGGCTTTCAGAGAAACGTCGATCGTTTGGGAAAAGGACGTTCATTACTTAACGGAGCCCGCGAGATAAACGAGATTACGAGCGCGCCGAAGTTTGTCCGCGCAGATCTGCAACGTTCGTTGCGCAAGTGCCGTCCTTTAAATACAGCTGACTCCGACCAATTTGATTTATCGTACTACGCAACAGCTAGCCGCGTCCCGCGAATCGATATTTATACATTACGTCCTTCGGCAATGGGTAGTGGGAAACGTCGAATTAATATAATACGTGCATTGCATCCCCTTCGAGCGTATTGTTCGCACCAAGAGACAAGACGCACGGAATTATGTGCAATTTACTCGGCACAAGGTGGAACTTATGCGAACGCCGCTCGCACGACTTCCAACTAAACACACCTTGTATCGGGTAACAGTTAATATCCTATCGCAATTGTTCCCGCTATAAAACACAGCCGGTACGCAGCGTATCCGCCAATCGGCTGGCCGACGCGGTCAGCCAGGCTCGTTTCGCGGAGTTCGAACGCGAGTAAAATATAACCAATAAACGACAAAGGGCAAGCGTGTATCCTGCACGCGCACCTTTCAACGAGACCCACGTGGGAGAAGTGCCAGGCAACTCCTGTATCGCAACGATCCCGAGGTTCCTTTTTCCCTTTCGAGTCGAGCGCTGACAACGTTGCTGAAGCGCGGAGGAAGGGAACGAACTAGGGGGACAAAGAAACAGCGATGCTTGCCAGACAGAGGGGTGATACGCGAAGGAGGACGTCGATCGGCCGAGTGATCGATACGAGTAATTCCGCGACAATTCCTTCATCCCCTATTCTTTCGTTCCAGTTTTACCGTCGCGCGGAAACGCTTATCGCGAAGCTGAATCGCGTAGCGGAGTGCTCGAGTACCGAATTCGTTAAGACGATCGACCGATTCGTTTGGAGTACGTACTTTGTCAGATGAAACGTTTTCATTCGAACTCCTCAGTTGCTCGGAATTTTCGGCATTTCAAGGAAATTCATCAAATAACGCCACCAACTATATACCATTTTGGACCATCAGATGCGGATTTGCAAATTTTTTATGAAATCTTCGTGAAACCGGTTGCCAGATTTTCTTGTCAATTAAAATTGAGTCTGTCTGTGGCCAAAATTTAATTGAAACGAGCGATAACAGAAATCTGAAATGACCATCTGCAGGTATCTAAAATTTTGCTATTTATAAAGGATTTATGAGAGATGTTGAAGTACTCTATAAAAAGCAACTGAATGATCTGAATTGCCCTAATGTATTGTATTATAAAATAAGCTATAGTAAAACTTACAGCACTGGCTGTAGTAAAGAATTGAAATGTAGCGTTCATAGCACGTGGATAATTTAATTATAAAACGGGCATAGCTCGTTCTATGCCTAATACGTTTCGTCTGACGCGAACTTCGTACAGACCAACCGGCAAAAGGGTGAACTGCGTTACCACTTTGATTAATGTTTCGACAGAATGCAAGGGCAATGGAATTCTGCTGAAACCATTCCCGCGTCGCGACGCGTCGCGCAACAAAGAAAACCTTGGTGCAATCGAACGCCGAGCAGGTGATGGTGTCACGTGTCTGCCTTCCTTGTCGATCGAGCGAGACTGAACTTCCAGACGAGATGCACCGTCCGATAAGATCGATGCAATTGTTATCGCCCACAAGTTGCATGTCTGCATCGCCGCTTATCGACGTTTTCGTGCGCCAAGTTTTAAGGGCAATTAATATGTACACACGCTTGTGTACACTTGTTACTTCAATTAGCCACGAGATAAGGGGATCTAGACGCGGATATCAGTCACAGTTGCGTGAAAATACATATACCAGGTGTGCCTGTACGTTCAGGCTTTTTCCAATTATGTCCTCGAAATAAAGAGCCGCGAGAAGACCCTATCCCTAACAATTATTTGATAAACGCCTTTCTACTTCACGGACGTCTGTGATGTTTATTCGAAAGAACTTGTACAGGGTTCAAAAGCTCGCACTGGCCAATCTTTCCGAACGGGCCAATCAGTTTTACGCGAACAAATTATGCGAACTTCGAGAAATCCGTGTTACCGGTCTATGCATTACGAACGACAGATCCAATATAAATCAAGGTACCACCTCCTACCTTAATAAACCTCTTCACCCCGAAACGATCTGTTAACCGACTGCCTCGTTAAAATCAACAAACCAGCACGGGGAAATCAATCTCGGAATCGCATTACTTTAATTCCACACCGCGATGGGATGCACGAGCCAAGGTGTAATGAAAAGATCCCGGGCAAATTGGTCAGCGTAACGACCGTTTTATTTTCGCAGGAGGGTCCCTTATTTAATCGAAGTGACCGGCGACGTGTTATTTGCTCGTCTATGATAGGGCAGTTGCACCGTTTTTCGGCCATGCGCGCGTTGCCGGCACCGTGCTTTTAGCACGAACGAAAAAGTTACTCCGTTTACACCGGCTTCACCTCGTGAATCAGATACAGGTATCTGCAGCATAATATATCACACAAGAACGTTTGGCTCTGGGCCCTCGGGACATGCGGGTGTATAATCTTTGGCCGGTCGAGCGGAGCTAAGAGTTTGGGCCCAATTACAGGGCCAGTACCACCGAACGAAGCAACGGATGGACGGATGGACGGACGGACGGACCAAAGGAAGAAAGAAAGAAAGAAAGAAAGAAAGAAAGAAAGAAAGAAAGAAAGAAGGAAGGAACGAACGAACGAACGAACGAACGCCTCCACCTTCCAGAAGACTTTCAAGTATCGCGATCGCCGTGGCACCGTGTGCGTGCCGCTGTGTCTGTGCCTCGCGTACGTTTCGTGATGCTGATGCCAAGGACGTACAGGAATTTGTAAAGACTCGCCACGCCGGAAGGGGATAAATGATAATAGCCTCGAAGCAAGCGCCGACGTTCTGTTAATTTCTCTTGCTCTTCCTCCCTTCCTCCCTTGTTTCTCGAGCGATCGAGGGTTGGAATGGTCGATGACCATTACGGCGTTACTTGGTGGTCGGTGGGCACGCGTGTAGGGTGCACAGAATAATAGATTTATTTGCAAGTTTGTAATATTCAGAATTGACAGGTGCATGTTTTGTTACATTTTGTGTTGCGCTATTTTCGCGAACTTTACGTTGGCCTGCATTCTCTTGCAACAAGTGTGTGCAATTTTAGCTGCATAGATCTACGTGTAGGTGTACGTACATATTGCATACAAACTATATTGTACATAGATGTACGGTATGGAAAGATCAAATTAGAGTGGCAAAACTATCGTTGCTTAATTCGTAGACGAATTATAATCGAAATACAGCAACGAAAAGATAACCTATTCCTTTTATATCGTATCATTGACCACATTGAGTGCACACGTCCAGTCCTATGTTGTCATGAATTAATTACGATACTTGATTACGTAAAATAATTCAGCATTAACTTTGTTTAGCGATAACACTTTCCACTTCTTCGTTCTATCTGCTCATTCGCACACCCTTGACCAACGTACGTAGCTATTTTTATTCGAAAACGTTATCTTCATCAAGTCACTACTATTGCGTACCGATAAGCCAGCATGGAACGACACATTTTGCCAAATAGCCTGACCAGCGTTCCTTAATACGAATTTTACACCGTATCAACTCGCACAAAGGGGACACTTTAACCATGATTTCCCCTTAAGTAACGCGACGATTTTATTGTCAATGGGTGGTCGTGCACGACGTCGCGTCGCATAGCGTCGGGGCCGAAGAAAGAATGCAAGCAAGCCTTGCTCTTCCTGGCTGGACGTAGCCGGGACTTCTAGGCCACATAATTAGCCGACATCTATCAGCCCGGAGCTATCAGTCCCGTATCCAACCTGGAACTGCCCTTGTATCCACATTGTACACGGAATTTTTTACCATCGTATGGGACAAAATTATCTACGTGCATACAAAGCATGCTCCGAAGCGATTCAATTTTTCCGGGGCAAACGTAGATTACGTCGTCGCCGTATCGTTGACCGTTATTACGTCTAATTGTAATTATACTGTCTCGTGCGCGTTCAATGAACACCGTCAATAACGGCCCATTATAATTAATATCGAATCGATTACCGAGATACACCAGATACAAGTTATTTAAAGTGCTGTTTCTTTCTTTTTGTTGACGTACGTAATCGCGCTAAGACCTAGAATTGGTCGCATTGAAAATTAACTGGATCATAGACGTGTAGCAATCTGGTGAACTGATCGATCTGTGAAACTAGATCAATGGATAGCGATAAGATTGAAATGTCAAGGTACTTAATATAGATTCAACGCAATGGAAGTGGGATTTTTTCGGAAGATCGTACGATCTACGGAAAGAATTTTAAAATCTCCGGGCATCCTTGTCGCTGTTAGTGAATAATATTTAAAGCATTTGGGGAGCAATTTTTCGTCGGCCTCCGCGAGATTTTTATTTAACTCGCGATTCGTTAAAATCTTCCGGCAATTATGAAATCCGCGGTAAATAAATTATCCGCTCGCGGTAAGTGGAATTGCAATACTGCAACTTGTAAAACCTTCACAGCAAGTCGAAGTTATCAGTCACGATCTACATTACTTTTCCTACCCGAAATCGTTATTAAACCTTCGCTTAAATGGGAGCAAGGGAAACGTATCGCTCTTGTGGATTTCCATCGCAGGCAACATGTTAAAAATAATTATATAAATACGCTATGTGCGTGGTGTTAATATAATCCCGCCATTAAGGTTCGATACAAGATCAAAAGAATGATAGCGAGCGATTCGGTACGCTTATTATGATTTAATGCTGCATAATTACTGTCTTTGAGTTACACAACGCCAGATTAATCGTTCAGATTGTATAATTAGCGAACAAATTACCCTTCAACGATGCACCTTACTTTACGCTTAACAGATTTATCATTGTTGTTCATAAATGCGAGTTTTCCAATTATCTCGCAACTATACAATAGGGAAAGGGCACTTAACGGACTATAACCCTAGTGTCAGAACGTAACGAACCGATAATGGACATCGTATTATATTTCTCTCTTATGTAAGCTATGTAAGCTTCGATAAAAATTAGTCCAACGCAGAGTAAAAGTATAATAATATTTGAAGCAGTAAATCTCATGAGTCACTTTATTGATTCATTATACAAAATAAATTGCGAGATGTCAGTTTTTTATCATAATCTATCATCGTAAAATGTCTTTCTTTGCAATAACTGTTTCAAATGAAATGGCAAATAATTAACAGCTTAGCGTGCCATGTCCTATATAATACGTTCAAAGCACATATCAGTATTATTTAAAAAAAAGTTGTCTACGTAAGTAAGCCGCGTCGTTACTCAAACAATCATTTTGCAAGTATTATATAGAACTGCTGTTTCGTATCTCGTTTCCACTGATTAAACCAGTCACTCTGGAAGTAAATTGTAACCACTTTATCTGTCGCCGAGTCGCGAACGGCAATATTCTTTAAATTGTCGCGTTACGGAAATTCGAACGCCCAATTCCCAAGCAAAAGAGGCAGAGGTCTCGAGCACGGCGAAGGAAATTCGTTTGCGCGATTCGTTCGTAACGCATCCATTGACAGGTGGTTAGAGCGTAAATTTTGAGCGATTCCGGTACACGCGATTTCGCGAATGGATCCTCTTCCACTCACGTGGCGGGCCTTGGAAACTAATTATTTCGTCAGCTGCATTTCGACAGAGAGCGAAGCTCGATGGACAGGTGAACAGCGGCTACTCGCAACGACCGAACGATTTGTCTCTCGAAATATTGAATTGTTGTTGGCTATCACCGGAAGCCAGCGCCGTGCCGTAAAACTTGCCAATCAGAATCTCGTACCTATAGCACCGTTTCCATTACAAATGTTTTACCTGGCACTGACGGCTTTCGAATTATAGTCTCCCAACAGATCCCGACACTCTGCGGTTCGCTTCATAACGCGCCGCCTACGGTTCTTCTTTTATCTCGTCGACTATTTGGCTCGAGATCGAAGTTGACTAATACTCTTCGTCGAACTCGCGATCGTCCGTGTCCACGAGAACTCGACGATTTCGTAATCGGATAACGCATTGTATTTTCGGGAGCAACCTCGCTCGAGGTTACCCGGCTTCGTCGAAAACGATTCGTGCGCGTTTGGTAGATTGATAATTGGAGTTTATCGGAAGTAAGTAGGTATTCAACGGCGATGCATCGAACGACGGCTGGACTTTCGTCGTTGATAACCATAATCAATATGTTTACCTGCGCGGCTGGCCGATTATTATATTTACAGAATTTTATGTCTTTGTAGATGCGGGACGCGACGCGGTATCGGAGCGAGCACGTTACCAACGCTGGAACGAAAGTTATTACTGAATAATAACGACGGGCACGGGAACTTATCGCAGTGGTATATCTAAGGGCGAGTCTCGGAGTTAATGGGCTCGTCTTTGTCCAAGAATCTTAATGATTCCGTACGGTGGACGGTGGATCGATAACGCGGACGATAATCGGTCGGGAATATTGTGCAATGCTATCTGGTCATCGTGTACCATGATAAGTTCCATGAAGCGATCAAACTTTCACATCGTGTGAATGGCAGCTGCATCGATGACTGACGATTTGCTGAAAAGTTCAATTTTGAATATTCGTGTACGCGTTCTTCAATCGAATATTGAATACGGTGTAGTATTACATTGTTGTAGCGTAGTGCTCACAATTTTAGTAGGAAAACATTTTTCACGCTGTTTTAAATAACGGAAATCTACTGAACAGAGTTAATAATGGTAATAATAAAAACAGCTGAAATAATCTGCACGAGGTTTCAAACGCTTGAAGGGAAAAAAAGTCATACTACTATTGCTATTACTACTACTACTAATAATAATAATACTTTAAGTAGGCAAACATGGTACTTCTAAATGAATAAAATAAAATATTCCAAAGTTGCGCTCGGAGTGTCCGCTTAGACGAAACGACTAAGTCAAGTATTAATGTTCTTAATTATTATTCTCATTTCTAGAGCAATTACAGAGTGTATAATTGCCTGTCAAAATCCCGCGTTTTCAGACGACTCGCTAATCACACGCGCTCGGTCAGCGTGCAAATACAGGGATGGAAAATTGCAACGGCGATCGCTGTAATTACACGTAACCCGGATTGGCGTTACAATAATGCACTTAGAAGGAAATTGCGACGGCGCATAAGCCTCGGGAAGCCCATTTTTCGTTTCGTTATCTCGATGTGGATGAAATTAATATTTATAGTAGGGAACTGTCGTTTTGGATAGCTTCTTTAGATACATTTAACGATGTTTCATTTGATTAAGAAAATATTGTTGCAGCTTTTAATTATATTCAGAATAGTGCGCGCCTATATTAGACGATATTGTTATACAACGGAGCAGTGGCTACTTGACGTTTGCAGGTCAGTAAACACCGGCGGGTTTGTTGCATGTAAAAATGCACGCAGGATCGTTAATGCCACGGGGCAAATGGAAATGCGTACTTCAATTAATGGATATACATACATAAGCATCTATTCGACAACATCCGTAATTACACGCTTTAGACGTCATACGCTGTTGACAAACTGCAAGACCTAATTTCTAGTCGTATGATTCATTCCTTGCAACTTTATAACAGTGTTTATTTATCCAGTGGATGATAAAATTATTAGAGCCGCAGTGCGCGAATGTATGCCTTTCGCGCGTGTGTAGAAATAAAATGATAGTATCGAAGCTTTTGCATTGGTAATTATTAATTAACAATTGTCCACTAGAAGCACGCAAAAAACTAAACTTGGCTTACGGAATTATATATACAAAATTAATTTGTCTCAACAGGAAGTCGTTTACTTATGTAGGTGGCTCCAACGATTCGATCACCAATCGTTTAAAAAAATATCAATTAAATGAGCCGCTCATTAGCTAAATCGATTAACTTCACTTTTGAATCCTTTTCAATTTGATCGTCGAAGCGATTGATGGATTGTTAACTTTGATACTGCAAGTAAATTTCTATATTATTGGGTTTAATACAACGCAGTAACAAACAAACTTTCGGCCAGAATAATAGTAGACAACTTATTTCGGAATCCATAGTGATTAACTCTTAACGCTTATGTAAATGATAATAATAATAATACATTCTATAACGTTTATTCAATTTTCTATTTAAGAAGGAATTTTAATAATCAGTGCCTACAATTGAATCACTTTTCTCCACTTTCTGTTTCGTGGAGTTAACCGATTTCGCTAACGCGCGGCCCAAATGCGACCCCCTGTCCTCCAAACCAACTATCAGTAACTAAAAGTAATAAAAAGAAAATTTGTTTAAATCCTGTCCCCCATTCGACACCGCCAAACAACTAAACATCGATTATTCGACGTAGAAAATCGTCGCATCGATCGTTCAAAGGGTTCTGTTTTCGCGCGAGACCACTAACCACCTGCGAGCTCACGTCGAGCAAAAATGCACGCCAGAAATATTCGTGCGCCGCGGGCCAATACGGGGTCCGTACGCGCGGCTGCCTTCGAATACGCGACTCCCACGGATGATCCCTTTTCTGTGGGTCCGCTGGTGTTTACCATAATTCATATTAATTGTCCTGAGCACACGCGCAGCTGTCTCGAATCCCACGCGCCACCGATGCGCATTTCGCTGCGGGACAAACATTTCGGAATAGTTTTGCGGACCCCTACTTAGGTTCGGCCACGAACGCAACATTATCGGCTTCTGCACCGACGTACAGACCAACCGTCTCCGTTCTTTTTTCCTTCAATTCGGAGATATACTCGTGCAGCGGTTCGCGCGGGACACCAGAAACGAAACGCTTTCGATTCGTACCGAGGGCAAAACGAATCTCGTCGACCGTAGGAACGCGAATTTCGTCGCCCCGGGAAATCGGGCATCGTGCGAATCATCGGCAATAATCCCAAGACTCGTAATGCCATAGGAGAACAGAGAACTCGATCGTCGAGCGTGTGGCAATTTCTCGACGAAACGAAGCACGCCTAATAACCGCGAGCATCATTGTATCGCATCGGAGGAAAACGTTCGATGAATTCGCGTGCTCTTCCCCTCGCGTTTCGAATTGCATAGCGGCCGTTCCTGCGTGTTTATATGAGGCACGATTTGTTACTTTTTAGCAACTCACCTGCTCCTGTTCCAGCGTGCACGTAACACGCAGACGAGCTGGGCAGAATTCTGAAAGTGAATCGCGTTTCGCGAAGTTTCAAGAGTTGACGACAACTCGGAAACTCGGGGCTGTGTGGACTCGCCGACCGGTGGACTTTAATTCGGACAGTGGTACGTTAATTCACGACATTGCCCTATTCTGGCAATTGTCACGGTAATGAGCGACGTCGACGGTCGCCTTGACGATCGTGAAGATCTCGCGCTCGTTCCGCTAACAACTTGTCCCGCGTCCCTTTCCTTTGCTCTTTGCAAATCGAAGGTGAGAACCATTACAAGACCTCGGTATTCGCATGCCTGCTGGCTCCGCGGGAATCGCCACGCGTCAATGTGCCAATGAAACGGCAATGAATGTCCGGTTTTCTCAATTTATGGATCAATGGGGGCGAACAGCAGTTTTCCGCTCGGTGTCGTGCACAGATAGAATCTGTAATAACTGAATATCTGTTGCAACAAACGTGTCGGCGTTTAGTGCCTCCGCTGTCCAAACGCTCTGATATCGAAACACCATAATTACTGTAATATATTCATCAATTACTAAAGGTGACCTATTATAAAAATGGAGACGGACAACGAAATCGGAAATTAAAATTCACGGAGAAACCCCAAACGGAAATGTAGAAACAACGTCTCGTAATTAAATCCCAACGAACCAACCGGAATCCACTTGGACGCTCTATCGATGAACGATCATTCTCGAACCGCGACGATATTCGCACGACGAATCGTATCGGCGACAGATCATTGTTCCAGGTCTCGCGGGGCGATAATGGCCGCGCGGCGTTCCTCTTTTAGCACCGTGCCCGAGTCTTTTCCGCCGGTGAAGAGGCCTTCACGTGCTCGTCTGCATATCGGTAACACTAACTCGAACGGGCATAAGCCGGACGCCGGTTGCTCGTTTCCTCTTCACGAGTCCGCGACGATGCCACGTGGCGGCGCGTGCCGCAAACTAAAAAAGACCCCTCGTGCTCTCGAGTCCGAGTTCAGTTGCGGGACGAATATAATTAACCATCAGTTTTGGGTTTCGCCGGTGGAACAACACCCCGGACGTATACTCACGTATACTCACGACTGTTCTCTAGCTGGTCTGCCGGGTAGGTGAAATGGCGAGGAGAAAAAAATGCGGGCAGAAGAGGGCGACGAGGGGGAGGGGGGGGGGGGGCGAAATGATGGGGAAAAACAAGGAAAAGGAGAGAATCGATGAGCGGAAGGCTCCGGGGTTTGGGAGGGACACGAGCAGCCAGAAAGGCGGAATATATTTCGCAGGTTGAACAGGCAACATAAATACGATGGGAGGAATACGAGCATGCTGTTAAGACCGACGCGGAAAATTTTTTACCTGTTGCAAACGCAGACACTGCGGCGAGATAAGGGGGCGAGGATAATTGTCAGTTTCCTAAACTGACGTGCGCTACTTGTCCTTTGACTGGGCATGCTTTTAATGGCGCGCAGCAAATTGCGTTCACTGTGCGGCGATACGAGGAGGTGTATACCGTTTGTCGTGTAGGAATACGCGAAAACGTTCGTGTGTTTTGTTAATGGCGATGCATATGGCTGATCTCTGCATGCTGTTGGGGTGAAAAATGAGCGAGCGCTGGTGTTAACTCGTAATTTATTTAAGAATGACATCTTGCAGCTGTTGGTTGTGTTATTTGGGCATCGTGGCAGGCACATTTACAGGTGCGAACGGAATAAACTGAAGCAACGCTGACGGATATTAAATCGACGTAATTAGTACTGAACCAATATTCTATTTGTCCTACATTCCGATGATAGGTGTACGGATTTCTCGTTAAAAACTTGGAAAATATAAATTAATGTTGATGCAATAGCGTTGCCTCAAATTGATTTAAAATACTTCATACAATACAGACATTAATCAGCACTGGTTCACCTAATTATAAGTTATTTTCTCGGTGAAATCGATGTTTCTGCGTAAAACGAAGAAACAAAGGGGTGGTGGTCGTAAACATCGATACGTGGAACGATACAAGGTTCGATATTGAGCAGGCATTAATTTCCCATTCGTTTCGTTTTGAATACATTTCAATCAATTTTTCGGTACCTGTCGTTAACCAAAGGAACATCTGCCGCGGAAGCGTTCATGATTTAATTAGCAAAGTAATTGCAGGGTCGAATCTTTCGATATAGCTCAAGGGGACGTTGACGGGGCTTGATTGAAACGTTGCGGGAAAAAAATAATCCAATTTGACCAAGGCGGTCGTTATAGCGTTAATTGCGTATAATCTCGAGCTTCGCCGTTGCACCCCATGCACCAAATAGTAGTTACAAAATCGTGCAGTCAAAAATCTTTCGATCGAGGGTAAGCATTAACCTTAAGCAGAACCAACGATCTCAATGGAAACAGAAAAAGGAAAAAAAACCAACGATATCCTATCGAATCCTTCGAACAAACAATGCACCTATTCGTATTCCATTCCATTAAATCCCTTCTCTCTTTATTAATCCTCTCGCTCACCGGCGTAAAAAATGCAATAGGTAAATCACGGGAGATATCAAACACAACGCTAAAACACCCGCTGCGCCGAGGGGTATATTCATCATCTCGGCCGATTAATTAATCAAAAGGCCGGTCTCGCTGACAGCGGCCGATACTTCTGGTTTAAAATCGGCGAGCACGTGGTATGGAACACTCAAACTCGAACGGGCCCGTGAAGTGCGCTTAATAGTGCCGTCTAATAAACAACGGGTACTCCAGTGCACTTCGCTTAGCAAACAAAACGGGCTCGTTGGACACGTGCGAAGCTAAAATCATGATACTGTAAGCTTCACTTTTGTTACACTGACCCTCCAGCAAGAGTGAATATAACCCGGTTCGAGTAGGTAGGCTAACACACTGAGAAGCGGGCAGGGTGATCCAATTTACGTTAGGTGATTTTCTTCGGCATAGATAATGGATTTTATTAGCGAAAGCTTCATTTCGCCGGTATTGATCGCTTATCGGTTTCAGCCCCGACCAGAAATCAATTCCGCCGGCTAAAGCTCAATAGACGTGACTGAAATTCGTTCTAACTCACGCGTGCATATATGCAGGTGTATATATTTACAATTATTTTCAATGTCTGCGAAATTTCTTTACCTTATATTGCGTTACTTTTATTGCTATTAGCTATTCGCTATTGGATCAATCCTAACAGAATCTCGACTTTGTTACAATATATGTGTGTATATATGTATAGTTGTACATAGGACAGTCGTTGATATAATAATAAGAATAATAATATACAGCAATTCGAATGAACAATACAAAGGTAAAGAAAATCGGCTAAATAAAACAAAGAGTACGTACATTCTATTAAGCTCGCCAACCAAACCGTACTACAAATGCTATAATAATCGCTGCGAGCTGTATAAGCCAGCCCGAGGAAAGTAACAAACAATATCCTGGAAATAAACGCTGAGTCAATAAGCCCGGTGCACATTTACAACGGATTCCCGTGGTTTAATGGAATGTAAACGTCGATGTAAAAGCCGATCGCCGCTGCTGTGCGATTTAATTGAAAACACTTTCGTTCGCGCAACAAAGAAAAGGAACAGCAACAAGGGTAAACAACCAAAAAAAACAAAAAAAAAACGACGGAACAAGAACGTTTCCACGGCCCGTGCGATCATCGTCGCGGGCGAATGTAGCTGCACGCGGACGAGCCATTAATTCCCGGCCCGTAATCATTGGCGAGTTCGTTATTCGAATCGCCGGGCAGCAGTTCGTGGTTATGTATTAAGTGTCAGCGTGCAAAACGATACTTTTCATTATCCATGGTCGATCTTCGGGCGGCCACTTCCGACTTCCGGTAACATGGAACGCCGGCCGGAGGCGGTCGGCGCTTCGGGCTACCGCGGCCCCAAAAATAACCAATAAGCGACCAATAAAAGTGGACCGTTAAACGGCCAGTTGTACGCTCTCTCGCGAGTAAAAGAGCTACCGGTTAATTACAGGTCTAACCCCGTACCCGCGGACCCAACAGCCGTAGTCTTAATAGATCCGTCTTTCGACGACCGGACCCAACGCGTTTGCCTGCTGATTTCTTGCTTTCATCATCGCGCCCCGTGAACGGAACATTTTGGCGGAGAATGTTTTTTCTTCGTGTGCTGCAAGAACATTAATCCTCGCAGCGGACGGACAAACGTGCGAAAATTAATTATACTATATACCTAGGTGGCCTCGTATTAACGTTACCGATAGCGAGATTCTAATGTCGCATTCGATATTATCACGCTTACGGCCGATTACAGCTGGATTAAAAGTAATAAAATAGAATTATCGAATTGGCATGGATGGTGTAGTATGGTAACAATGCGTGGCAGTGGATGCGTTGAAAGAGTACAATTGAACGTAATATATGTATAGATTTTACGCGGTACAACATTTCTACAAAATTTTGCTCGAAGTTCTCCAAATCTTCCTTACTGCCGGCAACGAAAAAAAGAATCACACGTACCGTTGGCCCGTATAATTATTTAATCATTGAAGTTCCAGAACCGTGCGTCATGCCAATTTCGAATTACAGAACTATTTAGCGTAATATCGTATACCGAATAGAGTAATTTCGGATTACTCAATTTCAATATCCACACGAAATTGAAATTCATGTACTAACGTTCTTGCACAAATTCGGCTCGCCTGTGGCGCTTGTTTAACCAGTTCGCACGTGGCTTAATGTAAATATAAATCAGTCACGCTTGCAATCGCAATTATTTACAATAGACAATAATTACCGATCGGCGTGATTTATTGCTATCACTTCGCGTTATCTACGATCTTAATGGCACAATTTCGCCGGGATCGTTCACCGTGGTTGAAGGAACCTCCGCTATGAACAATAACGATTATAGACAGCCACGTGAATGTTCTTTCTAGCGGTCGTTACCTATGGTCTCTCGATGGAAACTAGCTTACGAGCAACCATCGATACCGCCACCCACGCTTCATCACGGTGACATAAAATGCAAACATTCTGTCACGACGAACAAACTCGTGCCATACAAGGAAGGAGTAAAACGTATGAACGTTTAAAATATTGCTCGGGCGTCTTAATATTTTGTTGTTTATACTGGAAGACGGATTTGATTAGAACTGTATTACATTTCATAATGATTCAGGTGTTGCTATCTACCGACTTGTTAATCCCAGTCAGCCAAACCTGCGATGGCAGATTCTGCCCGGATTCTGTTAGCAGGTTTTGTTAACAGAATGGCTGCAGATTTCACGCAGAACCTGCTGAACAAAATCTGATTGGAGATTGGCAGCAGAAACTGAGCAGAACCTGCAACTTGAGCTATTTAAATGGCCATCTGAATCCGTTTTAAAGGCTCAAGTTTTAGAATCTGCTCGGTTTCTATCACCAATCTGCCTCCAGACTCTGTTTAGCAGGTTCTGTTTGCAGAACACGAGCCAAATGCGGACGCAGATGGCTATGGATCTTTAGACAGAATGTGTCAGTTCTGTTGCTGTTAGGGAATATGTTGAATGACGGATTTATACACTACACTCTGTATAAATCTCATTTGGGAATCGGATTGTCTGATGTCATTATACAAAAATTCCCAACGAAAAATACAAGAAGTTACATATCAGAAACGAAGAATGAAGACAGTATTCGTTGCTACTAATCGAACGATGAGAAACATCGTCGCATTAAGAAATCTACATTACCAGCCTAATAAAATTAGTATCTGCTGAATAGATTTTTCTAAATGTCAATTAGCTACTCTTCAAAGTTGTCGCCATGCAAATTTACTTTGTAACAGTATTTCAATATTAAGTAATTGTATTTAAACATCATAGTATTGCATTTTTCGGTAAAATTATATGGCTGGTAGCAACCCCCAATATGTAACTAAAACACAGTATATAAAATAGCACGTTACTTACTCCTAATGGTGAACACGTCAACAGGGTGCCCGTGAAAAAATATAAAAAAAAGCATGTATTTTCATTAAACATGCACCACCCTAATATACATGTATCGGTGGCCAAACACGAGCATAATCTATGATCCCATACCGTGTGGCATTCTTCATCAAATTTGGCCACCGGCTAGAGAGGAAACGGTCAACAGGTTGACTTTGCCGGACGAACAGGCGCGATTCCCAAACGGAGGCTCTTTCGGGAGTCGTGGGCTCACCACGGGGGTCGTATCCCGCAGGGCTTCAGCACCGACACCTTCTTCAACCTCTCTTTCTACCCCTTTCGCTCCACCTCTGCTCGTGGCCGCTCGTCTCTTACGTCCTCGTATTTGTATTTATAATGCGCATGAAACTATGCTCCTCGTTTGCTCCGTTATAAATTCCCTTGCTACCTAGACGTATTCCCTCGAACTATACGGGTGTTCCCGTTTCCTTCGCCCGGCCGGAACCTTATCGCGCGGCCGTGGGTGCACGATTCGCCATAAATATTAATGGTATTAATACGAAAGCGGTAATACTCGTTGCGGCGCGGTATTTGATAATTTAATATTTGACTGTTTGCAGAGCGATGCGGTTTGCGCAGACCTTTTCTCGCCACTTTGAATTTCAGAATTTCCCGTGTCTTGGATATCCTTTGTACTTCGCACAATACGCTCCCGCCGCGTATAGAAGTCGTCTAGCGCTTTGAAACCGCCGCGCGTTATATTTCCCTTCGTTTTGATTACTGCGATATTACGCTTTTGTTGGCCGGCCGTGATACACAATTTGCCGTCTCGCTGTGCGTAATGCGCAAAACGCGTTTCGAGCTGCCGGATTCCCGGCCGTGCAACGACTAAACCGTTCGGATAAATAATTCCCGACGTTTTCCGTTAAATTATGTTTACTTCCTTGCTGCTTTTCGACTCGACGCGGAACGCGTTTGCCATCGGTAAGCGGCTCGCCGCGCGGCGTCGGGTTTCTTTGCCGGGCCGTTTGTTTTCCATTGTGCGATGGTTTCTCGTTCGGTTTCTGAACGCGCGGATTTAACGCGGCGAAGACGTGAATGTGGCGCGGCAACGGCGGAAAAAATAGAAAATGTATAACGATTGCTGCGGAGAAGTTTGTGTTTAAACACGAGTGCGTTTAAATTGGTGTATATGGAATATTCATCCGGGGAAGAAAAGTGGATCGAAATGCAATAGAAAATATGATTCGCTGCTCTTTTGTTTTCGTTTTCAATTATAACGTGCAATGGAATTCCGGCCGCATTCCGTTCTTCATTGTACCGCATGAATAAATAAATCGTTTCGCGTGAACCGAAGCTAATTTTCGAATTTTCCTTCATTATCTGAACTTTCCGTATCTCGAACGAAATGCAGTAATGCCGTGCAGCCGAACGGTGCCCACTATTAAAAGCATCGAAATTAATTAAATGCAACGAAATTATTTTCGGGGGCGGGGGAGAATGTTTCGATGAAAATGTAAGCCGGTCAAAATATTGAAATGAATTTTGCGAGCGGTAGCGAACCGGCCTCCCTGGAAGAGCATTCGAGCGCAGCGTTAAGGAATTGATTAAAAAACAAAATGAATCACAGGTCGGTGAAACCCGCCACTAAAAACTCATTAAGCTACAGATTCTCCCGGTGATTTATCGTGGATTATATTCGCTGGCCGCGCTATGGACACAATATTAAACTACGCGACTTGTAATTTACTGCTGAGACGATGCTGCCGCGGTGAAAATTATTGACGACCGCGATGAAACGTGTTTACCTTTTTCTAACGCGTATTTGCGTATTTGCGAATAATAATTCCCCATCGGCGTAATGACAGACCCGCTTTTCCGGATAAAATCGTATTGCTGGCAACGCGATTGAATGGATCCTGATTATTCGACGCTAACAAACGATGAAGATCAATTACTAACAACGAGTTTATCGCCAGTCGACGAATTAATTTTAGTTCCTTTTGAATCGAATGGCGAGCAACAGACGGACGGTACTGCTAGCATCCACAGCAGGAATTAGCTCATTAATTTGCCACCGCGATTCGTGCACGAAAGCACTCTTGAAGAGGCACGAACGTGCAAACGTAACTCGACTGTTATATGCAGATAGATGTATTTGTAATACAAGCTCAATATTTTTTGCGTGGGCAGATGGTAAATAGTTGTCCGCGTGCGTTGCAAATAGATTTTGTACTTTTCAAAATGCTTCTCCTCTCGAATAGAAACTACGGTTCAGGCACGCAAATGTTTTAACACGAGGTGGGTGGGTTTCTATTCGCTAAGCTGGTGTACAGCAAAAACCAAACTTAGATCACTGTTGTAAAAGTCTGATAAAGAAGTTTTAGGGAGAAATAATTCATCGCGAACCAATCTGATTTCCAGTATATTTATATTTTACTTTTCAATATTTACATTTGTATATAATAACTTTAGCAATAAATGCAAAATCCTGAGAAGAAAAATAAAAGGCGGAAAGAACGAATATCGTAACCGAAATTTAAAAATCGTTTACTGTAACCTGGCAAGATCAACGTTTGAAATTTTATCGGGCAATCGATTTACCAATCACCCAGACAATAGACAGTACTAAAGAAAAATCCGTTTCGATCATCTTGCACGACCGCTGGCCCGTCCTCAGGAATGGCGAGCTACGCCAGGTATATCCGCTAAACGACTCGTTAATTGTATTTTTAGGGGCTTCCTGCGAGTGGTCTCAGTTCCTAATTTACCGACTCGCCCGTTTGGTTTATAGGCGCTCCGATGTACCGTTTATAGTATAACCGACACCACACCTCGTTAAATCAAAGGACCAGAATATGCTTATAGCTATACGTCCCCTAAGAATTATAACCAAACGAGTGGAGCATCCTCTGACTCGATCGAGCCGACATAGACAGGATAACGTTACGAGACCCTGGCCGCAGTATTCGTTTCAATTTCCATCGTTCCCGATCCAGAACTAATTTTCATTCCCAATTACTTGCTCCCCGTGCAATATTCGACCGCGGAAGCTTACGTCGGCACCGGAAGAAGGACAGGTCTTAAAAGAAATCTACGATTGCCGGTACTTCTGTTCGAAAATAGGAGGACTGTTTCGTCGTTCGATCCGACTATTAAAAGCAACGATAGCCGGCCTAGGAGTCTATTGGAGCAATCATAAATAACGTTGGCGCCAAACAAGCTATAATTTACGGCTTGTTGAACTCCTGCTCCTAGTGAAATACGTCGATACGATTAAACCTTCGTGCGAAACCTCGCCGTCTAGAGATGTGTCGTTCCGAACGCCCATCCGTGGACGGTATCGCGGTACGATCGTCGTGTCTCGCCGATCGTTAAACCGATATATAAAGGGGGAAAACCTGGATCGGGACGTTCCATCGGACGAACCGCTTTCGTCTCGACTGGATGTCTTTACGGCACCCCGGTTCGGTTCCATCAATTTAAACTTTCCCGATCGATCGACCCTTGTTCACGAGGTCACCGTTCAACGAGATTCATCCGCGACAATGGGGAATCGTGGCGAAGTGTCCGTTCGTAAAAGAGGCTCCCTGCGATTGTGGTCCCCGGGCACACTTTATTAGGTCACCCTGTACAGAAGTTCGCGAACTGGCAGCGGAATCTGGTGGACGCGGTTGCGGCGTAGGGCGCAGAAGAAAAGAAGAAGAGTGGTTAAAAAGGGAAAAAGTCCCCTGGTCGTCGGTGAAACGAAGAGAGACAAAGGGGAAAAGAGAGAAAGAAGGGGAGAGCGAGAGAGCGTCAGCCATATGGACTTATCCAGCAACGTAGTCCGAAAATAATAAATCTCTGAGCGTGCTGCGGGATTATTAAAAGAGTCCCTAGCTCGTTCCCCTTCGGGAGAGCGGAGCGTAAAAGAGAAACAAAACGCATTACCGTTTCTTAATGAAGCTGAGGGATACGAACGAGCTGAGGCAACGAACGAGAGGAACGCAGCAACGCACAACGTGCAAACGGCATCATGGACAGACGGACGGGACCAACGGACCCAACGGAATGGATGGACAGACACGGGGATAGACGGACGGACAATCGGACGGTCCGACGGTTCAGAACTAATTGGAGCCACGAGATATTAAGAGAGGCAAGGAGGAAACGGACGAGCGGCGGAGGAGCGGCGGAGGGACAAAGATGGCACGGAAAAAACTTGCGAAGGGCTCGACCGGTTAAGGGAGGTGAGGTGTTTGAAAGGATCATTAGATGGGTGTGCACCGATCGAACCGCGAATGATCACATTAACAGCTAGTTCGTCCGTGTTACGAGTTTGTTTAACGACATTGCGTCTGGCCGTTTCAGCCGGCCCTCTCGGGCAAACTTGCTGCATGCTTGGCGGAGCAGATTTCCACTTCGTAAGGACGACTAGAATGAAGTATACGCACGTAGGTACATATATTTCTTTTCATGGGGGTATTAATGGATCGAGGGGAAAATGTTTGGATAAATTAATGTTTATGTACGTCGGTAATTTTTGGAATAAAAAAATGGATACAATTTTTATACGTATTGATGCAACTAGATGTAGTTTAAATTCACGGGGTGTCAAGTGGACATAATTTTATCGTTGAAATAATTGGATTATAAAACTTTTGGGAAAGTCTTTGGGAAAGTCACTTTGATACTTTTAATAATATTCTATTAATGGTTGTGCTAAAATTGATTGGAGTAATTGAAGGAGACACGAAGAAAGCACTATTTCAATCGATAATTCCCTTTAGATGGCATACACTTTCGGTGCATTAATTCCTTTCTGTTAATTAATAGATATTCGCAAGCCTATAAACGACATGTAATATTAATAGCCTCTGCAATTTTAGTCAAAATGGATTGAACTAATCACTAAAATCTTCGGCGATATAAACAATAAAAATATCGCTTGTGCTCTAGCTTTACTAGTTCACATAAATTACATTTCAATGCCTCTAAACCTAGAAGCGGGCTACCATATAATAGCGAACGAACGGCATAAAAGGTATTAACAAAAGTCACGGGAACATAAGTTATATTAGGTGGAAGAAATAATGAACCATTCCGGAAGACAATAAAATATTACGTTATTATTAATAATAGCGAATTAAAATATATTATGACATCGAATAAAATAATGTAAAGATAAGAATATTATATATAAGTATATGTATAGCCCCATTAATGCTCACTTCGGTCGTCATATGAAATTGTTTAACGATATTCCATTGAGACGGTTCGCGTATCATAAACGTGGTATCCACGAGCGATATGATGTTTTGGACACGTGTCGCGTTGTTTGCATTATCCTTGCATGCAGATGCACGAGGAATACGCCCTGGGTATTGCAACGAATGGTAACTCACGTCAGCCACTGTAATGACAGTGCCAAGAGAATTAATATTGTGCTAACTTATACGATAGCTGTTGCCGTAATCATTAATTTTTTAATCGAACCAATCGTGGATATCGTGGATGAAAATATGGCGATCAATTTTGTAATTCCATACAAACATGATATACGACGATATTATATGATAGTATGTTATTCATTTCTGCTCATCGGCGCTTTCGTTCTGAATTATTTCGAATTACAGGTTTTATATCTAAAATTGGGCTCATTATTATTTAACGATAATTGCTGTCGAGCCGGTGATGAAACCCGAGTTCCATATCATTAGGAAGTGTGAGTTGACAAAAGATAACTAGAGCCCCGGTGCCTATAATAAAAGAGATCTACGATGATATTTTAATCTCTATTTTTATGGTCCCACAGATTATAGGCATCTGGGGTTATAACAAAAGCGAAATTAGCATGCTTTTACGATAAAATCTGTGCCCTCGTATCATTATCGAATTATGCCTCGCTGAAGATCGTAATCAAACCAAGATGATTCGCCTAGAAAAACGTCTACGTCGTGACGGTCACTTGTTCTTTATTTTCGTAATAAAAATGCATAAAATAATACATTCTGAATATCAAATCAGGCAAAGGATGAAAAAAGATCCACCACCAGGAACGGTTAATTTCAATATAATTAACGTAACGAAGAAAATAGATATTTGCATCATCTAGAATGCATAAGGGAAAAAAATTTGTGGGAATAGCAGGTTCGTGCCGTGAATTTTTTCTCGTTAAAAAAAATCTCAATTAGGAGACTTTCTTCATTAGAAAAGGGTACCCTTGGTTTATTAATCGCGTGGATGAAAATTCTATTTCGCGAATCAGAGGAAACACCGCTATTCCTTTCGAGTGCAAGCCCCCATTCGGTCAGGAGGTCTTCGAGTTCGGTAGTTTAAAACGTGTATTCCTTCAATTTTCCAGCCGAGTAAGCGTTCGTTGAAGGGCTCTTGTGTGTCTGGCAAAGCGTGCACTATCCTGTTACGCGATCTCTCCCAGCCCGCAATCAAAATTCAAATCACACTTTTACAGCCGAACATAAAATCAATATTCGCCTTTTAGACACGTCCCTAAATTCCATCGAAAACAAATCAATGCGCTCTTCCCGTTTAAAGATTAGATATGTATAGACGTGGAATACTTTCCTACGAATATTCCCCGATATGAATTGATAGTGCATACGAACGATTTGTTGTCAATTGAAAAAAGGTGATTAAATATGTACGTAACGTAATATAAAAAATGATAAGGGATAAGGCGATTCGCCCGCTATGTTCTCAACAATTCTTCGGTTAGTAAAATCCGACAGAATAGATTGCGAGTGAACCCGTTTAAATTACAAACTTTCCAATCTATTACGGCGACGCGAATAATAATTTAAAAGCAGCGCCAAGCTTCTCACTTTACCTGATTAACGAGTTCATCAAGATTTTACCGCTTCCGAGAATAATTAAAACGATTTCAACTAAAGTGAGATTATCTAAGCGCAACCTGGCCCGTCGAGGGCAGAACAAGCTTACAAACAGGACGTACACGTTGCCGCGTACCTGTCGACACGAAAAAATAGATCGCCTGATGGCTGCGGAGCCGAAAGTATAGCAAAACGAAAAGAAAAGTATCTTAGGCATCCGGAATAGTGCCCTTATAAATGGTTTTTCTATATTGCCTCGTGTCTGGTTCACGTTGGACATGGACATGGGTTACCGGTTCATTTAAATAAGTTAAGGGTCTCGCTTAGTGCCTTAGCGGGTCCATTACAGCTGGGCAAAAGCGGCTAATTACCTGCCTGACGTGAGTTATAAACCCCTCTCCGGCCATCGCTCCCACCTTTGAATAATTTTAACCGGATCTCGATTTTTACAATGAAAACGTCCACCTTCTCTACGGGCCCGCTTTTACAGCGTTGTTTGCGCGACTTTATTATTGCTATGGGGACCCATTCTTCCTGCATGTATCCTGTAGACTCGCCCATTCGTACACGCGTACACGTATATACGTACATTTCACTTGCATCAATGAATCGATGAGAGCTGTACAGAAGTTAATTAATGTCGCGGCGAATGCACGTTTTATGCGCATACAAAAGGTTGAAATACGAGCGACAGGATCATTTAAAGATACGTCGTCCCGAATCGACCGATAGACCCCGGTGTTTCTATAATACCATTGCGTACGCGTTGCACGAACTATATTTTCGTTCGATATGTAAAATTAACTCGCCGGGTTTGTGGCTCTGCAAAACCGTACGGAACATCTTGGCGAAGTTAATTCGCATCGGCTTTCACGCGACGTTTCAAGTTATTCGTTAACCGGTTACTGTGTAATCGAAAAGGAAGGAAACGAGACGGCTCAATTACGAATGAAGGATCGCAACGTAATTTCAGGTTGAAAGTTGTCGTCACTGAAGCGTTGCGGTTGAATTTGCGTTAGTTTTTAACAGTGCGCCGTGTTGAATCGAAACAATTACGTTCGACAGCGGAAACTCAATAGAGATCACGAAAAATTGTTACAACGAACGGGAAAAAATGGGAGATATTTTTTTTTCCAAAAACGAATCGCTCTAAATCGCACGATCAATTTTTGTTTCGCTACGCGATCGGTTAAACGTCGGGCATTCTTTTTTTTTTACCATTACCACTCCGGGCCAGCAACGCTGCAATTTCTGACAGACGAAATTTCATAACAAACGATCAAGAAGGCGGTCCCTTTTGGACAGAAAATTAATCTAGTTTGTCATAACGTGGGCGGGTTAGTTCAAAGTGCCGCTAATGAGAAAAAGGCCGACCCGCGTCCTTCTTATTTGTCAATGGGATCATCGTGCCCATGAATCAAGTGGGAGAGATGTTCACTTGGGCTTTCGAACCGCGTGGCCAGAGATTTTTTCTCTTTCGCGAAGAGCAGACGACATAAGGCGATTGCCATTTGACTAATTAAGAGTTGTTGAAACATAATTAAGGGTGGCCAATGTGTAAATCTATGTATTTTACTTAAAATCAGTAATACGCAGGATGGACTTTATTGGAACTTGTATATCATGTGTTACGTTTTCATCCCGGTAAGTAATCACCAAAACGCTTTACGATAAAATTACTTTCAATTTATATAAACCGTGAGACCACGGAAATAGTAAGAATGAAATTACAGTTTTTAACCGTTAATGCCTTATCATAATAGCGAAGAAACTTTCGAATTTCTGTCATTTTATGTTTTACGTGAAGCGTAATGGGAAAATTTATGTTACGCAAATGATTCGATAATAATTGAAGGAATTGTGAGAATTTTATTTCGTAACTTTCCCCTGAAAGAAGTATAAAATAAATAATTTTTGAGCCATTATCCCAGTGAACTGTCGTCGCAGGGTACACCGATTTTACGAAATACCGACAAACTTTATGCAGGGCGTTTCCTACGTTTTCTTTAGACCCGATACTTCAATTTTGCGTGCAGTGGCCCTAAAAAGCCCTGCGGGACTGGTTAGCTTTGGTTAGTGGTCGTGGAACGATGGGAACGACACGAGCGGCTGACGAGATAGACAGACACTAGGGCGGAGGGAGTCTATTTCATGGTTAATTTGGCTAACTCGATTTCACCACCACCATCGCGACCAGCGACTACCACCCTCGAAAAACCGGGACCACTAAACTAGATATAGGGTGGTTTCGATGGTCACCCTTCTGCCGACGCACAGATCACGAGCTCGTATCTGCACCAACGAAAAAGATCTCAAAATTCATCGCTACGCCGTTTCAACCCCGACAAAGTTCCGTAATAAAAGGGCCTTTCACAAATTTGTAAGCTATCGACGTAACCTTTCACGTCTTGATCTTCACTTTACCTTTGAATTATCTTCTGAAGGTGCGTGGCAAAACTGCTTCGGATAAAACAAATTAGCAATGAACGACGAATGCAGCGGGTGCACGGAGACGCTGCGAGCGCGAACCAATGAATTGCGAGAAATCGCCAGTGGGGAAGAGGAAAGTGACTCCAATCCCGAGGGCCGAAAGACGGTAGAAGAAAAGTAGAAAGGGGAAAGGGGGTGAAACGCAGTGGAGACGAGTGCAAAGTAAAAAGTCAGCTGCAGTACGTGCTGTCTCTCAGATATGCAGAAGAAAGGCCGGACTGGGCAGATCCAAACAACGAGCCAGCAAAAGTGCGATCCTTTGTTCCGCGGTACATAAGGCGACAACAGAGACGGTGGCACTAGCCATCTTAAGAACGGTTTTTCTGCAACGACGCGATGATCCTAGCTCAACGAACGGCGGAGCACTTTTCTGACAAGCCGAACCGGGCCAGTGTCGTCAACGTCGTGTCTGCCGACTCTCGCGGATGACAAAGGGAAGCATTCTCGGAGGAAAAATCTCGGGAAAAGTTGGATGCAAATATTAGTTGAACACTGGACTAGTCATTATTTCTCTTTGTGCTTGCAAATGCTACTCGCTACGGTGTCTTCCGCAAAAGGGCAGAACAAAGGAACATGTCATCGTACAGCCAACCCTACCACCCCCACCCTAGCTACCTCGGCGCTCACCTTCTCTCCCTTTCTCTCGTTCTTTCGCCCCGATGCTCCACCTTTATCACCAACCACCCTATTCCACCTACTATCCACCCGCTCCTCTATTTCTACTCTCCCACCCCTATCTGACTACTTTCGTTTAGCCATCTCCTCTCCCCATCTCTCCGACGCTTTCTCCCCCTTTCTCCCCCTTTCTCGCTCCCTCTCTCTCTCTCTCTCTCTCTCTCTCTCTCTCTCTCTCTCTCTCTCTCTCTCTCTCTCTCTCTCTCTCTCTCTCTCTCTCTCTTTTTTATACTCCAGTCTTAATTACTGGAAGCAGAACGGGTTAAAGACTAAAACACAAGCCGACGTCGCTTGACTGATCACGGCGCGTCGCGTCTGACGTCCGTGCCAAATGAAAACGGTCTAGAAAAATTATTATTGCGGAAGGTACGTGACACCTGCTGGCTTTTTTCTTTCATCATTCTTGTGTTTCTTCTTCCTTTTCCCTTTTTTTCTTATTCCCTCGATCGCTTTAATCGTCCACGTGTATAACTCACCCCTTTGTTCCAAATCCTTTCGATATTCAATTCGTGGATGCATTTAAGAAACGAAGAGAAACTTTGTGTCGCGCGTTTATAAATAAACTGCGAGTGTCCTTTGTCTATAAGAAGCTGGATAGTCCGCAAGTTTTATGACCCGTCATCTTGTCACTCTCCGTCGTTAGACAGATTTTCATCCCTCTCGCCCGGTTCGTTTCGTCTCGTTTCGCTTAGCCGACGGTTCTTCTCGTTTGCGTGAAAAGTCATGAAAGTTATCTCTGACGGGAGAATTGCAGAGCACCGTGAAACGCGTGCAACTGAATTTGCCTTCTGCATTATACAGGAATATGTCTCGTGACATGCTCGGTGTACATAAGCGCGCACGAACAAAGTGCCGTGGCCCTTTGTGCCCGACGGGGGTGACAATGGACCTCGCTCTCCGCATTGTCACTGGGTTAACCAACGTTTTCAGGGGGTATCGCGGATGTTTGGCATCGCCGTTGCTCGGCCAACATCAGCTCATCATCTTTTATTCAACCCTTTGCGTGCGGCATGCTGCGTACGTGACTCGCCCGTGGAACTGTAATTACTGAACATCAGCCGCGTACGTTTTAGAGAATTCCGGTTCCGCGCTGCATCGAAGTTTGAACGCTAACAAAGCGAGCTTAGTTTACGCTACACGTTTCCATCTCTCTCTGTACCCGTCTCCCTGTTTCTGTTGCTTGCATTGTATACGTGTAAACTAAATAAAATTTCGACGAACTGCGTAGAATTCAGCGGCTTCGCGGTGGATACGCCCATCGGAATTATTGATCAAACATTGTACCTTGAGGGTAAGGCGCTGATTAAGATGAAAAAAATTTATATAATTAACATCCGTTCGTAGAACTATTCAGTTGCGGGGCAGCTTCGTTTGTCTACGCTTCGCTCGTGTAGTGTTGCATTAAAAAAGTGCGACATTCAGTGCACAAATTTGAACGAAGCAGGAATTAAATCAGGGAAGGTATAGATGTTGTTAATTAACTGGAGTAACTGTTCTTAATCAAATGTAGCCGTTAGTGATGTCACAACAGTTGCCCTTTAATTTGTAACAAAACAATATAAAACACTGGCAGCGACAATGAATGCAACCTCTTTAATCAGCTACGAAATGACATCAGCCTGTCTCGTATTTAATACAATGCAAGTACGACAGACTATCTCGATCGTAAAGTATTCTTTTCGAAATTCGTGGCAGTTGTACAATCTGCGAAAATCTCCAGGACGTGCAGCGGTGGACGTCAAACGACAGAATGAAATCGAAATTCAATTTCTTGTCCCCCCGCGATACCCATTCGATGCTCGAGGATCTCCCCCGTGAAACCATCACACGATTACGCTAATTCGGGTATCATTTATTTTTCGTTCACCCTTCCTCTACTTTCTTACCCTCCATTACTCCGCTCGTCGTGCAAACGAACCACCCCCAACCCCCTCCTCTAGTACGACGCGAGCAGCTCGACGGATCGAGCAACTTTGAAGTGCGCCGGGTTTTTGATGTAGCCACCAACTGTTCCTGCCTCGTTCACCATGCAAAGCAGTGAATCACGCATTAGGCTAAGATGAAGAGACAAATAATCGGAGTAATCGAGCGGTCAATCAAGAAGACAAACGTTCACATTGTGTCGGTGTGTGTCGTAAACTATTTCAATTGTCGTTGAACCAAAATGGACAAGGAAAACATATCGTTCTTAAATATTATAAATTGGGGTCTGCTATTAAATAAGAATCTCTACATATCGTTAACGCGTTGACTGCCACGGTGGTCATATATGACCGCAGATTGTCTCTGGTGACCGGGGTGCTTCAACTGTTTACAATTGTAAGAGTTGAATGAAAATTGACAGCTAATGCATAGGGAAAGAAAACATAAAAAATACACTTGCGACGTCCTGAGCCAAACCAGAGTAATTTCGGCGTGGCAGTGAACGTGTTAAGTGAACGTTACCCACGAAGACTTAGGTGCGCCACGAAATATCAAACATGGAGAACGATAGAAAGGCGGGGTCGTTGCATCGAATTAAAAAGAACAACGCGGACACCGCGACTCTCAACAATGCGAGGGACGATTTATAACGTGGCTGTCCAAAGGGATTCTAGGGAAATCGTAAGACCCGGACCGGCGTTGTTCACTTAAATCGAACCCGAAGCACGCACCCTGTTCCCCACGAAGCGGGTCGCCGATTTAACGCGCGAACACGAGCGCGAAAGTCGAGTGGATGGCCAAGACAAATATGCAGGGGACACGAAACCGCGGTCCGGCCTCTTAACTCTTCTGATTCCAGGCGAAAGCACATGCGTGTACGACTGCACGTGCGTGCACGCGTGTACGGCAACCGGGATGAAATATTGGCCGCGCGCTGTTCAGAGGACACCCTGTTCACTTTCGTGGTTTTCCTATCGTTTATGCCCATTCGATCAGGATGGACGGAGCGCGAGACACGGCGAACGGATAGGCAAACACTCGAAGGCCGAGGACAGAGCATGACGAACGGCTTAGCGGAAAGAGGACGGCAACGAATCCGGCACGTGGTAGGCGAAGTATTAATTCTACGATCGGCGCACCCTTGTTATTTCAAGCAAAGACACAAACCACCGGTCGCCTTTGCCACGCGCACGCATCATACTTTATTGGAAAATGTGCAAATACTCCCCCCTCCCCCTTCTTACGGATCATCCTTTCCCACTTTCTATTTTTTTTTTGCTTTTTTCGCTGACGCACCCTGTCCCGTATCAATAGACCGATGATTTCGCGGCGACATATGGAATCATTTGCAAGTATATAAATGTAAAGTGGAGCGGCGCTCGTTCGCGCGAGTCGAAGATTATAATTGCATACTCTGTCGCGAATAGCATTGTTATTAATTATTATTAAGAAATTGCTTAATTCATTACCATTCATTGAAGTTTAAGCATGAAATTGCGTAATTGTGTTATTAAACGTAGTACCGAATTAAACAGAAATTAAGAGAGACCATTTTGCTATTTAATTATTACACTGGGAACTTGGACAGAATCTTATGTATATATATATATATATATACGTATGTATACATATATATCAAATTTGGAAGCTTGAAATGATACGAATAATCATGAACAAATCAAAGTCGCTTGAGAATCGAAGATGTATAAACGACCTTTTATTCTTACACAAAATCTTGAATGGACATATATATTGTCCCCTTCCCCTCTCCATCAAGACCCGTAAGATCGTCTCTTACTTTCCTACTGCGCCGATATTTAACCAGGTTCGTTTCAAACCTTTCTCTTTTACAATAGCCGCACATAGGTTGCTCTGAATATTTATCTATGTCGATCGAATCTGCACAAATTGAACACGTTTCTTGTCCGTCAGTTCCATTTTGGCACCGCGATTGAAATATCGTGTTACTCTGTTAATTAAAGGGTTGTATCTTTCCCGTTCGAATAAACAAATAAATAAATAAGTTATGTAATGCTGAAGCATTGATAAGGACGCAATATCATTGTGAGCACGAATTCAGAGCGAAACATCAAAAGATGAATTCCAGCTGTATACCCTCTGGACCGGAAGGGGTGGTTGCCACACCAAAACCGTCGTCTTTTAGGCAGCCTAGGCAAAGCTAGTAAACTTTCCTAACAATATAACTCGATATGGGCCGAGTCCGCCTAAACTTGTTTCCGTTATCCGCTATGGTTGAGACCTTACATTTCCTGCCATTGCTATGTGATTTCCGTGGCTACCGTAGGGGAATCTTGATACGCGCCATACTGTGTCGAATATGTCCCGACGATTACCGATGTTTTTTACCACTCGAATGGCCTTTTTTAGGTTTCACCGCAATCCTATTAACTTTTTGCCACGAGTGGAAGTTTCTTCCACGCGAAAGTCTGTCGTGCGCGATCAATTTTTTCTGGACCACCTCTGATTCGATAGCAGCTGGGTTGTTCCAAGATCACTCACGTCGGAAACTTGCTTTACCAGCTTAATTATTTTTAAACACCTGCCACTTTTGCTTATTATTTCAATTTGAAGGCAGTTACAAAATGTATATTATCCCCAATCATTTCTCTGCACTATAGCGCGCCGTTCAACTTTCGAATACCTGCGCACCTTTGCGCGTACCTACACGCTTACGTAGTACCCACTCGTTGGACAAAATAATCTACGAATTCTTTTCGTAGAAATAGAACAGCAATATCGATATCAATGCGCAATAATTAATCTTTTTCTTTTAAGCTTAGAAGAGCGCAGTATCCAAGACAGAAACACGAAGTACAGCAACCCCTCCGCGACATACCGGAATCAAATGCATCCCCCAATTTTCCAAAATATCGAAGGGACTATCCGATACGTCTGATTGGGGCAACGCGTTTCGATCTCTTGCATCGCGAAACGAAAACCCCAAATCAGATCCTGACGAGTAGAGCTGCATAAACGCGTTTCGCGTGTCACTACCTAAATTCGGGAGCCGACAACATTTTTCAACATCACGCAGGCGTAATGCCGCCACCTCGCGCCCCTCGTCGCACACAGAGCGTCGGGACGCGAATCGAGCGTCGCTAATTTGCCTTGATAATCACTGCAACTACGGGGGAGAATTAACCAGCGAAAAGAGATCAGACGTCTGGTTGGCCGTTTTATGAATGGGGAGGAACCTCTGTGATCGTCGCGCGATCGCGGAAGAAGATTGATCCGTCTCCGGTGATCTGCGATGTTTATTAGGAATGCCCGAGGTAACAGACTGCACAAGCTCTTTTCGTCTGCCCCAGCCTTCGACGGGACGACGAGTTCTCCTTTATGGTAATCGCGCGTAATTAGGGCACGCGACCGGCGATCTTAAAAGTCCTCCATCGAAACGCCATTGAAAGTGTGCTCGTCTTGTCACGAAACGAGTGTCGTCCGAGAACGTAGAGCTGTCGATGGGTTGCGATATATGTACATTGTGCATAATTGTGTTTCAGATTATTTCATGTATTTAAATTGTTCTACGTCGGACGGATGATGGAAATGAAAGTAGCTGAACGGAAATTACGCGGGGATATTTAGAAGTGATTGCGAATACGTGTAATGTTAATAATTTTCGAACGAATGGTCTAAGCACCATAATGTCGGCGGGCTCGATAACACTGCGCAATGTTAAGCTCACTCGGGCCAACTCCACTATCTGCAATCTACTGTACTGAAAATTGACAAGACGAGGATGTTTAAAGTATAAAAGGGGTCGGTTTCGTTCGACTCATTTATATGCAATATTTCGCGCTGGGAAATATTGTAGATCAATATTTCTGTTTACGTTACGTTCACGCAGTGCCTTTGTATGCTGTGAAAATGTTTGTCTTGGCGAAATGTCAATTGATAAATAAAAGTAACATTTGCAAACAGCGACAGATTAAAACCTATCCAAGCCGAAACACGTCGAATATCTTACACCGTCGTTTCTGACCACATTGTTCGAGCAAATTACGTGTATTACAAGTTCCATCAAATTCTATCGCGCAACAATAGCATATCGTACGAGCCCCATTTGGCCCGCTTATCACTGCCATTTAACGTTCGATCTCAATTGCAAGCTGACAGTAACTGAATATTGCTCGCGAAATGTGTTCGCGTGCTGGGCACTTTGCGCCAAGATTTTCAACAAGTCGATGATTCTTGCGGCTGGCGAAAAATATGAACAGTGCGAACTCATCGAGGTGCACAACTCGACGCGCATAAAAGCAATCTATTCTCCGGCAAATATTTGCTGTCTAAATTGATACAGTTTCTACAAATTAAACGGCGCAGCTTCACGCGTTACCTCTGCTCGCGGTAGAACCGCGTGTTTGCACGGTGTAATTGCGTTTATATATCATTGGAACGAACTTCTACGCAACAGTTCGCCAAACATTTCTCAGGCCTTTTGCAGGATAACACGTATTGAAAGAGTTAAATCCATTCGAACCACGTGGATCGTTTACATGTTTCCCATTGTAGAAGCAAGATTTACTCAATAAAACGGAGAGCAACGGAACAGTCTCGGGTTTGTTGCAGTTTCAAGAGTCCAATTTATTATTAAACTGTATTAAACAGAGCATTGTCGATAAACGATTCGTTATGTTTATACCAGTTACTGATATTATATTTTTAGGCTCGCTGAATCGATCAATCTTCTTTCTAAACTAGTTGAAGGAAACCGTTCGACTGTTCGTTTACTTCTGCTTCGATTGACGTTGCTTCAATGCATGTCGGTGAAAAATGAATTTAACATTTACCTGCCACGCGTTGGAGTCCAGAGCGAGGTAAGACATGTTGTTGTTAGTGTCCTCCGTGGTTGCGAAAGCGTTGTAAACCCTCAGAACCCGTCGCTGATCTGCACTTTATCAATTAGAAAGTTTTCACTCACGTACCGAAACGATCGGACGGCGGCATCTTCCGTCGGTCGCTTCGACAGCGCGTAGAACGTCCTGGAATATGGTGATAGAAAAATTCGAGTTATCGAGGAAACAGCGAAATTTCACATTATTCTAATTGCGTTGGGAAGAGAGCGCAGTCAAGAACTTTTTAATACAAATTTCAAAATTTCTGCGGTAAATATCTTATAGATAGAGTTGATCATTGACTTTGTTCAAATTATTTTTTATTGAATGACACGAGGAATTGTTGGTACATTAGTTCTCCCGTTACTGGAGTCGAACGATGCATCAATACGAACTATGACAGTAGGTATTTTAGTAGATACGGAACGATCTTAACGCTTTCTATTTTGACGTTCAAAGAATCTTCTGATGCAAATTTCTAATATTTTTAATTGTCCGTGGAACTGATAAGCATTTCATCTTTTCCCTTTCTTTCTATATTTCTTCTATGCGTCGCGTTGTTGGCGATTTTACTGCTGTTACAACAGTTTTCTTCCGTGTTCTTACGACTGCGCTACATTTACAAGGGACAATGAAAATAGATAAGTTCGTTTATGAAGACATAGATGGGCCACTGCAAATGTTAGCGTGTATTCGACAATGGAAAGCATTTAATTCGAAAATAGTCTGACGCGCCAAGTTTAAATGAAATGCACTGTGCGAAAATAAATCTTCGTAGTAAACCAAATTTATATCGACGGAAATATCGTTGATTTTAATTGAAAAATTTAATATTTACGCGAAAGCGGTTCTTTATCTCAAACAAACCGTGGTGTTTGCGCGGAATAAAATATCATTCGCGGGCGACGGGGATAGCCAAGGGAACCAATTGTGCTCAACAATCTATTAGAAATATAATAGCGATGATGTATTTATTTCTGTAAAATAGCAATAAAAAAGCCATGCTTGCTATGACCCTATCTTTCGCTAGAATATTTCTCTAAAAAATTTGCCACCGTGTTGTGTCTATAGAATTTTCCCAGTTAAACGTTTGCACAGATAACAACAGAATATAAAATATAAAATTACGAAACAGCTCGAATGAAGAAGATAAAAATAGTTTTCCAGTGTTTTCAGTAATAAATTGAAACGTCCTCGCAAAGAACGGCAATGAAAGAATAGTAGCCGAAACATTCAGGGAGGGAGATAAATATGTACATTGCAACTCGGGAAACAAGAAGAAGAGGCAATAACTGTAAACAAGGTAGTGCTATGGGAGTAGAATATTTGGTGAGAAGGACACGAATGGCGAAGAAAAATGCAGAGGCACCGACCAGACGAAAAACTGAAGGTTGGCGAAAAAAAATGGGAATTACACTGTCGTCGTTCCAAGTCCCTCGGGCGTTCCGTCAACGGATCGAGAACTTAGTTAAGCAAAGTTAAATACGGCTCCCCGAGGTGGCACGGCCGCTTTTTAATTGCAAACACTTTCACAAAACGAAAAGATAGTCCAAGTTGGCCAATCCATGGCGATCGTGGCTCGTCACTGCTTTGCTTTCCAACTCACGCATGATTTTGCTCTATCGATCGATTTATATCGATATCTTATGCGCGCATGTAATTTTAATTGCAGATATAATTAGTACTGAAAAGAACTTGTTACCCGTATCTTATTTTCTAACGCGTGGCTATTATCTTGAGAACTCGGGGCGCGATAAAACAGAAGTCTAGCGACTCGTTTACGCGATCCATATAAAAATTGCTGCACGAAAGTACCTGCTGCAATTATCTCGCGCGTAGATCGCCGGCCTCCTTGCGAACGAGGAGATAACGAGTCGCGAGATCGATTCAAACTTTTTCGAGTAGCGCGTATTTGCCATGGCACAACATTGACTGTCGCGCGTCGCGGATAAAAGAGGGATAGCGGAAAATCTAAAAGATAGAATGAAAATACTCACCAGAATTTTCTTTGGACCAGCAACGGAATTGATTGATCACGCGTGCACAGGCACGCCGAAGGGATCGGTTTCCGAAGGACGAGAGGATTCGAATCACAGCGGTCACAAACGGTTCTCCGGGCAAGTGTTTTTAAGCGCGAAAACGAAGCAACGACACCACGTCACAAACCGCTAATCGTTCGGTAGAAAATCACTCGGCCAGGAGAATTCTCGCGACAGAATCGGAGCTCGACTCACGCCTAGGGCAGCGTAAACACGACTGCAAAATTACGATTCACCTCCTCTCACTCGTGTCCGTGGCCTCGCGAGAATCCAACGCGTCGACGACTCGCGAAGCACAAGGGAAGCGTGCGCGTCGCGACGCAACACCGCAAAGGTTATACCGTGTACGCTCGGGCTAAGACGGTCCGTCAGCTGCATCCAAAGTTTGCCCTGCTCCTCCAGGGAAGGACACTATCAGCCCCGCCGGAACACCGTTATCTTTTCGATTGTCCTGTTGCTTTCGGACATGCACTCGCGCCAGCTTCCACACATACGCGATCGCGTCCCGGTAACCTAATCCACGGTTAGATTAGCCGGGGCTAATTCGAAATGCAACCCGCGTCTTCCTCTCTTTCTCCCCGACTTCTCGATCCCCTTCTTGCCCTCTCTTTTACTCGCCTCCCATCTCCCCTACCTTTCACCTTTTCTCGTGCAATATTGCTCCGTCCTTCGACTCGTGCGTCTGTCCTTCACTCTCTCTCCCTCTCTCTTTCTATCTCCTTCTTTCCATCCTTCCTCCCCCACCCGATCTTACTCTCACACCCTCGACGGGACTGCTTAGACGGTGGCCCGCGATCGCTCGGCACCGCGATACCAGCCGGCAATGGTAGAACGCGAGACTTGCCAAATTTCCAGGGGTGGTCCAGGTGCTGCGATAAAGACGCGCGCGGACCAGGACGAGGATGGAAACCGTCGACGAGCGCGACTATACGCGACGGGAAGGAAGAAAGTGACTTTTGTACGTTGTACCTCCCCCGGTGTGTGTTGCCACCGCACGTGGCTCGTCGCGACGTCGCACTGCGCTCGAGGCGAGAGAGGCGCCGCGGCGCCCCCCAGCCCCTCTCGACGGCCACCCTTCGTAAACCACGCTCCCTTCCACCCCATCCTCCCTTCAGCTTCGTCAGCCCGCCCGCCCGCACCTGCGGCGCGTCCACCACCGAACTCCCTCTACTCGTTGCACCCCACGGGGGTGTGGTGCCTCCGCCTCCAGTCACATGACGGACCCTGCGCGGTCTCCCTGCTGTACCCGTCTGCCGTCGGGGTGGCCTACCCTTACCCACAAGGCTACGCGATAGAACCTATATGAGCGCGCTTCGTTTAACGCGCCGCGCTTCGTCGGCCGATCGTGCACACTCTGTTTCTTTAACCCGCGGACTTTTCTCGCCCCTCCTCTTTCCTCTTTGCTTGTTTGTTGCTACGCAACTTTCTCGGCGAAGATCGCGCTCCTCGCTGCACGAGGGGATCGCAATTGCCCGGCTTGCATTGCATAAAGTTTTGCAGAAACGTGCACGACACGTTTTAGTATTTAGGAGCAACGGGGAAGAAAAGATTGAAGGTGAGGCGAGAGCGCGAGGATCGAAAACGCGTTTGAACGTAGATGTCGTGTACGTGTGTGCGTAACAGCGAGGAGGGTAGAGGGTTGGATTCCACACACCACACCCCCTGCACCCCCTAATCCTAGGACGAACAGCATAACCGGGTGTCGCCAATACATTTGTACGGCATAACACGAAAAGGACGAGTACTTAGCATCGTCTGCGCATGACCGATCGATGCCCCTTCCTTCTCCACCATCAGCCCCCCCTGATGAGAGACTACTACACACCACTACTGTACACGCTCCGGCATCGTGAACCCCACCACCGTGTCCCAGCGAACTAGGACTACCACGCTGCAGCCCCTTTCTTCGTACAGCCCTGCTGCCGCTATCTTCGCTGCCCATCCCACTCGTACTTTTACCCCCAGTTTCAGCACGAGAGAAAGATCAAGGGAAGGGCGAAGAAGGTGGAACTGTCGGAAGTGGAGAGACTTCTAAGAACGCCAAGACGAGACTCCTGTTTTTCCCTCTGGAGATTTCGGCAGCTTTTTACCCCGTCGCTGTTCCCTTTCTTCCACCTTTCCTCGCCCCCCGCCCCCCCCCCCTGTCGGTTTCTCTTACCGTACAGAAGGACCCCCAGCTTCTATTTCTATCTTCCCCGTTTCTTTTTCCTAGCTTGTCAAGAGTTACCGCGAATCTTGAATTCGATTGGCCTACCGGATAGTGTTTCCTCTTGAGGAAGGCGATGGAACGATGTCTATCTTCGCGGAACACTCTCGGGTTTAAGGTGCAATTGAATTCCTGCTCGATTCATTTAAACGTGCCGGAAATTACAAACGGAGCCGGGAATATAGAAATAATAGCCGAGAAGGTATCACGAGCACGGCGAACGATCAATCATTGCGATCGGGAAATAAGGTGAAAAAGTTCTATCGAAAGTTATTTATGGCCATCCTATTTTTCAGCATTCCACTGGAAAGCGGTTACTTTCACGAAGCAGCAAACGGTGCGCCGTCACAGCGCGCCTCCAGTTTTCTTGATCGAACTCTAAACTCACGGGAGAGGTCAGATCGTCCATCTTCTTGGCGGAGAGCGGCATGCCACGCCTATGTTAAGTCGTGACTCGATCGTGGAGGAGGAAGCGCCGGTGTTATATTAGCGGCCGGGAACAACCTGATGCGATCCTTCGGGGTATACACGGTGGTTCGTGAATAGCCCGTGGAGAGAGAAGCGAGAAATGCAAGATCGACAAACAACGGCTCGCCGTTGCACAATTAACGAGACCAACCGATTGAACTCGAACTCGAACTCGACGCCGGTTGGGTCGAGCGGGTCAAATCGAGTCGACTGGTACGTAAAGTCGACATTGATTCGATGCAGCGCCGTGGATGCCCGATATCTTGAGCGCTGTTGCCCTACCTTGTGGATATCGCCGAGATATTTCGCACGCGAAAGCGATTGCGTCTTGATAAAGAAAAAGAATCATTTCCACGTTCGAAAAGGTATCCTCGTGTCGTGTGCTCGTCCTACATTGGGTTGACAAATATTTTAGAAAAAAGCTACGACAATATTTATGCGATAAATCGAAATTTTTTAGTTTTACTCATAGTACCGGATGATTAGAATTTAAGTTCCGTAATCACACCTGAATAAACTATTATGCTTTATGTTTGGAGAATCAGAAAAACTGAAGGAAAAAGGGTCTAGGACCGTTGCAAATGGCAGTTCCACGCGTCAAGGAGAAGACACTGTTCCGAGGGAGGAGAGCGAAACGCAAAATTAATTCGACGGGGACATTTTGACTAATCTTGCGCTTGGAAAATTGAAAACGATGCAGAAAATATTAATGGAGAATGCGAGACGTTGCGTAATATGATAGAACGGCGGATTTATGAGAGTTTCCGTAGCGGCGGCGCTCACAATTAGCAAAGTTTCTTTTCTATTTAATCTTCCTCTCTCTCTCTCTCAACGTTTACTTTCACGAGGTGAGCCATTAAGAAATTAATTTGCCTCGTTGAGCATCGTACGTACGATCAAAGACAGAGTCCTTCCTGTAACCAAGCTTCAGCAGCTAACCGAGAAGTTACTCGCTAAGAAATCTACTATAATCCACTTTGTTCCAGAGCACATCACATTATAACGCTATAACTCGCTCGTGTGATGCAATTTAACTACCACATCATTACTCCCAAAGTTAAGCTGGTGTAAGTTTGAAATTACTAGTTAAATTGCATATATCCATGCAAGAGCCGAGAGCGCTGTGTAATCTGCCCATGTGTTTATCTATCGGTAGGTGGGGCATATACTGTGGCCCCTTTCCATCATCGAGATGGTCACGGAGACCATCTTACCCTAATTACCTAATAATCCGAAGCGATGACCTAACTTTGGCCGTGTCTAAGTGGTTTCCGCGTCACAGCAAGTTGAATGATGTGTCTATAACTCTGGCAAATTCTAATAGACATACTCGAAACCGCGTGCAAACTTCATTACCTGGTAATATCCTCCCTTTCGTTATGGACAAACAAATATCTGTGTTGTCACCGCCCTAATATATCGGCGGAATATCCGACGCGCGAATTCCTCCGCAGTCTTACGCTCTTAAAGAAAATTGCGAAGGTGTTCGATTTTATAGATTAATTAGTATCCTACCAGACTTTGTATTTTCCGCGAAATCACTATTTCGACACTCGCGGTGTTTAAACGAGAAACATCTGCGGCACATTAATTATTTTAACTTACCTATTGATTGATTTGCCGTCTCGAAATATAAATTCCTCGAAGAGCAGCGAGGCGCGAGGTAACTGTAAAAAGTGCAAACGTTCTACAATTTGCGTAGCAAATTATATTATTTTGAATTTCAAACGGAGTTAGGTTAGCTCACGCGCTTTCACCTCGGCATCGCGATTGCATCGTGAAACATTCGAAGCAACTTGAAGAACTGAATCCCCGAAAAAATGCAACAAATTTCACAGGCAGCATTGCACGCGACAGCGTAACAAATTCAACTTGACGTGATTCCATTTTCCTCCCCCAAGTTTTCCTCCTCGATCCCGTAACAATTTTTTTCACGTAAGCACCTTTATGCGGCGGGGGGAAAACCCGATCGATGAAACGGGGGAATCAATAGATCCCGGATGATCCGTCTGCTGGCATAAACAGATCCTCTAAGATCGATACTGATCCCTATTGATCGCGGGGACCGCAAACGCGACGCGTCCCCCGTATATATCCTTTCACGTTTCATGAACAGCTCGAGGCTGTCAGGTGCTACCTCCGTGCGGACCATAAAAATGTGCGTATCTGGAGCTGATTTTTCTGAAAACATTCGTGCATCTTGAAAGCCCGCTGAACAACCTTCCCTCGGGTTTTTTTTTCCACTGCTGGCGGTGAAGAGCTTGTTGACTTAAGCGCGTGGCAAATTTGGTCCTTTCAAACGTTTTTCACCGCGAATACAGCTCGCTACTTCACTTTGCTTCGGGGATTACGCCCACGAAATGGTTCGAGGTACTGCCCCGTATTGTTGCGCGGATCCTTTTTGTGAACTTCTTTCCCTTTTTTTTTTTTGTTTCTTTTCTCTCCGACGCGAGATGTCTTTTTCAATCCGAACCGTGTTGGGATAACAGTGCACGAGGCTTAAGCGCCTGCTACGTTCCCTCGTTAAATAGCACGGCGAAGGGTGTTTAATGAAATATTTTAATAAATAAAATGTACACAGTTGGACGAGTCTGATTCAAAGATAGCGGTAAGTTGTACGTTACGTTGGGTGGAAATTGCGTGGCGAATTGAAAAAATCTATTCGAACTGTAATTTCCCCCGAGGCTGTCGTCGGATGTAAAAAAATTGTTATATCTGTGTATAAATGAGACAGGGATAAAATAAACGAGCTTAAGCAATATTACTTTATTCCATTGCATGTTTTCTCATTGGCCTTTCCTCTTGTCAGTGCCGACGGTAGGCCCTGCGTTAAAGGACTGGAAGCCGAAATTTCATAATTACGAAAAACAAGTCCTTGTTACCACCATAAAACACGACGATACGAAGCACAAACGCTTCACGGTAATAGCATGCAAATTGTTGGCTCACCTAACGTCTGAACTCCTTGGGTTCTTTTGAAATGTGATTTCTTACTACTTTGAATCCGAACGGGGTTCCCCGTTCTTTGAAGCTCCGCGATATTTTTGCAAGAGGGTTGCAGTTTAGGCGCGCCAGCGGAATATCGAACACGATATTATTGCTGATTTATTTTCACCCTGGTTGAAGCTGTAACTCGTAACTTGAGATTCGGGTAAAGAATTCGACAGCTCCACCTGTAAATAATAATTCAACCGCATGGAGAGATTTTTGTATCTTACGTTTAAAGCAGAAGTTCACCGTTAAATTAATGCGAAAGGAATTCCAGCGTTCTTCGTTGAAAGTATTTATATACAATAATTAATATCAATTAATTCGCAACAAAAATAGTAATTGCGAAATTAAGACAACGCTAATAGCATATAATAAAAATACAGTAAAAATTGCGTAAGTATTTACCAAAAATGCAGATTCCTATATCTACAGCATCGTACAGTACGTATCTATTACACTTTGCTTATCCTATTTGTATGAATAAAAACCATACAAAATCCATAAGAACATTTTCAGTACGGAACAGTTACGTTAGTTAAAATAACCATTGCATTTCACCAGCCAGCAATAATTACCAAACACCATTAAAATCGTATGCCATCGTCTCCTCCGAACATCTCGCACTCCCAATGAAGTCCTCAGAAATATCCATCCAATTCGACCGACCGAAGCTGACATCTAAATAACACGAGCATCCCATCTTATCAACCCACCTCCAAGCAAACTACCGCAGCTATTTTCAATAATGATCCCCCGCCAACCAAACGCCAAGTTCCATCTAACGTCTCGATTCTCGACGGATCGAAGCGTTCCGGAATTATCGTTCATCCGTGCCCTTGCGGAAAAACGTGCACTCCTAGCTTTAAGGCGGCCGTACGGTACCCTATGGATACAATGATTCTAATAACAGTACGCCAAGCCTCTCATTCTACTCTAAGCGACGTACCCACCACTACCTGTTCCCGTGGCCACATAGAACCGCCCGCAGCGTGGCGTGATCCGGTAGCATTTGGAAACGGCACACGACCGATACTCCTTCGCTCCTTACCCTGCGCAGGGCATAAAGTGCTACACGATTTGCGCCATTATCCTCCGGATTCTAATAAGCGCGTGTCAAATCATCTACGAGCAGCCGCGCGAGCGCAGAATCTGGTAGCGTGGCGGGCCCGGTGCTCGCGGTGAATCCGCCTGCCTGTGGCGTGGCGTGTCCGGGTAGCGTTTCAGAGTCAGCCCAGTGGCCGGTGCAGCGTCCTCCTGCACGAATTCCAGGCAGCTAGCGAGCAACAGCTCTTAATTCGCGATAAAACATTGGTTCCGTCCCTTATTGACCGCTCGATCGTGCACCCACGGCGCGAACACGACCCGGACATCCTCTCCTCTTGCGCAGGAATGTCTACGAGGCACACACGAGATGCATGTTAAAAGCTTGTTCGGATTCGTTCGCGGCGGCGGGTGCGCAGAGGCCGTCCACAAAAAAAAAAAAGAAGTTGCAAGAAAGGGAGAAAAAGCTAAGAAGAACGCGAAATACGAGCATCGCGATCGCTATGGCGCGCCAGAGCGTATCCTATCGTTCTGTATTCGACCGATACCTCGGCCCGAGCGAGCCCGAGCGAGCCCGCGCGACTAAGTGATGCATTAGCATAATTGCCCGTACGAGGAAGCGATTTTTCCGTGGCGCGTCTACCGTGCGTTTTCTCCTGGCCAAGAGGAAGGAAAGAGGAAACCGCTCGGCACCGTTCAGCTATATATAATACACGCGAGCCTCGAGAGACGCTTAATATCGACGTTATTCTCGCCGCCGCGCGTTTATTTCGATTTTGCTACAATTATCCATGAAGACGTATATCATACGACGTCGATGGGAACTTCATCGATAACGCGTGTATGCATATCAACGCGCTGCGCGTTCCGTTTGTCCGGCGACCAGACCGGCGACCAGACCGGCGACCAGACCGGCGACCGGCCCGGCGATTCCGAGCATCTGCTTCGTACGGTAGGGGCGGCGATAAAACGCGAGCATCGTACATGAAGCGGAGAATAAGAAGAATGAGAAAAACTTGAAGGAAGAGCGGCGGAGAAGAAAAGATTCGGGCTGAGGTCCTGGTACGGAGAACTCTCGAGAGCCGGAGACTTTATCATCGCGCTCGGTCGCTCGCCTCTCTCATTAGTTGGCTGGCACGCCGCCCCCGGGGCCGGCCTGTGCGTGAGTTTAATCTGTGCGCGAAACGGAGAGCGCGTGTATGCGTGAACTAACCGCTCCTACTCGTTTAGTTATTTTTCTTTTTTTTTTTTGTTTGTTTCGTGTTTTTTATCGTATCAAAGTTTCAGTACACTTTGACGATAGACAGCGCCAATAAGAGTGCTCGAAATTTTTAATTAGCCGAGGGAAAATTGTCCCGGTTACAAGTCGGCGACGGAGCTTAAGCGACAGACGGGGAAGACGATTATTCAAGTTTAATTAAAACGTCGCTATTGACGATGAATTTTATTTGCTGGGTGTGCATTCAATTCGGGGCGGTCAGTGTTCTTTCCGATTGTTCTCTCAATTTGACGATACAGGTGTCGAGCAAGTGGCGAAAGGAATTAATTCGGTGAAATTATAGTTTGGTACGCGAAAAAATAATGCGCGCTTTTACATATACCCTACATTATTGATTTCTGAATTCCAACCATTTGTTACGTGTTTCGCAATGCGTTTTGGTCCGAGTTAGTTAAATATTCCTGGGACACCCTTATCGAGAAGATAAGAATTGGTACAAAGTTTTGTATAAAATACCCATGTTCAATCTGTACAAAATATGCTAGAATTAGAATGATTTCATGCTCTATATGTAAATACTGAAGAAGGTACGCGAAACCAATTCTTGTATATACTCTATCCAATTCTTTTTATTTCACAAAATTGAGGGTAACATTACTATATCTTTTTGAGGCTTGATTAACACATTCTTATTAAATAATGGCTTTACATATTGGGTATCATAATTTTCTATGCACATGTACGCTGTAGCTCTATACTTACACTCATATCTGTATATAGTATTAGGTTTACCGGAAAGTTCTGTCCGATATTGTCATCTCGAGTTTCAGTTACATGGCTGCCGCTTTTTACCATTGTATTTCTACACCCGTGCTTTTATAAATTAAATTAACAACGATGGGAATTATACTGTTCAGTAAATATTAATAAATGTGTTATTTTCTTCGAATTCGAAAACGGACACACCTTTCCGCTGGTTCTATTATTTGAAAGAATCCGATTCTCGCAATCAGAATCGCAAAAGAATGGAGAATCAGATCAGAATCGTCTATCAAAATTTTGTATACAAATAGTCAATACATTTATTAATATTTACTGAACAATACAATTTCCGTCGTTACTAATTTACGTAATTTAGAAGAGCACATATTTCGTAGTACGATATAATATAATGGCGAAACTTGATACGATCTTTCGGGTAGACGTAGTATAACCGAACTGACGTTAAACATTTTTGTTTCTTCGGATCTCCGTTTAAAATTTCCTTGGCGCATTGCACGTGTGCGCATAAAAAGCTCGAAGAAATTCCGGTGGAAACCGAATTAATTGTTCCGCATCATCGCACCGTTGACCCGTTCGAAGCGTGTCACGAACTCGTGCAATACGCGAGCAGATCTGCAAGCCTCGTCCGCTGAGCGAGTGCGTGCGTGTACGCGATTCGGATATGCAGCGTGGGCGGTGTGCACGCTACGGCATTCCGGAGCGGAGCCGGCGCGGCAGCGGCACGAAACCGCGTAATATGGGAATGCGTGGAGGCTTGATTTTAAGTGGAGAGAACAAATATCCCTCCTTATGCGCGCCGGCTAGACCTCAATTATCATGGAATCCCGACCGAGGGCGCCGAATAAATTCGCGGTTAGAACCGGGTACATAGCAGAAATTCGCCGATCTGACACTGGGAAACGATTCTTCGTAGAGAACCCCGAAAGGGTTAGAGAGGAGCTTCGCGAGCGTCTCAGGAGAATGTTTCAACTTGCTTTCTATACTTGTTCTACGTATTCTCTTTCCTCGTCGGGGAATCGAGCGGTTCGCTTCATCCCTCCGCGCAGCGATTCCTCGTCTTCTTCCAAATGGTCGCGAAAGAAGTGGTTCGGCGAAATCGAGGCGAATCGTCGAACGTTCGAAGCAGGCGTCTCCAAGCGGTGCTGCTCACTCGGAAGCAGCGCCGGTGACTGCTCAAGAAAGGGATATCGTCCCCCGTCGAGCACGATTCAGCGCGATTCTATCGCGAAAGGGATTCCCCCGTGTTACTCCTACCAGACGGAGAAAGAGAAAGAGAAAGAGAAAGAGAAAGGGAAAGGGAAAGGGGTGAAAGGGGGGAGAAGAATGCACTCGTCATTACGCGGGCTACGTGACGATCAAAAGGAGGCCTGCGGTATTTACAACGAGCAGGCACGATCGCGGGCCACCCGATCGATCGTTTCGCCCTGTCGCAGGAACCCCAACCGAGCGTCGAGCAATTCTCGTTCTTCAAACAACGCCAATATGTTGGTTCGTGGGTCACTGCTTTGGCACGAAACTCGTACACACATGATCGTCGGCGGTGAGGGAAGAAACGGAGGGAACACGAAACGGTGATCAGGGGCGTCGAGGAGCGACGGGGGTGGCATCGTCTGCCGGGTATAGGGTGAAATTTAGTCCGGAATATAAGGGACCCTCCCGAGCTTGGCCTAAGGCGGGGTTTACAGCCCTCCTTGTGAATCTGGCCGTGTGCGCATACATTTTCAAAACTCACTTCGATCCACCAGGTTGGAAGGGATCGCATTGTCGGAGACAATTCTCTATCTTTTACCCTCTATCCCCCTACCGCCGACCAGCCGTTTCGGTGCCGGTTTCTGCTTCCTTTTCACGCGGGACGGGGCCACGCGTCCGACCCAACGGATACGTGGACGAGAGGCTTGGCTTTCTCGAGTAGTTACCCCTTTTTCCCCGTTAAATCGTCCGGGAAGTAAAGGGATGCACCAACTCCACCCTGGCCTCTACCTTTCGCCACTTGGTGAAAACGCACCGGACGCGACGCGACGGGCCAATTAAACTTTTAGTACACTCTCGCGGTGCGCTGGTCGCGGTTCGCGTGCGATTTTTATGGCTCCGGTATGCTTTAAACGAGGAAACCGAGGATACGATTAAGGGGAGGATTTTTTTAGTGGCGTGATCTAGGTGGTTGGTTGACGTTCCCTTGGAATGGCCAAGTGAAATTGCTCGATCGTCGAAACATTGGTGAAATTACTGAGGCTGCGTGGAATCAGGAATTAATATTAAGGGAGGATGGTTTTGAAGCAGGTACTGCGCGTATACATTGTTATTTGGCGCTTGAATATTTTATGGAATTGCTCGAATCGAAATATCCTTCGCGAACCCATCGCTGTGCGCACGATAAACGCGTGCGCTTGAACATTTACAAGATGCGATACCATTTTCAGTTGCGAATATGCATAACAAATATATTATAATTAAATTTATTCGGTCCGCCCCTTTCTTTCGACGATCAAACATTGTCGGTGTAATTGTATATCCATCAGGCGTTGAACTTCAACCACAGTTTGTTATTTTCAATGTTCAGTTCGGTGTAACAGAGAATAGGTAAAACAATGAACGCACGAAGTCGTAGCAACGTTTATTTTATTAACACTCTTTCCATTATGTATATACGCATTCACGCGTACAAATTTACTTCTCGAAATTCATTAACAAACAGAAACAGTCTCAGAATCGAACGATTTTTGAATGATTAATTTTTGCGCGCCCGCAGACCGATACAAATCACCGACGATACATATATATATATAAACGGCAATATCGCCAACAAACGATTTTCAGCGCCACGTGAAACCGCAAAGCTGCTAAATAAAGAAAGGAAAAATTGAATAAAACCAAACGACATCGAAAGTTATTTAAAGCGCTAATTGCCCGGGCAGCTTTATTTTGTAGAGAAAACGTGGAAAATATAGATTCTGTAGTTAACGTACTGAATTTCCGTCAATGTCGACTGAATAAATGAAAATTCATGAGTAATCGCCGCCGCGGGCTGGATATTTTCGATCATCGCCAACAAGCCGAGCCTCGCTTCTAAATTGCAGCCTTAAAAACATCATTCGATTGTTCAAATATTATAGAAGCAAACATTTCATGCTTCGTTAATACGTGCGTAGTGTTTAATTAATTTGTACAGAAAACTTCTAGCCGGCTGTGCCTACTACTTTTTGGCCGTTGAAAATATTTTAAAGTAAACATACCAAAATTTGATTCATAGCGGATATTTTCGGACTCCTAAATGAAGCATAAACATTAATTGAAATGCCTGCAGAATATCTATGATTAATGATACAATGAATGTATAGGAAAATGAAAACAGTATTCCCTTCGCTTTTTTTGTAAACTCTTAATTAGTAAGTACAAAATAATTATACGTATAGGTATATTAAAATACCATTGACGTAAGTTTCGCTTTGCATACTTGAAATAGTATAATGCAGACACATATATAATTTATACATTCCTCAAATAGTAATCGAGAAATCAAGTTCTGGAACGATCGATACCAGTTCAATAAATATTCTTAAAACAAAAGCTATTATTTCAATTAATAACTTCAATAACTATAATGCAAATAAATATTTCCAACACACCTCAGCCTACTACCGTAAATCAAATACCAAATACCACTTTGCTTGGTTAGAATGATTTCAACAGCCGCATCGAATAATTTTAAATAAGAGAAAATATACTCGTCAAAATTCCATTCGCGACAGGACACAGGCACAAACTAATCAGCAACCCGCGCAACATACGTGGAAGATCCGCCTTCCCGGTACCATCCTATCCACCGATATGCTTGTTTATCGGTCGTCGTTGTCGGCGTGACGCCGTTCCGGCCAGGTCGCATGAAAGGAAAAGTTACGAGCCGAAAGAAAAATTACGACAGAGGCAGGGGCTCGCCCAGCGCGATCACGAGCGCACGTGGACGTGTACATACGCACGAGTTAAATCCTCCTCCCTCTCTTTCTCGATTACCGTCCCCGTTCATTTCTCGCCCAACCCTCGTTCGTCTTCCACTGGAGTTTTCAGTCTCCTTTTCCAGCTTCCCCGAAAGCATATTTCTCCTCCTAACCGCGGCGAGAAGCCGCCTTACCTGTGCCTGTGTTGATCAGCGAATTCATCGCCTTTCTCTCTTTCTCTCTCACCTCTCCGCCCCCCTTCGCTCCCTTACCGTCCTCCCGGTGCTTGTATACGAAGATATACAATATACGCACGCGCGCATGTATACACATGTATATATATTTTTAGCGGCGTTCGAGCGCCCCGCGGGCGGTCACCGAAAGTTTGCCGATTTAAGGATCGGGAGGAACATAAATTGAAAGTAATGGCTCGGTGTGTACGTGTCAGGTCGGATGTCGACGTGCATCGGGACCGGATGACCGGCCGCCTCTCGCTGCGGCGGTTCCGTTCCGACGGTGCAAACGTTGCCCTATCACGGAAGGCCGGTCGTTCTTTGCTTTGCACGATGCTTTCAGATTGCCCGCCACGGTATGCGATGTTCCACGATCGGACAGTCGACCAGCCACGCCGGTGCATAATCCGGCTGCGCGTGCTACGATCGCCACGCACGGCAGCTTGTAAAACAGCATCTCGTACTTTGGCGTACGTGGCGCGGGTCGTATACGAATTGGTCCGGCGTCGGGAGCGGGATGAAAGGAGGAAGAAAGTAAGAGGGAAGCAGTGAGTAGGAAAGGAAAAGGTGGCCACCCCTCTGCGGGCACGACGGGGAGAAGGACAGAAGGAGGGAAAAAGAGAGGCGAGAGATGCGTCCGTAGCCGTGGGCGCGATAAGGTGTCTCGAGCCCCGGGTGGTGGCCAACCACCTACTGGGAGTTAAGAACTCTAAATTACGCGTGGACATGGGTTTATGTCTTCATCGGTTACAGCCAACGACCCGGTCTCCGTGGAACTGACGTTCCGGTTATTCGCAGACCTTTATTATTATATGTTTCTCGATTTTCCCCCGTCGCCCTGCGAGCGTATCATCGATTCGCGTAAGGAAATGGCGGAAAAATAAGGAGAGCTGGTGTCGGACTTCTGGCTTTTTAAATCGTTGCTAATTAACAGGCGTTTTACTTAACGCGCGCCATGAGTTAATTAATTATTCTCGAGCCCGTCGGGGAACGTGCGGCATGCAGTTGGTTTCTGTCTTGCGCCTCTGTACTTTTAAAATCGAGAAAAGATCGTGACTGGCCCCATTTTTTTTCACCGTGCAATCGACTTTTTTAAAACACAAACAGACAGTATTTTTACCACAATTTTGTGAAATAATTTTCGTTCGTGGAAACGAACATCGTACGCGTTGTTCGATGTTGACTTTGCTTCGTTTCAATCAATTTCAATGCATGCTTAACTGTTGCAACGGTCGCGGAACGATACAGAAGCCTGGCCGACGAGAGCCAGGCGACTTTCTTACGGGGAAACGCCTTTAACATAACCGAATATCCTAACGCAGTTCAGTCATTTCCTGGTGGCCATATAGCCGTCCCTTAAGCGAGTCCCCAGGGAGAATTTTGTCAAAGGATCTTTATTCTACGTGGACGTATAATACACTATTGCGCCTCGGGCGAAAGGGAAACGTGATACGGTGAGTGTCACACCGCAAAAATTTCGATTACGCACCAACGCTTGTGAAAGATCGTCACTGACGTACTTTCTTTTTTCTTTCTCTAACGCTGTTTGCCACACTAAAACTGCAATTACAAGCGTGACGAGATCGTAGGTGAAAGCCTGCAATCATTTCCTACATTCTGCTTGACAAGTCGATAGAGCACTGGGGGAGGGAGAATTGTTTTCAACAATCGGGCAATATTAGTCAACAAAATTGCGATGCGTCAATGAATAAAACATTAATGAGATGCCAAATATTTACAGGTTGATGGTAGTCTCTGGAGAGTAAAGTTCTGTAAAGCAATTGATGTCAGTGGCAAGAAATCCGTTTTCTCTCATAATTTTTTTCCGTAAAACCACTGCATGATTATGATCTTTCCGTTTCGATATACGTGTAAGGAGCGTAATTCGCGTTACTTTTCTGAAAATCACAGCCACAGGCGCAGTCCATAAAAGAGCACGACGTTTCAACTTCTTCCAATAGTACAAATTTCAAAAACCATCATAAAATATTCTCAAAGCGGTTCAGAGTAATTGATCGAACCTGAAGACCGCTTTCTCTGCTCTATATTTTTTAGTTCGTTTGCTCACATCGCGCGAAAGGCGATGAGCTGCGAGCCACCACCGATGTTCGCTTCTTAATCACCTCTAGCTTTTTGTGGTGTGCAATTTCGTAGATTAGACCACGGGCGGCCGACAACCTGGCGAGTACAGATACATTCGCGATTGACCAGATCGGACATGCAGTACGACTACAGTTTTAAATATTGAAAACGTCAGGGCTTTGAACCGGCGCGGCGGCCTGCAAACTGCCGCAGACAGGAAGGCTGGCGTTTCGTTTGACGTCCCGTGTATTTTCAGAAATTTCAACATCGTACATGGCCCGAAAATCCATTCTGCTATCGATCGATGCGAATCACGGGCGGAAATCACGGCGACCGTATTTCCTGGAGCAGAAGGGCCCCAAAACGGATGTGATGGTATTTTAATAACAGCGTGTGTAAAAAGTTCGACACTCGTGGCATTGGATGGGCGTGTAGTATATCGGTAATAATACGCCTATTGCTTTGTAGCCTCGTATCGATGGGAATTGTTCAAACTGTTTCTAATGTTTCCTTCTTTTGTGAAATATGGTAATATTATCGTTGATACTGCTAAAACGCGGAGGGAATGTATGCAAAATTAATTTCGTCAGGCAATTTAAGTTTAACGAAATTTTGATATTAGTTGTATCTGGTGGAGAAAAAATGACAATAGACTGTAGATAATAGAAGAACAGTTTCAACACTATTTAACAAGTATCAATAAAGGTTTTAATTATTGATTATAAACGAAAAACAGCAATGCAATAACCATATGTTTAATACTATATTGTCTTATTAATATTTACCCTAAGATATACTCGAATCAGATAAAAATATATTATACCGTATTAATAATTAAGCAATTCTCCTTTCTTTAATTATCATTCATCTCATCGATCGCATATAAGCAGACAATAGATAATTAACGCAATCTAATAACGTTCAGCATAAATAAAGGTTGACCAAAATTTCTCTCCGCATTACACTTGTATCACGCATCCCTGTACATTTCAACCCCCCGAAATTCTCGATTTGAGGTTCATAGCACTCGAACTTCCGTACCACGATCCTTTCGGGTCTCTTTCTTTTCTTTTTTCTTTTTTGATAATTACAAGAAGGAAAAACAATGGGCTCAATCACGCTGCGGAACAATAGCGAAATACAACAATTGCGTGTAGGACCCCCCATGAAGATACGCGCCCAGCTGGTAATTGGACGTTGGCTTGCAGGGAGCCCTACGTGCCAAGTGCTCAAACCCCATCGCCGCTAGATACTTGCATTGTTGTTTATGCCTCTCGTTCGTTCTGCGTGCATCTTGTGTAGTTAGACCGGGGTTGGCGGCGTGATACGCAGTTAAGGGCAAACGATTCTGGCAGCGCTTACTCATTGTTGCACGGGGAAAGAGAACCACGAGTTACTCGCAAAGTCTAGGTGCTTTGTTAGCGAATCAAAATTGGGTCGCTACCGAGTAGATTTTAAAGCGACAGTTATCATCACCGAAAATGCTGATTTCTGGCTCGTCTGCGAGGCAGATGTCAATTAGAATCACCGAGAGTTATTTTAAGAAAAATTGAAAGAAAATGAAGAATTAATCCGAAGCAAGTATCCCTATATTATTATTAGTATATATTAACTTAATTAATTGAGGCCCAATTGACGAGGGGTAATAAAATGTTTTTATACTTTTTCGAAATATAAATTGTTGCAAGATTGGTTGTCGATCAGGAATCGGAATTTTTGTAGAAAGCAGTGATAATACACCCCCGACGTTTCTATCAGTTTAATGGCGCGGAAGCACGAATATCCAGCGGCATTTGCGGTACTTCTCACTCTTTATTTAATTCCCGCTTAAAACCATGAATTTAGTTTTCTACACAGCCGAGGGCGATGCGTGGGGTAATATCAATGTAGCAGCCGCAGTCAATTGCAATTGAAATGAACGGTTCCATTCGCCACATGTCTACAACTAACACCAATTTCAGCTGCGATTTAGACCACCAAGTGTTCCAGAACCCCCCCCCCATAAGCTTCACCCTATATCGTGGACAGTGTAAAAAAAGCAGAAAGAAAACTGGGGCAAGAAATTTCATGAAAAATTGATGACGAAAGTTCTCACTCAGTGCGAAATCGTTCTTACAGATTTCTGCAAAGCAATGTAATAACATCCTTTCAAAAACCAATATACAACGAGATTGCGAATTAAGCAAGCAGATACACGCGTCATTTATTAAAATGGTAATTCACGGCGTTTCCTTGTTTATAATCTCAACTTCTCCGATATAATGTTCGGTTAGGGAATTATATGCAAAATGTAATGTAAGGTGCGCATAAATTCGACAGAGACTGCACGGTATCATCGTATATATTATCGACTTTGTTGAACCAGTTTCGCGTAATCACGCGTTACAATTTACATGCATACGCGGAACAGAACCTAAATACTGTGACTGAGATATAATGGATTATAATAATACCGTTCAGGAAGCGCGTAATGATTAATCAGGTTTCCGAAAAATATGTCACCGATAACATGGATCGCCAAATATCATAGAACTATTCAAACCTTATTATTACGTATTATCGATTTCGTAACGACTCGTGCAAGAAACTTCGCGAATCATAAATTCACTACTTCAAATTGCACGCTGTAGATTCGATTCCAGCAATTAGAATATAAAAACATCGTTCCATCGGTCGTTTGAATCGCGAAAGTTCTTCTTTGAAAGCTTGGATAACCAGTATCTCCTTCTCGACGGGACCGTGGCCTTTTATTTTGTTCACGAGCAGCAACGGGGTGGAGCGTAACGGGGTTGAAAAGAAGAAGTTTTAAACTGCGGGAGCGTAAGGAAAATGCTTTTCTTTTAATAATTTCAGATAAATACGTCGAGGAGAGCGAAGCCGAGTGCCGTCTTTTGTATTCGCCAGAAATGGGATCTGTAAAACTTTCCCGGTAATTGACGACCCTTTTTCCCACGATTAATTCAGCGAAAATTTGTGGCCAATCCCGCGAACCCTGGGGATTTGATAACGTTATCAGAGACACGTTTCGATCGCCCTGTGTCGTCGAATTTTAACAGGCAGGACAAATGTCCGTCCCAGATTTATGTAAAGGTAGAAAATAGATTTTTATACACACATTTGTTCGTTTTATACAAAACTGCACGTTGTCCTGGCTAAAATATTTTCCATGACGCATCGGCACCAGACTTCGTCAGATAATAACCGTAGGAAATTTATTATTTTTCCTTTTTAACAAATTTCATTTATTGCCGGTTACCTGTGAGTGCGTTCCCTATTTGTATGAAGTAATCAACTCCTTGTTAACGATGCTGGCTAATATTCAAAACTAACATCGCTGGCTAATGAAAAATAAATCACACCGTCTTTTTGAATAATATTCTAGTACTTGTATTTAAAAATTTCACATTCGAAGTATCAACACAGTCTGGAATACCAATCTGGAATAAAAGCCAGAATACCTATAGATGAAAAATATTTGAATTTTTCTGTTGCAAAGAAAGAAGGGAAACATTGAAAAATTCTGTAGATATAGTTTGAGAATTTATGGGAAAAACAGGTTCAAGCAATAAATTCTCCTTTATCGTATCATACACGGCACTGAAACAGTTAATACTCGAATTGAATAGCCTCAATCGCGAAATATCGATACAAAACGTTAGACAAACTTCAATTTCATTTTCCTGTTACGCGATACGAACATAAACTCCGGATCCAATGTGCGGAAAATGTCCGAATTGTCGCTTCAGTTACGATATTCCGTTAACAAGCGCACGAGAAGTGAAACACGATGGGCGAAACATCGCCGACGGAAAATGTTTCGAAAATTTCGAGCTGCTACGAATGTCTCAGAGCAAAAAAAAAAAAAAAAACGAGCCGAAGCACTCAGAGCGCAACTTTTCCATCGGCGGTACGCCTCCGGGCGTAAAATCGTGAGGTCTGGCGCTCCCTTTACTATCCGCGTATTCACGGCCCGAGGTCTGAGATTCCGGCCATCTGTCGAAAATCCTGATTTTACATTTTCCTTCTCCCCGTTGTAAGTAAATCGCAAATCACGATCGCTACGTGCTCCCTTTCTCCAATTCGAAAATGATATCTCAGAGTTGGACGAAAGTCGGAAGTTATCGAGCCCGGTATTACCTTCCCCATTCAATTATCGATGCCACGTTGTGTCAATAATATTTCCGGTGAAGTTAGCGGGACATTAAATGTCAAATAAGCACGTGTATTATTTAGATCGATTTTGCGGGGTACCACGATACGTATACAAGTAGAATTATTAAGCGCAACAGCGCGATTTGTAAGTTTGGCTAGTTAGAAATTATTTTAGTTTCCGCGCAGTCTGGATGTTCATTTCAGAGGACAAATATTTATATGGGACTATTTGAAAAATATTTTTTATCGCGTAGTTTCAACTGAATAGTTACTTTCATTGACGGAGCATAATGCCAGTGATTAAATGCAAGATGAAAAATCTGAAGCACAACTGGACACAGTTGCAAATAGAAGGTAACTGGAGATAAATTGGAACGCTTGTCGATCCTGGATGCCTCTTTTGTAGCCTGGAGCTGACCCCGTTTCGATCGAGACTGATTTAATGGTGACGGAAGTTGCTTCAACTACACCTGGACTGGTTATAATCTTCTCGTGTATCTTATATTCTTTTCTCCTTTTTCACAAACGGGACAGCAGTAAGTATAGTCATATTTTCAAGCATTATTATGCTCTCATAAAATACCTTCGTTTCTTAACTTCTGTATCATTTTACCTCTATTATCGTCGTCATTGTAATCCTTGCAGCAAAGTTTCTTTCACACAGATTAATTCGTCTGGACGCGACGATGAATCGTTTAAAAATATCTTAACAATTCGTAAATAAATTTGCCATCCATTCCTGTTGCCCAAACGTATATTCTCGCAAACGAGAAACTGGTATTTAACACCCTGTCATTACGCGAATTGAAATAATGAAAGGTCGAGTTCAGCCCGATTCGTATTTTCGATTCCACTTTGCGAAACAGGCTTCCGCATAAACTATATTCAGAGAAATCGAAGGGAAGCTGATTCTCTGAGTTAGACGTTGCCTGTTCGGGTGGTGTAACGGCGATCTAGCGAGAATCGTGGGAATTTGGGAGCACGAAATTTTAACGAAAACCATGAGCAGTGGTGTAGTGTGCGCAGCTTTGACCGCTGAAGTGAATGGTGCTCACGAAATGTCTGGGCCACTACAGCCTCCGAACTTCGGTAATCATACAGTCCGGCGCACCGCAAAGCACTTCTATGCGCGGTAATCTCCTTCTCGTGAAACGCCTTTATTTGATAACTGGAAACAACGAATTAAAAGCGTATCAAAGCGTGCGTCGAAAAGTAGCTGTCAATGATTGTTACGTCGTCGTTGAAGTTTCTGTAAATTCATTATTTGCCCAAGCGGGGTGAAATTTTCCAGTGTTTGTTCAAGCGGATGATTGTCGATACAATTTGTTTGTGTAATGAAAGTTAAGTAAAGAATTATGGGCCATTTTTTAAGGCTAATTTTTTACGCGGCTATTCCCTTCCAATCAGCTGCAATAAATATTTATTGAACGCACGCGAAAAGTAGAATACTTTCCCTGTAGAGTAGAATAGGTTTCAGAGCTTCTACTGGTACTGTGGAAATCATTTGCACGCAAGTCGAACAAAATTTGTAGATACTTGGCACGATTTAACAATCATCCGGATAAATGGATTCAATGATGCATTTATTATGACTCACTTCGTATAAAATGGATACTTTTGAAACGAAAAAGTTGATCACAATTCGCCGACGATATTCTCCGGCTTGCGATTGTGTCGCTGACAGGCTGAGCGTCCTCTTTCATAAGCTCCCGATGTCAATGGGGATACGCGAAATAAATCTGTTCTTAAACAAATGTGGATGAAGAGCGGCGAGGATTTCCGGAAGATGTCAAGATCGCCGCAACCACAATCACTCAGAATGTCTTCCTCGGTTACACCGTTCATATATCCCATGAGAAACCCCTTTCTCCCTTACCATCGTGGATAGATTATTGGTACGACGATAGAACGTAATTGACTAATACTTTGCTTTCGGGACACTGCGGCGTAATATCGAAGATGAATTACTTGCATTTCTTCGTTTGAAAATTGTATACACAATTATAAGCTATGAAATTATCAAATGAAAAGAAACGAGGGCTAAAAACTGCACTTACACATAGCGGCATATTTATTTAAAGGAACCGAAATACATCGCCATACGTTAAGTTCATAGAAATGGAAACTGTACATCGATACTACAGCTAAGAAAAATCTTGTTTCTCTTTACAAAATCTTAAATCAGTTTATTTCTTGTACAACGATCTTGGAGCTCCTTAAATTCTATGTGCCTGCGAGAAACCTAAGAATTGGAAGACTTTCTCAAAGAAAGAGATTGCCTTAACCGAATATGTTCAGCCGCAAATGTTCATTACAGCGACATTGATTTCTTCAACGGAACAATAAGCATTCTTTAAAAAGGACGTACAAACTTCGCACAGAGCTACTCCTTAGTCAGTTGCGTATCGAATAATGTCACTCTCATCTTATATAAAATCATATTCATGTAAAATTAGGACTGTTGTCCGTAAAATAAATAAATTAAGTATTTTTTATTCTACACTCTCCATTGAAATCCTCCTAGCACTAATGAATTAAAATCGATTCGACTTTGCTACAAAAACGTGCAGTCTTGTACTCAAAACCTTCATTATGCCTCCCACGCGACCGTGGCACGATTTATCACGACATAATAACTCTCGCTCGCTCGTTCGTCAGTGCTTCGTGCAAATGTCAGTGCGCTTTTGTCATAGATCGAGCCGAACGATTCTAGTATGGAACGTATCATTACAGATGCAGACGAAAATACTTGAATTGTTCGCGCGTGCCCGCTCGCTTAATATCAGCACAGCATTTAACAAGAAACGAACATTAAATACGTCAAAATATCGTGGTTGTGGCTGGCACGGACTTCGGACAGTTTAGCCGGCTTTGATCTTTGTACGTAACGGTGCTCAAAGTCTGTTACAACGGTGAATTATACCCTCCAACTCCTGTCCCTTAACAACAAAGCGACCTGTTTCGTTTGGTATACGTTTCCTCCTCTCTTCGTCCCTCTGTTTCTATGCTCCTCGTCGCCCGGGAGTCCCGTGAATTTCTATCATCCCTTTACGTCCATCCGGGGGGGGGACAAGGCGAAGAACGAGTTAATGTCTCGCTGGAAGATTCAAAGCTCCCCCGTGCTTTTTATATCGTTCGCCGCGGAGCTCGGGGAACGGCCACGAAATAGATAACGATGACACGTTCGTTTAACGCGTTTAGGGGTGTTACCTGTACGCTTCTGTCGGGAATATGGAGGCCGGACATCAAGTTGAATGCAACGGAAGAATTTACCACGATCTTATGGCTTTCCACGCATTTCTAATTACGCACGCGCGTACGAAGACTGTATTTTATTGGCTTATACACCGAGATCTTAGAGAGGTGCACTATGTTGCAGCAATTATTACGCTTTTTAAGAAAATTGCACTCAAGTTTCAGATATCATTATACACTGCCGGTTAATTGCCACAAAAGTTAGAAAACTATCAAAACCTTCAATTATAAAATCGCGACACAGTTGTCGTCGGCAATATCGAAAACGGAGCAGGTACCGCAATCGCGGGTAGGATTCTTTCAACCGAAACCACCCCGCCGGTAAGCTGATTGAAATCATTGAAAACGTGGCCTGCCATTAGATTCCTGACACCTCTTAATAAAACAGAACGACCATGAAAAATGGGGAGCGTAAAAGATCCGAGGCTTGTAAACGGCAACTAAATTCGCGAGGGACGGTGCAACAAAGCATTTCAACGAAATTCTAGACCCGACCGCGACCGACATAGATCCACCCTCGCTTCTAACCATACATAAACGGTAAGGATAACCTAGCATTTTATACGCAAGATCTATGGAGGCTAGGCAATAACGTTTAGCGATAATTCTAGGGTAGCCCGGGCGCGAGGCCCCGGGCCTTACGGATGACTTATGCTCGCTGAAGTTATTTGAACTCGTCGGTGCATCGAGTGGTGGCACCGTGAATCGTCCCCGACGTCTTTGTCGATGCACTGTGCAAATGTTAGCACACAAGACGTACGGCGAATCCCTCCGCTGTTGTCTCGCGGATGGAGCAAAGGAGATCTTGCCTGACGAAATTGAATGCGAAACCCCCCTCGCAGTTTCAGCGTGAAAGGCATGCGCGTCGAACTTGCTATTCTCTTGCGTGTGTTATTAAATGAGTGTTATCGAGTGTTATATAATTATCGCATTATCAAGAAAACCGTGTCTGCTCTCATTTTTATAATTTGGCCGACCCGAACGATTTTAAATCGAACGAGCGCATTGCACTGGGCTGGAAATAGCAATGCCGTTGAACGCATTCCCTCCCCCTTCAGGTATTGTTTAACGATCGTTTAGTTGTATCAACAATTGTACGTAAATCTACTACACTGCTGTACCCTCTTCGACGAATAGTCGAAATCGGTTCGAATATTTCCCAAACAAATATATCTAACAATTTCGCAAGATTTTCTCCTCGTTAGAACTTTCACAAGAATCGTGAATAGAAACTCGACCATCCCTGCCAATTTCGCATGCGTCTGTAAATGAAAGTGCTGCAAGAACTCGGCGAGTATCGCCAGCGGGAATTCGGGCTCGCGCAATAAAGATAATTGCTGTTTAAGCCAGGTGACGTTGGTCAGGGTCGCAAAGCACGACGAACAAAGACAATCTCTCCCCCTCGGAAAAGTCTGTTCGAACCATTACATATATTCGTATAAACAGATGAAAGGAGGCAATTTGTCGGAGAGCGGCGAAAAATAGGAACGAAGGAAAACGAAAAAGACAGACGTTGAAGGAATATCGGGAAAGAAGGAACGACGAAGAGGCAGAGCCACGAGACGATCATAGAAGTACGGGGGAAAGGGAAGGGAAATTTCAAGCACTGGTTAGTTTAGAGCGATAGGGGAAGGAAACGAAAGAGATAGGAGCAGCGTGAGCAGGAAAAGAGAAAATCCGTTGGGATCCCCAGCCTCCTGGCGTAATTCTGCTGGATGACAAGACGAAGGTTAGAGGACAGGTGCTACTGACGCCTTTGATCTCTTCCGCGTTACACGCTGCGGAGTATCGCGCTCAAAAAAGGGAATTATCAAAATATCCTGGCTGGTTTCGCTCGCACCAGCGAACGAGCGATCGATACCCGCTTAGGGTCATATCAAACGTGACGTGCTCTTTGTTCTCCTTCTGTTCATTGTTTCGAATCGTTTCTCGACAGTCTTTTTGCATATTCCACCTGGGCGTGGTGGTACGGGTGTACCTTCAGGTGCACCATATGGGACAACGTTGCGGGATTGTGGAGAAACTTTAAAGGTTTGATCGTCAGTTGCTATCGATGGGTTGCAAAGCGGATATAATATTTTATTGCAATACTTCGCTTTTAAATGCTTCATGAATTTCATGGAGTTTGCGAATATTGACAAGTCACGTGAGCAAACGGTTCTAATAACTTGGTAAAGAGGTGAAAATAATTTTGCTTGCTGCGGAAAGTGTCCTCATTTATCTGTTGATTTTATTGTCCTCTGTAACGAAAATTTTGTTCCAGTTTCATTTTAATTCGCGATAAATTGATCCGTTTACAACAATACCTAATCAGCTGTGTACATTTTAATACAGGAGTAATTCTATTTCTAACGTCCGTCCTTCAATGCAGCTACCTTAACCTTCTCTTCCTTGCTATGCTTTCGAACAAAATGGGAAGCTCTTTTTCACCGTTAAAACTTTTCATACCGTGCGTATTCAAAAAGATAAATGAAAAGAAAAATGAAACGCGAGACCTTTGCGTGGCACGTTAAAGAAGCTGCGCAAGAACGTCGCACGAAACATTACCATAAAATTTTCCCAAAACTGATTTACAACTCCCCCGTGTCTCCGTTCTGCATTTCATTTTCTACCACCTATCATTTTCAGGTATAAATACCGCAACACTTAGGATACAGTACTCCTTACGAACCAGCCCCCCCGTACCCCCTCTCAAACTTTGCGACTGAACTAAAAAAAGGTCTCCATTTTTCCGCCATATAGCCGGGAAACATAATCATTTGAAACTATTTATCGAATATATCGTACATCATCCACGGGATCTCGTATTTCTCGTTTTACACGCGTCAAAATGGCCTGGCAAAAAATACCAGCTATTAAGCGTAACGACACGGTTATCGATACTCGTGCACGGCAATTACTCCGTGCTCTCAGTCCGCGTGACCGACGAACCGAATTATTCGGGACCCCGGGCAAAGATTCGCCTCCGGCCCGGAACGTCTAGCGATTATAATCGACACATGTCGTTCCCGTGGCCGCCCGACAAAAACTAAGCGGCGAGATTCCCAATGGACTCCCGAAAGCTGTTGACGACAAATCGAGGGTTAAAATACTATCGGTAAATAGCGAGTGGAACGAACACGAGGGGGGACGCTGCAGCGCGTATCAGATGGCACAGGGGGGATTATAACCCTAATTTCTGCTATCCTCGTGACACTTTACTTTAAATGAAGTAGCCTGCCACGCTCCCATACCCGGCCCGGCAATCAATCCTTGTGTTCGGGTTGCGCTCGTTACCGGATCAACGTCGAAGAAATTCCTCTGATTGCACGGTCGCGTTCTCGCGATCGTGCGACGATACGGGACTGATTGGAACGGGGCGATTGTCAGCGATAACGCGTGGCAAGTGCCGCGAAACTCGAAGGAAGACGTGCTTGTTTGACGTTTGTACATTGTTTTTGTTGTTATATTGTGTTGGGAATGGTGAAGCATTGGACACGAGATTGAGTCGTACATTGATCGTTGACGATTTTGCGGAAAAATTGTTTGTTCTTGGGAATTGGATTTTATTATGTGTATCAGTTATGTATGATAATGCTGCGATGGTGAATTGCGGATGTTATTTGAAAGGTCGCGCGGTGAAGAAAAATAATACGTAGCTTTGTTTCAAAATAATCGGTTATGGTTAGAGAATACAACGACGCGGGCCAACTGGTTTTGCAAATTCAACAGCGATCTTGAAGAACGTAAGAACCTAATACTGTTCTTCTACTGCGCACTGCTTCGATAATATCTGCCTTACACACGCTGTAGCTGTACTCTGATACTTATTTATTGATAATATGCTGGTATTCAATCGAAATCGACTGTAATTAAGTGGGTAATCTCGGAAACCTCAGAGTTTTAATTTAGCTTCATCGATAAGATTTAAATCGAAAGTGACAATTTATCATTGTCAAATATCCGAATTAAAGATAGCAGATGCTATTATGTATACAATGGTGAACCGCGAGTAATTATTGTCTCAAAACGAGGTCGTTATTTTCTTATTTCGCTAATCCACGCCATTTTCGTTAACTCGTGGTAATAACGTGCCGCTGATTAGATAAAATCACCGTGACCGTGATCATGGCAACAGCGGTTAAAGTTATTTCCACCTCGTCCGAAAGTCCCCCATAAATCACGCCTCGTGGACGTCCAAAATTCTTCTGCAATCTCGCAAAGCATTTTCAGAGGAACCGCGAGCCTGTCTAGTTGCAACCCTTCCCCCACGACGGTGCATTCCTTCAAAATGACCCTCTACACTGAAATTGAATGACGTGAAAATGTTACCTTTGCTGGAAGCCTCTCGGAGATGTCTAGGCCAGAACTATCGCGCACCATTATTTTTTTAAATAAGACGTTAGAAGAATACTGCCACGGGACCGAAGATTTGATTTGAGTAATTATAGACTGCAATTTATAAGTACGCTTGTAAGTATACTTATAAGTACGCAAGGGAGAATAACTAGATAGTTGAATAATTCAATGAGCTATGTAAACGAAAATAGAGTAAGGGTATAGAGAGAGTCATGCTGTTTATCTAAAAAGAATTGAATAGAATTATAATTTACTATTGGACGAAATTGTGTAAGTCACGAAAACTCATAAAAACTCTTAAAAATATTTCGCAAAAAACTAGCGAACTTTCAGATCTTGTTGTATCGCTTCAAGTAGTTTGAGCCACACACATAGGTCTACTTCCAGAAACGCAGAAATCAAACAAAAGTTGAAACTCGATACCACAGTGTCGCACAATAACACAGCTTTCCCTTTCTGAGTAACCAAATTTCCACTATCTCTCGGGTGTACTCCAGCCAACAAAAAGATCGTAACAGCTTCTCGCGCACCATCGTATCGCCATCGTTTCCTTCCGTGACCAAAGTAGACGACAGACACGCTCGGCCGTGGAAGGAAAAAACAAAAAGTGAAAACGGAGGACGGTGGTCGAACCTAATCCCCGTTTCGAACGGAGTTTTTTCTGGTGTACCTATTCGCTGCATGCCGCATAACCCGGAAAGATAATTATAGTTTCTCGATCGACGTAAGAATTTCCGAGATTTCTGCCAGCCAGCCGCTTTCTGCGCCGCAGAAAAGTAGTAGTATCGTTATGGGCCACGAGTGTGGGCGAGTTGGCCTCCCCTGCCGCAGAAGAAACTGAAGGAGGAGGTGGGGAGGAGACGGAGGGGATGCTGGGGGCCAAAGTGAAGGGTTCGCCGAAGAAAGATTAGCAGACCGGCCGTGAGTTTCGTGTTTCTCGGATCCACGAACCCGTAGATCATGATAATTGTGAGAACAATTCATCAGGTAAATTTCACGCTAAGCGGTCCCCGAATTCGTCGACGCGTACCAGCCATCTCTGCTGGCCGATCCATTAATCACGATCTCCGATTGTCGGCTGACACTCATCGGGACGAAGTGTGTACGAACTCTGACCCTTTCTCCCCGATCGACTAGATCGCCCGCGACACGCGTTCTCGCATAACTCGTAACAATTTTGGATAATAACGAGACGCTTGAGTTTTGGTAGATATTCGAAACATGGAAAGCTGTTATCAATTGTGTCTTAATATAATTTTTGTAAAATATGTAAAAAGATTATTGGAATCATTAATATATTTAGCAGAGAACAGTCTTTTTTCATATTTTAGACAAACCTTCCCAAGATCGTTGATAATAACCGGATATTCCTCCCCTCTACGTATCTGTCTAATTTTTACATCCTAAAGGTTAATTTTGTTAATAATTTCCCTGTTAATTTTCTTCCATTCTTTCCGTAGAATGTCCTGGTTTGTGATTCCCTTCGCAAGTGCATTCCAGCACTCTAAATGTGTTTTTCATTGCTTCACATATACCCGTGAATATACGCAGCAATAAAACTATATACAATTTCAATAATTAACATTGCACGATCATTTATTAAAGCTGGCAACTGTACGTGTGATTTTTTCAACCGGGATGTAATATTAAACAGTAAATTATTTATTGGGAAAAATGGTATTACAAATTGTTTGATAACAAATAAAACAGCGTACACATTTAAAAAACGAATACTGTGCTTGGCCAATAGCAGGCCAGAATAATAAGTGAACGACGGTTTACGGATAAATCCAAGGTGATACATTAGGACGAATGAATTGGTTGCGGTTTGTCGACCAAATCAGGAGTAATTAATATACTAATATAAAAGAAAACGATTTTTCACATCTTCCAACGCGATACGCCGGTCACACGTTGACGTCTTCCTTCCGTTTCCAAGTGCTCAATTTGCCGGCACTTTCTGCGGGTGCTCGTGGTTGAAATCACTTAGCAGCCATAAACGGAGAACAACCGGACGGGTAATACGTGTTTGCACTAATAATAGGTGCTTCATAAACGCAGGGTAGCTTTTATACGCTTAGCAATTATCGTGTTCCACGTAAGTATACTTGAATGCAGCCTTCGGACATTTATCGATGAAATTGCATCATCTCTGTCTTAAAATCACGGTTTCGATAACGAGCACAGCGTTATCATTGACAACCGGCACGCCGATAATGATTGTAAGTCGCGTGACACGGCATCGAAAATTTGTAATAAATCAAAGTCGCCGTAGAATAAGATAAGAGGAAAGCAACTATTCATGAAGAATTACTGCTTCTTTAACATAAAATATGATTTCATTTCTAGCATACTAAATCGCATTTGTTTTTCAATATTCGATCGGATTATTTTTCCACGTAAAAAATAAGAGCGAATTCTAAATTTACTCCCAATATTCATTTCGATACTAATAAACATATTTACGATATAGTTACTCCCGTTGATATGTTTTTCCGCGATTACTAACCGCATTCAAAGAACAGGAAAGTTATAATACAAATCAGCCGCAGATCATACGGCCAAGACTATAAACAATCCAATATCTCTCTTCCTATATTACCGCCCCAAAATTGTACCCGCGATAAAAGCAAGAAAACATCCCCGTTTCCATAACTCCTTCATGCCCATTAACCTCGAGCATCTACTCAAACTATCTCCACCGATCATCCACTTCTCTCACTATTCCTGTAGCGTTCTAATTACGCAGCAAGCCCGTCCTAACGGAGGACCTTTAAACGGCAACAGAAAACCGGGGGAGCACCTCTCGTCAAAGGAACAATACGACCCCGACGCCGTCCCCTGTAACACAGAACAACGCGTCGCGATCCAGCGTAATCGTGGGAGAGACGCGCGCGAAAAACGCGGCCGGTTGATTTGGCCCGGTCTAAATGTGACCCTAAAAGTTCGAGTGAACGACCAGAAGAATGTATAATTACGAGGCATAAAAATAACCATCGCCCACTCAACAGCGTTTGTTGCGGCTGGTCCGTGTGTAACAGCGTTCCTTTCTTTTCGGGTCGTCGCACCCACAACTCGCAGTTTCCCATCGATCTCTCAACACCACCGCTTCCCTTTGAACCAGAAGTTGTTCGGCAGAATTTTCGACAGCGATTACACGGGCGAACCTCGCCTGACCCGTGCTGTAAAAATCCTCCTTGTAAGTATAAGGCGAGAAAGTGGTCACCGAAGGAGAAGTCGAAGAAACTCTCCGGCCACCACCCATTCTTTCGGGGAATTTCAACGCGAGTCGAGGGTGGAGAAAGGGGTCCCGCTGTTCGAAAGCCGGCAATCTTCGAAATCGTTCGACTGCGTGACGCTCGCGGCCGTCCTTTGCACCTTTTTTTTTTACGCGATAAAGAAGAAACGCAGGGATGCGGCGGTACATTTTCCGGCGAGGGTGTCACTTTCTGTCTTCCATTTATACGCAGACTTATTGCGGGGGTAAATTAGTAAACCAGTCTTTAAGTGACATCCATATTGTTATTTCTGTCATTGATTGATTGGCGACTTTACCTTCGAGATATATTTTTATTAGAAATATTTCTCTGCCCACGAAGTTGGGACGTACTTTTTGCGAACATGGGGGCTTCATTTTTTTAAATGCTAATTTATATCAATTAACTATTGAAATAGTATTCATATTATATCAATATTAGACATACGCAAATGGTTATTAATATTCTTGTAGGTTGATATTATACTGTAAAGCGTAATCGATGTGAATGATAAATATCCACGTATAGTCAGGCCCTGTTTTTCCATACCCATAATATTGTTGTTGCTAGTAAAAAATTCCCTTCGCCCAACGTGCGCCCGCTTTTTTTTTTAAATCCAGAAACGGTTTTTAATTGCTGGTGAGAAACGGAAACACGTTGGTGGAGACGGAGTGCGGTAAAATCGTTCGGATCACCATCTGTCATAGAGGATTGTTAACTCGGTTATAGCGCACGCATATCAAATCGTTCACGGCGTACCTTAGCACGAAATGGGCAGCACAGTAATGCGATTTGGATATATGGAGAGTCCTGTGGGATATTACCAACACAGAGCTTTCTCCCCTGCGATACGACAAATGATATGCATATGTAAATACAGTGACCGAGCATTACGAATCGGCCTAACGCTTGGAAATCTGATTTGCGAACCATTCTACGAATATTCACAGCCGTATACCAACGCTACTTTGTGATGACACACTTTTCAAAGGACTTTTCGGTTCTTCACTGTGAGAACTTTTGTCCGTCCAATTGTACTTTTTCCTTTCCGTATATGAATTCGACGATAACAATTTTAGCGATCACAGTTTTACAATTTTACCGACGAACAGAGACCCGATTCGGTTTTTCGTATATTTTCGGATAAGGTATTAAAGAATATTCGATACTTTTTTTATTTATTAAGAAATGCTTGTAATAACTACAACTACGGGAAACTTTATGTCAATTCTTTAATCCGCGAAGTTCTTTTCAAAACAAAAGATATGGAAGTTGCTGATAACTCTGCGCAGCGGATGCGACTTAAAATAAATAAATAAAGAGGAAGATAAGCGCTAATTATAATTTACATATAACAGATTTTTAATCGCGTGAAGTGCCTACCTATAGATACTACGAAGCTCGCTTGAAAACAAATAGCACGATTAATGAAATTTATTAATGCTGGATAATACGTACTCGTACTGGCGTCCAATTTACCCGTTTTTTCGCGTACAATAGAACATCGCCCACGGAAATGCTTATTCGACACTTCGTTAAAGAAAGTTTGGAGCGAAAGCTTCCAGCAAGGGAAAAACGCCGTTTCCACCGGATTGATCCAATGACCTCGAAACAACAACCAGAGAGAAAGGTCCTCGGGAGTTTGGTTTTGTCTCACGGTCTTTTGCTCTATCAGCGGTGCTCGGATGATCCCGTTAACAGGATCAAGACTCGTGGCGCAGACGAAGGGTTCTTGTTATTCGCCATCGCCTTCTCTGATCCTTGGGGACGTGAAATCCCCCACGTAGATACCCAGAGAATTACCAGCAACATCGGGATATATTCATTTGCAGAATACACAACGAACAGAATTACTCGCCCACCGTCATTCTTATTGGCGTTTCCTCAATGAGATCAAATTGCGCTGCTCTCCAGTCTATTGAGCTTCTGGGCGAACGGCATATCTTTCTTTCGAATCGTTTTCTCCAAGATAATGTACAATCTTTACATATACATTACTTTCCTGCTCGTTCGCAGTTACGATTAGACGATTAAAACGTGTGGCCCCAAATGCGTACGAATTTTGATTTTCATCGCACCTATTTCACGTTTCTTATCATTGCCGATGGCAATTTAGATTTCTATGTCCGATTAACAAAACGTCATGTCGTAATTCGTGTAAAACTGAAGAGAAACGGAGCATCGTGGATACGTCTTGTAATAATGTACCTGCAAGACACCGCGCAGACTTTCCACCCTCGTTCCCTACCAACCCTCAACCCTCACCGTCGCACTAATGATTTGCAAACATCGTCCCTCCGCTCGTTCCGCTCATTACAAAGTTTTTGCCCGGCGTGTTGCGCATGAACAAGCCGAGCATCTTCAGAAGTTTCGAAGGATAAAATTGAAGAAGCAAGCTTTTTAGTTGTTTCTTTCTTCTCGTGTTTAAATTTACTCAATAATTGCCTGGGTTAATGGGCGGAATGTTTGTCATATTCGAGTTTTAAAAACATTCTGCAAAATTCTCATCATCTACATTATACGAATATACTGTACAAGAAGTAACAAGAAATTATTAGTATTTATGTAAATATTGATTCCATGCGGGACGAACAATAACTAATACAATCGATATTTTTTCTATTAACATTGAACGATGTTATACTGCAAAGGGAGAACGCAATTTCTCTCCTTACCGCGTCGCCCGAATACCTGTTAATATCTTAATTAAACAATTGATAGGGTGCACGTTTCACAAGAGGCAGTAATTAAAAGATTGTGCTATCAATTGAAATTCGATTGATCGGTACGTATTTATCAATTGTAATTTTCAGCCATCGGCTACTGAAAAACTATCGGTCAAGTATTGAGTTTATATTCGTTATCAGATTAATTGATTCCTCTTTCTAAAAGAAAAAAGAAACTAGCAAGTTATCCGATAGTCAACGACACCAACACTATCTTGTCTTTATAATCGAAGCTACTGAATTTTCACCTATCACGAACGTCATTGCCCGTGACTGCGCTTATTCACGTTCTCGATAAAAATCTAATATTTTGTTTATCTTTATCGACGCGAGGTACGCTCTCGGAGCGTATATAAAGTGATCAATACAGTTTCGGTCAGTTACAGTATTGCGATCCTTGCCACAATGTTTGCTCTGAGCGTTCCACTGCTGCTTTGCCTGGCAGTCACTGCCTATGGTAAGTAACGATCAATTGTAAGAAGAAATTTCGCCCATCTTTTTGAAACATTGTATACGGTCAACGTAAATTCTCACCAAATGTTTATTGTATCTGCAAACTGATTGAAGCGATCAATTAAATTGTTACGAATGCAGAAATAGAAGCAGACCAAGCGTAAATTAAACTCAACTTGGAAAAAAAATCTCAGGATTCGGGTTATTTTAGAGAAAAAAGCTAAGGTGCACGTGGCACAGCCAGAAATTTCAGTGTGATTTTGTCGATGTAGGCTTCCCTGAGGGCCAAATTGTTGGCGGCAGAGACGCGCCAGTTGGAAAATTCCCTTACCAAGTGTCTCTGAGGAGCAACGGAAGACATTTCTGTGGCGGATCCATCATCAACGCACGCACCATCCTCACCGCAGCTCATTGTGTCGAAGGGTAAGTTCATTGTAATATCTTTTGCTACAATTGTAAAAGTACAGTATTATTGACCGAGATTCGTGAACCTTGATTGTACAACCGTGTCTTCACATTCTAACATTGCTTATAAAAAAAAGGTGGTACTGTTTCTAATCAAGTTTTTTCAATATTTGAAAAAGCTTTACTTTTAACGTGTCTTCCCGAGATATCCCGAGAATCCGGATAACCGAGGTCACAGTGTAATTGCGAATTCTATTTAATTCAAATGTGATGTACAATTCGAGTTCATCGTTCGGTATTGTCAACTCCAACTCAATGAGACGTATCTCTCCGACAGAATCGACAAGCTTAGTGAAATCACTGTCCATGCTGGAACAAACCAATTGAACACCGCAGGAGCTGCTTACGGAGTGGAGAAAATCGTTGCACACAGCAATTACAATTCGCTCAGCCTCCGTAACGACATTGCACTGATTCGCGTGAACAAAAATATCGCATTCAACAACTTGGTGCAAAAGATCGCACTGGCTTCCGGCAGCAACACGTACGAAGGAGACAGTTGTGTTCTCTCTGGATGGGGTACAACCAGGGTAAGTGAGAAGAATGAACCCGATTAAAAAATGAGGTAGAAATTGTGTAAAAACATTCGAAGTTAATGAATTCTTAAACATCATCAATACCATACGTACAGTTTGATATGCAGAATAATTGCAATTTTTCGATTATATTAATTTATATGACTGTACTTGATTTGAATAAGACAATCATGGTAATGAATAATTTACTTGATATCTGTGTCGCTTACAGGTCGGAGGTAACGCGCCAAACAACTTACAATTCATTGACTTGGTTGTCGAGACTGAGTCAAAATGCAAAAAGGCCTTCTGGAGGGTAACAAAGTCCCACATCTGCACATTCACCAAATCCGGAGAAGGCGCATGCCACGTAAGTATAATTATGGAATTCTGCGTTTTAACGACACTTGTCTAACAATACGGTGCCCTAATTCGTTAATCGGGACAGCATTTATTTACTTGGAACTTCGCTGGAATTCTTTCTATCTCGGTACTGCGTTTATATGTCAACCTTAGATTACGATAAAGTCAGTAGACGAAGCAGGATCTTAATAATGAGAAATCGGAATAATTCAGAAAAGTGAAATAGCAAGTCTGCGAATACTAAACCTCTAATTGTTCTCTCCTCTTGAAATCCAGGGTGACTCTGGCGGTCCACTCGTCCGCAATGCAGTGCAAATCGGTGTCGTTTCCTTCGGACAACCATGCGGCGTTGGCAAACCCGATGTATTCACAAGAGTATCATCTTTCACATCGTGGATCAATTCTCATAAAAGCTACATGAACCAAGACCTTGAGGAAGAGCCAGCTGACGGATTCTACATTTCTTAAATTTAACCCGCACAGTGTTTTTGTCACACGAACTCGAATATGATGTCCCTTTTATACGAAACGAAATTTTTGTAAAAAGAAATTGGTAATATTTGGCAATAAAGTCTACTTACATTATTTATACTGTTTCGTATTTACGGTTTTAGAATGAATCACATGTTTAATATTTAAAATCGAACGAGAGTGTATTTACAATGGTAGTTTAATTCAACGCGCGTCTATTCTGCTTCGTATTGGCATCTATCAGTTGGGCCGAGAACTACTGGAAAAGTTGTTTCACAGATAGAATCGATATTAATTTCGTCAACCACGATACCAACAGATTGTGAAAAATACGATTTCGGATATAGCCTACGTTCGATAATTCTTGGCGCAAGATAATTCAGTTCCCTGCCAGTGTATCGACAATGGTAAGCATCACTTTTTACCTACTCGCATCTGTTACTTTCATAAGGATGAGCGGCATTCCTAAATACAAAATCTGTAAAATGTTTAAACAAAATTATAAGTCTTGTTTGCACTATCATCTATATCGCATACAGTTGCAATATATTATATTGCACTATTACTATTATACCCTACAATACAAATCTTAATGCAAATTTGAAATCAAATTTTAATTTATATGTTTTTATTTAATTAATTCAATTAAATTATTTATTGAATCCTATTCGACTTAATTTATTCTTTCTAGAAATTAGTGTTTTTTATTTGTTAATACATTTATATTTGGTAGTGTTATTCCTAGTGTTATTCTCTTGAATTTTCCTTTCTTAAACGCATATTATTTAATACCTTGACCAATGCAAATTTGTATATGCTACGCGTACAATAAATTAGATACTTCTAATATATAATTTCTTATTGTGTTGATTAGTGTCCTGAATTCTAATTACTATGATTTCTCACACGTTACAAGTTACAGGTAAGACGCATTCTGCAATTCGCCTCTGGTACACCTATTGGCTAAGCCAATCTCGCATTTATTTGAATAAAGGCAACGCATTTTATTTATTATAACATGCGATAATTCTATTAAAGCATTAATGTTTATACAGATTCAACACAGAAAGATTAACGATTGCACGTTGCCGAAATATTATGTTCATCCTTGACATCAATAAATTTATTTTTGCTTTCTTCATTCCCTTTCAATCTTTGGCTTGTAGTTGCCGCACTTGGGAAAATTCTCTGGCGTTTTGGGTATTTCAGATACCTCTCCAATTTGCAAAATGACTTCCATTCCAACCATATTATGGAAAATCTGATGGCAATGGAATAGCCAGTAACCTTGAAAATATAATTACGGAAAATCAATTTCCTTTTCTACCATAAAGACAATATTTAATCGGTGTAACGAAAAAGTAGAATGTAACGCAACGTTAACGAACTACAACCTACTCTAAAGAGAATGATGAGTTGAAATGAAATCTACTTTCTAAAGATTACGCTTAACTATATGAAACTATTTATATTCTTCTGCATACATCAGCGTTATTAGTTTCTCTTGAAAAAGATAAGTGGATACCTGGGTTATTTGCGCGGAATCGAAGCAAAACGTATCCATTGTTCGGCACAGGAATTGTATCCTTTCCTGGCGGAGAATCAGTGTTCCTATCTAACTGGTTATTTTCGTCGTGTTGTTTCAAGTAGTCCACCGTCATCCTAGTATTTGTGTCCGTTGTGGGGCCCAAAGGCTGACCCGTGCCCATTACGTGGAATGAGAATCCATGCAAATGAAAAGGATGATGCGAAAATGGTCCATTGGCTGCAATTAGTTCAAACACGGTAACAAAATTTATATAAAGATTTGAATTCATTACTTACATCCATCAATCAATCCAATTTCAACGACGCTATTTAATGGAATCTTGATTAAGTGTGTGCACATGCACACCGACGAATTACAGCTTTTTGGTAAATTGTCAGCATTACAGAATTGATCTTTTGGAATGTCGTTCAATTGCGAAAGTGTCGGGACCGATGGCGAAGTTGAACTTATGTTGTTGAGCATCTGTATCACTACGGTATTCCGAGAAACAACTGTTTGAAATCAGAAAGAAAATATAATTATAGTTTGCTCGTACAAAGACATTTTGTTCCTTATGTTTGAAACAAGAATCCATGTTATTGAAAATTCGCATTGGCTGGTATCTCCATCTTACCTAAGAAATTTTTATACGTGTTCGGCACGAAGAGTTCCTCTTGCGCGTACGTGTGCACGCCTATGCCAAAGTGAAGTTTCACGTCCACTTCTTCCTTGAGAATTCCTGAATCTACTGGCAACGCATGGCTAATTTCACTAATGCATATTTGATCGAAGCTGGAAACATCGCAATCATTGGCGGTTACACTTAGTACCTGTGGTTGTGAAAGAATTTTTATGATAAAATAACAAATGATGGTAATTTTATTACAAACGATTTGATTATTATTATTATTACATCTAATATTATCGTCATTATTATTATCATAATCAAGTCTTATTATTATCGCCAGTGATATTAAACATATTAGTTTCATAATATTAGACGCATCAGTGTGTGGCGTATATCGGCACGTTTTATCAGATTAATACCTTTATAATGAATCGAGCTTCAATTACTTTCTACATGAAATGCATTTAAACGGCTTACAATTCCGGAAGGAAGTGGATTTTCAAGGGTAGGTCCTTTCGTATATGGCGTATTGGAAGCTCCATTGTACTGTAATACAGCTAATTGTTGAACGCGATTACAGTTATCCGATCCACGAAGTTGTATCCAATAAGCTCCAGGTTTTTGATTACTATTAACGACGAAGTCGTATCGTTCTCCTGTAATAGTTGAACCAGAAAAATGAAATAAATTGCACCATTACTTTTCTTAAGTCGGCACACATTTTATTAACATTTTATTTAATACCTTACCAGCAAAAGAAACTATAGAATTAACCGTAACAGGCTTTATAGGCTGACCATCGAGCGCGATGACAGTAACGTTATGGCCCTCGATAGTTAATTGTCCAGGGCAAACGGTACAGAAGGAGTTAATTAAACGGAAACGGTAACGTTGATTAGAATCCACGGTAATGATTTCGTAGGGGATGTTTGTCGTGGCACCAGTGGGATCCTGAAATAATTATTATTACATTTTTATTACTGATTAATACATAATTAATGCAATTGACATCTTCAACTTTTAGGTAATTAAAATAGATTGAAAATACATACAATAAGACTTCATCAGAATTTCTTTTTATTACCCACCTAATAATTTAATTTGAAGAAAAGTTTACATGTACTTACTATGTACCTTCCCTTTCCATTAATTAAGAATGCGTCAGCTGTCTGCCTAACTTTACCAGCTCTACGACCTGGAAATCTACTCGTAGATTCTTCATTGAACCAATCATTAACAACCACTACGTGATTTACTAAATCGAAATCGTAAAGATGTGAATGGGGTTCTTGATCCTCCGTTTCACGTACGATAAAACTACCAAAGATACCATCCAGCTTCTGCGACCCCGTGTGAGCGTGCCAGAAATGAGTTCCTCGATTGTTGGCGTAAAATTGATATCTATGAAAATGTTTCACATAAACGTATGAAAAAGATCCTAACACACGTATTATTCTTTATCTACCATATGCTCTATAAGACCACTATTATTTATCTGCTGATTTTATAGTGAAAACAAATTATCTCATATCATTTAGTTTTGAAAGACAGTACCATAAAATGATTCGATATCAATATAACAATTGTTATTCAATAAAAAGAGAATCTGTTACCGGTAAGCACAATTAAAAAAACAAGTAAGATAGCTGTGGAGATCTAATACCTTGCAAGAATATTATATGTATCATATTAAACAAAAATTTTAATTCTCATCGCATTTTGTAACTCAGCTTTTATTTCCAAAACGTAATAATTACCTAAACTCTTCATGAATTAAAATTGGGCACTGTGTTAAATGTGGAACACCGTCATAGTGCGGAGAACCCCGTTGGAATAATCCATGCCAATGGATCGTTACCGATTCTGTTTGTAAATGATTTAAAACATCAACCACCACATAGTCTCCAACGCAAACTTGCACAGTCGGCCCTGGTATCATTCTGTTCACAGTGAGGGCTGTCCTCTGCGTCCCATCCCCAGGTACGCACTGGCAATTGGGGCACAAGTTGTTGGTAATGTTAGGCATGCATAAATTGCAAGCACTAAAAAGTTGTAATTAATACAATTTTGTTTGCTTTATTACAAATTAAATGTTAACGAACAAAACACCGTTCGATATAGGAAATTTACTATCCTACGCTGATCTATTTTTAAAGATACGAAAAATATACCGTGGGACATTTTTGGCATAGAACCTTGGAAATTATTATTCTGCATCTTTTTTAATTCAGCTGGCAAAGAAATTGAACGGATTTCCAATATATTCGTGACGTTGTACTTACATGCCATTAACAGGGTAGCGTTCAACTACGAATTTATAATAACATGTCTTCGTTTGCCCTGCCTTGCATGTACGTGCGCACTCGTAAGGGTTTGATAAGTATCCATTTTCGAGAAGTTCGTCGTTTAAACAATTTTTTTCATCAATTGATACCATACCGCTGATCCCAGGTGCATAGCCAGCGGTAATCGCTCCTGACCCTACATTCCGGCCTAAAACTAAGGGCAGAATAACACGTTTACACTTTCTGCACTTTCATATTGTCCGTACAATTATTTTCTTTAATGTTATTCGAAGATACGCGTATAAAGTTTTGTAAGAAATGAAATATAATGAAGTATAATATAATTTCAAATACTAGCGACATAGCAATGAAAGTATTGAACTGTGCATTCAAGATGCTACGCTTTACAAGAAGCTTAAATAATATTTTAACGATAGATTGACATAAGTAATGAAACAGTAAGGAATTGTTTGAAGGGAAAATGTACATACCAGTTAAAATAAGTATAGAAAGCATAAACCTTTCCATGATAATTTCCATTGTAGGATCACAACTAGCACAAGATCGACATTCGAACTATGAGCTTATTTATATATAATTATCGCCATTTTACTCGTTTTTGCACTAATTTCGCGATAAGATTACTTTCTCTAAGATAAAATGCTTATTTAGATTCGGTTTGGTTGCTATAATACCATTTTGCTACCTTGTAGGAGATGCATTGGACCTCTGATTGGTGATGTTTCATTTCACATTATGCATAGAATATATACTCTAGTTATGGGCGATTAGAATGTGGAAAAATAGCAAATTTTGATGATTGCATAAACATATTTATTCCTTGAATAATCAGAAGCAATCGTGATAAGATTGTCCCTGCATTATATCTTTCGTTCGATGTAATCATTGTATTTTGATGTATCTATCTCTGGTTTCCGGGGAACAATTCTGGAATCTAATTACATTGATGAGAATAGTGACACTTTATAGGTAGCGATGACTGTAATTTCCTTTGTTGCATATCTTTAAGAAGATTGATTAAACATGTAAATGTATTTCGAGAATCGGGGAGCGTAAATGAATGATATTAAACCGACTGAAAATGGTTCAAAAACGGAGTAATCTATTTAAACTGCAGTGAATTAAAAGTGATGTGCAAAAGTTCAAGAAGAATAATTAAAAATGATGTTTGATGGCGGATAAATTACAATTATGTAATTCACGTATGTACCCTTAAGTGCTCAAGATAAAAAAAGCACGTTTCCCATTCAACAGCAATAATTTACTTTCCTCTCCGTCCATTTAAAATACATTTTACTGATTGGAAATCGTGTGAATAATTTTAAATGTATGTCGACTTGTTTTAGTTTCTCTTTCCGGGCATAGCTTGATATGAGCTTGTCTTCGACATACACTATTTTAGGAAAAACATTTTATAGAAATTGAATCTCTTGACTTATCTGCTTCGTTCTAATACAATTACAATAATTTCGTACACTGAATGATAGGATGTGAAGTGGGCATAAGAAATACATGAATATGTGCACGAGTATTTTATTCGCTTTCGATTCCATTTCAGGGTGTTAATATTAAAAAATTATACGAATCAATTAAAAGACTTATGTATTTGTTTCATTGTTAAATTTCTACGAACATCGATTAAAAATTTTGTTACCTGTAAGATAATATTAATTCTCGCTCGATTACGATCCCCCTTTATCAGATTAAACAAGAACTCTTTCAATCAGAAATATATCAATGCAAAGTTCAGCCTGCACAGAATAAGGAGTGGAATAATTAATGTGGCTTCAACTTTTTCATATTTTTCACTCAGGCACATTTAATCTCCGGTCTTCAAACTGATTGTTACCTTTATCTAACCATTTTTATTTATATAAAGCAAATAAAGGCGTGAACCTGCTTCTATAAATGTATGTATACATATATACGGTACACAGAAATCAAAAATTTTACATCGAAACTTGTACAACTTTTATTCGCGCATAATGTCGGGTGAAGACATTTATTTCACTATTGTAACATCTAAAGAATATAAGCAATCATAAAATAATTTTTACTCCTTATATTTTAATTCATAATTCCGCAACACCTGGCGATCCGCAAACTTTATAAAATGCAGTACATGCTGGTTGGGAAAACACCAATTAAATTTGAAGTACACTTTGTTATTTAAATCGTAAGATATTCTTCTAAGACATGGGTGAACTGTATAATAAAAATTGGCGTGACGACGTTGTGTCATCGATGAACAGCATAGTGTTAACTTTCATATACCAATATTGTGTTTCGTCTACTGTATACGTAAGCATTGCGACGTAATGGAGTTCCTCGACAGTGCGAGATAAGTAACTGTTGCTTTTATCATTCTGTTCAACTTAGTCACGCCAATTAATCAATTCTGTGTATACCTGGGTAAACTCGCGAAGGTTTCATTCTCTATCGTCATGTACGCATTGATTGGCCTTTTAACAATCAGCGCTACTGTCAGCGGTAAGTTTTTGACATTTGAAAAAGGGCGACGACTTAATTGTTTCGCCTTATTGTCACTTTTACTCAGGCCTGGTCGAAAATTAGACTGAATTTTGTCACTATTTATATTTACAATTAAATACATCCTATTCTTGTCAAAATAAAATTTGATACCGCTGCTTTTATCTATTTTTCAGGCTTGGGGATATCAAAGATTGTGGGTGGTCATAATGCCGAAGATGGCAAGTATCCTTACCAAGTGTCAATTAGAGCACAAAATTCTCCAATATGCGGTGGATCAATTGTTAGTCATTATTACATCCTCACGGCCGCTCATTGTATATATCAGTAAGAATAATTTTGATTGAAAATACTACCTTAAATACACTACATATCTCGCTTGAACTGATTCATTTTTAAGCCTGATTTTTTTTTGTTGCATTAATCTACCTCTATGTTAATATCTTTTCATTGTTCTTGATAACTGTTATGTAAGAAGTCCGATATCGAACGGTGATCAATTTTTATGCTGTACATGTTCGAACAGAATTATGATCAATATTCTTTCAGTAGTTCTTGCTTTATTATAAAATGAACTGTCCGCTTTTAAGTATAGAACGGAGGCATGAACGGAAACGCTTTTTTTCGCTGTTTCTAAGTAACTCACAATTTATCAGTGACACTGATAACGTTATTAGTAGTAGTGGTTTCCAAAACTGGACATTCACATTTCTATTAAATCTATTTTTATCGTGAAGTAATAACTGAAATAAAGATACCAGGAATTGAAAAATAGAAACACGAAGGAAAGGAATGAAATGCAAGGTTTGACCTCCGGTCACGAAATAACAAACTTTTAGGAAACGACTTTAATTTTACCAATAGGAATAATATCTCACAATTCATTTACAAATTATTAATTAATATCCCAAAAACAATCCCTCCAATTATTTGTTTGTGAAAATTTTGCAGCAAGCTCCCTACTGACATCACTGTTGTTATGGGAACCAATTATCTATTAAATTCTGGCAGTATGCATACAGTCAATAAATTGATCTGGCACGATAAATATGATAAAACCAGTTTCTTGAACGATATCGGTTTAATACGTGTAAATGGACACATTACGTATAATAAAAACATTCAACCGATCATACCTGCGACCCAATTTTATGTACCTCCTGGAGAAAATGCCACTGTAACTGGCTGGGGTAAATTATACGTAAGTAGATAATAATGACAACAATAACAACAATAATGATAATAATCATTATTACCGTTATTATCGTTATAATAAGAATAGTAGTGTCTTTTCTGAAAGCAAAGAAGAAACAAAAGGAAACCCAAATATCGTAGGTCGTAGATTACATGTATCTGCAATATTTATGAATGCATTAATTTTTCACGCAATTCTTTTATCTTCCTTACAGTATGGATCAGCCGAGAGTCCGAACGCATTGCAAGCCATAAACGTTACCGTAATACCGCAAGAAACATGCCAGAAAATGTACTGGCAGCTAACAAAGAACAATATATGCACGTTTACAAAAAAAAAGGAAGGAACTTGCAATGTAAGTGTGGTCCATTTGAAATTCATCCCTTACTTACAAAATATGCAAACAAAAAATGAGAGTATTCTGTTTGTAACAATTATAACTTTGCATGTATGGACGATGGCGTTCAAATTGAATGCAATCTTGTTATAAATTTAATTAAGTATTATATTGTTATTGCCTGTTTCAGGGTGATTCTGGCGGTCCTCTGGTTATACAAGGCAAACAAATCGGAATTGTTTCTTATGGTGTCCCATGCGCAAAGGGCTATCCCGATGTCTACACCAGAGTGTACCCCTATGAAGTTTGGATGGCTCATGTTATGACGGGTGGAGTCGCAGGAGCCCAGGTGAATTTGAATATATTAACAGGGTTGTTGCTTGCAACATTAACGATCGCGTTTTATTTATATCCACCAGCGTGAGAGTCGCAAGATTTATGTATAACATACCTTAGCCTTAGGTTGCCAAAACTATTTATATATATATATATATATATATATAAAATTAATATTAATATGAGGAATAAATTGTTGAATGGCAGTATACAATTGAATGTAAACGCGAGCATAAGATGAATGTATAGAATGAAAGCAATAATCTTTTGTTTTTCTAATTTTCTTAATAAGTATATATGTTAATATACCTGACTACTGAATTTAACTGAAAAATGTTGAATTGTATCAACGAGTCAAGTCTTAAGTTTAATCGAGCATACAGTACGAATGGAAATAAAGTGAAAGAAAATTATAATGTAAGTAAGAGTGGATGAGTCAAGGACAGCGAAGACAATACAACAAGCATTTTATTTTAATGTTTATTTATTGAATAGCAGCATTAGCATTCATTTGAAACTTTTCTTGTATGATTTGTTCAGCGTGGTATACTTTCCAGCAAATAAGGTAGTCTCTAGTAACTTTAAACAAAGTGTAGTAATTAATCACGAGTAGCAACGTTATAGATAATACTTGATACCAATCGGTTGTACGTAATAAAATAAATAATTGCACGCAGACAAGAAGAAGTTGTAAGCCCAATAATGAGCACAGTAGCATTGTGGGATTACTAAATAAAGCCTGTATAAAATAAACACAATGTTAGACTTGTTATTACATGTGCAGATAAATATACAACACGAATAAAACTTTGTGCACTAAATAATTTGCTACTTGTAACGTACATAAAACCTATAGTGATTTGAATTTCCTGGTTCTGCAACAGTGCACAAGCCCTCTGAACGATATATTTCTTTATTATGCCTGACGACTGAGCCGTGAGGCCATAAAACAGAATCATTCCACGCTTGTGCATAAGTATGGCTGTTACGATTTTCTGTTTTTACCCATCGACCTAGGTGTAAAGCTGCTCTATGCAAGACATCACAGTACCTAAATAATTAGGATTTTTATCAAATTTCTGGAAATGAATTTTTTAACACAATATTCAATACATTGTAAATGCCCATGCGAATAGAATAAACATACTTTACTGAACTAATTACATAATACAGAAGTACAGATAAACTATTCTACATACCTAACAGGATAAGCATGTGAGAAATGAGCACTTATTCTTCCAAGCCAGAACATGATAACATGTTGTACAACCCATGAAACATTAAAATGTAAATGTTGAGGTACAAATATTATCGGGGCTATGCCACAAACATAAGCGCTACTAGAAGATGCGAATAAAGCCCGTTTCAAACGACGATTGAAGTCAGATCTCAATGTAGCAACTTCTGCCCTAATCGCTGATGCATTTAGTGAGCAATTGTGCAATGGTTTGTCTGTTCAAGGAAGGTTCAATTTAATTCTTTTATGGCAACAATCACAACAATTTAAATATAACGATAACATGCTATTGCTACTATAAGTAGCAATTATGTCTGTACGTACCCATGAGATATTTTATCTTTTTATCATCTTTACCGTACACAGGGGTTGATATATCAAAGAAGGGAATTGCACTCACACCAAACATTACAAAATATACAGATAAACTTCTGAAACAAGATAAACATATAGTAGACAACCTTTCTATATTTAATAGTGTACACTGTATCAGAAATATGATGTTAAAATAAATAACACCAGTTTAATGAATGAACACGTACGGATAACACAAGTAAAAAATTTTCATGGAGTTGTGCCTTTCGGCCATATGATAGAGACACCAGCACAGTATATTCATCACAGTGATTAGCAAAGTTATCCTGGAAAATAATAATTACATAATTATCATTAAACAACAATACACATGTGCGTACATGCATGGTATACAGATTATACATCAAGGTATACCTCATCATTTTTTGAGCAGCGGACAACCAACGTGCAGGCGATGAAATATCAATAATTCGTCGCAATAAGGAATAAATAAATTGTCGTGAAACCATGGTTACAATAAATACAAGCAAATAAGGATCTATTAAATAAAAATTCTGGAAAACAATCATATGATTAAGGATATTTGCAAAAACTACTACAAAATAGAATTGTACAATTGAAATGGATGTCAAAGATTCTTTAATCTACATACCATAGTATAAATGTTATAGGAATGAGGCAACCACCAAACTGTTTTATATAAATTAAGCATTTGCAATGAAGCTGCGATAATCGACACAACCAAAGACAAGGCTTCAAATGTTAAGTGACCATCTACAGGTACCATTGGTATAGGTACGTGCTTTGGTACCAATGTTTTTATTCCGCATAGTTCATCTGATTTTTTATCATCCGCACCACTCCCAGCGGTTCTTTCTCCACTGTTACTCCTTACGCCAATATTTAAAGACGAAGAATAAAAAGGCTGAGATTTAATTTGCCCATTTTTACTAGCAGCATTGCGTCTTCCTCCAGGCATAGTGTACGAGCTTCACATTTCACTTCTTTCGCTCAAACAATTTTCATTTACGGATCTTAAATCTATCATTAATTTAAACCGAATTTTTTACAAAATAGTTGCATTTAGTATTATTAATTTCTAACTTTCTACAAACAATAGAAAGAACATAATACTCCAACTCTGAGAATCAACTTTTTTTTTTCAAAATGTATGTAGATACATTTTTAGATATATACATTTAATAATTGTTTAACAATATTCATATACATTGAGGACAAAGGAGAAACATATAAAAATGTACACAACTAATTGTTTACTCGTGCACACCGAATTTGTAGTTGGACCCTTGTTTAATGCTTCGACTAATCGTATTATACTCAGATTTAGGCCTTCGTGGATTTACACAGACAGAAAATTGGTATCACTGGTGTAAACAAATTATAGCACGTGGCTCACCCTACACCTGGTAGATAATTTATAAATTTAGTAGAAAATGTAAAATACATATGCATATGTACTTATATATCTATATTATAATATGTATACTAAAAATGAGAAAAACTCATATAATTACGACATTTACATATAAAATTTCTATTATATTTCAAGATCATAATTTCGATGGCAAATTTCAATAAAGAATCAAATATGTAGTTCGTAATTTATATACTTCTACGTACATATTACAATTTGTGTTACATATACGGAAAGGTACCTGCGCTATACCAGAAAAAAATATGTTTTATAGACGGAACTGTTTAGTGATATGAAGAATGCAAGTTACATGATTTATAAAACAAAGAAACTTGAAGTTCTAATTACAAACAAAACGGATCTTTAGTTGCTTAGTCTTATCCACTCTATCTAAAAGAAATGTTTATAAATAAACATTACATTTATACATATATTTAATAAAATTGTGCGTTGAAATGCTAGTGAACGATGGATCGAAATTAATCTGGCGATTGAAAACTAAAAAAAATTGTAAATTGTAGCATAGCGCTTATTAATTATCAAATGTAAGTATACGTATTTTACATGAATTTAAATGTAAAACTACCCATTTATTTAGACCGATATCCCACAATATGAATTCGCGATATTGAATTCAAAAATATCCGTCTTTTTCAATGTATATAACCTTCAGCATTCTTCTTCCACAAACTAATCACTAACTGAATCTTTTGCAAATTATTAGAGAATATAATAAATCATTGACATTAATCTTTCTCTGATATATTCTCAGATGTATCAATCTATAAGTAAAGTAAAACATGAATGTATGAGAGCAGAAGATATAAATTCTGGCGGCGAAATGAATGCTTCCAACACCGTCAAGTATCCAAGTTTCATTGAGGAAGATGTTGAATACAAGTATAGCGAATTACCACAATTTTGGAGCCATGCACAATTCACAAATGAAATGCATGCAAAAAATGAAATACATGACCAACACAATTTACTCCAAGCTGAGGTGTGTTTTATAAGTACAAAATGGGATAACAAATATTTAAAATCACTTGTGTCGTCAAGTTAATGAAATATTTGATTCACAACCTAATTAAGCATATTAAACATTTTAGGAAAATAATCTATTAGCTCATACAAAAAACTGTTTACAAAATGGTACAACGTTCCAAATGAATCAAGGAGAACATTTAAATAAGATTAATCCACAATGTCACATATATATGGCACAAAAAGCTGAACAATTGCAATTCTTGCCAAATGTAGTACAAGGAGTAAAGGTTCCGAACCAAATGGTAATAATTCCTGGACCTATACTTTCCATGAAATCTAAGAATCCTGGAAAACCTTCTAAATGTTCCTCAAAGTCAAACGTAGGGGAAAAACTTAAATGCCAATGCGAAATATGTTTCAAAGAATTTGGACATAAGAGCAATTTGTTTATACATATGAGGACTCATAATGGGGAGCGACCCTATAAATGTACTCAATGCGAAAAATGTTTTACCCATAGTGGTAACTTGGCAATTCATATGAGAACGCATTCCGGTGAAAGACCTTATAGTTGCGAAATATGTGGGAAAATGTTTAGTCACAGTGGAAATTTATCTACCCATTTAAGAACGCATTCGGGTGTGAAGCCTTATAAATGTACTGTTTGTGGTAAAGAATTTAGGCACAGCGGCAACTTATCGACACATGAAAGAATACATTCTGGAATTAAGCCCTTTCACTGTAAAATTTGTGGAAAAGATTTTTGTCACAGTGGAAATTTAACAACCCATATGAAGAAACATACTGCAAATATTAAGACTAATATCAGTCAATATGAAAATCATGAGAAGCAAACAATATGCCCTGCATCTTTGAATTCGTTTAATAATTTAACATTTACACCAACCACTGATGTCAAACTGATGACTACTTCAAACATTGTCCACATCAAAAATGAGTATAATGATAATGAGTTAAGAAATACAGTCGATATAACATCACCTTAAGTTTGTTGATTTATAAAAATGGGGCAGTGTATGAATTTACAATTATAATTATTGTAAAAATATAGTATCACAATTTGTGGTTCTCAAAATTTAAAAAGGCATGAATTATAGTCATGCCTATAATTCTCGGTGTATAAATATATATTTTTTATATTATAACATATTGCGCGTATTAAATATAAGGAACGTGCAATTTCATGCAGTGCATAGCATACGTATATTTAATATACAATATAACGAAATCGCTTTGAAATTAATATTATAACTCTTTTATTTAAGTCTATATAATTATAACATTTTATTTAATTTTGTTACTGATAATGCTTACTACCATGTTTTAATATGTAGATAAAATATCAATTACAAGAACTCAATAAAATTATTGCGTGGGACAACACAAAGTTTTATACAAAAATTACTGTTATTCTCGCGTGTGAAATATAACATTTTCGGTGGATTTACCGTTATCATGCATAGGATAAGCCGGCAGTATATTAAAAAGTGTTGTACACAGTTATTTATGTGATATGTAACATTTTAGCATAATTTGAGAGCATTGATCCAGCTGCAAATAGACCCTGAATACAGAAATGTTCCAGGGTCGCATTTTAGCTGGAACAATAATTCCAAAATCATGCCAACCACATTATCGCGATCTAGTGTCGTCTTTTTTCTGGACTCGCGGCTCAGAGGTCGTGCCGCTCAAAATCCCGCGACTGGGATGGTCCCGATCAAGTCTTGTGAACAGAACGCACAGGTTTTCCATACTTTTTCAGAATTTTCCTTATTTTCTCTGTTTTTGCTAATGTTGACCGCAGTTTTTATTATTATGTTTCGTTTATAACTGTTTGAGTAAAACTCTTTCCGGAATTAATATAGTTAAATACAGACTAGCTCAATTAAAATAAGTTAATTAATAGACACTGACATAAAATCTTTATTACAAAAAATAAATTAATTCACTCTACATACAAAAATACATAACTAATATTAATAATACTCTCTATTCAGTGATGGTTTCATAATTATACTATTATCAAGGACCATTATTATTGAAGCATGACATTAATGACATCGGTCAAATTAATAGTGTATAATGTACAATGTATCATGGAAATATGTCATGCATTTTATTCGAGATATTGTAAATTTACGAAATTTATATTTTAAATCGGAACTCTTGTAAGACTTTATGTTTCATTTTTTTTAGTCCGAAAGTGCTTATGTATAACTAGTTTTAAAATTGGTATAAAAATTTTCTACAACCAAACTAATCGCAGCAGTCTGTAGTTCGACAATTGAGAGTATATTACACGCATAGTTGATCTTATATTATTAATTATAAGATTAGAAAAAATTATGGCTTCTTAATTCATTTACACAATGTTTACATGTACTAGTTCGTACAAACATTTAATACATTTAGTATGCGTTAAAAAGAATTGCAACTAAGTCACCGAAATAATCTTCACTTTTATCTTTCATGTTCCAAACACCAAATCGATATAAATTTTTTCGATTTCAATATGTTCAATTTTTTTACTAATTTGTATTTATAACGTGAATTTGTATAATGTAATCATTAATTTTGTACAATCCTAGTATTCATATTTCTATACTTCTCCTAGCATACTTAATTTGTGAACATTTTCGTAATACTCAAAGGTATACCTTGACATTTTGCGTTAGAAAGATGTTAATATTTATTTTACTACGATCTAATCTGTCTTAGAATTTACGAAGACTACCTACTTTATAAGAAAGAAGATCTAATAAAGATCCAGTCTTGCATTACAATATTATGTCATAATGTTCACTGAGAACACGCGACTAAGAATTTGTAACTCACTTATGCAGGAGTACTTGTTCATATGTCAAATATAGATAATTTATAAACTTATGGAATAAAATTATTAAATGTAAAAATTATTCTTTTCTCTTTTTACAAGCTCGTGTTGCTTTAGCTAAACATATAAATTTGAATAATTAATTAGTACTCTATCATTTAACCGGGAATTGTACTTCAGTATTCACGCTTAGAAAGATATATTATTGTTCGCTGTCTCGTTATTAAACTACAACGAACAAACATTATTAATACTATCAATATACATATGTCAATTTTAACTTATTGGTCCCTAACATAAAAATCTTCTAATCGAGTGTTGTACAATAAAGTGCTTTAAATTAAAAAGTATCTAGCCTCTTCTAACTACGTTTTGCTTTTAAACTACAAAAGCTATTATTGCATACTAAAATATCAATACATAATTCAACATTTACTTTTGTACTTCAGTGTAAGTCGCATTTGTTCTATTCTTTCAGTATACTGACATTCAAGTTCCTTAAGCTTTGTTGCTACTTGTTCTTCTTGAGTACTAACGATTGCTTCAAGTTTTTGTTGTACTTGATTCATGGCTCTTTTGTATCCTTCCTCTATACGTTTACATTCACTTAATAAAAACTTCTCCTTATTTTCCGCATGCTCCTAAAAAAATATGTGTAACAAGTCGAAAGAGTAATAAAAAAAAATTATTTTAAAGTATAAAGTGTACGTGGTTTTGTTTTCATATTACATCTATTTACCTTATAATTATTAGCAGTTTTTTTGGCCGACTGATATTTATGTTTTAACGCGTCAATGCTAGTTTTCATTTCCTTCTCTTTTTCTTTTAGTGCTTTTATTTCTGACTTTAGATTTTCCTCACTCTCCTTTAACTGCTGTAATTTTTCGTTCATTTCAGCTTCTTTATCTTTTATTTCCCTAATCTCTGCAGCCCATTTTGTCATTACCTGAGCCATCAGATTTCTCTCCTCATCCACATCACTTTCTCTTTGCTTTAATTCTTCCTGTAACTTTTCGATTTTCAACTTTCGTGCTACCAATTCTTTGTAGTAAGTTTCAAGTTTGGTTTCGATCATTTGACTAACAAATTGTTCCTTTGCTTTGAAAGATGAATGAATTTTTACCTTTTCTGCTAGCATTGCTTCTTTCAAAGTTTCCACTTCCTGCGTTTTTTCACTACATCTGGTTTGTAACTCTAACAAAACTGATTTATATCTATCCTCTAATCCCTTTCTCTTCTCTCGATGCTGTTCTTCGATACCTCTAAGTTCCTCGACCACCTTTTGTTCCATCTCTTCGCGTACCTCTTTTATCATAAGCTCCTTAATCTTTTGAAAATCGGTACCGTCGCTTGAACTACGCGGTGACAAGTTTAATTCAGCGGATACTTGTTTTTGGTTCTTGACATATTGCTCGAATTGTTTTGCTTGATTTTTTAATTTCAATACAAGTTGATCCCTTTCCTCTTTTATCCTTTCAAGGTCTTTTAATCTTTTCAGATCCTCTTCCTTCCCTTGCAAATCTTTTTCTAATTGTTTGATTCTTTGCTCCATAACTAAATCACTTTTTCTTCCAACTTTCAACTGATTCATCTTGCTACTTAATTGCGCAACCAGTTCTTTGTAATGGGAGAGTTCATCCTCTAATTCGCACTTCGAATTTAACGATGTTTCACTACTTTTTTTTAACCTGTTCTCGAAACTTCCAATTATTTTTTTTGTATCCGATAATTCCGTTTCCAACTGGGAAATTTTATCTTTATAGACGGTTCTTTCACTAATTAAACTTTCGCATTTACTTTTTAAACCTTCGTTTTCTATTTGACATCGAGCCACTTTCAATTTTACATCGTCGGAATCCTCAATCTTTGTGTTTCGCCTAATGTTCGATAATTCGGTGTCCAGTTTAGAAACTTTTGTAATAAGATCATTTCGTTCGCTAACTATATTTTCATATTTCTTTTTCCATGATTCTTGCGAGATCTCGATTTGTGCTATTTTCAACCTAGCATCATCCAATTTGGTTTGATATTCCGACATCTTTTTATGTTCATCAACCGCTGTGTGCAATTTTTCTCCTAACCGTTTACAATCTTCTTCTAGCTGTAAATACATTAAATATTACGAATACTACAGTGTCACATGGGAAAACAATATTTTATAAACTAGGCATACCTGATTGATTTTCTCTAAGTGTTCAGAACAGTGATCTGGCAAGAGTACACTTATTTCTTGATTAGGATGGGCATTGCGTAATTCATGCAACGCTTCTTCCTTAGCTGTATGCAGTAAATTAAAGATAACGAATTATAAAAATTTTAAACGCAATATAATATATGTAAGCATTATTTATGTACAAAATATCACCTACCTCTTTCAATTTCTTGATGAATTTTCTTCGTGTATTCCTCCTTTTTCTTTCTTTCATGACTTAAATCTTTTTCTAATTCCATTATTTTACATCTATACGTGTCACATTCCTGCGTTAATTTTTCTGCTATTTTTATTTGCGCTCTTAAGTCACATTCATATTTCTCGATATCTTTCTCTCGTTCTTCCAGCATAGCATATTTTTCTTGTAGCATATGGATTTCAGATTTATGGTCACTTATTAATTGCTCTTTTGTACTACAGACATCTATATACAATTCTTTAACGCGATCCAGCTCCTTTTGCGTTTGATCCAATTGCACACTGAAAATTAAAATATTGAAGCGTTTTCTTATTTTAAACTAGCGCATACTAAAAGTGTGAATGAAAAATGAAAATTACATATTAAGTATTAAAGTATCTTTATATGTATAAGCAACGTAGATACTCACGATAATTGCACTACTTCAATGTGTGCTTCCTGCCTCACTCTTTCTACAGCCTTAGCGTGAATCTCTAAGTATTCTTTATTGTACTCATCAGTGGCGACTTTCTCTTGCTGATTTATACTTTCTTGGTGTAATTTTTTAAGGGTGTCTTGATTAATTGCTAGTGTCTCTTCTAACTTGTGTTCTAATCCTATTTTTTCATCTCGCAATGATTCGTATTGTTTCTTCACGTCGCTAAGATGATTGGATAATTTTTGTATTTGAGCGTTTGCTTTTATAGCTTGATCCGTAAGTACAGATTTCAATTCTTGCTCTAATTCGTTAACACGTTTGGCGTATCGAGCTGCTTCCTGTCGACACGTGTCGGTCACAATTAAAGCTTTGTCAAGTTCTTTTTCTTTCTGCGATAAAGTATTTTCTAATCGAGTGATTTCCTTCCTTTTGACAGCTTGCCCAGCTAAACACCTATAAATTTTTTGTACAATGATATAATTAGTATTATAGTATACAGTAATTCCAAATTTCATGAATTAAGATTGATATACCTTTGCAATTCTCCCCTTAATTTATTCGCCATATCATCACAAGGCTTTGATCTCGATGTATTATGGAGATTTCCTAATTTCATCTGCCTAATAGAATCAGACTCTTCTTCTAATGTTGTTGCTAATAAGGAATCGTACTGTGCTACATCACTTTTTGTTACCTCCAATTTGTTCTGTAAATCCATTATTATTTGTAATACCATTCAAGTATGTATTAAATATTCTTTAACCCTTTGTATTTCAGGGGCTTGGACAAAGAAATTCAAAATGTTAAAATTTATTCACGAATAAACAGTTTGCTGCAAACTAATGTATCAGATACCTGTAATTCTTGAACGACTCTTTGCGTCTCCTCTTTCTCTTGCGATAGAACTTTAACTTGAGCTTGAAGTTGCATTATTTGTTGAGCATTATTTGTAGCCATGAGGTTTCTACATTGTGCTTGACTCTCCTCTAATGCTTGTGCTAAACGGTTCATGGTATCCCCTTTCTCTACCATCAGTGTTTCATGCGCTCTTCGTACATCGATCAATTTATTTTCCAAAGCAACGTAAGACGTCTCCTATTAAGATTCCAGAAAGAAAATTGTTAATGATTAAAACAATTGCAGAGAATGAAGAAATAACCTAGTATATGTATTAATTTTCAATAACAAAGTATCGTGTTAAAAGACATAATGTAGTCTTTGAGAAACATAATATTATGAACTTGCCCAGGTACACTGAGTGTTGGAATCCACAATTAGCAGCTATGACAAATTTAATTATATATAAATATGTGTATGTTAAATTGTATACAGACAAAAACTTAATTTGTTTACTAATACATATCATTCGATTGAAATAAATAGATTTAAACTTTCAACCAACATCACAATTACCTTTGCATTAAGTTTATCTGTAAGAACGTCTATTTGAGTTTGCATATTTTTCATTTCAACTGTATGCTTTTCTTGTGCTTGTTTTAAAAATTTTTCGTGCGTTTTATCATTTGCTTGCAGCATTTGTACCCTTTCTAACACGGCTATTTTTTGTTGCAACTCTATTACAGAGTCCCTTGAAACATTTAACTCTTCCGCCATCTAAAATAAAGTATTTGTATCAGTAGCAAATTTAATAAAGACAAAAATATTGTATTACTGTATGAAGAACACTGTAAAAAAAAAGGTGGTTTAAGAATCTTACATTCTGATTACTCTTCTCTAAAACTGCATTCTTTTCCTTTAATGATGTTATCTGATTGTGGAGGTCAGATAGTTCTGCTTTTGCATCAACTACAAGAAAATATAAATCTTTACAATACTTTTTACAATTATTTTGGTTACAATAACAACAAAATTAATTAAACTTTACCCAAAGCATGTTGCGTTTTATTCCTGGACAGGTTCGATCTTTCGATCTCTGCTTGTAGAAGTGTTATTTTTCTACCAAACTGACTTTTCTCTTCTTCCTTCTCCAATTGCAGTTGTTGCAGTTTTGCAGTCTGTTGTTTAATTTCCCTCATTCTTACTGTATATAAAACTTCTAGTTGTTCCTTACTATCATACTCTGCGGTTTTATAAGCTACAGTATCATCCCTTGGTCTACCATTTGGACTTGTTTTGTAACAGTGATTTAAATGATCAGATGTAACATTATCACCACCTCCAAGTTCCTTTATCTGTTTGTACTGGACATTATTTTCATACCCATCGATATAACCATTATTGGAATAATTTTTATTTTGCGCATCATAATGATTGGATGGTGTGTGATAATTGTGTGGATAATCTTCATTAAACGTATATTCTTCCTCGACTTCAACGATTGGAAATGCAGTATTTGGTGGTCTTGTTAATTCGTAAGGTGTTTCGGCAGTAATATTATGAATGTCATTACTTCTATTGCTTCTAGAATATGGTGTATCCGATTGACCGTACACATTCAAATCTGCCTGCGTATCAGAAATTGACATTTCCAATTCTGACCTATGATTTATCATAGAATTGTCATAATTGTTTGTATTCTCAGCATGCTCGTAAACACCAAATTCTTTGTGCAACTGCGATACAGTTTGCCCTTTGGATGGAACAATTCCTTGGGCAGAAGAATTTAACATAACATTAGAAATTTCTGTCCCTTTAACGCTATCTCGATAGTGACTGCTATTGATAGAACTAGTGTCATTGTCATCATCTAAATCACTAAATGCATTGGTTAAAATATCCGTAATCTATAACAAACAAAACCTACATATTAACCGTTTGCAAGCATCGAAACTCCACTGGATTTATAGAATAAAATTGATCGAAAAAACTAAGGACCGTAAATATTAAATAAACAACATTCCAATTATCAGATCAAGCGAAACTACGTTAAAATAAACACAACTGCACCTCTTTATTGCGTCGTTTAAAGTCTTCTTGCGCTTCATTTTCCTCTATACCTTGTGTACTTGCATTTAGACGGATACTTTCTGAGCCTTGAAACAAGCTCAGACCTGGACCCTCCATTCCTACCGTCTGGCATACACGAATTTATCATGAAAACCAAACATTTATACCCAACATATTTTTGTTTATAACACCATAACCTTAACGCAACAAGTGGGTCACAGAAAATTAGTTTTCACTATGATCCCAGGTTTACTGATAGATTACAATGTCTTGATAAGCACATTTTTTATTAATCCGAAAAGGTCCGAAACAAACAATTCCGTGATTATTCAACTTCTTCAGCGATTATGCACTCCGCAATTTGCTTGTAAACAATCTTTGAAAAGTCAAACTGCATTGCAGGAAGTCTATATGCGGAAGTAAGCTTTCGACGTATTCTGGCCCTCCGATTGGCTCGTTTATGGAGTATATTACTAGTGTGGCCGCACTAGCGTATTTTCTTCCAGAAATGTTTAACTAAACAGATTAGATTTAGGTATATGTATACGACATACGATAATACTAATAACTTCAACGATACAAGAAATAACGTTACATTCAATATGAAAGCAATAATACAACGGGTGACAAAAGCTAGTGTTTCAGGTAATGATTAAGTTATACATGTTTTATTGTAATAACCAAATTATCGTTTTATATATATATACGTAAAAAAAAGAGAGATCAACAAATTTTTCCGAATGTAACCATCTGTTTGTAAATTGAAAAGTCATTTGCAATTCTATCGAATTAAATAAAACGTATACAGAATACGTGATTTCTCGTTGTTTCGTTGTGTAGTACAACAATATAATATGTATGAAATAACATAAGTTTATAAGAAACAATAATATGAAGTGCAATTTTTTATACTTGGAGTGATGAAATTGTGAAACGGTGCACACTTCTGTTTGCTACATTGTTTCAATAGATTGCACATCGTTTTTCACACTGCTATACTTGTATTTACTTTATTCAGAATTTATATGATCGAAGGCTAATTTTTCAGTCGACGGTGAAGTTATTAGTAGCATCCGAAATGGACTCTGTGTCTTAATTGGCATAAAAAGGGATGACTCAATAGAAGACATGAAATACATGTAATGTTTCAGAATTTGCATATTGTGACTCGTTTGTAAAATTCTAAACAAAGTAATACAGCATTGTAAGATAAGAAACGTGTTCTTCTCTTTTCTCAGAGTTAGAAAAATATTGAATACTAAGATTTTTGATGGCGTTAATGGCAAAAAATGGGGTGCCAGTGTTGTGGACAAACAATATGAAATATTATGTATTAGTCAGTTTACACTGTATCATAATCTAAAAGGAAATAGATTAGATTTCCATAAAGCTATGCCCGCCCAAGAATCTGAACCGTTTTATAATCAGTTTCTTGTAGAACTGGGTAAAAGTTATAAACCAGAATTTGTTAAAGGTAATTAATTCATTAGCAAGCAAGTATAAGCAAGTAGCTTCTTGTAAAAGTATTATTCTAAAAGTATCTTTGCACTGTAACAAAAAAAAGAAAGTATCATCTGCAAAGAAATCGTTACAAAAACTTTGTTCGCAAGAATAATATATTTGTTTTACTTTTTTAAATACTTTCAACAGATGGTATATTTGGAGCAATGATGGAAGTTCATATACAAAACAGTGGACCTGTATCATTAGAAATAGAATCACCTACTAAGTCTAATAGATCTAATGAATCTAATGAAATACAATGATCATTGAAAAAGATATATGAATATCAATTCAGATTGCATTAGTTTTAGAAACTTTCAATTACACCACCGTACATTTAATTTTTTTTCGAAATAAAATTAATCGAATGGTATATAAAATAACGTAAGCGAAGTTAAACAATTTTTCGTTTTATTGTACTTTTTTTATTTATGATTTGGAATTTCTATATTATAATAGATACGCCAAAGCAGAAGTTCATACATATAACGCACGCGACATCGTGCCGGCTCGTAGATGTAATATTTAATCAGGTAAAACGGCGTACGTTACCACAAGAAATACAAAATATGTATAAATACCGGCTGTAAAATATATGTTAAATGTATGATTCATATCTCATAATTCATCTAATTATAATAAATGTTTGATTAAGCATTCCTTGACGGATAATTTTATTCACTCGACAAAACTTTTAGTTCAACGTTATACACCCGACGTTAAATATTTTAATTATATAATTGTCGAAAATGTGTATATGTAGGAAGCAATCTAATATTAAATATTTTGTAATAAAATGAATATAATGTTTCGTGTTTGTTAGAAAATACGTAATACACAATAAATCCCATTGTGTACTACTACACGATGAAAGTACGGCTGAAATTAATTTAGATCAATTATATTTTGAGTAATATAAAACATATCTATCTCTTCATATCAGTATATAATATATTCTTATAGTACTAATGTAATTCTTCGTTTTAACAGTGGCTTTAATGTATTACATGCATTTATACTAAATATACAAAAAACATCAATGTTATACTTCGTAATTAATTTTGTATAATGAATATCATTTCTATTACAGTTCTTAATGTAATCATATAACAAATATACAAGTGTATATTATCGGATGCTAGTAACAAAATCAACAATAAAATTTCTTCAGAAAGTTATGAACAGAAGGGTTTGGAATTTTTCATTTCCCTATCAGCCATTTGGCAACAGGTAAACAACAGGGTGCCGACAAATCCAGGCAATTTTAGACAGGTTATGCTGACTGACCAGTCAAAACTGTATCCGCGATGTGGCAGACATCTTCCGGCAGACCCGGAGCCAGCAGGCAAAACGACAGACCAGGCAATAGCCTGACAGTCGACCAGGCATTTAAATTTAAGGGGAAGCGCTTCTACTGGGGCATTTAAATGAGCTGAATACAAAATTATTATTATGTGTTTTTATTCATTTATATGACATATTAATAATATATATACTATGTCACTGCTAGTATTTTATTCATTTCTTCGTTGTTTGATGACTGCATCCCTCTTCTTCACTGCATTTGGGCTGAGGCCAGCGTGTTCGTACATGCACCACGTATCGAGTTGATTCTTCTTGAAACTTCTGCGTTGCTTTACATGAAAAAAAGTACAATTCATTAGTATGAATGGAAGAAACAAGTTACTATGGACAATATAGCATGATCTAAAAAAGTGGAGTCCTCACTAGTTTTGATAACTATAAAAGTGTATCGTCAAGGTTCAGATTCTGAACAAGTTTGCCGGACTCCAGACTATTCATCTTCTGATATGGATCCCTAGAAAAATTTATACTTATAACACACACACACATATATATATATATATATCATAATAATATTGTCTCCTGAAATAATGGTTTTCTAGGGTAAACTGTTTATCACTGTTTTTTATACAGAATGTTATGATTCATACCTCGAGATTAAAGCAGTTGATGCATGCAATGTCATCTGCTTAGTGAACCTTGCACCTGCAACTACAAATGGATATATTAGTTTATGTTTACAGAAGTAGAAATTTGAACGTAGCAAATGTCCTTATCTTTTTTTTGTGTTCAACTTTTTATAGGCCTCTTCGTCCTCTTCGGTTTTAGTTGTAGCCTGTAAAACAAATATTAATATTGAAAGAGGTGCAGAGAGAAGAATACGTATTATATTATGTCCTGAAATAAAGAGTGATCTTACATGTGTCGGTATGTAGCATCTCAGCCACACAGTATTCTCTTCTTTCTTGCCCTTCCTCTTCATTACCATCTTGGTTGGCATCGCCCAAAGGCATTCTGTAACATTTTTTCAGAATATTTGTTGGATTAATAAAAATTAAAGCACCTAAAATACTGCATTTATATATCCCTAAGGCCGAGGACTTTATACCAATATCATAAATATCCTCCACTTTACTATATTTTCTAACACCTAGTTGGAATGTATTTTCTTGCTTTGAGATGGAGCATAAAATACATATGGCACCGTCGTGCAAGATGCAGCAATTATCGCGTACATCAATACTCAACATTATGCCATTAAAGTGTATCTTGCGATACTGTAAGATATTAGTATTGCTAGCAAGAGGCATAGATACTTTAATATCTGAAGATCCTACAACCCTTGTACTATTACTTCCATAATTGTCAATCTCCGCCATTCTATTGGATAACTGCTGAAGAGGTAGACCCGGCTTTCTACAAAACTTCCTAAATATCTTCATGTTGTTCTCATAGGGAAAAGCAGAGAACGAATCTAATGGACCAAGACGTCTGACGTCATTGGCCAAATGCAGCAGGCCATGTACATTGTACGTGGAAAAATTTGGGCCATATACCTCTTCGGTACGAAGAACAAATTTTTGCAGAGCTACCTCTGCAAATTTCAAGTACTGAGGAGACGGAGATTGTGAAGCTAAAATTCTAATAGCCGTGTGCAGATATAAAAAATGTGTGCCCACATTATTTTCCAGGAGGTCATACACGACACCCGGTCCAGTATAGAGCAGAAATTGTCGGAATTCTACTGCTTTAAATTTAGAATAATAAAGTAGGGATCTTGGGCGTCTCCCAAATTCGGATGGGCAAAATTCTTTCAGACTATTCAGTCTGTTAGATATAGAAGAAATATGGGATGCGGGTAATTTGGACGAGCGTGAATATTTTCCGCATATCCACGCAGATAATATTTTCTTCATGACGCCCAAGCATACTAAATGCATATATTCAAATGGAACTTGGGAAACCATACCAAAAGGCAGCAAAGATAAGGGACTGCTGCCTTCTTTATGGTGGTCCTCGTCCACACATTGAGAATAGTCGCGATCAGTCCTAAGGGTATGATCAATGCCAATGAATACATATCTGCGGTTGCTCTGTACACCAGAGACTTTGCATTTCGAACAAGCCCGGCTCGATGTATGACCGTGGTGATTTAAAATGAATGCCCTTGCTGGTGCATCAGCAATAAAACACCGCAGTTTCAATGGTATTTTAGTGCCATGAAAATCTAACCCCCCCTTAGAAATAATATTCCTAATGTTCATGATGAACATATGGAAAAACCTATTTGCATCACGCGGCTTCTGTGATCCCTTATAAATCCCTACAACTATTGGCCTCGCATCAGGTATGTTCCTAATCATACACTGAATCGGCCACAGATGAATTGTCCCTGATTTGTCTAAGGCACATCCATCTGTACTGAAATCTAATACCAATTCTCCATCTGGCCGGAAAGAAGCATTGTTAAGATATCTAACAATTTGAGTTTCAACACAGAAATGAATGTACTCCCCTGGTTCCACAACATGTGTTGGAACACGAGTTCGTGGAGTACCTAAAACTGTTCTAATGTCTTTCGGCAGGTGGTTAAAACACCCATGGGTCCGAAGGAGCGCAAGAAAATTGTTACCCTGAGTGTGGGGAATATTATTATCCACGAAAAAGGAAGCTAATCTTTCCTGAAAAGAAGTTTCTGGGACCACTTCTGGAATAGATATAACCGAAGAAGAAGAAGAAGAAGAACTGGAAGATGAATGATCATCTGAGTCTACATTATGATGGATGGCATCAATATCATATGTGTACCCTGCAGAGCATGACGGAACATCCTGCAGATTCACAGTGGTATTAATTTGCTCATTAGCAGAAATAGAGGGAGAAGATGGCAATGGGACACTATGCTGTTTTGTAATAGCTAGCATCTGTCTTATTCTAATGCGCCTCTGTCTGTCTGATAATAATTTACATATTGGTTTCCTTGCTACAGATTGCTTTAAATCGACAGAACTCATGATTAATTAAGTGATTGTAATAATAAATGAGTAATATATATGGTTTTGGGGTGACATTTCGAAGTCACGACATTCTCAGCGCCACTTGACGTAACTTAAACCCTCACGATAGCGGGGCTAAACATCCGCGGGTTAAATATCTGGTACAAGGGACCCTTTGTGCGACGCTCTTGCCAGGCCTACGTGTCCGAAAACTGCGTAGACTCGGGGGCGTTGTACCGAAAACCAAAAACTGAATGGAAAACCGAATGAACGTACGCGATACATGAAGCGGTATATTGTTTAAGAACCAGCCACGGGTGGGCAAGCAAAGGGAAAGTCAGAGCATTGAAAACATAGAACAGTTCGCCTTAGAAATTCTAAAATGTGCTTATTGAAGACCGTAAAAATGTAGCTGTAAAAAAAACACGTAGGGCCTGCCAAGGATGACTTGGGCTGGCTGCCACATGTTGTACATCGAAACAATAGAGGCCCTCGAAAGCCTACCGATTCTGTGTCGCATTTTCTCTGATTTTGCGCGTTTTCCTCACTTTTGCCGCGTTTCCCCATGCTAGGCGCGCGCCGCATCGTCCGTACCGTAACACGATAGCGTTGCCACCTCCACGCGTAAATCCCCGCCAAGACTTGGCGTCATTGGAGGAAGCAAAATCGGAGGGAGAATCAAGCAACTCGAAAAGATGAACCACAGCCGAACTGGAAAGAGAAACAAGCCTCGTGGATCAAATACATATTTTTCCTTAAAGAAGGAGGATCCCAATTCTGTGGTGACATAGTGGCATACTGACAGACGCAGTTCTTTGAAATTCAACTTACTTTTACCGTGACTTTTTTAAATTATTGACTTGTCTGCATTTGTTGCAGGTATGGCGACATATCCAACGACAACAGAGCGGCCAAAGCGTGTCATCACAAAGCCAGCACGATTCGAAACGACATCCTCCGACGAAGAGCCACGAAGACGGACGAAAGCAATGCAAGGAAGCTTTGAAGGTGATAGGGAGGAGCTCAAGAACATCCTGGAGAGCGGGGACATGGAGGCTCCTCATAAGGACAGAAACGAAATGTATCCAGTTCACCCATACATACCACACGTATTAAATCCATATCCGCCTATGAATACGACTCTGTACCAGCCACCAATGACATATGGGCAACAACATATGGTGGATCATAGGATGCAGCCATACCAAACGTAAGTCTTGATTGCATTTAAATATAAATAATTGTAACTTACCCTTATAACAACAGGTTGCAAGAGCTGCCGCAACCCCCCAGCTACCAAGATCACATATTGCAGAAGACGAAGCAAATTTTGCATGAGATACAACTGATAAGGCAAGAGCAGCAGCAGATGAGGGCTGACCAGCAGCAGATGAGGGCTGACCAGCAACAGATGAGGGCTGACCAGCAACAGATGAAAGAAGAACAACATCGTCAACAGCACCAGCTACAGCAGATAAGGCAGCACCAGCATGAACATCTGCAATATCAACAACAAGAACACCAAGAACAACAAAAGCCAGCATTTATTCCATTTTCTTCGTCATCTGCAGTAGAAGAGTTTGAAAATTATAATGACCATGACTATAAGGAACTTGTAAGTAAAACAAAAGTTATATTTCATTCATCGTTATGTAATAAATGTTTGTCAATCATTACTTACTTTGTTTAGATAAAGTATTTAATATTTTTGGGTGGGGCCAACTTGAAGGAAGCTGTCACGTTGTGCTTCAAAGAAGTATTTGCGGACAGTGTGGTCACATCTTATTCATGGTTGGGCCGTGAAGAAACCAAATTATGTTTAGCCCAGACGAGAGCGGCAGGTGGTATTCAGGGTAAAAATTACTGTTCATATAATTGTAATACTATTATTTATATGGTATTCAGTATTCAGGTTTTCTTTACATTTTATTGACAGAAGCCATGCTCCGTAATAGACCGTTTCCAAAACCGTCTAAGAAGGAAATCGCAGATTGCTTGAGAGTGGCACTTCGGACTGCTAAGGAGAGGGTGCGAAGTAGATCACTTGGGCCCCGTATCCGTCAACAACAAGTGGCACGCAATTCATGGGTAGAGGAAGAGGTTGGTTTTGTATTATATATCTAATCAGAATATCAAAACACGTCTACTTACGTATGTACAAGTAGCTTCGTGGCTTTTTTAATTCACTGGTGTAAACTTACTGAGCTTCGTGGCTTTTTTAATTCACTGGTATAAACTCACGTGTTGGGTAAATAACTGAAATACGACATCCAGCGTTTTCTCAATCTTGTTATAGGTTAACACAAATACAGGTTGATTTCCCTGTGCCCACCGTGAGGGTTTTAGTCGGTAGGAATCCGACACTACCCCGGTCTACCATTGTCAGACCGGGGTGTCTTATGCAAGATTTCCCTCACGTAAAAAAAAAAAAAAAAAAAAAAAAATAACGTCTAAAGAACACGAGGAAGAACTCTCGATTTTCTACTGTAATGGCGTCGCAAAAATCCGAGAGTCTAACTTTCTCCTGTAGAGGCGCGCAATTCAGTGCACTAGTGCATATATATAGATAGACTTTGAATATTTCTCCGTAGCAGGCCTGCTAGGTCTCGGCCGCTAATTTGTTGTAAACAGGTTTTGTTGCTTACCCGCCGGCACCCTGCCGTTTATTGCAGATAACACTACGGACTGTCGCTACTGTGCTTACATAGCCCTGTCGACAGGCCTACGCAATGCCTGTTCGAACAGGTTTGGCTATCTGGGTTATTTCCTATTGAGTTACAATGGAAAACGATAGAAAAGAATCTATAACAGCGAAAAATGAAAATGCGGAAGGTATACAATAAGTAATAAAAATAGAAAAATTCATTGAATATTAACTAACAAGAATTTGTCAATAATAAGAAATACTTATATTTTAGATCATTCTGACGTTCTACCGAAAATAGAAAGCACAGAAATGACTAAAAATGTTGAATTACATGTATCTAAGGCCACGAATACTACAAATGAAGAACTTGCTACCTCGCGACAAGTATGATAATTTTATAAAAATTTCGAAGATCCCAACTCGAAATTAATTTTAAAAACGTATTTTTAGTCGAGGGAGATTCAAACGGATGCAGCGGATACGGAAAAAGTGGAACAGTTAAAACATCGACTGGATACATTAATGAATTCTTTAGCAACACTTTCGGCGGAAAAATCTAAAATGGAAGCGAATTTTCAACAGGATAAAAAGCAATTAAGAAGTGATCGAGACTTAGTTCGTACTTTATGTATTACTTTATATATTAGCGTTAAGCTGTTATTAAACATAATACAACATTTTTGCAGTGCGAAAAATTTGTCACAGATTTAAAAGATAAATTGAAGAAGGCGCAAAATTCGAATTATTCAGGAATCGAACACGTGAAACGTAAATTAATTAAGGAACGCCACGAGAGAGAAAGGGAGCAAGCAGATCATTCCAAGATACTAAAGTATGCGATAAGATACAGAAATTGAATTAAGCAGTATAGGATAGGAAGTTGTGAAATTTTACCAAACGAAAAATAATCTATTGCCCCTTCACTTTTATTTTTCTTTAGTTTATATCAGACAGTAATAAACAAGGAACGCCGCAATAAAGAACAACTCGAAGCAGAGTTGAAAAATCGGTTTACAAATAAGACGCAATGTAAAATACTCGAAGCCGAATTAGAAATAACTAGAAATAAACTCAAGCAAGCGGAAGAGGCGGCTAAAGAGACGCCTCCAATTTTATTATCTCTTCAATCTGAGATGACCCTTATGAAGAAACAACATTTAAATGCAATACACGAAGTAATTTGGAAAGATATATTTATATAAATAAATATATATATATATGTGAAGAAGTCATAAAAATAATTACTGGTATTATCTATCTATTTTTACTTTTTAGGAACAAAAGAGAGCTGCTACTGCAGAGCAACGAGCTAGAGCATTAGCAATGACTCACGAAGCAAGAGTGGCAGGATTAGAAGCCAGACTGGCTGAACTCTCCGAAATTGTGGGAGGATATGATAGACTCAGACAACAAGATCAACAAGCTATTCAGAAATTGAAAGATCAGCTAGCTAGCCTACAAGATTCTGAACACATTTCAAATAGCGAACCCGATGCAATTGTCTCTAGAATAAAAAATCTTTATACCAAACTGTTAGATTTAGGCAATAAAAAAAATGAGGCGGCGCATGTAAAATGTGAGTTAATACGAATACCTACACGTAAATTTATTAGGCGGGACATTCGTAGGCTAAAGATTACTCTTTAATTATTATTTTCAGCATTACTACATAGCCTAAGTTTATGCGATAAGCAGGAAGTTGTTGAGTATAAAGAAAAGTACGAAAGTTTGTCACAAGAATTGGAAGACTGTAAGCAGCAAATGAAGTACAGTAATGTGGCAAATATGTCGTATAATATTCAAAGTAAAAATGTTACGCCATCTAATGATAAGAACATCAAAACTCAACTACATCTATTAAGAGATCAAACTAACAATTTAGAAGAAAGAATACGTGTTTTGAGCAATGAGATTATGAACAAGAAAATGGAGATGCAAGTGAAAGTGGAGCATCAAGAAAAGGCAAGTTTTTCTGTTCTTAATCACTTGATTCAAAACTTTCGAATCTAGAATGCCTCTGTTACGTAGGAACAATTATTCCATTTTTTCTTCCTCCTACTACGCCTTCATTTGGAAATCGAGGGTGCATGCAGTCGAGTCTGCCCCTTCCGCGACGTCGCGATGACGTGACCCTTTTTTCGGGGGAATCTTCCCGGACTCCCCTGGAAATTTCCATGCCCCCACCAGCTTTTTGGTCCGGCTTTTGAGTATAAAAAGGGCATGAATTCTGCCCTCAGCGGCTCAGTTTTAATCTAGCTTCGTGCACACTCCTGTACTGAACATTTTGACGCTTTGAGCTCAGCGAGATCGGGTATCGAGTCCCTTTCAAGCAATCTTATTTAAATTCGTTTTTAAGCGATATACATATTGTAGTATATCGTTAGGCCTTCGCTGGTCGGTAGTAACTCTTAAAACCGTACAGATTGAGAAGGGTGGATTTTTGTTTAATTCAATTGTAATAGAACATAGCGCAGAAAATACAAGTTTAATATAACCGTACGCATTTAAATCATTGAGTCTCCTCAACCAGTCATTGGCAGTAACTTCCCACCAAGCAGATACACCTTAACCGCTCGAGGTGTTGTTGGATTCCGTGTAAAGGGAATCGAGTACAACACGTTATATATATATTTTAAGTACTTTCAAAGAAGAGGTTTATTCAAAATAGTTCGATCGGTTATTCGACAGAGGTTCCGCTCTTAAGCTCTAGGAAACTTATTCTGACCACAATTGATATTCCGCTATTATATATATTATGAGTTTTAGGGGGGAAGGATGACCTTAGCCCTTGTTATGTCGCCTTAGCCAACGCGGAGTCTGGCCCTTGGCAGTAGTCATATCGCTGACTACTACCTTGGTGCATAATATTGACTCTGACTAGGCCAGGATCCGCGGGCCTTACATATTATCGGTGACTCAAGGGTTGGTCATCCAACACCTCCCCCCATTAAGATTGAAGATTATTACAGCGGAATAGTCTTCAATAGAGTAAACGCTTACAGAATATCCATATGTGTATATATATACATATAAAAATAGTTGATCTTGATAAAGTAGTGAATATATATATATACTACATAAATGTGGTAAGATATAGAATACGTAGTGGATACAATAATAGAATAGAAGTAATAAACATAGTACCAAATATTTAACGAGTGAACTACTGAATAAGTATGATTAATGGACATGATACCGTATAGAGTATGGTTGCGCTGAATATGTCAATAAATTAATAATATTGATTGCGCAAGTACAGAATTATGGAATGTGAAATTTGGGTGACGATACAGATTGTCGTCTCATGTGTTTCACATAGGTATATTGCTTCTACGTGTTAGAATTCTTCCGCGACTGGTTGTTGGTTGAACGTCTTCTTCATCTTCTTCTGGAACGGTGTATGTCACACGGGCGACCGCGGAATCCTGGTTGCGATCGTAGACCACGATCTGAGTGTGATCGCCGTGTTCGAGGCTCGTATCGGGGAGAGATATGCGAGGGTTTATGGAGTTTTTAACTTCTGGTGGAATGATATCGCCATTACGAGAACTCCTCGTGAAACAAGATATTCGTTTCAGTAGACAGAGCCATCCAAATCGACGGCAACAGTTCAGACAAATTGCTAACAATAGTATTGTCCCGATAGTGGATAATACTATAGTGTACCATTTAGTGTGTCGTACTATAAATGGTGTATTTAATTGGTCTGTTATTACTTTATCGAATTCGTTTAGTTTCTTATTGGCATATTTTAGTTCTGATAGATCTATATTGGTTAGTTTGATTGGAGTTAGTTGAATCGGGATCGTCCTGTTGAATTTTCGTGTGAGGAGACAGCAATCATCGGTCGTGATGTCGAGTCTCGGGACATAGTGTGATATGTTCCGGCTCGTACTGCTGGTCGTCTCCAATACGAAAAGATCCGTATATCCTTTACAGGATGGTTTCAATTGTAGGATCCCCGTCTGGTGTAGTGTCACATCTTCCATGTGATTTGGTTGGCTTTCGCAAATGAGCGTCACCGTGATAGGCTTCTGGAGTACATATATCCACTGGTTATATTTAAGATATCTCCAGGTCTCCATTTCAGCTTTGAAGGTTTCGGTCCTGCAGTCTTCAGGCATCCGATTCAATTGTGAAAATAAGAGTTGAGTTTCACACGTCAGTTGATCAGTCCTTTTATTGATGTGAACTCCACGGCAGATGAAATGTTGTTCTAAATACTCGATGCAATTTGACAGATCTTTGGTGAGAGTGGAGTAGATTTTGGATTGGGACAGTAGCAGGAAAGGTTGCTTAGGTTCGATGTAGGAGAAAATGCTACTAGTATTATGTTGCATTGGGAGAGGAATCAGTTCGTATATATTAAATATATCTTTGTCAACTAAGGGGATTCTTATAGCAAAAATGGTTATGTCCTTAGCTGGTATAACTTGTAATTCCAGAATCTTGTAGTATAGGTGGATATTTGTGTAATCTACTTGAATGGGTAATTCATGGCGACCCTTATATTTTGTTAATTCTTCGAATAGAATTTTTGGCGTAAGAATTTGAGGTGATAAGATACCATGTTTCCCTAAATTTATAGAGTTAATATGTTGGTCGTATTCACTGGATAGTCTACTGGTAAATAGGGATAGAGTCATTATATGTTGTGTAATGATGGTGTGCATTTTTAGTTCGCCCAAATACTGATTTGTTTCTGATGACAATCTATTTATCATTTCTATATTTTTGTTTAATCTATTTTCATTTAGTTGTAAGGAGACTACCGAGTTATTGAAATTTTTTATCGTACTGGAAATCACTTGTATTTGTGTTTTTAGAAGGGTTTGAGTTTGTCTGTTGTTATTTAATAAGGTATTTATACTATCGGTGTAATATTGTGCGTCGTCGGCATCTGGAGTGCCGAACAACCAATTAAGAATGTATGATCCACCGTTTATGAGTCCGCGACGATTACGTGGTTTCAATTTTTGACCCGTTATGTGGTATATCGTTTCGTCTTTAATGGTTATACTAGATAATTGATCTTTTATTATTCTTAGGGTTTGTTCACAATGAAAACTCGCATAGCTGTGTTTCAACGATTCCTTCATTGCTAATGCGCAAAGGTTTTGAGATTGGAGGAAATAATGATTAGCGCGTTCGAAGGCTTGGCTCAAATGTGTAAAGTTTATATAACTGAGCAAGGTTAGTTTCGAATTGCTAAGTTTCGCTTCGCCCAGATTGTTATAGAATAAACCGCTTGTCTCTCGGTAAGGGGTATTGGTATAAGAGTGGGTCATTACACAAGGCAGGAGTAAGAAGGAGATGATCAGTGCGTTAATTCCCATCTGAAACGAAATGTTTTAGTAAGTTGGTGTGGTACTTTTTCTTCCGTGTACCTATTTGGATTTCTGCTGTCTTATTGCGGAAGACCCCGGTTATTTTATAGGGACCTTTGAAATTGGGGCACAATTTTCTCGATAAATGACTCTTCCCTTGTTTGTTATGTATACATACTAGATCACCTATCCTGAATTCCTTGGGGTTCGTCCTTTTGTCATGGTTCTCTTTACTCCTGTTCTTAGAATTGATTATGTTTTCTCTTGCAATTTTGAATGATGTGTTCAATTTGTGTTGTAAGGATTTAATGTAGTCGTCGTATGTGTAACGGAATTTAGGTTCTTGGATGATCGATGACGGTACATATGCTTTAAAACCGAATAGTAATTCGTAAGGTGGAAAATTAGTTGTTTTATGATTTGACGTGTTATAGCTGAACATTGCAAAAGGTAAGTATTCGTCCCAGTCGGTCTGGTCTGGTTTTACATAGTGCTTTAAATAGTCTTTTAGGGTTAAATGAGATCGCTCGAGTGCTCCGTTTGTTTGTGGATGATATGGTGTAGTCGATAGGTGTTTTGTCTTAAATAATTTAGTAAGGTCCTTAATTAATTGGGACATAAAGTCAGCTCCTTGGTCCGATAGTATGCTTTTAGGAATACCGAAATACGTGATAATTTTAGTTAGGACTTTGGCTATCGTTATGGCTTCATGGTTAGGTATTGCTTCGGCAAAGCTGAATTTCGTTAAGTCATCTTGCATTGTCAAGATGAATTTATTTCCGTTTTCGGTTAAAGGTAATGGTCCTACTACGTCTAAAGCTAATCTTTCAAAAGGTCGTTCTGATGTGCTCGTGATTTCCATGAGCTGTTTCGTAGGTTTAAAATTTGTTTTATTCATTTGACAAGATGGGCAGGCTCTGACATATTTTTTGATGTCCTCTTTCATGGAGTTCCAATGATAATGTCTTCTTATTTTGGAGTAAGTTTTGTTGAATCCGTAGTGTCCCGAAAGTTTACTGTCGTGATTTTCCTTTAATATTTCTCTAATTTGTTCCCTACTTTCTAGTTTTATTCTACTACTATCGTATATTTTTATTTCGTTTTTAGGAAATATGAATTTTAACATATTGGCTAGTCGCGTTGAGTTTATATTGTGTTTTTTCTCTGGAGGTATTAAAATGAATGGATCGTTCTTAATGTGACACTTCGCGTTTATCAGGCACTCGAATATGTTTTTTAATTCTATTTTGTCGAAGTGCATGGATGTAGGAAATAGGATGTACGCGATTCGAGTCTGATTTTCTAATTTGCAAACACCGTTTATCGCGGGTGTGATCTTGCTAGTATCAAATTTATCCGAGACATATTTTGAATATTGGTTGTTCTCGTTTAGATCTTGAGACCAAAATAATAGGATCGGGTTTGTTTGCTTCTTTAATGATGAATTTGTGTTTTCATACGTGGCTATGTCCTGATTTGTGTTTTCGAATTTTATAAAATCTTCGTATGATCTTATGGGTTTTATTGTTACATTCACACACGCTTGTGATTCGGCTGGCAATCTGGATAACCCATCTGCATTTGAGTTTATTCTACCTGGTTTGTATTTAATCTGGTATTGGTATTCTTCGAGTCTTAACCGCCATCTGACTAATCTAGAGGATGGATTCTGACAATTGAATAACCATTGCAATGGACGATGATCGGTATAAATGAGGAATTCTCGCCCGTACAAATAAGGTCTAAAATGTTCTACTGCATTAACTATTGCCAGTAGTTCCTTTTCAATTGTTGAGTAGTTTTGCTCAGCTTTATTAAGAGTTCGGGAATAATACGCGATAGGTAGATCTGAATCGTCTGTCATTTGTGAAAGTACTGCACCGATACCTGTGTTGGACGCATCGGTCGTTAAAATGAATTTTTTCGAGAAATCTGGATATTGGAGGATCGGTTTTCCCATTAATCTTTCCTTTAGTGTGTTGAATGATTGTTCTTGTGTGTCTGTCCAAGTGAATGTAGCGTCTTTCTTCAGTAGGAGTGTTAGAGGTTTCGCGATAGTGGAGAAATTTTGAATAAATTTTCTGTAGTAACCTACAAGGCCCAGGAACATTTTAACTTCTTTCTGATTTCTGGGTTTCATAGTCCGTTGGATGCAATCCACTTTATTGGGATTGGGTTCTACGCCTTTATCAGATATGACATGCCCTAGGTACTCGCATGATCTTTTCAAGAATTCGCATTTATCGGGTTGAAGTTTCAAATTGTTTTCTCTCAGCCTTGAAAAAACGTTTAATAATTTTCTATTGTGGTCTTCCAAGGTAGATCCGTACAAAACAACGTCGTCTAGGTAGACAAAGCATTGCTTGTTAGTCAATCCTGTCAAAACGTTATTCATCGTCCTTTGAAAGGAGGAAGGTGCATTCTTTAGTCCGAATGGCATACGCGTGAACTCATAATGTCCATTGGGAGTGGAAAAGGCTGTCTTAGGAGCATGATTAGGGTTCATGGGAATTTGGTGGAAACCGCTCGCAAGATCCAGAGTGGTAAAATATTCCGCATGACCTAACTGATCTAGGATATCTTCGATATTTGGAAGCGGGTATGCGTCACCTACTGTTTTTTCATTGAGCTTTCTATAGTCTATTACGATGCGCCATTTGCGCTCTCCGGAAGCGTCTAATTTTTTCGGAACAACCCAGAGGGGGCTGGACCAGGGGCTAGTTGACGGTTTAATAATGCCTTGGCTAAGCATTTTTTCGATTTGTTTATCAACCTCAGCTTTGTGTATTTGAGGATAGCGGTAACTTTTGGCATGGATCGGAACGTCGTCTACCGTTGGGATATCGTGCGTCATCGCAGAGGTTCGAGTCAGCATATCGGTAGGTAAATGGAAGATATCGTTGAACTCGCTAACTATATTTTCATATTTCTTTTTCCATGATTCTTGCGAGATCTCGATTTGTGCTATTTTCAACCTAGCATCATCCAATTTGGTTTGATATTCCGACATCTTTTTATGTTCATCAACCGCTGTGTGCAATTTTTCTCCTAACCGTTTACAATCTTCTTCTAGCTGTAAATACATTAAATATTACGAATACTACAGTGTCACATGGGAAAACAATATTTTATAAACTAGGCATACCTGATTGATTTTCTCTAAGTGTTCAGAACAGTGATCTGGCAAGAGTACACTTATTTCTTGATTAGGATGGGCATTGCGTAATTCATGCAACGCTTCTTCCTTAGCTGTATGCAGTAAATTAAAGATAACGAATTATAAAAATTTTAAACGCAATATAATATATGTAAGCATTATTTATGTACAAAATATCACCTACCTCTTTCAATTTCTTGATGAATTTTCTTCGTGTATTCCTCCTTTTTCTTTCTTTCATGACTTAAATCTTTTTCTAATTCCATTATTTTACATCTATACGTGTCACATTCCTGCGTTAATTTTTCTGCTATTTTTATTTGCGCTCTTAAGTCACATTCATATTTCTCGATATCTTTCTCTCGTTCTTCCAGCATAGCATATTTTTCTTGTAGCATATGGATTTCAGATTTATGGTCACTTATTAATTGCTCTTTTGTACTACAGACATCTATATACAATTCTTTAACGCGATCCAGCTCCTTTTGCGTTTGATCCAATTGCACACTGAAAATTAAAATATTGAAGCGTTTTCTTATTTTAAACTAGCGCATACTAAAAGTGTGAATGAAAAATGAAAATTACATATTAAGTATTAAAGTATCTTTATATGTATAAGCAACGTAGATACTCACGATAATTGCACTACTTCAATGTGTGCTTCCTGCCTCACTCTTTCTACAGCCTTAGCGTGAATCTCTAAGTATTCTTTATTGTACTCATCAGTGGCGACTTTCTCTTGCTGATTTATACTTTCTTGGTGTAATTTTTTAAGGGTGTCTTGATTAATTGCTAGTGTCTCTTCTAACTTGTGTTCTAATCCTATTTTTTCATCTCGCAATGATTCGTATTGTTTCTTCACGTCGCTAAGATGATTGGATAATTTTTGTATTTGAGCGTTTGCTTTTATAGCTTGATCCGTAAGTACAGATTTCAATTCTTGCTCTAATTCGTTAACACGTTTGGCGTATCGAGCTGCTTCCTGTCGACACGTGTCGGTCACAATTAAAGCTTTGTCAAGTTCTTTTTCTTTCTGCGATAAAGTATTTTCTAATCGAGTGATTTCCTTCCTTTTGACAGCTTGCCCAGCTAAACACCTATAAATTTTTTGTACAATGATATAATTAGTATTATAGTATACAGTAATTCCAAATTTCATGAATTAAGATTGATATACCTTTGCAATTCTCCCCTTAATTTATTCGCCATATCATCACAAGGCTTTGATCTCGATGTATTATGGAGATTTCCTAATTTCATCTGCCTAATAGAATCAGACTCTTCTTCTAATGTTGTTGCTAATAAGGAATCGTACTGTGCTACATCACTTTTTGTTACCTCCAATTTCTTCTGTAAATCCATTATTATTTGTAATACCATTCAAGTATGTATTAAATATTCTTTAACCCTTTGTATTTCAGGGGCTTGGACAAAGAAATTCAAAATGTTAAAATTTATTCACGAATAAACAGTTTGCTGCAAACTAATGTATCAGATACCTGTAATTCTTGAACGACTCTTTGCGTCTCCTCTTTCTCTTGCGATAGAACTTTAACTTGAGCTTGAAGTTGCATTATTTGTTGAGCATTATTTGTAGCCATGAGGTTTCTACATTGTGCTTGACTCTCCTCTAATGCTTGTGCTAAACGGTTCATGGTATCCCCTTTCTCTACCATCAGTGTTTCATGCGCTCTTCGTACATCGATCAATTTATTTTCCAAAGCAACGTAAGACGTCTCCTATTAAGATTCCAGAAAGAAAATTGTTAATGATTAAAACAATTGCAGAGAATGAAGAAATAACCTAGTATATGTATTAATTTTCAATAACAAAGTATCGTGTTAAAAGACATAATGTAGTCTTTGAGAAACATAATATTATGAACTTGCCCAGGTACACTGAGTGTTGGAATCCACAATTAGCAGCTATGACAAATTTAATTATATATAAATATGTGTATGTTAAATTGTATACAGACAAAAACTTAATTTGTTTACTAATACATATCATTCGATTGAAATAAATAGATTTAAACTTTCAACCAACATCACAATTACCTTTGCATTAAGTTGATCTGTAAGAACGTCTATTTGAGTTTGCATATTTTTCATTTCAACTGTATGCTTTTCTTGTGCTTGTTTTAAAAATTTTTCGTGCGTTTTATCATTTGCTTGCAGCATTTGTACCCTTTCTAACACGGCTATTTTTTGTTGCAACTCTATTACAGAGTCCCTTGAAACATTTAACTCTTCCGCCATCTAAAATAAAGTATTTGTATCAGTAGCAAATTTAATAAAGACAAAAATATTGTATTACTGTATGAAGAACACTGTAAAAAAAAAGGTGGTTTAAGAATCTTACATTCTGATTACTCTTCTCTAAAACTGCATTCTTTTCCTTTAATGATGTTATCTGATTGTGGAGGTCAGATAGTTCTGCTTTTGCATCAACTACAAGAAAATATAAATCTTTACAATACTTTTTACAATTATTTTGGTTACAATAACAACAAAATTAATTAAATTTTACCCAAAGCATGTTGCGTTTTATTCCTGGACAGGTTCGATCTTTCGATCTCTGCTTGTAGAAGTGTTATTTTTCTACCAAACTGACTTTTCTCTTCTTCCTTCTCCAATTGCAGTTGTTGCAGTTTTGCAGTCTGTTGTTTAATTTCCCTCATTCTTACTGTATATAAAACTTCTAGTTGTTCCTTACTATCATACTCTGCGGTTTTATAAGCTACAGTATCATCCCTTGGTCTACCATTTGGACTTGTTTTGTAACAGTGATTTAAATGATCAGATGTAACATTATCACCACCTCCAAGTTCCTTTATCTGTTTGTACTGGACATTATTTTCATACCCATCGATATAACCATTATTGGAATAATTTTTATTTTGCGCATCATAATGATTGGATGGTGTGTGATAATTGTGTGGATAATCTTCATTAAACGTATATTCTTCCTCGACTTCAACGATTGGAAATGCAGTATTTGGTGGTCTTGTTAATTCGTAAGGTGTTTCGGCAGTAATATTATGAATGTCATTACTTCTATTGCTTCTAGAATATGGTGTATCCGATTGACCGTACACATTCAAATCTGCCTGCGTATCAGAAATTGACATTTCCAATTCTGACCTATGATTTGTCATAGAATTGTCATAATTGTTTGTATTCTCAGCATGCTCGTAAACACCAAATTCTTTGTGCAACTGCGATACAGTTTGCCCTTTGGATGGAACAATTCCTTGGGCAGAAGAATTTAACATAACATTAGAAATTTCTGTCCCTTTAACGCTATCTCGATAGTGACTGCTATTGATAGAACTAGTGTCATTGTCATCATCTAAATCACTAAATGCATTGGTTAAAATATCCGTAATCTATAACAAACAAAACCTACATATTAACCGTTTGCAAGCATCGAAACTCCACTGGATTTATAGAATAAAATTGATCGAAAAAACTAAGGACCGTAAATATTAAATAAACAACATTCCAATTATCAGATCAAGCGAAACTACGTTAAAATAAACACAACTGCACCTCTTTATTGCGTCGTTTAAAGTCTTCTTGCGCTTCATTTTCCTCTATACCTTGTGTACTTGCATTTAGACGGATACTTTCTGAGCCTTGAAACAAGCTCAGACCTGGACCCTCCATTCCTACCGTCTGGCATACACGAATTTATCATGAAAACCAAACATTTATACCCAACATATTTTTGTTTATAACACCATAACCTTAACGCAACAAGTGGGTCACAGAAAATTAGTTTTCACTATGATCCCAGGTTTACTGATAGATTACAATGTCTTGATAAGCACATTTTTTATTAATCCGAAAAGGTCCGAAACAAACAATTCCGTGATTATTCAACTTCTTCAGCGATTATGCACTCCGCAATTTGCTTGTAAACAATCTTTGAAAAGTCAAACTGCATTGCAGGAAGTCTATATGCGGAAGTAAGCTTTCGACGTATTCTGGCCCTCCGATTGGCTCGTTTATGGAGTATATTACTAGTGTGGCCGCACTAGCGTATTTTCTTCCAGAAATGTTTAACTAAACAGATTAGATTTAGGTATATGTATACGACATACGATAATACTAATAACTTCAACGATACAAGAAATAACGTTACATTCAATATGAAAGCAATAATACAACGGGTGACAAAAGCTAGTGTTTCAGGTAATGATTAAGTTATACATGTTTTATTGTAATAACCAAATTATCGTTTTATATATATATACGTAAAAAAAAGAGAGATCAACAAATTTTTCCGAATGTAACCATCTGTTTGTAAATTGAAAAGTCATTTGCAATTCTATCGAATTAAATAAAACGTATACAGAATACGTGATTTCTCGTTGTTTCGTTGTGTAGTACAACAATATAATATGTATGAAATAACATAAGTTTATAAGAAACAATAATATGAAGTGCAATTTTTTATACTTGGAGTGATGAAATTGTGAAACGGTGCACACTTCTGTTTGCTACATTGTTTCAATAGATTGCACATCGTTTTTCACACTGCTATACTTGTATTTACTTTATTCAGAATTTATATGATCGAAGGCTAATTTTTCAGTCGACGGTGAAGTTATTAGTAGCATCCGAAATGGACTCTGTGTCTTAATTGGCATAAAAAGGGATGACTCAATAGAAGACATGAAATACATGTAATGTTTCAGAATTTGCATATTGTGACTCGTTTGTAAAATTCTAAACAAAGTAATACAGCATTGTAAGATAAGAAACGTGTTCTTCTCTTTTCTCAGAGTTAGAAAAATATTGAATACTAAGATTTTTGATGGCGTTAATGGCAAAAAATGGGGTGCCAGTGTTGTGGACAAACAATATGAAATATTATGTATTAGTCAGTTTACACTGTATCATAATCTAAAAGGAAATAGATTAGATTTCCATAAAGCTATGCCCGCCCAAGAATCTGAACCGTTTTATAATCAGTTTCTTGTAGAACTGGGTAAAAGTTATAAACCAGAATTTGTTAAAGGTAATTAATTCATTAGCAAGCAAGTATAAGCAAGTAGCTTCTTGTAAAAGTATTATTCTAAAAGTATCTTTGCACTGTAACAAAAAAAAGAAAGTATCATCTGCAAAGAAATCGTTACAAAAACTTTGTTCGCAAGAATAATATATTTGTTTTACTTTTTTAAATACTTTCAACAGATGGTATATTTGGAGCAATGATGGAAGTTCATATACAAAACAGTGGACCTGTATCATTAGAAATAGAATCACCTACTAAGTCTAATAGATCTAATGAATCTAATGAAATACAATGATCATTGAAAAAGATATATGAATATCAATTCAGATTGCATTAGTTTTAGAAACTTTCAATTACACCACCGTACATTTAATTTTTTTTCGAAATAAAATTAATCGAATGGTATATAAAATAACGTAAGCGAAGTTAAACAATTTTTCGTTTTATTGTACTTTTTTTATTTATGATTTGGAATTTCTATATTATAATAGATACGCCAAAGCAGAAGTTCATACATATAACGCACGCGACATCGTGCCGGCTCGTAGATGTAATATTTAATCAGGTAAAACGGCGTACGTTACCACAAGAAATACAAAATATGTATAAATACCGGCTGTAAAATATATGTTAAATGTATGATTCATATCTCATAATTCATCTAATTATAATAAATGTTTGATTAAGCATTCCTTGACGGATAATTTTATTCACTCGACAAAACTTTTAGTTCAACGTTATACACCCGACGTTAAATATTTTAATTATATAATTGTCGAAAATGTGTATATGTAGGAAGCAATCTAATATTAAATATTTTGTAATAAAATGAATATAATGTTTCGTGTTTGTTAGAAAATACGTAATACACAATAAATCCCATTGTGTACTACTACACGATGAAAGTACGGCTGAAATTAATTTAGATCAATTATATTTTGAGTAATATAAAACATATCTATCTCTTCATATCAGTATATAATATATTCTTATAGTACTAATGTAATTCTTCGTTTTAACAGTGGCTTTAATGTATTACATGCATTTATACTAAATATACAAAAAACATCAATGTTATACTTCGTAATTAATTTTGTATAATGAATATCATTTCTATTACAGTTCTTAATGTAATCATATAACAAATATACAAGTGTATATTATCGGATGCTAGTAACAAAATCAACAATAAAATTTCTTCAGAAAGTTATGAACAGAAGGGTTTGGAATTTTTCATTTCCCTATCAGCCATTTGGCAACAGGTAAACAACAGGGTGCCGACAAATCCAGGCAATTTTAGACAGGTTATGCTGACTGACCAGTCAAAACTGTATCCGCGATGTGGCAGACATCTTCCGGCAGACCCGGAGCCAGCAGGCAAAACGACAGACCAGGCAATAGCCTGACAGTCGACCAGGCATTTAAATTTAAGGGGAAGCGCTTCTACTGGGGCATTTAAATGAGCTGAATACAAAATTATTATTATGTGTTTTTATTCATTTATATGACATATTAATAATATATATACTATGTCACTGCTAGTATTTTATTCATTTCTTCGTTGTTTGATGACTGCATCCCTCTTCTTCACTGCATTTGGGCTGAGGCCAGCGTGTTCGTACATGCACCACGTATCGAGTTGATTCTTCTTGAAACTTCTGCGTTGCTTTACATGAAAAAAAGTACAATTCATTAGTATGAATGGAAGAAACAAGTTACTATGGACAATATAGCATGATCTAAAAAAGTGGAGTCCTCACTAGTTTTGATAACTATAAAAGTGTATCGTCAAGGTTCAGATTCTGAACAAGTTTGCCGGACTCCAGACTATTCATCTTCTGATATGGATCCCTAGAAAAATTTATACTTATAACACACACACACATATATATATATATATATCATAATAATATTGTCTCCTGAAATAATGGTTTTCTAGGGTAAACTGTTTATCACTGTTTTTTATACAGAATGTTATGATTCATACCTCGAGATTAAAGCAGTTGATGCATGCAATGTCATCTGCTTAGTGAACCTTGCACCTGCAACTACAAATGGATATATTAGTTTATGTTTACAGAAGTAGAAATTTGAACGTAGCAAATGTCCTTATCTTTTTTTTGTGTTCAACTTTTTATAGGCCTCTTCGTCCTCTTCGGTTTTAGTTGTAGCCTGTAAAACAAATATTAATATTGAAAGAGGTGCAGAGAGAAGAATACGTATTATATTATGTCCTGAAATAAAGAGTGATCTTACATGTGTCGGTATGTAGCATCTCAGCCACACAGTATTCTCTTCTTTCTTGCCCTTCCTCTTCATTACCATCTTGGTTGGCATCGCCCAAAGGCATTCTGTAACATTTTTTCAGAATATTTGTTGGATTAATAAAAATTAAAGCACCTAAAATACTGCATTTATATATCCCTAAGGCCGAGGACTTTATACCAATATCATAAATATCCTCCACTTTACTATATTTTCTAACACCTAGTTGGAATGTATTTTCTTGCTTTGAGATGGAGCATAAAATACATATGGCACCGTCGTGCAAGATGCAGCAATTATCGCGTACATCAATACTCAACATTATGCCATTAAAGTGTATCTTGCGATACTGTAAGATATTAGTATTGCTAGCAAGAGGCATAGATACTTTAATATCTGAAGATCCTACAACCCTTGTACTATTACTTCCATAATTGTCAATCTCCGCCATTCTATTGGATAACTGCTGAAGAGGTAGACCCGGCTTTCTACAAAACTTCCTAAATATCTTCATGTTGTTCTCATAGGGAAAAGCAGAGAACGAATCTAATGGACCAAGACGTCTGACGTCATTGGCCAAATGCAGCAGGCCATGTACATTGTACGTGGAAAAATTTGGGCCATATACCTCTTCGGTACGAAGAACAAATTTTTGCAGAGCTACCTCTGCAAATTTCAAGTACTGAGGAGACGGAGATTGTGAAGCTAAAATTCTAATAGCCGTGTGCAGATATAAAAAATGTGTGCCCACATTATTTTCCAGGAGGTCATACACGACACCCGGTCCAGTATAGAGCAGAAATTGTCGGAATTCTACTGCTTTAAATTTAGAATAATAAAGTAGGGATCTTGGGCGTCTCCCAAATTCGGATGGGCAAAATTCTTTCAGACTATTCAGTCTGTTAGATATAGAAGAAATATGGGATGCGGGTAATTTGGACGAGCGTGAATATTTTCCGCATATCCACGCAGATAATATTTTCTTCATGACGCCCAAGCATACTAAATGCATATATTCAAATGGAACTTGGGAAACCATACCAAAAGGCAGCAAAGATAAGGGACTGCTGCCTTCTTTATGGTGGTCCTCGTCCACACATTGAGAATAGTCGCGATCAGTCCTAAGGGTATGATCAATGCCAATGAATACATATCTGCGGTTGCTCTGTACACCAGAGACTTTGCATTTCGAACAAGCCCGGCTCGATGTATGACCGTGGTGATTTAAAATGAATGCCCTTGCTGGTGCATCAGCAATAAAACACCGCAGTTTCAATGGTATTTTAGTGCCATGAAAATCTAACCCCCCCTTAGAAATAATATTCCTAATGTTCATGATGAACATATGGAAAAACCTATTTGCATCACGCGGCTTCTGTGATCCCTTATAAATCCCTACAACTATTGGCCTCGCATCAGGTATGTTCCTAATCATACACTGAATCGGCCACAGATGAATTGTCCCTGATTTGTCTAAGGCACATCCATCTGTACTGAAATCTAATACCAATTCTCCATCTGGCCGGAAAGAAGCATTGTTAAGATATCTAACAATTTGAGTTTCAACACAGAAATGAATGTACTCCCCTGGTTCCACAACATGTGTTGGAACACGAGTTCGTGGAGTACCTAAAACTGTTCTAATGTCTTTCGGCAGGTGGTTAAAACACCCATGGGTCCGAAGGAGCGCAAGAAAATTGTTACCCTGAGTGTGGGGAATATTATTATCCACGAAAAAGGAAGCTAATCTTTCCTGAAAAGAAGTTTCTGGGACCACTTCTGGAATAGATATAACCGAAGAAGAAGAAGAAGAAGAACTGGAAGATGAATGATCATCTGAGTCTACATTATGATGGATGGCATCAATATCATATGTGTACCCTGCAGAGCATGACGGAACATCCTGCAGATTCACAGTGGTATTAATTTGCTCATTAGCAGAAGTAGAGGGAGAAGATGGCAATGGGACACTATGCTGTTTTGTAATAGCTAGCATCTGTCTTATTCTAATGCGCCTCTGTCTGTCTGATAATAATTTACATATTGGTTTCCTTGCTACAGATTGCTTTAAATCGACAGAACTCATGATTAATTAAGTGATTGTAATAATAAATGAGTAATATATATGGTTTTGGGGTGACATTTCGAAGTCACGACATTCTCAGCGCCACTTGACGTAACTTAAACCCTCACGATAGCGGGGCTAAACATCCGCGGGTTAAATATCTGGTACAAGGGACCCTTTGTGCGACGCTCTTGCCAGGCCTACGTGTCCGAAAACTGCGTAGACTCGGGGGCGTTGTACCGAAAACCAAAAACTGAATGGAAAACCGAATGAACGTACGCGATACATGAAGCGGTATATTGTTTAAGAACCAGCCACGGGTGGGCAAGCAAAGGGAAAGTCAGAGCATTGAAAACATAGAACAGTTCGCCTTAGAAATTCTAAAATGTGCTTATTGAAGACCGTAAAAATGTAGCTGTAAAAAAAACACGTAGGGCCTGCCAAGGATGACAAAAACAAAAGTTATATTTCATTCATCGTTATGTAATAAATGTTTGTCAATCATTACTTACTTTGTTTAGATAAAGTATTTAATATTTTTGGGTGGGGCCAACTTGAAGGAAGCTGTCACGTTGTGCTTCAAAGAAGTATTTGCGGACAGTGTGGTCACATCTTATTCATGGTTGGGCCGTGAAGAAACCAAATTATGTTTAGCCCAGACGAGAGCGGCAGGTGCTATTCAGGGTAAAAATTACTGTTCATATAATTGTAATACTATTATTTATATGGTATTCAGTATTCAGGTTTTCTTTACATTTTATTGACAGAAGCCATGCTCCGTAATAGACCGTTTCCAAAACCGTCTAAGAAGGAAATCGCAGATTGCTTGAGAGTGGCACTTCGGACTGCTAAGGAGAGGGTGCGAAGTAGATCACTTGGGCCCCGTATCCGTCAACAACAAGTGGCACGCAATTCATGGGTAGAGGAAGAGGTTGGTTTTGTATTATATATCTAATCAGAATATCAAAACACGTCTACTTACGTATGTACAAGTAGCTTCGTGGCTTTTTTAATTCACTGGTGTAAACTTACTGAGCTTCGTGGCTTTTTTAATTCACTGGTATAAACTCACGTGTTGGGTAAATAACTGAAATACGACATCCAGCGTTTTCTCAATCTTGTTATAGGTTAACACAAATACAGGTTGATTTCCCTGTGCCCACCGTGAGGGTTTTAGTCGGTAGGAATCCGACACTACCCCGGTCTACCATTGTCAGACCGGGGTGTCTTATGCAAGATTTCCCTCACGTAAAAAAAAAAAAAAAAAAAAAAAAATAACGTCTAAAGAACACGAGGAAGAACTCTCGATTTTCTACTGTAATGGCGTCGCAAAAATCCGAGAGTCTAACTTTCTCCTGTAGAGGCGCGCAATTCAGTGCACTAGTGCATATATATAGATAGACTTTGAATATTTCTCCGTAGCAGGCCTGCTAGGTCTCGGCCGCTAATTTGTTGTAAACAGGTTTTGTTGCTTACCCGCCGGCACCCTGCCGTTTATTGCAGATAACACTACGGACTGTCGCTACTGTGCTTACATAGCCCTGTCGACAGGCCTACGCAATGCCTGTTCGAACAGGTTTGGCTATCTGGGTTATTTCCTATTGAGTTACAATGGAAAACGATAGAAAAGAATCTATAACAGCGAAAAATGAAAATGCGGAAGGTATACAATAAGTAATAAAAATAGAAAAATTCATTGAATATTAACTAACAAGAATTTGTCAATAATAAGAAATACTTATATTTTAGATCATTCTGACGTTCTACCGAAAATAGAAAGCACAGAAATGACTAAAAATGTTGAATTACATGTATCTAAGGCCACGAATACTACAAATGAAGAACTTACTAACTCGCGACAAGTATGATAATTTTATAAAAATTTCGAAGATCCCAACTCGAAATTAATTTTAAAAACGTATTTTTAGTCGAGGGAGATTCAAACGGATGCAGCGGATACGGAAAAAGTGGAACAGTTAAAACATCGACTGGATACATTAATGAATTCTTTAGCAACACTTTCGGCGGAAAAATCTAAAATGGAAGCGAATTTTCAACAGGATAAAAAGCAATTAAGAAGTGATCGAGACGAAGTTCGTACTTTATGTATTACTTTATATATTAGCGTTAAGCTGTTATTAAACATAATACAACATTTTTGCAGTGCGAAAAATTTGTCATAGATTTAAGAGAAAAATTGAAGAAGGCGCAAAATTCGAATTATTCAGAAATCGAAGACGTGAAACGTAAATTAATTATTGAACGCCACGAGAGAGAAAAGGAGCAAGCACATCATGCCAACATGCTAAAGTATGCGATAAGATACAGAAATTGAATTAAGCAGTATAGGATAGGAAGTTGTGAAATTTTACCAAACGAAAAATAATCTATTGCCCCTTCACTTTTATTTTTCTTTAGTTTATATAAGAAAGTAATACACATTGAACGCCGCAATAAAGAACAACTCGAAGCGCAGTTGAAAAATCCGTTTACAAATAAGACGCAATGTAAAATACTCGAAGCCGAATTAGAAATAACTAGAAATAAACTCAAGCAAGCGGAAGAGGCGGCTAAAGAGACGCCTCCAATTTTATTATCTCTTCAATCTGAGATGACCCTTATGAATAAACAACATTTAAATGCAATACACGAAGTAATTTGGAAAGATATATTTATATAAATAAATATATATATATATGTGAAGAAGTCATAAAAATAATTACTGGTATTATCTATCTATTTTTACTTTTTAGGAACAAAAGAGAGCTGCTACTGCAGAGCAACGAGCTAGAGCATTAGCAATGACTCACGAAGCAAGAGTGGCAGGATTAGAAGCCAGACTGGCTGAACTCTCCGAAATTGTGGGAGGATATGATAGACTCAGACAACAAGATCAACAAGCTATTCAGAAATTGAAAGATCAGCTAGCTAGCCTACAAGATTCTGAACACATTTCAAATAGCGAACCCGATGCAATTGTCTCTAGAATAAAAAATCTTTATACCAAACTGTTAGATTTAGGCAATAAAAAAAATGAGGCGGCGCATGTAAAATGTGAGTTAATACGAATACCTACACGTAAATTTATTAGGCGGGACATTCGTAGGCTAAAGATTACTCTTTAATTATTATTTTCAGCATTACTACATAGCCTAAGTTTATGCGATAAGCAGGAAGTTGTTGAGTATAAAGAAAAGTACGAAAGTTTGTCACAAGAATTGGAAGACTGTAAGCAGCAAATGAAGTACAGTAATGTGGCAAATATGTCGTATAATATTCAAAGTAAAAATGTTACGCCATCTAATGATAAGAACATCAAAACTCAACTACATCTATTAAGAGATCAAACTAACAATTTAGAAGAAAGAATACGTGTTTTGAGCAATGAGATTATGAACAAGAAAATGGAGATGCAAGTGAAAGTGGAGCATCAAGAAAAGGCAAGTTTTTCTGTTCTTAATCACTTGATTCAAAACTTTCGAATCTAGAATGCCTCTGTTACGTAGGAACAATTATTCCATTTTTTCTTCCTCCTACTACGCCTTCATTTGGAAATCGAGGGTGCATGCAGTCGAGTCTGCCCCTTCCGCGACGTCGCGATGACGTGACCCTTTTTTCGGGGGAATCTTCCCGGACTCCCCTGGAAATTTCCATGCCCCCACCAGCTTTTTGGTCCGGCTTTTGAGTATAAAAAGGGCATGAATTCTGCCCTCAGCGGCTCAGTTTTAATCTAGCTTCGTGCACACTCCTGTACTGAACATTTTGACGCTTTGAGCTCAGCGAGATCGGGTATCGAGTCCCTTTCAAGCAATCTTATTTAAATTCGTTTTTAAGCGATATACATATTGTAGTATATCGTTAGGCCTTCGCTGGTCGGTAGTAACTCTTAAAACCGTACAGATTGAGAAGGGTGGATTTTTGTTTAATTCAATTGTAATAGAACATAGCGCAGAAAATACAAGTTTAATATAACCGTACGCATTTAAATCATTGAGTCTCCTCAACCAGTCATTGGCAGTAACTTCCCACCAAGCAGATACACCTTAACCGCTCGAGGTGTTGTTGGATTCCGTGTAAAGGGAATCGAGTACAACACGTTATATATATATTTTAAGTACTTTCAAAGAAGAGGTTTATTCAAAATAGTTCGATCGGTTATTCGACAGAGGTTCCGCTCTTAAGCTCTAGGAAACTTATTCTGACCACAATTGATATTCCGCTATTATATATATTATGAGTTTTAGGGGGGAAGGATGACCTTAGCCCTTGTTATGTCGCCTTAGCCAACGCGGAGTCTGGCCCTTGGCAGTAGTCATATCGCTGACTACTACCTTGGTGCATAATATTGACTCTGACTAGGCCAGGATCCGCGGGCCTTACATATTATCGGTGACTCAAGGGTTGGTCATCCAACACCTCCCCCCATTAAGATTGAAGATTATTACAGCGGAATAGTCTTCAATAGAGTAAACGCTTACAGAATATCCATATGTGTATATATATACATATAAAAATAGTTGATCTTGATAAAGTAGTGAATATATATATATACTACATAAATGTGGTAAGATATAGAATACGTAGTGGATACAATAATAGAATAGAAGTAATAAACATAGTACCAAATATTTAACGAGTGAACTACTGAATAAGTATGATTAATGGACATGATACCGTATAGAGTATGGTTGCGCTGAATATGTCAATAAATTAATAATATTGATTGCGCAAGTACAGAATTATGGAATGTGAAATTTGGGTGACGATACAGATTGTCGTCTCATGTGTTTCACATAGGTATATTGCTTCTACGTGTTAGAATTCTTCCGCGACTGGTTGTTGGTTGAACGTCTTCTTCATCTTCTTCTGGAACGGTGTATGTCACACGGGCGACCGCGGAATCCTGGTTGCGATCGTAGACCACGATCTGAGTGTGATCGCCGTGTTCGAGGCTCGTATCGGGGAGAGATATGCGAGGGTTTATGGAGTTTTTAACTTCTGGTGGAATGATATCGCCATTACGAGAACTCCTCGTGAAACAAGATATTCGTTTCAGTAGACAGAGCCATCCAAATCGACGGCAACAGTTCAGACAAATTGCTAACAATAGTATTGTCCCGATAGTGGATAATACTATAGTGTACCATTTAGTGTGTCGTACTATAAATGGTGTATTTAATTGGTCTGTTATTACTTTATCGAATTCGTTTAGTTTCTTATTGGCATATTTTAGTTCTGATAGATCTATATTGGTTAGTTTGATTGGAGTTAGTTGAATCGGGATCGTCCTGTTGAATTTTCGTGTGAGGAGACAGCAATCATCGGTCGTGATGTCGAGTCTCGGGACATAGTGTGATATGTTCCGGCTCGTACTGCTGGTCGTCTCCAATACGAAAAGATCCGTATATCCTTTACAGGATGGTTTCAATTGTAGGATCCCCGTCTGGTGTAGTGTCACATCTTCCATGTGATTTGGTTGGCTTTCGCAAATGAGCGTCACCGTGATAGGCTTCTGGAGTACATATATCCACTGGTTATATTTAAGATATCTCCAGGTCTCCATTTCAGCTTTGAAGGTTTCGGTCCTGCAGTCTTCAGGCATCCGATTCAATTGTGAAAATAAGAGTTGAGTTTCACACGTCAGTTGATCAGTCCTTTTATTGATGTGAACTCCACGGCAGATGAAATGTTGTTCTAAATACTCGATGCAATTTGACAGATCTTTGGTGAGAGTGGAGTAGATTTTGGATTGGGACAGTAGCAGGAAAGGTTGCTTAGGTTCGATGTAGGAGAAAATGCTACTAGTATTATGTTGCATTGGGAGAGGAATCAGTTCGTATATATTAAATATATCTTTGTCAACTAAGGGGATTCTTATAGCAAAAATGGTTATGTCCTTAGCTGGTATAACTTGTAATTCCAGAATCTTGTAGTATAGGTGGATATTTGTGTAATCTACTTGAATGGGTAATTCATGGCGACCCTTATATTTTGTTAATTCTTCGAATAGAATTTTTGGCGTAAGAATTTGAGGTGATAAGATACCATGTTTCCCTAAATTTATAGAGTTAATATGTTGGTCGTATTCACTGGATAGTCTACTGGTAAATAGGGATAGAGTCATTATATGTTGTGTAATGATGGTGTGCATTTTTAGTTCGCCCAAATACTGATTTGTTTCTGATGACAATCTATTTATCATTTCTATATTTTTGTTTAATCTATTTTCATTTAGTTGTAAGGAGACTACCGAGTTATTGAAATTTTTTATCGTACTGGAAATCACTTGTATTTGTGTTTTTAGAAGGGTTTGAGTTTGTCTGTTGTTATTTAATAAGGTATTTATACTATCGGTGTAATATTGTGCGTCGTCGGCATCTGGAGTGCCGAACAACCAATTAAGAATGTATGATCCACCGTTTATGAGTCCGCGACGATTACGTGGTTTCAATTTTTGACCCGTTATGTGGTATATCGTTTCGTCTTTAATGGTTATACTAGATAATTGATCTTTTATTATTCTTAGGGTTTGTTCACAATGAAAACTCGCATAGCTGTGTTTCAACGATTCCTTCATTGCTAATGCGCAAAGGTTTTGAGATTGGAGGAAATAATGATTAGCGCGTTCGAAGGCTTGGCTCAAATGTGTAAAGTTTATATAACTGAGCAAGGTTAGTTTCGAATTGCTAAGTTTCGCTTCGCCCAGATTGTTATAGAATAAACCGCTTGTCTCTCGGTAAGGGGTATTGGTATAAGAGTGGGTCATTACACAAGGCAGGAGTAAGAAGGAGATGATCAGTGCGTTAATTCCCATCTGAAACGAAATGTTTTAGTAAGTTGGTGTGGTACTTTTTCTTCCGTGTACCTATTTGGATTTCTGCTGTCTTATTGCGGAAGACCCCGGTTATTTTATAGGGACCTTTGAAATTGGGGCACAATTTTCTCGATAAATGACTCTTCCCTTGTTTGTTATGTATACATACTAGATCACCTATCCTGAATTCCTTGGGGTTCGTCCTTTTGTCATGGTTCTCTTTACTCCTGTTCTTAGAATTGATTATGTTTTCTCTTGCAATTTTGAATGATGTGTTCAATTTGTGTTGTAAGGATTTAATGTAGTCGTCGTATGTGTAACGGAATTTAGGTTCTTGGATGATCGATGACGGTACATATGCTTTAAAACCGAATAGTAATTCGTAAGGTGGAAAATTAGTTGTTTTATGATTTGACGTGTTATAGCTGAACATTGCAAAAGGTAAGTATTCGTCCCAGTCGGTCTGGTCTGGTTTTACATAGTGCTTTAAATAGTCTTTTAGGGTTAAATGAGATCGCTCGAGTGCTCCGTTTGTTTGTGGATGATATGGTGTAGTCGATAGGTGTTTTGTCTTAAATAATTTAGTAAGGTCCTTAATTAATTGGGACATAAAGTCAGCTCCTTGGTCCGATAGTATGCTTTTAGGAATACCGAAATACGTGATAATTTTAGTTAGGACTTTGGCTATCGTTATGGCTTCATGGTTAGGTATTGCTTCGGCAAAGCTGAATTTCGTTAAGTCATCTTGCATTGTCAAGATGAATTTATTTCCGTTTTCGGTTAAAGGTAATGGTCCTACTACGTCTAAAGCTAATCTTTCAAAAGGTCGTTCTGATGTGCTCGTGATTTCCATGAGCTGTTTCGTAGGTTTAAAATTTGTTTTATTCATTTGACAAGATGGGCAGGCTCTGACATATTTTTTGATGTCCTCTTTCATGGAGTTCCAATGATAATGTCTTCTTATTTTGGAGTAAGTTTTGTTGAATCCGTAGTGTCCCGAAAGTTTACTGTCGTGATTTTCCTTTAATATTTCTCTAATTTGTTCCCTACTTTCTAGTTTTATTCTACTACTATCGTATATTTTTATTTCGTTTTTAGGAAATATGAATTTTAACATATTGGCTAGTCGCGTTGAGTTTATATTGTGTTTTTTCTCTGGAGGTATTAAAATGAATGGATCGTTCTTAATGTGACACTTCGCGTTTATCAGGCACTCGAATATGTTTTTTAATTCTATTTTGTCGAAGTGCATGGATGTAGGAAATAGGATGTACGCGATTCGAGTCTGATTTTCTAATTTGCAAACACCGTTTATCGCGGGTGTGATCTTGCTAGTATCAAATTTATCCGAGACATATTTTGAATATTGGTTGTTCTCGTTTAGATCTTGAGACCAAAATAATAGGATCGGGTTTGTTTGCTTCTTTAATGATGAATTTGTGTTTTCATACGTGGCTATGTCCTGATTTGTGTTTTCGAATTTTATAAAATCTTCGTATGATCTTATGGGTTTTATTGTTACATTCACACACGCTTGTGATTCGGCTGGCAATCTGGATAACCCATCTGCATTTGAGTTTATTCTACCTGGTTTGTATTTAATCTGGTATTGGTATTCTTCGAGTCTTAACCGCCATCTGACTAATCTAGAGGATGGATTCTGACAATTGAATAACCATTGCAATGGACGATGATCGGTATAAATGAGGAATTCTCGCCCGTACAAATAAGGTCTAAAATGTTCTACTGCATTAACTATTGCCAGTAGTTCCTTTTCAATTGTTGAGTAGTTTTGCTCAGCTTTATTAAGAGTTCGGGAATAATACGCGATAGGTAGATCTGAATCGTCTGTCATTTGTGAAAGTACTGCACCGATACCTGTGTTGGACGCATCGGTCGTTAAAATGAATTTTTTCGAGAAATCTGGATATTGGAGGATCGGTTTTCCCATTAATCTTTCCTTTAGTGTGTTGAATGATTGTTCTTGTGTGTCTGTCCAAGTGAATGTAGCGTCTTTCTTCAGTAGGAGTGTTAGAGGTTTCGCGATAGTGGAGAAATTTTGAATAAATTTTCTGTAGTAACCTACAAGGCCCAGGAACATTTTAACTTCTTTCTGATTTCTGGGTTTCATAGTCCGTTGGATGCAATCCACTTTATTGGGATTGGGTTCTACGCCTTTATCAGATATGACATGCCCTAGGTACTCGCATGATCTTTTCAAGAATTCGCATTTATCGGGTTGAAGTTTCAAATTGTTTTCTCTCAGCCTTGAAAAAACGTTTAATAATTTTCTATTGTGGTCTTCCAAGGTAGATCCGTACAAAACAACGTCGTCTAGGTAGACAAAGCATTGCTTGTTAGTCAATCCTGTCAAAACGTTATTCATCGTCCTTTGAAAGGAGGAAGGTGCATTCTTTAGTCCGAATGGCATACGCGTGAACTCATAATGTCCATTGGGAGTGGAAAAGGCTGTCTTAGGAGCATGATTAGGGTTCATGGGATTTTGGTGGAAACCGCTCGCAAGATCCAGAGTGGTAAAATATTCCGCATGACCTAACTGATCTAGGATATCTTCGATATTTGGAAGCGGGTATGCGTCACCTACTGTTTTTTCATTGAGCTTTCTATAGTCTATTACGATGCGCCATTTGCGCTCTCCGGAAGCGTCTAATTTTTTCGGAACAACCCAGAGGGGGCTGGACCAGGGGCTAGTTGACGGTTTAATAATGCCTTGGCTAAGCATTTTTTCGATTTGTTTATCAACCTCAGCTTTGTGTATTTGAGGATAGCGGTAACTTTTGGCATGGATCGGAACGTCGTCTACCGTTGGGATATCGTGCGTCATCGCAGAGGTTCGAGTCAGCATATCGGTAGGTAAATGGAAGATATCGTTGAACTCTGTGCAAATTTCAGATATCGCGTGTCGTTCTTCTTTATTTAGATGATCGAGTCTAAGATTCTGGTTTAAAATGCGTAATCTGTTTGAGATCTCGCTGTCTGATCTATTTGAAGCTAAATTATATATATGTGATTCATTTGGGAGAGGTTCGACATGTATTTCAGGAATTGAGATGATTTGGACTTTGGTAGAAGTATTAACAATTGTGACGATTGCATTATTATAATCATCTATTCGAACAATAGCATTTGGCATTAGTAATGCTTTATTTTTATTTTGTGGGAACACTATGCCTTCTCTAACATTATACGGGTTGAGGACTTTGATTGGAACAACCGTTTCTGTTCGCGGATTGATTCGAATCGTTAAGTTCGAACGTTGCGGTGTATTCCGGAGCAGAGGAATCTGGGATGGAAAAGAATTTAGGGAGATAGTGTAGTTGTCGTAATTAATTATGGCTCCTTGTGATTGCAGAAAGTCGTCACCTAGGAGTCCATCGAATGGCACGTTTGTCGGGGTGTCCATAATTTGGAATTTAGTCGCGATCTTACTTGTGTGAATTTTAAGTTCGATCTCTGTTTCACCACGTGTTGTGACTGGCGCATTCGGTGTTACTCCATTTAATACTATAGGGACGTTGTTACTAAGGACGAAATTGGCTATGCTGGACGCTTTAATTAAGGAAACAGAGGCGCCCGTGTCAATTAAGAATTTTAAAATTTTGTCTTTGGAGTTAGAGTTTTTTGATTCGAAGAGAATATATTTCAGATCGTTTGAGTCTAATAATGATTCTGAAATCGTTACATTCTGAAATTGTTGAATTCTATTGTTGCTTGTTCCATGGAAATTGGTGGTTTGCGATGATGAGGTGTCGAACGAAAATTCTGTTGTTGAAAATCTAAATTTCTATCATCGGGGAAGTTATATCTTTCTTGATTGACGTTAAATGAATGTTGTTGATTCGATTTGAAATGGTTTCGGTATTGACCCTGCCTGTCCTGATCATCGTTTTGTCGTTGGTTTTGTCGGGCGTCGTTATGGTAATTACTGTTACGGTTATTGTTGTACTGGCGTAGCCTACATTCTTCTATAATGTGGCCCGATTTTTTACAATAACGGCACTGCTTGGTTGATTGTGCCTGGTTTCGTGGATTCGTCGATACAGCAGGGATGTGGTTGAAGTTAACTGATCTGGAGTTACTGTAGGTGTGGGTGGAAGGATTCGATTTGTTTCTATAACAATTGTTCGCAGTGTGGTTTGTACGACCACAAATTTTGCATTGGCGATGTTTGTCATAATTGTCGGTTAAGCGCAAGGCTTTTTCCTCCGCAATAGCTGCAGTAAACGCGCTATTCATATTCCTAAATTCCCTGTATCTTAGCATTTGCGAAATTTGAGGGTGAGTGTGATGAACGAACCGATTCAAAGTGATATCGTTGATCATGAGTAATCGCCCCTTTAAGGCTTCTTCGTCATTTTCTCTGCTGTGAATTGCGCCTAGCACTTTAGAATGTAAATCTTCTAATCTCTGGTAAAATTGCGATACGTTTTCGCGTGTTTCTTGTTTTGTGCAATTTAGTTCCTCTAGTAGTTGATCAAGTGATTTCCGGTCTTGATATAATGCAATTAATAGATCGGAAATTTCTTCCCACGTAGTCAAATTGCAGTGAACGTCTATTTGTTCGCGCGCTTTCCCGGTGATTCTATTCTTTACATACAACAATAACGGTGAAATTTGAAAAGGTTTAGCCAGTTCGAAAACGGCGTCTACTTGTTTTATAAAGCTACGTAGCTTGTATCTGTCGCCATCGAAAGAGTCGGGTAATAATTTGATTAATAGTTCTATTGAAAGTTGTGGTACTGGAGTAGGCGTTGAAGTTGAAGCATGAGTGTCAATGCTTTGTGTTTGTGGCATGATTCTCGTTATGTGTATTGCAATTAAGGGGTGGAAGTATAATTGAGTTTTTGTCTAGGTTTTTGGAGAGTGGAAGATATTGGAAGATCTAGTCAAATTGTAAGAGTGATCTTTGAACAACACTTACCCCGATAGACTTTTTGAATGTGTTTTCTTCTTCTTTGCGACTTAGCTTCTTGATGATCCAATTATCAACTGAAGTTGTCGTCCACGGCTCGTGCTGGATGTGTCTTCGATCCAGGAGTACAGCGAGATCAATGAACGTCAGATCATCCCACTTCTGACACCAATTTTATGTTGGATTCCGTGTAAAGGGAATCGAGTACAACACGTTATATATATATTTTAAGTACTTTCAAAGAAGAGGTTTATTCAAAATAGTTCGATCGGTTATTCGACAGAGGTTCCGCTCTTAAGCTCTAGGAAACTTATTCTGACCACAATTGATATTCCGCTATTATATATATTATGAGTTTTAGGGGGGAAGGATGACCTTAGCCCTTGTTATGTCGCCTTAGCCAACGCGGAGTCTGGCCCTTGGCAGTAGTCATATCGCTGACTACTACCTTGGTGCATAATATTGACTCTGACTAGGCCAGGATCCGCGGGCCTTACATATTATCGGTGACTCAAGGGTTGGTCATCCAACAGTGTATCGTTATACGTTACGAGTACTTTTACTAACAATCCTGTGGCTCCCGGCGATGAAAGAGGCGCTGGTTTGTCCACGCAAACCTTCCTGTGGCTCCCGGCGATGAAAGAGGCGCTGGTTTGTCCACGCAAACCTTCCTGTGGCTCCCGGCGATGAAATAGGCGCTGGTTTGTCCACGAAATCTTACCATCCTGTGGCTCCCGACGATGAAAGAGGCGTTGGTTTGTCCACGAGAACCTTTACCTTCCTGTGACACCCGGTGATGAAAGAGGCATCGGCAAGTTCACGCACTTCCTATCTACCCGGGCCCCAGTGACGAAAATCGCACTGGCCGTCCGCGACTAACAAATTCATAAAAACCGATCCTCGGCTTCGCAGCTGTGCCCCTTTGCCCTCGGCTCGTAACAAATTGGTGACAGCGGTGGGATACTGCTTGTTTTTGATTGTAGAGAGAGATTCGATTTTAAATGTGTATCGAGAAGAAAACGGGAGTTCCGCACCGGCGTACGACACCTACTTTTGTGGTGAATCCGGGTTATCTAGAAAACCTGTGCTGTAGGGCTTGGACAACCACCTTAGAAAACGGTACCAAGGTCTGCACACAGTGCGCGTTAACCTCACCGTTGGATGTAAGGAGTTCTACAACGGAACATTGGTTTCAGCGTGAGCCTCATACAATATTGTGTGGTTCATGTAATGAGCCATTGTACACGACACAGCCCATAGTGGACTGCAGCGTGTGCTCTTTAAAGTATTTTCTACGCGGGGAGCGCGTGCAAACCGTTGGAATTTAATATATTCTAAAGGAGAGTTTTTTCATTTTTTATTGTAATTAGAACCTTTGAGTTCTAAGGAAGAAAAACCCTTTTGTTTAGTTAATAATTAGAATTTCTATATAATTCTAAGGAAGAAAATCTATTTATTAATTGGGTTGATCGCCTAATAATTTTCAAATCATGGCTTCACTTTCGGTTGAGGAATTGGCGAATTTAACGCTTTCCATAACTAGTTCCATGACTGTGCTAACACGGCGTAATTGTATACAGCATGCGACAGCAACCATACCCATCTTTGATGGAGAAAATCCACGTTTGTCGAGCTTTACGCAAAGTTTAGAAAACGGGTTAGCTTTGATACCGGAAAACACGGAACAAGAGTATCTAGCCATAATATTAACCAAGTTCACGGGTCCGGCAAGAACAAGTATCCAAGATAAATCGTTCACAAGTGTCGCCGACCTAATAAAATTCTTGAAGAAAAGGTACGCTCCAGGACGTAGCCTGGCGTATCTCCAAGGGGAAATATCGCGCCTTCGTATCCGTAATGATGAGACATTAAGAAAATACATCGATCGTGTAGGCCATTTAATCCACTGTGCGCGGACGGCAATTAAAGAACGATACGATGCCAACGTCTCGCAAATCATTCGGGAAATGGAGAAAGACGCGTTAGAAAACTTCCTCGAGGGATTACCAGAACGCGTTGCGTTAAGAATAGCTACGTTAGAAGAAAAAGTTAAAACTTTAGAGGAGGCATTCGAGGCGGTGTTAGTAATTGATCGGCGGCTGAGGAATCGTCGTCAGGTTATAGAAGATCGACCATCGAGGGAAAATGCCGAAAGAAGAGGTTCTCGCGAACGAGAATACCGATCGCCGGCACGGTATCCGCGATCACCATCTCCAAGCTATTATCGGGCGAATCAGGATAGGAGCGCCTCGCCATCTGAGACGGAGTATGATGGACGAAGGAGGACGGCAGCGGCAATGACTTTGCATAGTCGACACAAGTCACCGTCTTATTTTTCGGATAATTCGGAGACAGGTGATTACTTTGGATCGGAGCGTGGCCGAATGCACCAGAGGGCCAGCAATAAAGGAAAACATCTATTTTGTTGGAACTGCGGGGAAAAAGGGCACGACGGACAAGTATGCAAGCAACGGCAGAATTTTCAACGAGGAGCGGGATCTTCGAGGGATTTTTCTCCGAAACCTTTAAACTCCAAAAGCGCTTACCGCACGGACGATACGGTGAGCGTACTAAAGAACAATCGTCAAAGAAGTGTCCGGTTCAACGAGGGGAAGAACGAGGACTCGTCAAGGAAGCTCCAACACCACGGATCAGGGTCAACGTTCCGGAATTAATAAATAAGACGGGAGAATTCCTTATTGACGGTGGAGCCTCTGTGAATCTCATCACGTTGGATTCTTTAGACGATAAGACAAAAATTACTTCACGGGAGGAAATAGAGATAACTGGGTTATCCCTGCCTTCTATTCAAACAATGGCTACGACGGTGTTACATATCAATGGCATTCCTGCACATTTTTATGTCATCGACCACCTCCCGCTGTCAGCAGATGGTCTCATAGGGAGCCCTTTCTTACTACAAGAAAGAGCCGAGATTTTTTACCATCACGGGACACTTGTAACTACCAGTCAGCCCATTAGGCCCATCCGTTTCACGAATTTTCCTCAAGTGGAGGAACGTGCTAGTTCCTCTAAACAAGTGACAGAGCATAGGATCCCGGGTAGGACGACGCGTCAAATTACAGTAAAAATAGCCAACCCTAATATAAAGGAAGGTTATTTACCGCGTCTCAAAACACAAAAGAATATTTATGTCGGTGAGGCCGCGGTCAAGAACCACGACGGGTCATGCTATGTTTTGGCCACAAATACTGGGGAAGAAGAAACGGATATTTATTTGGGACCTCAATACCTGCATCCATATGATACCTTGGATACTTCCGACGAAGACATATCCTATTCGGAAGTAAGGAGTGTTGTTCAAGGAAAGAAGAGGAATCAACAAATCTGGGACACCTTAGCGACCAGCCACCTCAACGCAGAAGAACAATGCCATATTCAGAGCATCATCGAAGAATTTTCTGACAGATTTTATTTGCCAGGAGATAAATTGGATAAAGTACCACATTTTCATCATTCAATATTCGTGAAGGATGATATTCCAGTCAACACTAGACAATACCGTTACCCTCCTATACATCAAGAGGAAATTCACCAACAAGTAGGAACGCTATTACAACAGGGGATCATCAAACCTTCCGTTTCACCGTATAATTCCCCTTTATGGATCGTACCGAAGAAGACGGGCGCCGATGGGAAAAAGAAATGGCGTATGGTCATTGATTTTCGCGCTCTCAATGAAAAAACCATTAGTGACAAATACCCACTACCACAGATTACAGAAATTTTGGATAAGTTAGGAAGCGCAAAATATTTTTCAGTATTTGATTTGGCCAATGGATTTCATCAAATTGAAATGAATCCAAGGGACAAAGAGAAGACTGCCTTTACCACACCATACGGGCACTACGAATTCGTGCGTATGCCTTTTGGGTTGAAAAACGCACCACCCACATTTCAACGATTGATGGATCAAGTTCTCACGGGGATGCAAGGAACGGAGTTGTTCGTGTACCTTGATGACATTGTAGTCTATTCATCATCGCTCAGAGAACATGAAATCAAGGTCAAGAAGTTACTCCATCGATTAAGGGACAATGGACTTACACTTCAAACCAGCAAGTGCGAATTTCTTCGCAAGGAAGTCACCTACCTGGGACATATAGTTTCATCGGATGGAGTTAAGCCGGATCCTAGGAAATTGCAGGCCGTGGAAAAATTCCCTGTACCGTCATCACAAAAAAATATTCAACAATTTTTGGGATTAACTGGATATTACCGCAGATTCATACAGGATTATTCAGCCAAAGCGAAACCATTGATTCAATTACTTGGAAAGGGAATTCGTTTCAAATGGACTGAAGAACAACAACGAAGTTTTGAATTATTACGAAATGAATTATGTAAGGCACCTATTTTGCAATACCCTGACTTCAATCAATCATTCATTATCACCACTGATGCCTCGGACTTTGCAATTGGCGCAGTTTTGAGTCAGGGGGAAGTGGGCCAGGATTTGCCAATAGCTTATGCTTCTCGCAGTTTAAATCCTGCGGAAAGGAATTATTCCGCCACTGAAAAGGAATGTTTAGCAATGGTGTATGCTGTGCAATATTTTAGACCATATGTCTTTGGAAGGAAATTTACTTTGATAGCCGATCATAGACCGTTAGTTTGGCTTCATTCCGTAAAAGATCCTACATCCAGATTAGTCAAATGGAAGTTAAGACTTTTAGAATACGAGTATGAAGTTGTTCATAAATCGGGAAAAACCGATAAAAACGCCGACGCTTTATCTCGCAACCCAGTAAGAATTTGCCTGCCCTTAATACCAAGGGAGAGTGATAAAGATTTCAAAATCCAGATACCGAAGAACACAGCACCTGTTACCGATAGCATTGGACAACGCATTCGCGAGCTACGACGAAATCAGGAAACGAAACGCAGTCGCGAAATATTAACTTCCGAGGAATCGTCAGATCAGGAAACCGCCCCAAGAAGACGACAGAGTCTTCGCAGAAGAAGGGTTGATCAAGAACCAACGCATCGGGAACCAATTAACAATTCATCAAGCATCATATCAGGAAATCCCATAGCAAATTCAACGCGACTCCTAGAGGATGTCGAACATCCAGTGGCAGGAGAGGATACCACCATCAATGCAGATTTAATTTCCTTCAACGATTCAAATCCTTTGAACGCTACAATTGTTAACCAATCCCTTTCCCAAACCTTGCTGGAAGAACCAAATGATCAAAATTTACCTGCATCATTAACGCCAACTGTAATTCAGTGTCCACTTACTACTTCCACCCCATCCATTCCGCAAAATATATTACCTAACTATATACCCAACCTATCTAGTCCAGTCAATTCTGTACCCTCGGAGTATGAATCTACATCATACGAAGATAATAACTCAACTGAAGAGGAGTCGAATGACCCTACGGTCACACCAGAAATGCAATCTGCTGGAACCATTCTCACACCACTCGAGGAAACTAGAAAACAACTGATTGAGGAGGCCCATAGCAGCTTAATAGGAGGACACAAGGGTGTCACAAAGACTTACAATCGCTTAAAAGAAAAATATCATTGGCAAAAAATGAGGAGTGACATACAGGATTTCATCAGAAAATGTAAGAGCTGCCAGGAACAGAAATTAGTCAGAGCAAAAACCCGTCAACCAATGATTATTACCGATACACCTTTGGAACCTTTTGATAAACTTGCGCTGGACACAGTCGGACCCCTTCCAGAAACACCTTGCGGGAACAGATATATTTTAACGATGCAAGACAACCTTACGAAATATTGCGTTGCGGTTGCCATACCGGACATACGAGCTACAACTATCGCAGACGCTTTTGCTCGACATTTCATAGCAATTTATGGAACTCCACGTGCAATATTATCGGATAGGGGAACTAGTTTCATCGGGAAGGTAATGACACATCTGGCTGAAATTTTCAAAATCAAACAAATAACGACATCGGGATATAGACCACAGACGAACGGTTCGCTGGAGAGAAGTCACGCTGTTCTTGCAGAGTACTTGAGGCACTACATGGAGTCACACGAAGACTGGGACTTGTTTATTCCGTTCGCCATGCTCTCATATAACACATCCGTTCACGAGGCGACCAATTTTACGCCCCATGAATTGATCTTCGGTAAACAAGCAAGAATACCGAGTGCCTTTCCATCTGGACAACGTTTGGAAACCTATGGAACCTACCTCACCAACCTTATTGAACAGATGACAGAAATCCGAAATCAAGCAGCCGATAAATTAAATACAGCAAAGGAAAGATCCAAACGTTACTATGATCGACATAGGAAACCAAGAGAGTTTAAACCTGGAGAATACGTTTATGTACAAAAGGAACCTCGCATGCATAAATTTGATCCGCACTATATCGGACCGTATAAGATATTAAATATTACGGACTTAAATAATGTGGTTCTGGAAAAGGATAGTCATAAAACAATCCGGAAACATCAGGACAAATTAAAACACGCTCACTGACCACAACGTCAAGGATTGGATGCCGGGGGAAGCAGCCGCCAAACTGAAGCGAAAAATTGGTCTGCGTATTCGCAACATTTTCGGGGACGAGGACGAGCTGCATCCAACGCTGGCAGATGAGGATTGATATCTTCGGGGAGAAGGACGAGTTGCGTCCAGCATCGAACATCCAACAGCAGCCGTCAACAGATTTGGATCTCCCTCCTGTGGCGTAAGTACTCGACTGCATGTTTACACCTGCGCTTACGATTCCCAAAGAAGGGTGAAAGCATCGTAATAAACGATGTTTCATCTAAAGGGGGAGATGTTACGTAGGAACAATTATTCCATTTTTTCTTCCTCCTACTACGCCTTCATTTGGAAATCGAGGGTGCATGCAGTCGAGTCTGCCCCTTCCGCGACGTCGCGATGACGTGACCCTTTTTTCGGGGGAATCTTCCCGGACTCCCCTGGAAATTTCCATGCCCCCACCAGCTTTTTGGTCCGGCTTTTGAGTATAAAAAGGGCATGAATTCTGCCCTCAGCGGCTCAGTTTTAATCTAGCTTCGTGCACACTCCTGTACTGAACATTTTGACGCTTTGAGCTCAGCGAGATCGGGTATCGAGTCCCTTTCAAGCAATCTTATTTAAATTCGTTTTTAAGCGATATACATATTGTAGTATATCGTTAGGCCTTCGCTGGTCGGTAGTAACTCTTAAAACCGTACAGATTGAGAAGGGTGGATTTTTGTTTAATTCAATTGTAATAGAACATAGCGCAGAAAATACAAGTTTAATATAACCGTACGCATTTAAATCATTGAGTCTCCTCAACCAGTCATTGGCAGTAACTTCCCACCAAGCAGATACACCTTAACCGCTCGAGGTGTATCGTTATACGTTACGAGTACTTTTACTAACAATCCTGTGGCTCCCGGCGATGAAAGAGGCGCTGGTTTGTCCACGCAAACCTTCCTGTGGCTCCCGGCGATGAAAGAGGCGCTGGTTTGTCCACGCAAACCTTCCTGTGGCTCCCGGCGATGAAATAGGCGCTGGTTTGTCCACGAAATCTTACCATCCTGTGGCTCCCGACGATGAAAGAGGCGTTGGTTTGTCCACGAGAACCTTTACCTTCCTGTGACACCCGGTGATGAAAGAGGCATCGGCAAGTTCACGCACTTCCTATCTACCCGGGCCCCAGTGACGAAAATCGCACTGGCCGTCCGCGACTAACAAATTCATAAAAACCGATCCTCGGCTTCGCAGCTGTGCCCCTTTGCCCTCGGCTCGTAACACCTCTTACAATTAGTAACATTATTTTTGCAGTCATTTCAAGAAGAACGGAACAAGTTTAAGCATTTGTTATTACAAAAAGACAACGAATTTCGTAGTAAGATATCAACGTTGGAGCAGCAATTGTCGCGTCAGCGAGAAAGATCCATGGCACTCATTGAAGAAAAGGATAAAGAAATTTTAACTTTGAAAACATCCTTCCATGCATTATTACCTAAGAAAGAGAATACATTAGAAGGTAACTCGGAAGCATCGAGACACGTAAACTTGTCAGAATCAGTTACCGATATAATAACAGGGTTACTGACCAGCGATAGTCCTCCCATATTGCATTATAGTCAGGAGTTAGCAAGAAAAGAGGTCCAAGTATCAGCTTCTAGAAAGAAGGTTCTAGAATTGGAAGCTACATTACGAGACAGACATAGAGAAGTCGTTCACATAAAGGAGAGACAAAAAGAAGAAACCAAAACATTGCAAACACAAATTGCAAGGTAAATTTTAAATCGTCGCCATTAAATATTCGATAAAAAATAGTATGCAAACAATACAACGAAGAATACATGTAGCATTAATCATTTTTAGGCTTGAAGCTTGCAAATCTAGGGAAGGTGCTGTAGGATATCTTTATTGCCTGAACGCTTATACACGACTGACTAACATTCGAAATGCGAACGTTCTTTGTTCGCATCGGTCATGGGCCATGCTGCGGCGAGCAGGGAAGCGGGCCGGTCGTCGGGGACGTCCCGCTGACGTCGCGGCCGACGAGGCCCGACGCTACGCGCCGCCATACAATGTAGGAATCTCAATCGTAGGAATATTCCTACAGACTCGGCCATTCTGACAATATGACCGTCCCGGACATCACACAGAAAAAAATAATAAAAACACTATAACACATATCTTACACGCTAAATACACACTTGATACAATAAAATTAGGAATATACATACACTTAACTTAGTCAAATTAGAAATACAACAAACAAAGCAAACAATACACGCTTACTTTATTTTGACTCCCACAATTTCATGTGGTCGACACTTACGGTTCCAGTATAGGGAATCTGAGTCAACTGAAACCCTTCGATATCGGAAACAATGTACCGGTCGAAATCCAGTACGCGTTTCACGACGTAAGGTCCCTTGTATTTGGGAATGAGTTTTTTATTTACACCCGGCGTCGTATCATAGTTCTTAATCACTACATAATCACCCTCTTTATAGACAGTTGGAGGTTTACGCTTTTCGTTATAACTACGCGAATTTTCCTCCTGAACCTTCGAAATAACTGTACACGCGGCATCCCTAATCGAAGGAAGATCTCTCTCTTCCGTGGGCGACGAATGCAGAAGTTCACGCAGTCGATCGTTCGATTTCCCGGATTGCGCAATTCCAAACAGCAACTCGCTGGGTGTGGTACCCGTAGATCGACACAACGTGTTATTCAAAGCGTATTCTACGGAGGCCAAGGCGTAGTACCATTTATTTGGAGACTCAATTAATTTTGACAGCATTGGTGTAATAATCCGGTTAAATCTCTCCACTTGACCGTTTGCACGTGGTGTACCTACGGCGACTAATACATGTTCGATCGTCCATTCTTCAATAAAAGACGCAAATTTAGCAGAAGTGAAGCAAGTTCCACGGTCGCTTATCAAACGTTTTGGCTTGCTGTATGATCGGAAGTATTCGCTCAAATGTTTTACCGCCTCGTCAGTGGTGGTAGATTTACAGGGATAAAGTCGAGTAAATTTGGTAAATCCGTCGACAATTGAAAAAATGTGCTTGAACCCTCCCCCAGATTTTTCAAGCGGTCCATAATGATCGACGTGAATCGCCTGAAAGGGTATATTCCCCTTCGGTAAATTATACAAATATCCCTCGCGCTTCCCGCTAGTCGGTGAAAATTCGATACACTTTAGGCAATTAGCAATATATTTTCTTACTTTATCGCGAAGCTTTGGAAACCAATACACGCGACTTATGTTATTCATAACTTTATCAATTCCTACATGTCCAATGTCGTCGTGGCAAGTGCGGATGATATTATTTTCTAAACACTGCGGTACATAAAATAGTAGTTTTTGGTCTTTTGTCTTTCGGTAGACCAGCCCGTCGCGCAGTTCAAAGTACCTATCCTCCCCGTTTTCTAATCGATCTCGAACTTTTACAATTTCTTCGTCTTTATCCTGTTTCACCGATAAGATTCGTTCAAGCCCATTACTCTCCAATACGAGTATCCCATGACATCTACTGAGTGCATCGACGTGAGACATTTTTGCCCCTGGTCGATGTTCGATAACGTAGTCGTAGGCCTGTAGGAATAGAGCCCATCTCGAGATTCGAGGATTGATATTGCGCTTGCTGAGTGTCAACCGGAAACTATCGCAGTCTGTGAGAATTTTGAATTTTATGCCAAACAGATAAATGTGAAACCTTTGAATAGCGTACACTACAGCCAAACATTCCAGCTCAAAGCTGTGATACTTGGACTCCGCCTCGGTAGTCCGTTTACTAAAATAAAATACCGGTTTGACTAAACCGTCCAATTGTTTTTGCATTAGAATAGCTCCGAATCCACTAGAACTAGCGTCGCAATGCAACTCCGTCGCGAGTTTCGGCGAGTAAACCGCTAAGATCGGTCGTGATGCTAAGCAGGTTTTTAACGCTTCAAACGCAGACAATTCTTCGGGACCAAACCGAAATTCCGCATTCTTTTTCACCAGACCATACAGAGGTTTTGCAATACTGGAGAAATCCCTGACGAAACGTCGAAAATAACTCGCCAAACAGACAAATCTGTGAGCTTCCTTAGAGTTCCGCGGCATGGGGTAATTTAAAATTGCTTGCACGGTATCTTTATTCGGACGTATACCGTCTTTACTAATCAAATATCCGAGATACGTTATCTCCTCGAAAAGAAATAAGCACTTGTCCAGCCGAAAATGCAATTTGTGACGCGATGCAAGCTCAAAAATCTCTCGCAATATACAAAAGTGTTCTTCGATACCCTCGGTAGCAACAAGAATGTCGTCCAGATATAACAATATTTTGTTTCGTCGTACCAATTCCGAAAATATATAACCCACGAAACGCTGAAATACTCTCGGAGCATTTGTCAAGCCGAAAGGCATCCTGAGATATTCGTACTGGCCAAACGGGGTGACAAATGATGTGAATTTTATAGACGACTCAGAGACACGCACGTGATGGAAGCCGTTCTTCAAATCTAAGCAACTAAAATAGCGCTTATCGCCCAGTCGATCTAAATGATCGTCGATAAGCGGAGTTGGAAAATTGTCCCTTACAGTAATCTTATTTATTTCTCGATAGTCAACGCATAATCGTATCTCACCATTCTTCTTTCGGACGAGAACAATCGGACTCGCATACGGCGAATTGCTCGGTCGAATGATTTTATCTCGCAACAACTGATCCAGAATGGTTTTCAGTTTTTCCTTATCCGAAAACGCTAACCTACGCGGTCGGAAACTGATAGGCTGATCATGTTTAAGGCTAATTACCATTTCTACATCATTCGAAGCCTGACTTACGTGTTTACTATTCAAACATTCCTCTACATATAAATTTTTTAGTCTTTCCGACACACTATGCTCGATTTGTGGGTTAACATTTAAATTGTCACCGTCGCTCGTTCCCACATCATTGCAATCAACAAGCAAGATTTCATTAAGGTCGTTAACCTGTTCGCTTTCCTCGACGGGGCTACAATTTGTCTTAGAAATTACCGCGGTCTCTTTCAAAGATACAGAAACGTGTGGAGATGCCATAAAATCTCTGCCCAATAACGCGACGCAATTCATCGTTCCCTCGGGTACAACATGAAAATTAAGACTCAACGGAACCTCGTTTACAGTACAATCGGTAGAAAATAACGCTAGGATATCCAACTTCGATCCATTTATACCATAATACGTATTATTATTGTTAACAAACGGTTTTCGCGCACGAAGAGGGACAAAATCTTCCTTAATCAGGCTGATAGGTGAGCCCGAGTCTATCATCGCAGAAGCATTACAAGTACAGATATTACCAGTTCCATCCTTCACGGCGTACGACAACGATACCATGTATGGAGGAATCTTCAGATCCGAGTCAACTACATGGGTTGTGTTTCCCAGGGCTGCAGTCTTTGGTGGTTCCTTGGGACAATCTCGTACCTGGTGTTGCGTACTCCCGCACCGGAAGCACGATCCTTTTTCCCGTGTCGCCAGTCGCGGACACGCATTCGAGAGGTGACCCGTCTCTGCACAATTATAGCAACGTGCTCTGCTCGTCGACGTAGCTGGTCCTTTTCTTAACGGTTTCGCACCGTCTTTCTTCTCCTCCCGTCGGCAGTCACTTCCCTTCAATTCCGGACTGAGAGACAAATTCTCGAACCCCTCCAACACCTCTTCAGGTGTCTTGAACCGCTGCAAGCGAGCTTGGTTACGCAAACGTATGTCTGGTATACCGTCAATAGCGTAATCGATCAGTTCGTCATCACTAATTGGTACTTTATTTCCTAGGATTGTCTTTTCGTGGAAATAATCTGCAAATGATTCACTTGATTGCCACTTGCGCCTCTCAAAGTCTTTACGCAATTTTAACTTATTTGGTCGCTGGTTAAACATATGGTCCATATTTTCCAGTAACTCGGCCATATCCAGCTGTATATGCGCCGGTCGCGAGTGGAACCACGCTCGAGCCTTTCCTTTCACCCTCAAACTGAACAATACTTTCATCGCGGACTCGTCTAAATTATAGGTCGCGCGAAGAAGCCGAAGCTGCGTTTTCCAGTTTTCGAACGCGTCTCTTTCGCCACTGAAATCGGGTAAAAGGTCAGCGATCGCACGTATCCCGATCGTCGATGTCTGACTCACAACACTTGTCGTGGGGGTGGCAGTGTCAACGTTTCTCTGCAAGAACCTCACCTCCCGCTCGAGCAATTCTTTCTCCCGTTTCAACAGTTCTATTTCGCGACGCGTCATTTCCGACACAGCATCGCATTCACCGACGACAGCATTTCGGCGGTACTCTGCAGGACCCTCGTTACGCAAATCAACGAGTTCGCGTCGATCTTCCGCCGGTAATACCCTCGGTGCGGGCGCAGTTTCAATTCCCGACCGACCAACGGACTGACCCATACTTAACGGCATGTCTTCCCACGAAGCATCATCGACAATGGCAAGCCTAGCAACCAGCTCGGTCTTCGAACCACTTGTTTGAAGGCCCAGTCGTTTCGCGAATTCCTTCAACTGCTGCACCGTGCAGGAGTTCAAAAATGGCACGCGGTCTCCATCCATTGCGATCGACAAATGTTTAGCAAAGTTTAGTTCGACCAACGTCGCAGTTCACACGACACTTCGTAAGCACGATTGCACACCTGATTACGCACAAAGCCAATTTAATCAGAGGATCGCCCCACAAATGTCAAAGTCCAATGACACAAGTTCGAACATCCAGCGAGTCGAATGCGTCCGATTCAAACAAATCGCGTCGACACCAGTCCGCACAAAGCTTCCGGAAACCACACGAGACCGTGACTGTTGTAACGACACGAAAAAGTTATGTACGTTCACTGAACCAGACAGTAAAAAATTTTTTTCTTTGGCAACGCACTATTGGATCCCTGATCCCACTTCTGAAGCTGTAGGATATCTTTATTGCCTGAACGCTTATACACGACTGACTAACATTCGAAATGCGAACGTTCTTTGTTCGCATCGGTCATGGGCCATGCTGCGGCGAGCAGGGAAGCGGGCCGGTCGTCGGGGACGTCCCGCTGACGTCGCGGCCGACGAGGCCCGACGCTACGCGCCGCCATACAATGTAGGAATCTCAATCGTAGGAATATTCCTACAGTGCAAATCTCGAATATTTAAAAAATGTTTTCATAAATTATTTGACTACCAGTGACGTTTCCAGCAAACGTCATATGTTAAACGCTATTTCCACAGTATTACGTTTTACTCCAGAAGAATTGTGTAAGGTAAAACATTAGTTACATTATAATGGGAATGGCAAAATTATTACTCGATATATCTTGAAATTGATATATCTAATATGCAAATTAATGTTCTATTTATTAACAATTCTCAAAAGTTATTTTCTCTATTCATATTCCATTACTTGTATTGTAAAAAATTAACAAACGATGTGAGATCACTGTATAGTAACATGTTGACATTCCATGTGTTCTTTATGTAACAATAAGATTTGAAATAAACTAGAGAACGAAAACTGCAAAAAGTGTAATTTATATGATCGATGCATAATCACGTGAATCGATAAACCTTCGATGGTTAAATTGAAACGAATATTTAAATTGTTTATAAAAAATAAACAGCGTCGAGCTCATCTCGTCTCCAGCTTGATTCATATTTTTAACGAAACGTTGAACGGTTGTAACTCGGCCCAGCATGATCGGATAGAGTTCGATGAAAAATTAAATTAATCAGCGCGATCTTCTCTATGCGATTAGAGTATGTGAAGTAGGTCCAAGGATTGGTGGGGATGTCTCGGCGAACATTCATTGGGGAAAAGAACGAATATCAAGCGGCTATTATTGTACATTATATCCTAAGTGCAATACGCAGTCAATTCGCTCGAATTATTTTCCACATAATTATCAAACGTCTCTTATACATTTAATAATTATACAGTAAATAACTGATTGCCCAGGTCTCACCCCGTGGAGGTTACTGCGCCTGGAGACCCACCCTAGCCACGGCCCTTCCACCCTCTAATTACGCGAAAACTAATTCTATTATCATTTGTAAGGAAGAAAGCTCTTCTATCATTGTCAATTTGTAGAACGTTCGCTAATTGACCGTAGTACAAGTAAACAACAAGAGGAGAAGTTAGAAAATTCACGACCGACAGCTGAATTCAATATCAGAAGGAAACCTGAAAGAAAATGTGCAAGAAGGTTCACTTTCCTGAAATAAAACTGTTAAAAGTATATTCTATGATCTTAAGAACTAGACAACGAAATATTATTGCACTACTGTCTTAAAAACTAAGACACAGCTTGAAAAAATCCTCCCGTCTTAAATACTAGATTAGATTCAAATGTCCTCTGCCTGACTAAAGATCTAACTTAAAACTAGTATGACCCTACCTAGTATAGTATCTAAGAGTTCAATTAAAAGAACAATTTCAATAATATCCTACCTACATAGAACCAATTTTTAGTTTCATAAACCTGCCCTAGCACCGTAATTAGTTAAAATGGCAGCGGCAGGGGCAGGGGCATAAAATTGGTTCTACTAAAAAAAGAGTGAAAATTAAATTGCAACGATTAAGGGATAATATTTAAGAGTTAAAATCCAATAATGAACAGTCACTAGTATTGTCTCTACTTAAAATCTACTATCTCGAGTTATTATAAATTTATCAAAGATTCTACAAATTATTTCTTTTAATTATTTCTTCTTTTTCTTTCCTCTCTTTTCTTTTTTTTCATTTGGTTCACACAGTAATTTACTATTATGTATGCAAATTTTGAGCAGTTTTTCCAACAACAGACATTCCATAGGATGATAGAAAAGAAAGAAAAACTTAAATAGAAAACACGGGAAAGAAAAATTACACCATATACAGTAATGTCTCGATTAGTGTACCTCGCTCGGGACCGAATGTGAACACTAATCCTGTGCAGGACACGTTTCTCGAGCGAGTTCGGATCCCCTTTGATGTTGTGGCGGCCGAGATACCCAGATAAGTAAAAATTGTACAAACCATATCGTGTTTGGTGTCATTTTAATCAGGAGATTGTAACGAACATTTTCGTAAAATTTCATTTAAAACGGACCAAAAATGAACAAGTTTGAATTTTTAATCTCGCTTGCATCAGTGTTGGCTCTCACCGACATTCGATCTGGGTTCAGATCACATGCTCGGCGCTTCACGTTACGCTGGTTTCAGGGAGACCACCCCAAGATGTGGGGATAGAAATGAACACTAATCGTAGACACAATTTTGAACACTAATCGAGACATTACTGTAGAACAAGAATTGCTCAGCAATTGGCCAGCCATGGCAGATCTTTGGCTGACAATATGCCACCCTCTAGGGTGGCTCAGAAACTGGCTTCCAATCGGAAGCAGTTGGAGACTGGTATTCAGAACTCGACTGAAAAACGCGATGTTTAATCAACGCAAAGCTAACTGGAACTCGCGATGCAATCATTTCGCAACACTATTTATTCAGGCTGATAGAAAGCAAACAGTAAATTATTTGTAATATCAAAAAACAATGTAACTGAAGATCCTCTGAAAAGATATCTGAAAGCTCAAGACGCGAAAATAATTTCCGCAACACTAGAGACTTTCTCATATGTAAAATTTACATATAATAAAAAACTACAATTTAACTAACAATAAGAACAGGAAAATTGCAAGAACAATCGCTATATCATTTCGCAACGCTAAATCAATCACGATTTTCATTTGTTCGCAACTCTAATTAAAAACCGCGTGTCATTTAACGCAACTCTAATTCGAGCCGTTCTCAAGTTTTTCGCAACCCTAAAGCAGCGCGATATTTTTAGGAGGGCTGTGTCGTTGGGCCGAAATGTGCGTCGGCCAAGTACAAATAAAAATTGTACAAATTAAAATGCAGGCACAGTGACAAAGTAGTGACACAGAATGATTCCCCATTCTTAGAAAGAATTGATAACTATTAGTAGTTGCCCTCTTGAGTGACAGTTTGTCGGGCCTCTTCGGCATATGACCTCTTCGTTTCATCGAATGTAATGCCACCTGAAACTTAATCTCGGCTGGAGGTTCTAATCGGAAACCAAGGAAAAACTTATAAATGTGAAATAAAAAGTTATATCGCGGAGCTAAATTTGGCCTCTGCCATCTTAAATGACAAAAGCTTCGTGCCTCAGTATAGTAGGGATTATTAATGCAATTAATAGGAAAACTGATGTCCCTGTTTTAAATTAATGGACATCTTATCTTGGTCAGAGTAACTACGTTTAGGTACGGAACGCCGCAAATCCACAGCCTAACCACACACACAATGCGGATATTACGTCGTGCACGATACACCAAACACACTGTCAGTCGCCAACAATAAATCATTTTATGGCTTATAAATTAAAAAATATCATCGTGCTCTACCAGCATTTTCCCACCCAAGTAACACCGGGGCACGTGAGTGGGATTCGGGCAGTGAACACGGAAACGGTTAAACCTGGAAATCCTCGTCTAAGAAGATGATAAAGCATACTGATTTTCTAACGGGCGAAATATACATATGTATACATATATACCAGATCAATATATGACTCCAGTTTATTAGAAAAATTGTGCAATATCTTTACTTTATTAAAAAAGTTATGCATTGACTTTGCCTTATTAGATAAATTATTGAAAGACTCTACTTTATTATACTTTATTATATAATGAAGCGACTCTACTTTAAAATATAACAACGACTCTACTTTAAAATATTTGAGTTAAATTGAAACATCCTCGGGCGTTCCCGTCATCAAAGCATTGCTTCTAAAATGCAAGGTTCGTTTTAAAGTTGATTGCTTTGATTTCGAGATCTACCCCTTCACGTATTGTCTTCTTGTACATTCAGGTTTAATCAATATCACGTACGGAAAAAGTGAATTTATTGATATCTTTTTACACTAAAGACTAATATGCTTATCGAATAATTTTATTATTCGATAGTTCCAACATATTGAAAAGATAAGTAAATACCTTTACTTTATATACAATCGAAGTAGTAAAAAGAAGAAATACTACATTCTTACTAACAGCAATAATTATATATTTTATTATAATTGTGCAGTAATTGCAATTGACAAACAAACGAAGTCGGAGGGTATCCGAGTTCTCCACTACAAACTAATGCACGTATAATACTGGACATTACTTTATATTCATTTAATAATTAATAACTATTTATATATTCGTTTCATACGTATTCAATTAAACACTCTATTATAAAAAGATAGTGATATATTTTATACTAAATTTCTCTCTTAAACTTCTCAAAGTAATTTGAAAGGCGTTGTACAAGAAGACCTATCCTCACATAATATAAAATAGTAAAGAAGTTACTACTCATGAGTATATTTTCATATACCCATGGTCACAGTGCTTGCAAGAAAAATCTACGTAATTACAACCAATCACTCGTGTCGGTTCAGACCTTTCGTCCTGCGACATGATTGAGTGATCAGAGGAACTTCAAAGCATGACACTCACTGGTTGCAGACTCATCAGGGCTGAATTCAAGCTCGTTGCCATCGAAGCCGTCGAAGCTGCTGAAACATTCTAAAAAAGAGCAGACAACATTAAAGCCTTTATTCTTTCGCTGATTTTAGAATGTATTGATTATAAAAAGATTATTGCACTATAAAACTAAAGAAATAAAGAGATACTTACTCGTCATATTGATGGATGAAGGCCCGGACTCGGCGATCAGACCCTGACTCTAATGAAACACTATGATTGACAAACAAAGTGATTCTAATCTGGCGAGAGTATTATTTCGGAGCAAGCAATGACTCTAATTTCGCGTATCTTTACTGTTATTTATGTTTAATCATTATTAAGAGCGGTTACGCTCAAAAAATAATAAAAAGAACTTTGACGGAGCAAGCACTGACCCTACCAACCGCATTGCGCGCGGTCATCAAAATTCTCTGAAAGGAAATCTGTAGAAGTTAGTAAATGAGGAGAAGAGGTGGAAATTGAAGCAATACACATTTGATATTATTTGTCTTTCTTATTTCTTCTATCTGTCAAACGTCTATGGAGGAATTATTGCTTTTTTTTAGTAAAGTACTACCGTATTATTATTCAGATTTAATTATTATTAATTGTCTATAAGAGTAATAAAATGATTTATGAAAAGCATACTGTGATTGCTCTTTGCCAGAGCTTTGAAGGTGATCATGATCTTAGTAAATACTTAATATCGCGCATTTATAAATTCTCGTAGCTGCTTGTAAAAATGAAAATTCGAAACTATTAGTGTATGGCAAGAAATACGTAACTACGCGTGTAATCCTGCATTGAAAATACAATTTGGCCGTACTTGTAAGTAGGCCACAGAGATAATGAAAGTGTTTGTTAAAAACAATTAGTGAAGCTACAATAGAAATCGCGACCGAAATGAAGCGAAACATGAACATATTTCAATTTTTCGTTTAAAATTAATGTAATTTACTGACTAGTTCCAATTGCGAACATTGTAAGTTTTATTTCAAATGTTTTCATTATTTAATGAACGTGGATACACGAATTGAGAGAAGTATTGAAATCTATATACAATAATGAAAGTGTTCAATAACATTCAACCGAAGGAAACGAACTTCAGCCGAAAACCAATCGCCAGATAACAAGAGATATACATAAACCGTTGGGATAATAAGTTAAATGTTACCAGTCCTTCATCATATATCATCGAACTGATTGTTATGCATCGCAGTAATTGTATCTCAATACTCCATTCCTGCAGCCTCAACATATTGTTCTTTGCCAGCCAATCATCTATTATACCATGAACAAAAAGAATAGACCTGTGACAGACCTGTTCTAAAATCAGAATCGAATTCGAAGTCGCAAAAGCAGTATGTAAGTGATTGAATAACATATAATAAAGTTTCGAAGAACCGTTCAAACTAATATGCTACATACGCGATGTTACAACAAACGACTAGTTGATCTCATATTAAAAAAACTCGATGTCGGACGAAGACGCGTCCATCTTCAATTGAATGATCGGTCATTCGTCCAGCAAAGGAGACTCAAGAAAGATTTTAATCATTACAGTTTAATGCTGAGATTGTAGAGCGATTGTTAGTTAAACGCGTATTAATTAATAGAAGCTAATAATCAAGCGTACGCGATGGTAAAGTAAAGCCTGAGGTGCTATTGTGTTGTAGAGTGAGGTATGTCGCTAGCCTTCAACTACAAAAACGACGTTACGCTAGGACACTTCAATAGGGACTGACGGGGCGCGCGCCGCGCGACAACTGACCACATTCCGCGAGCAGCCCCTTTCCGCGCCGCAGCGGCGCGGCGCCTGCGCTCGGTGGTATTCGCTATTTCCGTAAATTCTACTATTCCAGGGTCGTACCTACTGGACTTCTATTGTTTCTGATCAACTTTTAGCCGAACTTACGACTCCAGGATCGTGCCGACTGGACTTCTGCGGGTTCTCACTAAATTTTAGCTGAACCTACCATCCCAGGTTTGTACCTACTGGACTTTTACTATTTCTGATCAACTTTTAGCTGGACCAACAATCCTTGTTAAAGAATTCTTTTGTTCTTTGCCGCGCAATGAAAGCGGGACAGCATTTACATATATTCACACAATCGCATGGATCCTGTCCCCAACACTACTGCAGTAAATAATAGTTCTTCAAGTGATAATTGTTCATGTGCAGAGGACGCTCAAATCAGCGTGGGATTTCTGAGTCGGTATGACAGTCACGTGGGCCACGAACGTCCATAAGATGTCTTGTCTATTCTTATATCTCGTCGGTGACATGAGTACAAAGTCTAATGTACATCCTAAATTTGAACACTGTTAATTCGGCGCGAATTAATTCCATATTACCTAGTAGTATTAAACGATGCAAACACAATTCTGTGTGTTTTTTTTAAATAATTGTTAACTAGTAGAAATATTAGTAGAAAGGTTCGTAGAAATGGAAAAATGGTTTAAAGGTAAAATGTTTTCCATTATTTCAGTGTAAAAGTACGGTGAGATTTAAAGAATGAGATTTATGGAGGAGCAAAGGTCGAAAGGTGCGGTTGACGAACAATTTCAAGCCTTCATAGAACGAGAAAGTAAAAGTCAGCAGTTTCAGGTTAGCTTGTAAATTACTGTCTTCCAGTATTTTAATTTTTTCTACGACTTTGTGAAATAATTTTCTAATCGATGCATTCCTGTATTCCGTGTGTATCTTTCAAGGCTCAATTTTGAATGAAATCCTTGGAAAACGGAAGGATTAAAAACAAGCACTGACCGAACTGAATATTTACATAACGATTGTTATAATTTTTTTTTTGGTACACATGAAATTGTGTTCGAAACCGTATCTTTTAACAAAGTACTAATAATCCATAATTCTTACAGCATTCTCAATATGTTAGCGACATCGTATTTTTAACAAAAAGAAAAGGACCCAGTAGCGAAGTGCTATTCATTCGGGGAAGGATTTATGATAGGGATTTAACAGTTTAGGGATGTAACAGTTTCAAATAATTTAAACACAAATATTTATTTTCAGGGATTGGCACATAATTTAACTGAAATTTGCTGGGAACTCTGTGTTGGAACACCTGGTCGTTCCTTGGATTCTAGTACACAAAATTGTCTTATCAATTGCGTGGACAGATTCATTGATACAAGCAATTTTATTGCCTACAGATTTGGAAGTATAGTCTTATCCAATCCCAAACAAGTGGATGTACAGTAAATTACTTAATCTTCATAATTATAACCCAACAAATATATTGTCATTATTTATTATATAGATTATGTAATATTTTATAATTTAATATATTGTATAATTTATTTAAAACGACACAAAAATGTTCGCAAGTATTCGTGGTGTTGTAAGTCGTCACAGACGAAAATTTATAGTGGGTAGTATTGTTGTTGGTAGCATTGTTTTTATCAGATATACAGCGCGTAAGCTCAGAGAATGGCAAGAAAAGGAGATAAAGGATATGCTAGAAAGATCAAAAAGACGGCAATACTTTGAATGTACAGAAAGGACATGCAGTCAAATGATAATATCCCTGGCGTCAAACTTAAGGGATTCTGTAATAAAAGTTCTGGACACTGATGCTATTGTAAATAAGCTTAGAAGCGGTTGTCCCGATAAAGTGGCACGCTGGAACGAGCTGAAAGTTTTGGCTATTGCCAGATCTACTGTAATAGTGTATTCATACGCCATGTTAACAACTTTAATAAGGATTCAATTTAATCTAATGGGTGGTCACGTGTATAAGGATATTCAGAATTCTAATGGCACAGCCACACAGAATGCTGTACAGGCAAAATATATATCATTTTCGCGTCACTTTATGTACAACGGAATCGAAAAATTAAGTTTGCTTATAAAAGATAAAGTCGCAGAAATAACAGCCTCGATATCACTAAAAGATGAATTGACTTTAAGAGACATAGAAGAGATATACTGGGCTCTAACATCATCTATATCTTCGGACAGCTCAAGGGATCCAATAAAAAATCTGACAGAATATATGATACTACCAGACTCTGAGGAATATGAAGAAATACCAATGTTGCTGAAATTATTTAATGAAACCGTGGATCTTCTGGAAACTGAAGAAGTACAAAATTTGACACAAAGTAATATACGAAGTGGATTTAGCTTATTGGTGGATCACATTTCTGCGTTCTTCGTTGGTTTACCTACAATGGAAAATGGTAAAAATACTTCAAATGGTATTTCAATGCCAGGTACATCAAGTCAGAATAGCTTGAACATGATATACGACTCGAGCTCATTTACAAATATTAATAAAGTATCGATGCCAATGGCAAAAATAATTCCAATTATAAATGGACAAATACCAGACAAGTCAACGTCCAAAGATTTCCAAGCTGCTTTATTGCACCGTTTTGTAACAAATAATGAACTTAAAACACTCGGGGCAAATATTTATGAAGCATTCAGTTTTTAAATTTATTCATTTAAATATTAAAACTGTATGCAAAACAAATACAGTGTTATTCATGACTATTGCATTTGCATTTGCAAATATAAGGTACTGATAAGTTTAATTATAAGTACTTTTATTTTAAACACTTGAAGGGAAATATAAATGTATCTTTTATAATGCATCACAGTAAAAATGTTGTTACACACACTTAAAATGTGCTTAAGTTGTGATGAGGCCTCTGCACCACTTTATAATTTAATTATGTATTTGTTTCAAATTTGTTAGCAGGTTCATCAAATTCGTGTACAATATAAAAATAGAATATGTAATGTCCTTAAGAACTTATAATATATTTTTACTTTCCAAACAATTTTTGCTTGTTTAATATATTCTCTTTCACTAAATTCACGAACGTATGAATAATTGACGCGTAAAAATGATTTAATCGAGTAATAATAATGTTAACTGACCTCCTTTCTCCTTTTTATTGCTATCTCTAATTTCGATGGAAATAGGAAAGAATAATTATCACTTTCGAAATTAACTCGTCATTCTGAGACGGGTACTAAGTTCTGTAGAAGATTAAAAATATAATATTTAATTTTAAAATGTTTCGTGAGCGACTGCGCACAATTCGCAAAAAAAGCTTCTAGAATTCGAGAGTTGATGGTTTTATCAGTGCGCCGCTGTACCTCATGCGGTTGGGGTGCATGTATATAAGTGATAAGGTATACTTGCAAATATTGTTCAAAATTTTTATACCTTCTATCATAACAATCGATTTAAAAAAATGTGGAAATTTGTAAGCCGTGGTATCCGTGAAACCTTGGAACGCCGTGTATGCCGTACAAATGTTTATTCGCAAACGTCTCAAGATCCTAATGCAGCGAATGAGGTTAAAACAAGTTTGACGTGTAATCATAAATTCCTGGCACCGAGCTTTTCAGTTTTTAATAAAGAATTCTGCGGATCGACGAAAAGTGGTGGAACAAAAGACAAAAATCATGATTCCAATTGGAACACGAAATACACTTGGTCGGATGCTATAGGATGGGTAAATTGCGCCTTTTGTTTATCTTTCTTATCTACCTTCTTTTTTCATGCTTAAGATGCAAAAGTTGAAGAACTGTAACTTACAAATCAGTAGTTTAATAGAATTAAAAAATACTTATGCATGTGCCAAATTTCGTTCTTCTGTGTGTAACAAACATACATATGTATGTTCCTTTTCATTTTTCGTTTAAACATACTCCCTGTTTGTTTTCGCTTATTTCTCTCTCATATTTATAACAATCGATTAACATATTACATATTTTATGTGGTGTCAGTAAATTAAATTCAGAATATTAGAATGCTTGATATTTTTGCAAACCAGACAAGGAAATAAATAATATTAATGATAAATGTCTATTTTTTTTATATCAAACATGTTTCGATGTTTTTTAAACAATGTCATAACTGTTTTTTAATAGACCGGCGTATTGGCTGTTGGATGGGTGGTATGCCAATCGTTATGCCTCCGCAGAAGGATCTTTGAAAAAGAGAATCAAGAAACATTGAAAGCCAAATTACAGCAAGTTCCAGAGGCACGAGTTTATAATTTACTTGATCAAGTACTAAATTTAGGGCCGAGGCATATTCTACCTATTATCAATTGTGTTGGGAATAATAAGATATACGCACAAGAGAATACAGAATCAGAATGGAAAGCCAACAAGCCATTTGGGCCAATCACCATTGAAGAGGTGAGAATGTTATTCTGCAGACATAACAATATATAGAAATAATGTATAATGTAATATATAATAGTTGACAATGTACTTTACATTTTAAAATAGTAATAGCATTGAGTAGCTGCAACATTCTTCTGTAACCTTTAATATTCTATCCTTTTCTTCAGTAGAAATTTATTATAAAGTCATACGTAACTTAACTGGTCACTGTTAGATGCACTCAATGAAATTTCATCATACTTCTAAAACTTAATTGTAGCTACTGGTTGACTTCATTGTAACTTGTAATATAACTTCCTTTCAATCTTCACTTTATGAGTTATTTTTAATCCATGTTTCAGTAAGCGGTTACATTGTAAATTATTTCTTTCATTAATGTACTATGTAAAATGATAAAACAGATATAAATAATATATGCTTGAAAATTGCTTTTCTCCCTCCTGCAGTAATTATTTATTCCATATTGCATATTTAATAAAATAAATATTTTTAAATTTCGCTAGAATAAAAGTATTAATTTAGAATAATATTTACCTAACACTGTTCCTCGGGTATTGTGTTAACTTTTACGAATACGAAATATTATTTTAAACAAATAAAAAGTAGTCTTGTAATTAAATTTACTTCTGAAATGTGAATAATTTAACATTATTTTGTTTAATCTTCATTTTTTATCCATCTTTAGGCCTTAAAAGAAGCTACCGATGAATTCGCGAACACTCATAAATTAGCAATGGCTGAATTTGAACTTCATTATGGCTTGAAAGCTTTAGAAGAAAGACGTTACAAAGATGCTATAGCACACTTTACCACTGGTGCAAATCTATCATCCGCTTCTAGTATGTTCAACTTAGGTTTGTGTTACGAGTTAGGTCTTGGAACAATGGTTGATAATGGAAAGGTATTTTTATGTTACATTACCGATTATTATATTTAATGTCGAATTAACATAATCTTGTATACTTCTAATTGAACGTTATATTTATTTCTCAGGCTGCAAAATATTATAGTGACGCAGCAGAACGAGGTCACGCAGATGCCGTATATAATTTGGGTGTTTTACACGCTCAAGGCAGAGGTGGTTTTACTATAGATACTGATAGGGCTCGTGGTTATTTCATTAAAGCAGCAAAGTTAGGCCAAAGCCAAGCGCAACATGCATTAGATTTAGAAAAACGTTATCGTCAATCTATACAAAAGGAAAGTGATACGATTCTCCTAGATGAACGTAAAAGTATTTTAAAATGTATACGAAATAATAAGAGTATGAACCATATTCTTAAAAAGTTGACTAATTACAATAATACGTCATATGCACAATCGCAAGTGGAATTTTTAGAAAATTCTGAACATAAGCGAACGGCGGTACCGTGTCCGAATCCAACACAGTTATTGTTAGGTATATTTGGCTTAAATAAGCCAAATGTATTTCCACTTTCTATGGAGCCAAATAATTGTAGCGTGCCATATTAGCATGTAGCAGAATTGTTGAAAGTGAAAATACGATATTTGCTATATGTGTATATATACGACAGATCCTTGTAAATTGAATTTTTATATCATTTATGTCAAGTAGAACATTATGAATTGTTAAAATAAAAGTTAAAATTATATTTCGTATTCTCACTTCCATAATTATTAAAGATATGACAAGATCTATTTAGAATACACAGTATTTTTACAAAAATATTTATTTAATATGGCAATTTTTTTAAGGATTCCTTCAAGGTAATAAGAAATTGACATTGTTATGTTAAGATATCGCAATAGGAATACAAATATGTTGGTCTTACAAAGACCTTTATCTCATTTGTAACATAAATTCACGTCATTCTCATAATTGAATATTTTTTTCTGATTTGTTACATTCGGTGGAGTACTTGATTTTGTGCAGACGCAGGGAATTTCTAATCGTGATGATTGAAATTCGTGTTATTTCGAAACATGTTACGACTATTATCTGTGATGAATACATTAATTATACACGCATAAGTATCATAGAATAAGTGATCAATTAATGCTATTTTATGTAACGCATGAATATGAATATCGTATCAAATGCAGTGCCATGTATTTGTTAAATTACAACTAATCATTACCGTTCTATACAACATAAAATTTCATTTTATTTTTTAAAGAATATATCATTTGTTTTCATGTTTACGTGTTCTTGGGTGTAAATAAGTGTTTTTGATTATTCTTTTATAAAAGCCGAAAGAAACGAAAATAAAGGCTTGTTAAACAATCATTACATGTTTTATTAAGTATCACCAGTGTGCATCTCGTTTCTGTACTGTTTTCCGAATGAACTCGCTATGATTAGCATATAAATTTAAATTCTTATCAATATCCATCCATTTCACGTTACGTGCATCGTCTCCCGCCGTTAGTGATATTTTTCCAAGAACTTTATTATCGTCGTCTTGGAAATTTAAAGCCACAGTTTCCATCCAAGCGTTATCTGTATTTCTAGGATCGTCTACGTATCCTTTATAAATTTCCTCCCCCTTTTCAAACAACTCCCTGATCGATTTTTCCACCTCTTCCCTTTCGGTTTTATCCTTTTCTAAAGCATTCATAGCTTCTTCCATAAATTCTCTTTTTAAAGTCACCGAGACTGTTTCACCCGGATCGACCATGCCCCCGGGAATAGCCCATTCACCAGAATCTCGTCTTTCTATAGCGACAAATTGTAAAATAGGTTTTTTCGTATCTTTGTTTATTTCTGTAGTTCCGGTTGCATTTCGTTTCCAACGAGTTACGATGGGATCGGCCGCATGATTTGGCCCCCATCGTCCTAACAGACCACGGCCAATAATACCGGTACGACCAATAGGATTTAATGGATACCCATCGTTGTTTAGGGAATAATCACCCATAAAACTCTTACGATTCACCTTTTCTGTTGAATAAAATTCCAGCGTATACAAAAGTACACCTGGGGCTTTGCGTATTGTTAAAAAAAACGCGTAAATAAGGAATTACAGCAAAGTAAAAAAGTTGTACTTTGAAAAATAATATGAATACCCTGGTTTTGTGTAGTCTAATTTTTTTATATAAAATTCTTTGATCCTTTGCACTCGGATGGCCACTCTGAAGGGACATCGTAAGTCTAGCATATCACTCGATTGCTAGATCCACGTTTTGGCCAAAAAGTGACTCCGAGTTGCTGGTAGGTACCGCCCGGCATGGCTTCGAGTGCAAAGGGTTAAAATATGAAGAATTAAGTGCCTTGTAAACTTGTATTTAAGTTTAAAACTTTTAAAGGCAAAAGTTATACTAATTTAAGGGCAAGATCAGGCATGACATGATAAAATATGGAGATTATGTACCGGGAAAGTTTAAACTAGATAATTATCTAGTATGACGAAATATTATAACTGCATTGCTTATGTACCTGATATAGAGCTGATGGATTAACAGAAATTATTTGTATTTTTGTGAAAATATATATACAAAATCATACTAATTTAAAGAAAAATATTTTGTGTAAAATAAAAAATGGATCTTTTTATGCAATCAATGTATTAACTTGAGAAGTGAAAATTAAGTTACTGAAATTAATTCATGCAGAAACGTTATTTACATATACAAACATCGTATGATTTATTTGGTAGCTTCGTGATTAAATTTCTATGATATTTATTGTAATAATGATAGCTATAAATTTGAAAATGTAATAAGCGTGGCGCGTTTTGATATTGCCGTGTTTTTGTATAATGCAGCTGAGGGAATAACTTAATTCAGAATGCATAATTGTAGTCTCAAATAATAAATCAGAAACGAGGGTGAGTTCGTAAAATTATCGCAACATTTAATAAATCTTTTCCCCAAATAAATGAACAGTATCAAATAAATCCATGACTACTCAGTTTGTCAAGTTGTAGGGTTAGGTATTGTTAACTTGAAATATCGTAATGGTAATATTTTAAATATTATTGTTTACCGTCTAATGAATTCCATTTCGGTTTAAATGAAGTTTCAGTGATTTCCGGATCCGCCCATGGTTTTCCTTTAAGAACTGAAGCGGTATATTTAACCGGCTTGTATTCTAGATATTCCACGTTCCATAGTACTTTATTTTCGGGTACGTCGAAACGTTTTATGTTACTAGAAGGATAAAAGCCTTGCCTACACTTGTAATGAATCATTCTAAGTATTACCACCTGCATTAACGAATTATTTGCAGATGACTTATACTGTAATTATTACAGGACAGGTCTACCGTAGACCAGATATCAAATATTCCATACCCCGTCTGTGATCTTACATATCTCATGGGACCTGATCACTGACGGGATATAGGAATAGATAAAACACCGAATGTTTTTTTCTGGCCCGAATTCCCGGGGATCCGAGAACCCCATATCATTTCCATGTCACTCGCTACATTACCAACAGATTATACAAAACGATGTTAAAGCACCGACGAGATATAGGAATAGACAAGTCATCTTATGGACTTTCGTGGCCCAACGTGACTGACATACCGGCTCAGAAATCCAACACTGATATCAGCGTCCTCTGCTCATAAACAGTGTTCACTTGTAGAACTATTATTTACTGAAGTAGTGGGGACAGGACTCATGCGACTGTGTGAATATATGTGAAATATTTAGGGGGAATCAGGAAAGCTATTTCTCGGTCAACGTTTCGGTAGAAAAATTGAGCTACGGTGCCTGGTCGCGAGATGCACTTCTGTTTGGCTCTAGTTGAGTCGAAATCACATCGGGGCGATGAATTGCGTGTGTCGCGTACAGCGCACTTTTTTAAAATATTTATTTTCTGGTGCAAAAATAAATTGTTTCAAACATCTTGAATATGCTACATTTCAAATAAGGTGTTTCAGATACCCCGCTTAACATTAACACACCTTTACATATAATTGCCACAAAATATTTAGTAATATAAGAAAAATAAAGTAATAATAATTTTCTGGAAAAAATGTAATTAATTGTAGTACATGTTTTTTAATGTACTTTATTTTTATTCTAAATCGTAATATTTTAATACAATGCAATGTACTTTTACAGAATTAAATAGATTTTTTTATAAAAGTGAATTTGTAACACTCTGCTCATAAAATACAAATTTGAGGATCTTTCTTCAGTTTCTTATTTTCCTTTTTTTCTCATTTGCAAATAATCACGATAGTTGATTTCCAGCTAGGTGAATACCAAACCTGCGAATAAGTAGCTATGATTATTATTAACATAAAAGGAAAGAAATTATAAATATAATAATATTATATTATAATTATTAACTACACAAAAACTGAGCGACCGAATTCAACGACCCAACCGACAATGCGCGACTAAACTCGACGACTACAATGTTGTCAATATCGCGGAGACCGTCGAACATCATGGATGTCGAATGCATTCTTATGTTTATGAAGATACAGTAAAATCTCGAGTAGTGCACTTCGCTCGGAACCGAATGCAAACAATAATCGTTTGCAGACACGTTTATCGCATGAATTGCCTTATATTAGTAAATGAGTTACTTCGTTTTTTTTTTTTTAATTAAAGTTTCACGTAGCATCGACACCAGGGTCATTAGCACTTCGTTATTGTTATTAGTTGAATATAAATAAGAAATTGCGTCTTTCTTTAACGATAAAATTGCTCCAAGGAAAAAGATAATTAAAGAATTTGACTAGTAATTATACAATTAACAATTGTAGTATACAATTATCGTCACTATCTTTTTCATTGTGGCAACTTTATTGTTGAGTGTTAAAAAATTATACATCTCTTAGCCCAATTTTTTTTTTGTCATTTATCAGAAAATAATGTAGAATATAACTTTAAAAATTATTTCATTTATTGATAGTACAATTGAAATAAGAAAACTTGTTATCATGTGTTTCTTTAATTAAAAGATTTTTAATTAACATTAAATGTTTCATATCCTCTATTGCCTTTCATTACGGCAAAGAACAAAAGAATTCTGTAAAATTATTTAATTTTCGCATCGTTTTCTATAATCGGTGGGTAACGTTGCGAGTGACACGGAAATGGTAATGGGTCCCCGGGACCCAGAAATCGTGGCCGAAAAAATACATTGAATGAGTTGTCTATTCCTATATCTCGTCAGTGGTTAAAGGTCTCTATCCTAGACATTGAAATTAAATAATTTTCAAGATATTCTTTTGTTCTTTACCGCAATGGGAGAATTCAGGGAGCCGACTCCTCCGAGGCCCACTCCGAATCGATTTAATTTTAAGCGATATTGTAAAGAAACAGGCATTAGTGAAAACAAATAATTGGCAAATTTATCGGTTTGGCATCTAATGTCATTATGTCATTAACACCTATGTCATCATTTGAGTTTTATTGCCACATCTGTTACAATTCTGACCATCAGCAAAATGGATCAGCTGTGCTGAGATTTTGATTTCTATCGCACATAGAACAGGACAGCGCGAGAGAAAGAAAAGGAGTATCAAGAACGAAACTCGGATGGGAACAATACTTACGAGTACGATTCGGTATAAAGTTTTACATGTTGTGCAAGTCGAGCCCTGGATATATTTATACTGAAGTAATATACACGGAAAGGGGAACAATAATATGTGGAGAATACATAAATTAATGAATAACAGCACGAATTGTTCTAAGTCTCACAAGGAAGGTCATGGAACCCGAAAATTCGAAAATGTATAAATTTTTGCATACAAGTAGAATATGTCATCCGTGATTCAACCGCCTTCCGTTCGTGCCATAATTTGGCTTTAATGGGTTAAATCAGACCTTGAAGAAACTTCGAAATGATATTTTTCGTGAAATATCCCAAGAACGATGAGATATATTTAAAAAAATTCTAAACAAAAGTTGCATCGCTTTATTGTGTTTGAAGGACAGCGTAAACAAATTTTTTGAAATGTCCATGAATTTTTACAATTTTTTTTTCGTCGATTCTACAGCCTCCAGAAGTCGATATAATTGAAACGACCCGGAGTGCATTTTGTCCGATTTTTAATTGTTTATAACTCTTCAAACACAAGTGTCATATTTTTGTAACTTCTTGGAAAATAAAGCTAGGAGCCTCACCTTTAATTTGAAACCATCCCAGTTAAAAAAACACCCACTGGAAGTCGAGGAAAACGCAATTGTTTAAATTTAACGATGCATTCCAGGAAGTTGGTTTTGACGGTGCCCCAGGTGAGGCGAACACAAAATGGCGCCAAGTGTTTTACTTACCATCGAATGTAATTTACCTCGTTCGCCATTTTGTGGGGTTCTAAAACCTCATGACCATTTCCAAGTCACTCCCAATGTTAACAACAGATTATAGATTTACAATAACCGTATTCAAACTCAGTTATCTCGCCTTAAATTAAAGCTACTGTTTCAAGGAATAAGTCTATAGCCTTCCAAAGCTGCACCCATCTACAGTTTCTACCGTGTTCTTAAACAGATGCTTAAATTGTTTACAAAAAATGAACAATGCAAGCGAAATTTATAAACCGTTATTATTAGATTTCTTTGCTCTATATCCTGTTATTGATTCAAATTGATTTTTAAATTTGATGATGTACTTAGTAATTACTAATCACTCCTGCACTAATGTATTTGTACTACCAAGTTTCCATTATTACCAATCAATACTTTCCATAATAAATAATTCCATTATAATCAATACTCTATCTATTTTAATATAAACCTTATCGAGGAACAGGAAATCCAGGATAATATTAAATGGAACCAATAATTGCAAACATGTTCGCAAATACATACTTTCGTTTTATTGTACAAGACGATTATTTCTAAAATGTTCGATTATTTATACATTCGTTAATAAGGTGAATAGTATCTTAATAAAGAGCATTTTAATATCTTTTGTAAATATATCTAAAAATACCATACGCATAGCACATAATACAATTTATATAATTTATTTTAATTTAGTGACACAAATTTTAGCAAAATTAATTATAACCGTATCGTGAAGCGACGACCAAATCGAATTTATAATAATAATAATTATGACAGCCAATGATGTACAAAATAGAAAGATCGTAAACATTTGTAAAACCCTTTGTCTAATTAACATCTTCTTATGTTTGAACAATTATTTACATACGCGCAGTTAAGAAATTGTATGAGACATTCAGCAATCTGTACACTAACTACAGATATATCCCGATGTTTAAAATTTACCATAGCTGATAAACAATTGAAATATTTTGAACACACTTCTTCAAATCCTCGTAGCTATTTGGGACTTAACAATTATTTTATACTTTTATAAAATCATATAACTTTTCGAACTTTATCAAGATATGTTAATTGGTAAAATATACCGCGTTCAGACTTATTTATTCATAACGATATTAGACCATCAGCGTATATGCCAAGAAATACTAATATAATTGGCGTATTAATGATACGTATCTATACCTACAACTTGTATTTGCTATTTCGCTAACGAAAATTGGTATGACACGTAACTAAGAAAACTTGTTCATTCAGAAATAGATACATGAAAAATTCTACAATTGTTTCTAACATTGGAAAATCAAATACGTAAAAACAGGAGAGATGATAAAAAAAAATCGTATACGTATGCCATTTAAAAATTCCTTTGGGTATACAAAGGGACATGGAAGTTCTTTTCCATGATTCTCGGTACTAGAAAATATCATAATATTTGTTAAAACGTTTTTTTAAGGCGCAAGCTTAAATTGTAAAATGTTATGTTTCCTATGGATCTGATTTCTGGTTCATACCAGAACATGTTCCGGGCTATTGTTGAAGATTTCTTTTCCTTTCTTTTTCCTCGAACGTTTAGATACCAGAGTTTACAATTGCTCTTGGAAGTATCTATGCTGGAAGACTAGATTAAAAATGTCTAAAATTTAACAGTAAATTCTACAAAATTTTCCCGCCTCGTTTAAATAGAAACAAATAATTCCTATCAGCTGGCACTCCAATGAATAATACTTCAATATAGCGTACCATTAATGCCCCAATCTTTCAACTTATTGTTGCCATTAGCAAATTTCAAAATTCCATCTCGTACAACCCGTCAAAATAAATCGTTCGCCAATTTATCCCTCTTTCACATTATTATCATATCTCTCCATTCATTCCAAGAAATTAGCTCTCGCAGTAAAAAGAATCACGCTTACCAAATACCATAACGTCGCTCTTGATCGATATTCAATCGTTTTGCAATCGACGATGCCCATGGTTTCACGTTTCATCCATTGTACAAGCTGCCTAAAATAAGTATACATCTAGCACCAAATTCGACCATCGATCTTTCCTTTCGAAAATTCCAGTGAATTTTACTCCATTGATATAGAGGGGAAATTCAATTCCGATGCAGCGATACAGGATATCGTAGTCCGGCTCGTGAAAAATCGTGTCTTCAAACGATCACGAAGCTCCTTCTCCAGAGCTGCAGGCTACAGACGAGAGGAATCACGCTGTCGCGATTTGCTTTTTCAGATTAAGGAGAATCTCGACCAGAATTGTGAGAACGGTCGGTTTATCAGATACCGTGGTCGAATTCGTGATATCCTTCAGCACCGGTGAACACAACGTCCACCCATACTCTCATAGCTTCCGGACTCGGTGCCATCAAATGATAGAGCCTAGACGACGTTTTGATGATGAAAGTCAGCGATGGCTGTGGCGAACGGACGGTGTTCATGTGGTCCACGTAAACCTCTTCGATAGACTAAACAAAAGAAAAGGTATCGCACTGTATTGTGGTTACTGAAGGGTCAAACGTTGAGTATGATTGTTAACGATGGAATTATTTCTCGTTGACTTTGAAAATAATGAGCTTTCCTGCCAAAATATTGAAACGATTAATAAGTACGTACAGTACGGAATCTATTTTAATTACTGTAATATTAATGAAAATTAAATTTAGAATTTTTAAACATTCCTGTTCATCTCAGCATATTCTTGTACGACGAATTATTGTAATTTTTCGCCGAGTTGTTGGTACTCTAATGTTGCCCTCTTCGCCTTCGTTTATTTAATTTGAGGTTCACTGGTTCGTGCTGCGTTCTAACCCGTTTAACCCTTTTAATTAACCGGGCAGAATTACTACTAACATTAGGCCTCGCTGGTACTTTTGCTGCCTTGTTCGAGCTATTATATTATAAGTATTGGTACATGTAGTTGAAAACCAACAAATTTCAATAAATATTTATCTAACTATCGGAGATTAAACTCCACAAAAAGCTAAAACACTAGACTAATAAATTAACGAACAATATGTCTATGACAAGTCTGCAATGATTGAAGCGTCAGTAAATAATAAATAAAAAATACAATGTCAATACTCAATTATTACAATTTCCGAATTTTCTTTATTCTATATGAATTATCTTGTCCTTCAAAAAATAAAATCGCGACAGACGATCATTTTCAACATACAAGACACCACCCTAAATAGCATTCCTTTTCGTTTAACAAAAGAAAGCAATCCCCTCGTATACCATACCTGGAAGTAGATCACACCGCGTGCTTTTCTGGACGAGCTGTCGCTGTAATAGGACAACGTCTTTCTCTTCCGGTCGAAGACGAACCATCGTTTGTTCCAGTGATGGAATTTCTTGCTCATCTTCGATAAGTAACCACTGCAACTGGTCGTATCGACCGTGACATCGTGTATCAAGGGTAGCTGGTGTCCAGCGGTCTCGATGTGGTGCCTTAGGTCCAAGGATTCCGATTTGATGGGGAGGTATCTCGTGAGCGGCCTCTGTGCAATATCCATAAATCAATGCATTTACAAACCATGAAACGATCTGTCTGAATTGAATGGTAACGCTGCCAGCTGCGTCCACGGAACAACGTATAGAATGGAATTCCAAATTGTGCACGCAAACGTTCTGACAGATTCCTGAATGTGCAGGATGTACAGTATATACGATGTACTATGTCCGAAAATTAGCGATACTGATATTATTAAATTATTATAAATTTTTGTCTTATGTATGTTTGTATATTGAATATAGCCACAAGTAAAATATGAAAAATGATAAATGACAGTGGACGATCAAGTAATTCTGAATGGATAGTTACATATGTATCTTTCATTTTAGAATTATCAGAATTTCGATAACAGCGTTGTATACGCTTCCTTTTATTATTAATATTTAGTTGCACAATTTAGCTATACCTTTATAGATTCGCAACAGTCTTTTGCAACGGTAAACCTTAATCATTCACTGTACATAGGGTTGTCTTATACCGTATACAGTCATTTTAAAAGCGCATTTCAAGCATTGGTGAAGCTTAAATGTTTGAAGAATGGCCAATCGGTCTGAGAGGCATACTTTTTAAATGATCTTAGTAGGTGGATTTTCGTAAGAAGGTGGGCTCGTTTAAACGGGATGTGGTTATTTTTGAAATTGGACGTGTAACGAGTGTCTCACGCTCAGAGAGTTTTGTAAAAGTCGACAGCTGTCGGTTTCCTGAAGTGTTAGCTGTCCGAGTTATTGGGGAAAATTTTTCTTTTTCTGTCAGCTGTAGGATCAAGTTGGACGAATCACGTCTAGTTAGTCAGTGTCTGTATTTCTATGGATTTTAGCTTAGAGGGGTGAGAGCAGATATTAATAAATGAGATTCTATAATATTATAATAGACTGTTCAATATTTAAAGTTACGCAGTAGGAAAATTCCAGGGATTCCTATATTCAATTACTCAAATTGTTTTAACTATTTATACAAATCATATCAGAGTATCTAAGTGTTTAAAAGTATATCGTTTCAATATCAATGAAATCTGGGCAAGGGTTAAGTAGTGCCGGTGAAATAAATTCTTATTAACGAATAGAAATATAAACAGCGTTTCGTATTCAATATACAGTAAACTATTTATGTAACATTGTAAACAGCTTCTTGTCTTCTTCAATAATCGTTAATTGGAGAATCCAATGGCATACTTCAATGAATTCGACGAGTCATTTATGGTAAACGACGTAGTTTTAGAGCTTTTTGTTCATCATCTATATTAAAGCTTGACAGAGTCGTAAAGCGTGAATAACTGGTTATAAATATCCTACGTAGGATTTCGTGAAGTCAATATTTACCTAATGTTATTCTAGCTTAACTTTCTTTTTTAAAAATGATGCAGATAACGTACTAAACAGGGGACGAAAATTTTGCGAGCAATATAAAAAATTCATTTACTACTTTGCTTTGTTTTATTGTTATCGCAATTTATAGTAATGCATATTTGAAATGATAGCATGTGCAATATTTTGCTGAAATTCTTAAGAGTCTATGTAATAAATTTATGATACTGAAATTTAAAGTACCTGCAGTTTTGCCTTTTCGCGATGTTTAACTGGTTGCAGTGGTCCTAGAGTGTCCATTTCACTGGACGTTTGAGAAAGAGGGCGACTTCCGTTTCCGTCGATTAATCCCCCGCTGTTATTGCTAAGTCTCTCGCCTTCCATCGATGTCCTTCGGTCGTCTCTCATCTGCAATAAAATATAAAAAATACACATTTGAGAGACAACTCATTAGTTTCTACAGGACGACCGCGTTTGAAAGTTTGCTTGCAATATTATAAGTTACAACTTTGCATTCAAAGGTAAAAGATACAGATTGATCCTACCTTCTCCATAATTAACCCAAGTTGTATTCTTATAATTATTTCCATATAAACAGAAAAAGGTGATAAGACCAATTTGAATAAACTGGCAAATCGAAAGCTCAGGAGTCAATCAGTGTCCAACTTTCTCTGAACATGAGCTTCGTAGTTCAAAAACCACTTTATTCTTAAAACTTTCAGTTGATTAATCAATTAAGTCACTATTTTCATACGTAAGCGATAGATGACAGTACTGACATTGCCCTTTTTTCCAAGTAATTGGTAAAAACTTGATTTATCTCGGTTTGAATGCTAATGGAGTGACACTGGTTCTGGACCCTTGAAATATTCTATTACATCATTTCATATAAATTGAAGCATTACTTAAATATACGTACGAAATCTTTCATTAAAAAAAAAAACTGTGAGTCTGTATTTAAAAAGAATTATTCTTCCAAAATAAACGTATTATTAAGAAAACAATAAATGTTTAATAGAAATACAAAAGATGAAAAGTCTTAGTTCGATCAGAAGAGCTTCATACAGATTCACATAACAATCTTTAACGCAGAAATTCTATTTTGCTACGCTATCATCATCGACAAACTCTATCGCACAAGAATAGACATATACGTCGCAATCAAACTGATTTACTTATCACCTAATATCCATAATTCAATATCTTGGCAAATAAACCTCTACCAAGCTACCTAAATAAGTCTCTGCCCGCGTATTAAGCAACCCTTCAATCGACAGCTAAACGTACCAAAAGCTTTTGCAAAAAGAACGGCAAAAAAGGAAGCGTGCAATGGTTCTAACTTAGCCGCGACAATCTGCTCAGATGTGCATATATTGTAGTATTCGCATTCCAAGCAACGGTTATATTTATAAATCCCCAAAAACGAGGAGAGCACGCGTGCCAGTCACACCTGTTTACGCTGCTTCCTCAAAAGAAAAGTCTTTTATTTTTCCAGCAAAGGAAGACAGTTCAATGAAAATATCTCCACAAAATTTTACGAACGTCGCACGACAAACGGAACTGCGGCGGTATGCATAAATCATCTTTCTTTGTTTCGCTTTTGACTACCATTTGGAACCGCGATCGAGAATTTTAACAATTTCTCGCTGATGATACATCATTTCGTGAATTTTTATTTCGCAGAAAGAAACGACGGAAAATTAATGGACCGCTGGAAATAACTCGGACCGGGGCTCGTTGGTCTCTGCAGCAGGCCGTTAAGCAACGGTTGACGAGAAAAATTTGTGCAATGAATCGAGCAAACGGTTGAAAGAACTGCGTGTGGGTGAGAACGAAGCCTCCTGTTTCCTTTTGTCTTCGTTCTTTCGTACGTAGAAGGGCTGGTATTATCGTTTTGTCTCGCTGAAACGAGCGGCCCCTTCGAATATAATGCGTCACCCGATTTTGCGGAGGGAACGGGCTCGCGTGGATCTTAATTGAATTTCGAAATTGATATCGAAAGTGTGACGAGCAGTGTCGCCGACCATTTAAACCAAACATTTATTTACAGTAGAATGCAAAGTGCGAGAAGGTATATCGCAGTTACTGTTTGTCTGCAAACTTTTGACTGTCCTTAATATTGTTAATAATGCTATAGGTGTGATATTATTTGTGTAGTATGAAGTCTGCACATGCATGCTTGTTAGCAATAATTACTGTAGGCGGCTTAAAGAGGCAGCTATCACAAGGGGAGGTCCAAAGATGCAGTTTAGGATTAAGAACACTTTTTTTCTCAAACTTGGGATGTCAAGCTTTGAAATATATATCGTACATTTAATTATGCAAAACAGGTGGGGGTTCGACGATCGTGAAGTGCTAGAAAAATGTAGATATGAATGATGTGATAAGAAACAGTTTTAATTAAATCAAACGGAATTTTAATGTTGATGGAAGCGTTTATTTATTCAGTTTAACACCTTTATTCATCATTGCGAATTCACCGCCGTATCTTTTTTGTAGGTATTAGTTTTAAACTTGTAATTTAATTTTTTTTGAAAACTAGTGATTCATCAGTGCATGTTGGCTGAGGTTTTGTATGAACTGAACATTGAAAAATAATATTAATTGCATACTATTATGTACACCTGTATTTACACCATTATTATAGCTTTCCCATATTAATTCCCGCATAAACTTAAGGTAATAATTATAATAACTGGAACAGGTAGATTTATTTAGCTTGTCGATCTATAAATTGCTTCAGATGTTTCGAAAATTCTAATGTTAAATCTGATTTGGAGAATGTGTATGCAAATTATTGATATTCGTTTAGAATTCATATAATAATGGAAATATACAAAATTTCGAAATACATCGAACCTTGACATTGTCATTTATAATCTGAAAATACACACACCTCTATTGTGATGCCTGTCACGAAGTTTGCTTTAGGTGTCCATCACTATTTTTACCATCAAAAAACGTAATGTAGCCTTGCTATTTTAATTTTACAATTTTTTTTAAATAGTTTCATTGCCCGTTACATTGAATACACAAGGTAGCACAGAACAGAGGCTACGTAGAATATTTTCAAATCAGTTCCTACGTGCTTAAAACAAAAAAAATTAAAAAAAAACACTCAGAATGCACTCAATCACTATCAAACAAAGATCTATGAAGTAGAAATAAGTCCAAACGAAATAATCCTATGTCACACGGCGTCAAACTGCCAAAAAGAAAACAAACAAAAAAAGAATCAACAGAAAATATCTACTCATCACTTACTCTTCGCCTACGAACGTGCTTCTTCTTAGTTTTGTTCTTCATGTAACTCATCCACATCAGAGACATTCTCAAATTCTCTACGGTAAGACTTCTACAACTACTACTACTACTACTGCTACTATACTCTGAACGAAAAACAATCGAACGTGGCAGCAGAATTGCCGTACAATTAAGAAACGAAATAAATATCCAGTAGTACCCAACGATAGAACAATTACCCGACGATTACAATTCCTGACCGATTTGCAATTTTGTTGTCTATTAGAAATGTAGAAATGTCGGGGCAGCACCAATAGAAAACACTGGCAGAAGCACTAACGATTCGAACCCTCCTGATCGAAACAGGACGGACGACCGTGAAGAACTGACGTCCAGGAACGAACGTTCACCAAGCTGGTTCGCGGATTAAAAGATGTGGCTCCCTCCCTTCCTCAACCCCTCCCTGCCCTTCCCAAAATCTTTTTCTGCGCACGGAAAATCGTCCGCTCATTCATGAGCGAAAATCCTACGCCTCGACGACCGCACGTTTGTTTAACAAGAAGCGAGACAAACTCGTTCTGCGTAGCATTTGAGGAATTTGCGTCACCGGGCTTTATATTCCAAATTTTCAACGACATATACGACGTTGTTGGTGAAAAGATTCGCCGCGGCGACTTTGAATTCGAATAATATTCGTAGAATATGAAACAAAAGCGATGTTTCGAAATTATTTTTATTATACCCATGGAATATCTCGATAGATTCGATTATGTTAATATTATTCTTGGGTCAAGTGTTTTTGTTGTTTTAATATCCTAATATTGAATAAAATCAAAATCAATATTCCAGAGCTATACAAACATGAATGAGATTTAGTTTAAATGGCACGATAATAAATTTTAATGATTATATTTTTGCATTGTGCATTGTATTTATAATGTGGAAATTAAAAATTCATGTTTTAAGAATACCCATGGATTTTCGTATTTTATATAATAGTTTTATGGAGTTTTATTGTTAATATACAAGTCTCGTAATTTCCTGCAGCACAATCTTAAATATGTATAAAGTGTGAATAATATTTAATCTATGCATTTTTATAACAAAGCATTCGACTATTTCTGTCCAGAAAAGTAAACAATTTAATGTAATAACATTTTCCTTTATTTCAATTAACAATTAACTGTCTCGAACGATCTACCATTATGGACTACATGAATAATTAATTTGCTGTTCCGAAATTTCCTTTCCGCACCTTTATACGATAAAGTAGTAGCGAATTATTGGATAAAGGTAAAATAAATACGACGCAGAACAGAATAAATCAACATGACAAAAATAAAGAAGTAGGGCGACAGAAATTTTCTCTCTGTCAGTAATTTCCTACAGAAAGAAGTGATTTTCACGTTGCTACGGGCCTGAATAAACATTGTGAGAAATTTTAGAACAAATCTTCTATAATAAATTGCGGAAGAAAAATTCAATGCTCGATTCTATCGCTGTTCAATTTATCAGAAATTCTTTTAATAAAAAACAAACTCCAACAAGTTATCAACATATAAAATGAAATAAATTAATTGTTCTTTGATCCTTTTAATATTTAACGAAACCGGGGAATTTCACGGAAATATCATTTCGCTGTTACTTCCAGTGAAATATTTAGCGATGATCGATCGCCGAATTAGGGCGTACTATGACCCGTACTATGAAATCGATCGTAGTTTCTGCAACATTTACGTGCGCATCGAGTTCTGGATACGAAGACCTAATCATCGCGAAAATACGTGGCTGTTGACGAAAATGTTTGCCCTAGAATTTCTGGATATTTGTGAAGTATATACGAGTTCGAAGATCCGTGTTTCCCTTCGCCACTATAAATTAAGCCTCGTGAAACACGCGATCCTATCGAGAAAATAGGACCTGATTGCTGACGGTTCTTGTCTCTCGTGAATAAAAAAAAAATTCGTGGAAAATGTGGAACGGCACATGACATTAAATTAACGTGGCGGCCAATATTCATTCTTCAATTTCAATTCGAATTTCGTCTATACATTAAGAACGATGAATCTGGTAGAACTGCGAACAAAATGGGGGTTTGTGAGTTTCAAGCGAGGATAGAGATTTAGTGTGTTGAAAATTCGTTAAAATTATATTTTCTTGTGCTATAAAAATAGATGAGTGGTATAATCATAATAGAATTGGATTAAAGAATGGGACAATATGATTGTATTTTAAAATTTGTCGGTATGCCAAAATAGGGGATATGTAAGTTTGAAACTATTTTATACTGTGTTATAGTTCGCTAATACTGTTGTTCGACAGTAAATGATTCATCACCAATTCGTGATAATGTACATAGTACACGTCTGGGGCTGATTGTATTACATTTAAAACATTAGATTAGAATATGTATAGACCTTGACACTGCATATTAACATGTATCTTATTATCTTATATTCCTTTATATTTCTTTTTTCCACACTAACTAATTTTGCAAATATTTTTAACATTTCTGTCAGTTCAATTAGAATTGAGCTTTTTACAGCCTGCAATTCTTTCCCCATTTATTCAAAAATATAACACGATCGTTAAATCAAACATCAAGAGACATCACCCCACTATTCTTATAAATAAATTATTACTAAGTCTTTCCGTAAGTGATGTCGTTTCTTATATTATAGTGCAAATTATTAATACACACATTTATTTTGAATCATCGATGTATTTTAACCACTGTTTTTTATATCCCCTTTTGTAATCCAGTCTTTTTAATTATTTCTTTCCGCGGATACATAGATGGATTTCTGTCTCGATCAGATATCATTTCGAAATTTCTAAAACCATCTTTAACACTTCTTCGCGTTTTAAATACGTACATTGCTCACTTTTACAAACACATTTAACTGTATCCTTAGCAGTATTGATTCTCTTTAACCTTCATCTTTCGCTTATTTTTCGAGTGAAAAAATTTGGGCCTGAATGCTTTAAATGCCCGGTGCATGTAAATTGCAGATAGAATACACTTTCGAAGACATACCAGAATGTTTGTATAAACACATCGTCTAAACAATATATGGACGTTTGTTTAAAGCAACGTAAGAGGCGACATTATTTATGAGATGACTTAATATATGCACTTAAATATTGTAAATATAGAACAGTAAAATATAAGCGAAATTCAGGAAATGTTTTAAGAAATATCAAGAGTATCTCACTCGAAAACAAAGGCATTAAAAAAATCATGTTATATCTTAATATAATTCCAAGCATAGAGAATCTGCGCATACTATGCACCTATGTAATCTTCTATTCTGTTACAACTAACAAATATATTCCGTACATATACACGTCCACGACCATTCAATACGAAATAATACTAATTCTAACAGAAAGAACAGATGTTATCTCCACGTTTAAGAAAAATTCTATCACACGTTGAGTCACGTTATAAACAGAAACACGTTTCATCGTCAATAAAAATAGCAGTCATTTCTTTCAAAATTGTATCCAACGGCAAACCAAATCCACATCAGAAGTACAAACGTGTTCGCTGGAGATAGAACGAGCGATCGATGTGAATTCTTATTAAATAGATAATCGCCACGATTTCTCATTGCCACTTTTTCGAGTAGGAACTGAATTTTCTTCAAACCACGCGCGTTATCAACAATATTGGCTCGATGACGGATGCTGAGGTGTACGAATATTTAAACGAAAGGATTCGGTTCACGGAGACTATTCGGTTGATACCTGACACATTTGAACGTTCTCTGAAAATTCTTTCGAGATCATCGATAAAGTGACGTAGACGATGTGAAAAAAATGACACGCAAAAGCATTCAATGAAATTTATCGAGGCTGTCGAGGCTCGCGAAGGAGGAAAATTTAGAGGTTCATTTAACCGGAGTGGGTTGGATGTTCGTTGGCGACGTTTACATGATCCGTTGAAACACTGAAAAGGACATTGAAAACTTCGATCGACGAAAGAACTGTACGTAGCTCGTTTCGTGATTATTTTTAGATTTATTAGATGGACCATCGTGTTTCGCGTGGGAGAATGTTTCGTGGGGACAAATGTCGGATGGAACAGTGGGACTCTGCTTCTTTGCTAACGCTGTCATTCTAATATTCCTGAAGCATGAAATCGAGTGTCTGCGATGATAATATATTCGGTATCTTATTGTAAAATATAATTATATGGGTGTAGCTGGTTTCTATGACAGTTCGGTAGCTTCAAAATGATTTATGCACTGGTTAGTTTATTCGAACGTGGTGTAATAATTCCAAGCAGTCGACAACATGTAACACAATTGCACGAATTTAAATTGATCATACAAGACGAAAAGAAAATATCACGTAGAAGAATCAAAGCTTTGATGAGAAAATATTTCAAAAAATCATTTGTTTATTAAAGCTGCCATTGCTTGTATCAATAATGTTATTCCTGTGTTATGTATTATAGGCAAACAAAGAATTTCGCTATGCTTCTCATAGAACGAAAAGTAGGAAATTAATTATTAGGCGAGATAAGTGGAGCATTATGCCATGTTATCTTTTAATTACAAAAAATATGAAATCGTTTTTTCCTGATATTTTCTTTCTCTTCCACGATCAATCCAAATATGTATCATTATGTTAAATGCTGGCGGAGTAAAATAATTTATAAAGCCTGTTGAAAAATGAACACAATGCTGGATGTCATATTGATTTTCCGAATTTTTATGCCCTTTTTATTCGCCTCGGTGAATACTATATCTTTTCGACCCTTTTCATGTTTAATACTTTGCATAGCTTACTCACTTCGAATATACATGGGAAAGGTAAGAAGCTTCGGTTATTAAGGTCTTGAAACTTGTCTTTAATGATGCCAAAGCAGCATTCTTGAAACAACGCGACATATCTCGATTCCGGAAGTGGCGCTTAAAAATTCTCGTAAACACGCCGTGATTACACGGTATTCCACGCGTTTATATGCTCTCACGGTACAAGCTCGTGCGTCTATTCGTGCGCTAATGTGCACTGCTAAAAGGAACAACGTAAAGGAAACCGCTACGTGTAATTCGTATGGGTAATGCTAAAGGTTGAGAGCCGAAGAAGGATATTCGAAAATGATGCGAGATTAGTTGATGCTTCTGCGATTTCTTTTTATTTGGGATTATTCAATTGAGCAGGCAATTATAAAGACGGCTATTCACACGTCTTTCATTAAATAAAAACGATTACCTATATATGAAATCACTGTCGCATTTTCCAAAAAATTAAAAAACTTTCTTTTATCAATTTAGAATCTAAATTAATATCTTTAAATGTAATTCAATTATTCAATATTTTTCGCTGAGTTCGAATTTGAAACATATAATGGTGCATTATAAATTCTTTAACAAATAAGTTCTTCAGATTAAAGATCTTGACGTGTGGGTAATTCAGGTCTGTCTACACGTCTCATTAAGAGATATAAAGTAACTTCTCGACCCCGGATAAAATCATTGAGCCGGTTGAGTATCATCGTCGCCGGTAGTAATTACTGAAATTAGGCTGTCTACGTGAACACTCTGAATGTATTATTATCGAGTTAGTTCAGATAAAGACGACTCACTTTCTTGTTTTCCAAACTTTTCGATCTCGACTGTAAAAAATACTGGTTACACTTGAAAAGGAATGTAACTAAAAAATCTAAAAAGATGTTTCCTAAGAAGCGACGCAGTTTAATTGTTTCATAGAAACAAGAAGTGTGTGATCATCAGGTTCCAGTGCTCATTGATCACTAAGATAATAAAATAATTTATACATTTCACTTATTTCAAAATAATGCAATAAGCTTCAATGTAAAATCTATTTATTGGACAAGCTTAACATTTATATACCCAACGTTTTGAAATGTAAAACTAAGTAAAATTGATTTTTGAAAAATAAGTACGACAGTGTCTGTAAACTTGCTTTGCTTTATTGTTTTCTGGTGTCGTTTTGTCCATCATTCTATTTGTCCCGCGAACCTTACAAATCGAATCGGAAATTGAATCCGATTATAAAGTGGACGGACGTTTAATCAGATGACTAACCGTTGAACTTTTATCGGCACCACCGTGAGCAGTAGATAAATATAGCGGCGAGCTTTTGTTTGCATTTTAACGATAGAACTTTTAAAGCGAAACTCAGTAGCGATCAGCATTAATCCGATAAGAAACACGAAGCCGACAATTATCGATTATTTTCAACTGTTTCTGTTACATGAACCCAAGCTTTCTATTGCTTTTTCTCTAATTTTAATAAAGGATCTGTGAAAAGCATATACATACGCAATATAAAATGATAATTCTACTTCAAATATTTTCCTAAAAATTTAGTATGATCATTTGTCATTCAGAATTAAATTCCTCTTTAAACAAATTTTAAGCCATGTTATACCTTTTGTATTCGCTCTGATTTATAAACACAGGAAGGCCAGTTGAGAATTTTTAAACAATTATGTAAATTTGATATCTACAACTGGATATGGAGAATAGTCTGAGCAGGTTTCTTTAAACGGGTGCGTGGTAATATTTCATTATAATAAAATGACCGTCATTGTACTGTACTGAATTACTATAAGGGTAATAAAATAATGACGATGAACTATATGAACACTGTATTCAAACTAATTAAAAATTCAAATTAATAATCGTGTTCCTATTATTTTATTGAGAATTGTCTGGTATTATTACTCATACTACCGATATCAAATATAATAAATTATTCAATTCTTAATTTTTATTTATTTTCAAATCATCTACTTTCCCCAGTATTTGTTCTATCATTCACATTATTTTCACTGCGTTATGTAATACAAGACGATATTCCAGCCTCTGCGACAAGTTTTATCATTTCAAAATATCCATAAAATTGAATAGAAGGTTCTAGAGGCATATATTTATAAACATGTTCAACGCGTAATAGTTTGCTACGTAAAAAAGGTGTAAAATTTATTATGCACTCACGTTATCATTTTGGAGCAGACTGTAGGAATTGTTCGATGGTCCTGGACTAGGTGACGTAAGTTCCGAAAGTTTGCTAGGAGATAATTTTTCGCTAGTTCCACCTTCTGCGCTGTCACTGCTTCCGCTGCCACTGAAAGTACAACGTTCGTTAATTCTAGATAATAGTTGAAAAAGAAATTGAATTCATCCGCGACGACAGGTATAATTACAGATCTGCATATTAATTTGTAACCGTTGACGCATAAATGTGCTACAAAAGAAATAATCTACGCTTTGTTAATTTAAATTCGACATGGTCAAATGCAAAATACATTTACGTTTGACTAAGAACAGTATCCTGCATTGCAGTAATATTTGTTACGGAAACTTATGATTGCGATTCAATGCAGGATTGCAGTTGGAGTAATCATATTTTCTAATTTTGGCTTTCGATTCGCAAGCCTTCTTTATAATTATAATAATACTAATGGTAATAATCGAAGGAATTTAAAAACAAACTTTTCATTTAATTCTAGAATTTTCCCTGCACTCTATCCAATCTTACTGATCACAAATAAACAAAATTCAGCACTATAAAGATTTCTGAGATTGAAAAGATAATCCTAGAGCAAATCAAATTCTCTCAATTAAAATCTCTGGAAATATAATTTCCTGTTCGAACTATATAAATCAACACGACACCCAATTTCTTTAGATCCATCTCGCAATAACTAACAGTACCTACACTATCCTATTTCCACCACAGAGAGCACAGGCTACGAAAAGTTCACGCCCAATAATCCCTTCAATCTTCCAAAAATCAGTCGAAAGACGCCATAAAAACTTCAACGAAACCCAAATAAATCCGGAAAAGGAAAACCCAATTGCATCCTTCCTACATTTCCCAATCTATCACATCACGTACCACTTCGAGTCACTAAAAAGCCAGCCTTCTACCACCAATTCCCCCAATCGAAAGTTCAGAATCCCTATATACTTTGAACAACGGCCCACCAATTTTTCCCGTGGAACCTGACACTTCAGCGCCAATCAAGCTTAAATAAAGTCCAATAAAGATAAAATTGGTTCCGACGGAAACCAACGGAACAGCTGAACGTTGGCAACTTCGATTCCAAACAGTCGCGGAGCACACCAAGAAAGCTGGATCACGCGAAGAACAACGTGGCCTCGACCAATCCACGTCAATGACGTCCGATATCGTCGATTTTCATCTTACATAATATCGACGGATTCTTCCACCGTGACTTTCGTCTCGCGTTCCCGCGAACCTCCTGTCCCGTTGAACTTCGGTCGTGTCGTTCGCGTAAAAAAAAAAGGAAAAAAAAATAAACGCGGAGGCAGAAGGCTCTTCTAGCTGGCGAGGATCAGCACTACCGGCGAGGCCATAGCCGCAGCAGGTATTATTAAAACCTAACAAGTACAAAGTGAGTCGGTCGACCGGTTCGACGGTGCCACCAGCATAGCATTTAATTCTTCTACAATGTTCAACGTAGCCGACGACACTCTTTTCGATCCCGTTGCTATGGCAACGTTGTCCTTGACCCCGAACAACGGGGTCATCTTTTTCGTACCTTTTGATCGTTTTGCGGTGCTGAGTACGCCCGTGGACGTGGTCATTGTCGAGAGGTGGAATTGTACAGAGAGAAAGAGGGAGAGAGAGAGAGAGAGTGGAAGAGAAAGAGGTAAGTACTTGCCTTCGCTGCGGGACAGGGAAATACGGATCACGTATGTACAGTCAGTTGCAAAGCTGTCCCTACAACCCCTTAACTTTCTGCTTTAAATCTTTTTTAAACAAGTCGTTTGGCAGGGCGGCCATAAAATGTTTTTCTGGGGTGTCCGCATTATTTTTAGTCGAGGAGCTTCTAGATATAATAATTGTATACATATTAAACATTTCTAACTGTAAGTATATTAAATATGTACAATCTCTAGTCCGCAGTTAGCGTATATTAGGTCTTTTTTCGCTCAATTTTTCACTATTTCAGACGGTAAAAATTGTCTCGTTCTCGGTTATATAGTTCTTAACATATTTGTAGCGAAATTGATATTAAGTATACATCGTCCGGGGGGGGGGGGGGGGGGGGGGTGTCAGAAGCCAATCGGTGTATGTCCATTAGCATTCAATCCGGGATAAATAAGGTTTCTACAAATTACTTGGAAAAAAATGACAATGTTAGCACCGTCATCTATTGCGTACGTATGAAAAAAGTGACTCAATTGCTTTATGAACCGAACGTTTTGATAATAAAGAGGTTTTTGAACTACGAAACTCATGTTCAGGAAAGTTGGACTTACACTGATTGGCTTCTGGGCCCTCCGCATATTGTTCGTTGGTTCTCTTCTAAAAATTTAACTTATTATTAATGATCAAATTTTGAATTATATTCTGAATTATCTATTGTTAATCTGTTTTCTTTATCTTGTTAAATTTATAGCGCCTTATGTGGAAGGGAAGGAACGTCGCAAATTATTTGAATGTTGCCGTTTAATATCCCAATAATTATGTTAAATTTTCCACGCAACAGTTCTAACAATAAGATTAATCTTTTCCCGATTTCAATAGTTTGAATAGTAATGCTACAAATGAGGAAAGACTATTCTCGACCCGATTTTTGATCAGACTGATCTTTTTCGTACGAGGGTAAAAATTGAACTTTCATTTTTATCTTTGCGAAATCCTTCGTAAGAATATTAGAGCGCATAAAAATAAGTTTTATAGGATTGTAAACTCTGTACGTAGTTTATTTTCTTTTTCCCCGTACCTACTTCAATTTGCCGGACACGAAAGTGTTTCTGCTGGCCGTTCTTCTACGTCTCGTGAGACGTTAAAATATGTTTCCTTATTACTGATTGTGCAATCAGTATGCAATTATTTATCGTGCTGATTGATAGTCGGGTCAGTTGTAAGTATGCTCCAAACGTCAGTTTAATGCTAACTTTGAACGTCTGTTTAATACTATCTTAAAGAATTTATTGTGTAGGCAATTTTGTGATCCGATTTTATTTAATTGTGCTATTTTGATTCAGGTAATGCTATTTATTTATAGAAAGTGGACACGAAAAACCTATTATAGATTGGACAATGAGAGTATTATTAAAAGCTATCATTTATCAGAAACACTGACTAAACATGTTCTTAATATTAATTAAGCTAAATATTTATACCAAGTACTGAATGTAAATACATAAATAATAATTCACAAATTATTCATTTCGTATTAAAAGCATCTAATTATTTTCAAAATAGTCCGATTCAAAATGCGGGTAAAATGAAATTAGTAAATCAGTGAAAACAAAAGACCCTGTATATTGCCTGCCCAATTTGTTTGGAAGAACTGCAATATTCCAATTATAAGTTATTGTTTATATTATAAGTGACTCATATGACAAATATGATATATTATTTTCACAGCAGAAATAACAAGCACTTAAATAAATATTGATAGACTAACACTAAGGAAAATCGTACAAAATCGTGTTGGCAATAAATAAGGGCAAGAAAAATTTCACCCCTTTAAAGTATTAGGCAGCCTCATAAGTAATGTTTCTTACCTTACTTCAAACAAACGCACGTAGTTTCTTTAGACTATCCGTTTACACAACCTATCTCGTATTCTTTTGAAAGAATATTTTCTCTACAATTCTGTATCTAGACCCCAAAACCTTCGACTCGAAATTTGTCACTTAAAGAACAAGCGCGAAGAAAAACTATTCGCGGTACTAACGACATGCTGTATTAAATTATTTGAAAGTGTACAAAACCTCCCTAAAATCTACTAAAAAAATATAGTTATTAACCCTTGCTCAGGAAATTAAGAGGCTTAACAAGTTTGAAGATAAGTTACTTAAAATATTGCGCGTACATTTTTTCCACAAAAATTGAATCGACGTAGAAGTGTTCGAAGAACGAGAGTTCGGAGTATTGCGATATTTTGTCCAGAACGCGAAGAATGATTAAAAGAAATAAATGTCCACATACAGGGTTAATAACAATTTTCGATAGGTGCATCTCGAAAGATAAATAGTAGCAATACCAAACGGGTTGCAATCTTCGTAAACTCACAAGTATCGATGACAAAGCTCGCGTGAACGCATTTCCAAAGGCTGGCAACAATTTTTGCAAAGCCAATCCTTGCTGGCAACGTAAACACGGCTGCTAGTGATGAAAGTGATCAAGTTGCACCCTCTGAGTCTGGCCTCGTTTAAAACGGACGCACCCACTTCCCTCGCGTTCATTCTTGCGCATTATCGTCCCTTTAATTCGCACCCTCCCGTTCAACGCACACGATCGTCACGTGCTCTTTTCGAAAATCTGTCGATGCGACCCCTGGTGAAATCTTAGTTCCAATACTTCATGGTCCGTTCCTCATCCTTTGTAAACCTCGATGGCATCGCGCGCTCAACGTTCAATAATTCTCTCCTCTCCTGCGTTTCGTATCTTAATGGACTCGTGCACGAGAACACGTTACATGTAAGTATCTATCAGCAAGGTATGGAATAATCTTCTGACAGTGAATCCGACGGCGCGTGCTTCAATTTTGCTCTCGCGTTATAAAGGGGATGCACAAGTTCGTAATTTTTGAATACGTTTTTCGACGAACCACGAAGACGTCAAGTTATATTGTAGTATTGTCGCATTCACTTTGGTTACACTTCTTAGAAAACGAAACCAATTTATTAATCCAGTGAGAATGTAGAAAAATCGCAAGGTTATGTCTCCTAAAGTTTGTTGTACGGTAATATAATGCTGGAACTTTTATGCGAACCAATTTCCAATTATTCGAGCCGCTATTCGTAACAGGATTGATCTCGTTCATACTTCTCGCCTATGCCATTTCGCTTTCCAGGCCTCTTAATTTATCATTGGCGACTTCTTTAGGTCATCGATCGATCCCTCGGACTTTCTACTCGATTCTGTTCCACGATAAATCTCCAAGCCGCGCAAGACACTTTTACAAGTAGCCGCTATCACATAAATCAATCTTTGCATCCATCGTGGTCGGGTTGCTGTATTGCTTCTTCCTTTCCTTTGATTTCACAGTACGCGCGTACAACGGTGCGTCGATCTTCTTCGGCAAACACTAGTCGAATTACGGTTTCAGGCGACGCGACGAAACACTATCGCTTCCGATCGCTCCTCGTTACGATCGCACGTTAAGTCGATAGATCAATAAAAAAAGTTTCCAGTTTCCCCTGCGACAAGTAGCACCAGTTTTTCCACGACTCATCCACGCGGCGTATACGCGGTCGACGAAATTCGTAACGCGTCTAGCACCGGTCACGCCTATCTTATCGTCCAAGTAAAATTTCCAATTTTTCTAACACCTCGACGATTAACGTTCCCCCACAGTTTCCCCCTTATCGATCGAAGTCACCATATCCCAGCATCAATATACTCCAGCCGGGATCCATTTTGCCACCACGTGTCACGTTCTCAATTCCCTCGAGATCCTCTCGTTCAAATCTTTCGTTCGACAGAAACGACTCGAGACAGTACTCCGAAATTCGTTCCTCGCTCCCCACGCCTCACAAACCGATCGATTCCGAACGAAACGCCAACTCGCGTTGAAACTTTTGCCACAATTTTGCCCAATTAATTCCAAATATTGTGCCGAACCACATCGACGGGGTCCGTCTCGTATCCAACAAAATCCTCCCCGCTCACCGTTCACGAGCCAAGTTAACTATCTTATCGTGACTATTATGGGCTACCTCCACACTGTCTCCCTTCTTCCTCGCCGTACACTTTCATCAACGTCGACGAACGAAACACGACGTGACAACGGCGTCAGCTAGCCACGGAAAGGCAGCTCGCTGCAACAGATACCGTATCGTTTGATAACACCCCACCCATCCATAGTGTCCGAGTAACGCACGGGACAAGCACGGGGGCCGATAAAACGTTTTATTACCAACGGGCACGATCTGGCCGGGAATCTGCGATCGTCAACGACGATTCTGACGGGAGGAAGCGTCATTTCCACACTAGGCCACGACGGCGCCTCCTCTTTCAACGGCACGTCCGTCAAGGCTGGCGACACCTTTTACTCTCGATGGGATTCCAGTTTCGCGTAGCCGGCTTGATTAAAAGCGACGTAACCGCCGGCCGATTAACGGAGTCTTGGCCTCTTCGCTTGCACAAGCCGTTCCATTTAAAACGGTGAAAAAGCTGCCGGTAGCTGGCGATCGGTAAGGTCTATCGGATGTCACGGCGAACGACGTCTCTCGAGAGTGCCTCTTAGCGGTCGTTGCGAAGTAGATTCTGAGACACTTGGGCGGGATAGGTGCATATGGACTTTTTGTTCCTGTTGCTGGTCGAGTCTGTTCAACCCTTTCCCGAATGTGATTTTAGGGAGAGAATTTTTAGACTTTACTAGAGCAATTTTATGATTTTCTCATTATTTACGTTTATTATTATAGTATCAGTAAACGATTCGGCAAACTACAGTAACTTTCTGCAAACGATTCTATGTTGCAATTGGGCTGTCCGTTTGCCAAAGCGATCAGCTGTTCAGAAAGTAAGAGGCACAGAAGTTTTTATGTACATTATAGAAATATACGTTTAGCTGCGAGTATGTTATTACCTGCGACATTAAGTGATCGTTACGATAATGATAAGTTTACTTCGAGCAACCGATTAATATTGAGTATCAGAACTTTTTATTGCAATTTTTTTGTAGCAAAACATTGTTGTCATTCCATTAAGAACGAAAAAGTGGGATCTACGCCGTTCCAGGCCTCACGTTCAAACAATTGATATCAACATTACTTAACATCTAATATGCCTTATACGTGTAACAAATTTAAAAAGTTATTGCGTTGACTAGTATCAGTCGTAATTAAATTCGGAAATAGTCGGATCGGTAAACGAAAACCTAAATTGCATCCATAGTGGTGGACGATAATTTTTCATCGAGCAACACGCGATTGCTGTTTCTAGTGAGCATGTTAACAACTTTTCCATCAGCGAGCCTGGAGATAAGACCCGGTTCACCATTACAGCTAAAGTAACACTGTGATCGAACACTCATAGAACGGAACGAAGTTTGCGATACGCGCAAACACGCGAACAGAGAATATATTTACCGTACACTTGCTAGGAAGTGCTACGAGCAATTTTAAATTGCCCGTCCCTACATATTACGTAATACGTAACCGAGTTATCTACATTTTTAACATTTTATCAGTAAAGAGTTTTCCATTCAAGCCTATACTGTATCCTTTCAACCTATCGTTTATAAATATATTTCAAAACGTCGATTATATCTCAATTATGTTATGCATATTACGTATTAAAGTTTAGATCGTGTCATATTTCAAATTCAATACTAATTCGTCTTCTTTTAAATCATTATTAATTTGTGAAGCAATACTTCAAGCGAGCTCTAAAAATGCTTGCATTCCCTTGCTGTTTTTCTCTAGAGGACGACGAACATTTTTATCGAGGAAATTCCGCGGTTAATACGTAAAATGGAAATTCCTGAATTCTATCATGCTGCTATCAAAAGCAAACACGTTGCAAATTCACTTCTCTCCATTTTTTTTTGTGCTTACTTAAGGAAATAAACAAGGGATACACGGTTTGCATTTTAAAAACAGCACGATCGTACATGTGACTCACCTTTCTGTCGGCCCCGTCGAATAACTCGAGGATTCCTCGCCCGATTCAACGCTGTTGAAAGAAGTACAGTTCATTTTTCTTTCTTCCCACTGCGACCGAACTTCGTCCTGCACTCTTCGTTTCAGTTCCTCCACTCGTCGCCTTTCTTCTGAAATTACCTGGCTGCCTATAACGACAAGAAACACGCCATTTCAAGTTTTTCATCAAATTCTAATTGCGTTATCTTTGATAACCATATTGCTTCTGTTCAGAACTGTATTGATTACAATCGTGGGTTGCTTCTTCTTACTTTTGTCACGCTTAAGGCCACGAATGGGAAAGTTTTTTCAGTAGTTGAAAAGAGAAGCAATTAGTCGGATGAGAATAAACTTTTTAATGTTTTAAATGGTCCTTGGAACAGGCAATGCTATAAAATTTGTTTATTTTTTCTATACAAGAAAAATACGAGGCCAGTCAAATATTCCACGATTCGCACAAAACATTTTTTATGTCGATCGTGTACGAAAAATATTGAAAAATGTACATATCGATTTTTCGTAAATAAAAAGAAAATGAGGCAGTATATTAACATAGCAATTCATGGCAATCCAAACAGCGATATCTTTTATTATTCGAAAGGTTTTCTTTTCGTTCGCTATGCCATTTAATTGGTACCTTGTTTCGCTAAATGAAGCTGTCGATTTCTCTCAATTTCCTTGAGGGATTCGATAGTCTTCCTTCCCAAGCTGCCCTGATTGTTTACAATGGGAGAGTCAGTGGTGACCCTGGAGATCCTGTCGAAGTCTTCCCTGCTCGGAGATCGTTTATCTTCGCTACTTTCGCAAGAATTTTGTGCCAACTTTGTCAGTTCATCGTTTATCGCTCTAACTCGGTTTCGACCCTGCAATAGAATGAAATAAAATTGCAGATATTAGACATAAGAAATCAGTAGTTTTAATTTGTTCACAGTAATTGTAAATAATCGTAAGTTTACTAACTTCTTCCAACCGCTTTAAATGCGTCAGCTTCTGTCTTTCGAGGCTCCTTGCATCTTTAGTCGCTGTGCTTTTCACTTCAGATCTCTGCGATTCCAAGTGACTCAATCGAGCCTTCCTTGTCTCTATTTTGGCTGTCAGTTCGCTCAAATATCTGAAAAATACAATTCAAATATATTTTTGGTGAAATAGTAAACTCAATGAGTGTTAGATGGAAAGTACTGAAAGTGAAAATGATTTCACTGAAAATGAATTTAATACTGGGTAATGAACGATATCACTAAAAAAGGATACAAGATCTAATGAATATTATTAAGGGTAGAATTAAGATTGCGTAACGGCGAAGCAGGGCATATTATTTTGTATGGAATTTAAACACGTCAGGAGATCGGTAGTTATTCCATTGGCCCATGAGAGCTTATCTTTCACACGCAAAATTATTTTTTTTCGACCATATTTGCCATCAATTGGCCGAGCTGTTATATTTTAACGCGAAGAAATTCTGTTTCATATAAGTAATCAGTAAATCGTTCGGTTTAATACCACGGACGTTTAGTAGATTCAATTTGAACGTGAAGCAGAAGCTAACTTGGCATCCCATGATATATGGGACAAAAGTGTGCATGCGTGACATAAAAAAGCCTTTAGTTACTCTGTTTCCTTTATTTCAGGAATGTGATTAATGCAGCATGTACACAATGATATAAAGAGATTCACGTGGAATAAGCAGGATCAAGATAATTTTACCTCTGCAGTTCTTCCCTGGTCGCCAGTTTGCTGGCTTCTTCTTCCAGATGATGAAACTCCAAATCCTCAAAGGCCTTCCTCTCCGACTCCAGGACATCTTGTTGAATTACGAGCTTCTCGCTGATATCCTGTTGCACGGATTCGTCCGCGCAATTCGCCACTTCCTCCTCCAAACGGCTGCAAGCTTGCTGAGCCCTCTGGACTCTCTGTTTCGCCTCTGCTTGCAAATTCGCCTGGGTCGTATTATCCTCGGCCATTTCTCTTTCGAGCTCGTTTATCCGCATCTGCACTTTTATCTTTTCACCCTCGTCCTGATTCAGCTTCAACGATTCGGACTCGTACTCTGCAGACAGCAGGGCCTTTTCTAATTCGAGCTGTCGCAAATGAAACGTTAGAACTCGATTAATAAACGGTTGTTATTAAATTCGAAAAATGCAACAGAATTCAGGGGGAATATCGATTACTGGAATAAAATAACAGACCGTATTATATGAGACATTTGATTGCCGTGCAAATTTGCTGTAATGTGAATTTAAATTAACGGAGAGGATAATATAAATTATCCTGAATAATCGAGTTTTGATTAATACAGTGGAACAATAATTAATAATCAGGAAATCAGTATCTGGATAATTAGCAAGCTAGTAAGCGGGGAAAATCGAATAATCGACGTTGCACTGCAGCTCTGCTGTAATTAATAACCTGTTTTAAATCTTCTGTTAAATTCTTCCATTTGGAAAAAAACAAAGGTAAATTCTTCATGATACTCTTTGATTCACCGACGTTCGAACACGACTGAAGACAGCACAGCGCGAGGAACGAAGGGTACAGTCTTATCGCATCGCGAAATGCAAAAAGGCAAACAAATTTTAACTCGAAGGTAAACTTCGCTCAGATAACAGGATAAGATTCGCGTCGTCGATTATCCTTGCCATCCAATGCACTCGAATCTTTGAATTCTTAAGAAAAAAATACCAATTTTTTCATTCTCATTTAACGTTTAGGACAAATAATAGCCCATCGGTAATACCAATCTCGCGTAGAATCAACGATTGATACAATTATAGCTATCGCGATTTTAACATTTTTATTTTAATTAGTCGAGGTTGTACGTATTGCTAGATTTTAGTATAGGTGATAAAGATGAAATCAATTTTATAGGAACAAGTAACGAACATAAGAGTGTTACTCTTATATATTTTCTAGCCTGACCCAAGCACAATTTTTCGTATTAAAAATATGCACAAAGAAATGTAGTAATGTGCTAATCCTTCGAAGGTGACACTACCCAGTAAAAGTATGTTTTTCAGGAGAGGCGACAAATAATTTGCGAGCTGGCAAAGAAAATCATTCAGAACAAATAATATTGACAAAAGGGACAGTCTCTAGGAAACAGTGGTCAAATGTATTAATTACAATAGGTATCAATAAATATGGCCCACACTATATCTCGAAATGTGCCAATTTTTGTATAGTAATGTATTTTTGTTTATAACCCGAAGAGAAACATGGTACAAACTACAATCTGACGGACGGACTTCGTGGTTTTTACTAACAATTAATATCTACTCAATCGTCGTAACTGAAAAATCATTTTTCCAGTTACGTCACATTTGGAACACATATGCGGAATGAGGAAGAAAACAATTAAAACCTCTCACCTCCCTGCTAATGTCCTCCTCCTGGATCTCGATATCAGCGACAGTTCTCTTCGACGAATCCATATTACCAAGGATATGCAGCTTCTCGTTTTGAAGGAACTCTATATACTTCTTCCTATCCTCCTCCTCGAGTTCTTTCCTTTCTTTATCAGCTTTCGCCTCGTTCGATTTCGCATTATCCATCTCCGAATTATTCTTCTTCGGGATCGTGCTGATCTCTTTCGATTTCGAGAGCATCGAAAGCTGCTCGATAGCCTCTAGAAGATCGTCGTTCGATATCGTCAGCTTATTCTCGATCATATCGCACGAGTTCGACAGCTGGCCATTCTTCTTTGGCATGGAATGATTGTTTTGATTGTTGTTCTGCACCGAATTGATCACAACGTTCTCGTACAGGCTCACGTTCCCGTTCATCGAATTGTCGTACTTTCGCGGATTATTACTCTGTTGTCCATTCATTCTTGACCCGTTCAATTGGATCGTTCCATAAATATCCCTCGCCGCGTCGCTAGTCTGGATGTAATTATTACCATTATTATTGAATGCCGGACTCTCGACCATCGTGTTATCGTAGCACGGGCTACGGGCTTGCGAGATCGATGTGGGAAAATGATGGTCCCCGTTGCCAAGAACGTTCGGCCACATTGTCGACTGATTATTATTACTATGATTACTATTGTTATTGCTTGGCGTCGTCGATTGCGAATGATCCTGAATGCACGCCGGCTGTGCCTCCGATTGATCCGCCGATTGGCTCCGACGACTGCTCGGCGAGTTGCCGTTCTGGAATATGATTTTCGAATTTTGCACGCACACGTTCTCGTAGGACGCCGAGTTTGATTGCTTCGTGGTGTCGAATGAGAAGTGCGGTTGATTTTTCGATGGGCTCTTTGGGCTGTCGAAGGGTGAGTTATAGCCCAGTCGTTTGTCTCGTGGTAGCGAGCCGTTCGTTTTGATTCTGTGAGGGGAAAACCGATCAATGTATTCTGGGTTCTACAGGTACGTGTAAAAAGTTTTGTGCAATGTGTCGCGGTTCGAATTGGTTGTTTCACGATTAACTTATTGTTGCTTTAATTTATTATTATCGTTATCGCTGTTATACCTATCGTAACACTAGTACTAGGAACACATTGCGCGATTATTGATTAAGACATTCAGTTTCTATTATTTGACGACTGAAATTAACGTAACTGAATATCAATTTCAATCGAATACGAAATATTAATATTATTTCTTATTAATTGTAGCCGTATTTCATTATATTCCTCTCGCTGTGAAACCAATACTAAATGTCTTCGTGTTGAATGTTGAGTAATAATTCAACGATACAATACTCGAAAGATATTACGCTTCGTCATATTTTCATATAGCGCACACTATTCCTTCTAAAATTAATAAAAACCGATATCAATTGGAAAAATATGCGGCCATGTTGTCTTCGCCAAAAAGAAGTTGGTACAAGAATCGTTTCATCAATCATAATCGACGAGAATTCTCGGTAGCGAACGTTTTTATAATAATGCAATAAATATTCCCAGTACTGTAGCACCCTGCAATCACGCGACGACGCACGAAAACGGGGACGATAAACGCGTCGATGTCGCGCACCAGCCTTCTCGCATGCAAATAACCCATTCACCTGTTAGGTTGCCTCGGCTTCTCCACGGTGCTCTGCCTCTCGTACTCCGCACACATGGCAAGGATCTCCTCCAGCCTCATTTTTTCTTGCCTCTCGACCTCCTGCTCCCTTAGCCTCTCCTCTTGCGCCTGTTTCCTCTTGCTCTCCGCTTCTCTGCGCTTGTTCTCAGCGTCGATCTGCCTCTCTCTGAGCTCCTCCAGCGAGCAACCGCTTCCGGTGCTAGGCGTCGGACTCTTCACGCGTATAAAGCCCCTCTTGGGTTCGTTGTACTTTGGATTACGATTGAACGCGGGACACGCCGGTTGTATCCTCTTCATGTTCGGATTCGAACCGAAACCCTGCGCCCCAGATACGTTCCTCAGGCTTCCGCCGCAACAGTTCCCGTTGCTCGGGCTGTTGCTGATACTCGGGTTCGACCCGAATTTATCCAGCTGAAGGTACTCGGTGGTGGTGGTCTTGGTCACGATCAAGCTCTGGCTCATGTCGAATTCCCGCGACGTCAGATCATCCAGGTCGTTCGATCTCTGACAGGTGAAACTGCGTGACATCAAGTCATCCTGATTGATGGCGTTCTTTGAGATCGTCACGCTGTTGCTCGGGTTATGGCTGTTTTCGTTATTGTTGTCGCGGTAGTAAGGCTTGTAGGTCTTGAGGTAAGACTCGGCGGTGGTGTACATTTGAATTTGATTGTGATTTGGCGTTGAGGTGGTGTTTTGGTATTGAAGATTCGGGGTGTTGGATCTACTTGGGGTGCGTGCGTCTGTTCTTTGTCGATTCTCGTCTGTACAGTGGTTGGGGGAAGACGAAGCGAAACAGGTGGCTGGTGATGATGCATTGAGGAAATGAGCGGGCGAGGGTGAGCTGAACGAAGGTGTGTTCGAGCGGCTCCTTTCTAAATTCGTTAAGTTCTGTAACGGTGAATTGTTGTTGCCGTTTTTCAGCGAGATCAAGCTGGAAGACCTGGAGTGGCCGAGGATCTGATCGGCAGGCACGTTCGTGGTGATGGCGCCGGCGGGAAATACTTTCGGCGAGACGCAATTGCCTCGGTTCTGTTTCGAAAGCATCTCGAATTTCGTTAGTTTCCCGAGGAAACCGATTTCGTCGTCGGAGCAGGAGTTTCTCGGCGACTTCCGTGGAGCAACCGGAGGCTTCCGTTCCAGATGATAGTTCTCCTGGTGTTGATTGTCCGGTAAGGAGAAGCTTATGGGCGCCATTGAGATCCTCGTGTGTGGCAGCACCGATCGTAATTGTTTCGCCTCGGACGGATGGTTGAAACGCATGTAGTTCGATCTTCCGATCGACAGCATGCAACCTGAAATTTTTAATTTCGATGTGAATTCGGCCGGTGAATCGTTCGAAGGTCTTAGCTAATACGTTTCGGAATTTCATCGTACGATATCTCACGGTAACATTATTTCGATAATTGTGGTTCGAGTGATACTTTTGGAATTATGCTAATATCGGTTATATTATATAAATATATTATATAAACACGGTTTCTTTGATTATTCGTTAAGCAGCGGAAACTTTTCATTTCTCGCTTGCAAAGGTGACGTGAAAGATGCATGAAAATTTTGCGTGCTTGTTCCGTGAGAAAATTCTTCGCATTCTGATATGTTGAGGGTGTCAGTGAAATTCAATGTTTGCAAAATGAAGTAATCAAGTACATAATGTCTTCACCAGTAGCGCTGTACTTGGCCATTCTGTATTTGAGTCAAGGTCTTACCTTGGGCAAGTCTCACTGGCGAATTTATTGGTACACCATCGATTGCTGTGCTTCCATTTATGGGGTGAAGAGTGACCACGCCGTTATTGTTTTCAATCGTGCAATGAATGGTCTCGACGCCGGTACCAGCAACAGAAATATCCGCATCTCGGCTTGATCCAAGAGTTAACTTACCTATGAAAAAGAAAGGAGGTACATATGTATTATACTAAAGACGTATTGTATATTAAACTTGTGAAGTAATGAAATAATTGAAAATACAGGATTCAAAAAAGTATTATATCAGAAATCGATAAACAGATTGAATGGCTAACATATGAATAAAAAGTATGTTATTTATTTAACGAATTAAAAAGTAAATAATGTGGGGAACAATTGAGCTTTAAAATTTGAACAATCCTTTGGTCACAAAATAACCATAAGCTTTTTAACGGTTCTGATATTTCCTGTACCTATAAAAATACACCTCTATATCGGAAATATTTTTGTTTTTAGTATCATTCTCTGTGCAACTGATAACACTAAATGTAACGAATGAAATGTGTGGCGCAAAGGATTCACGAATAAAGCATAAATAAAAGTCGAACGAAATGCTCTCGATTTCATTCTTTTTGTATCGATAAATAGCTTACTGCGAGCAATATCTAATTCGAATAAAATATAATCGGACGAATCGGGCTCCGGATAACGCCAGACTGAAATAAATCGTAGTGCTACACGTGCACTACATTTGAGAATAATGGGCTAACTCTCTTTTCGAGAAACCGGAGATGTAATTTTAACTATTATCGTGGATAACAAGAAACCGGTGCCAGCTAGATAGGCAAGTATGAAAGCATCTAACTTGGAACGAAAGCATTTGCGAAACTATGTTTGTACACGCTTTCATCTTCACAATTAACAGTCTTGGCCCCGAAGCTGGGCCAAGCATTTCAGAGGCACCCTCTCTACAGGGTGTTGGAAAATGCTTTGACTACTGCAGAATTATTATTCGTAGGTTTGTGATGTTTGACACGTTAAATGGAAAAATGTATTATGCATTGCAATGCATAAACTATTTGTAATTAATATTGAAGATCATTTATATTTATTTAATCGTTAAAAGGGAATGACTATTTTAATATTCATATTAATAATATATTATTTACAAATGTTATGTGTATATAAATACGATAGTTTATTTCCCATGTGCTTCTAATTTGTGTTTATTATATGTCATCTACACGTGTCTTGCAGAGTTAGTAATGTAGTATTTCGTATTATTTAATACGATATTCAAAATTGCGCGATATTAAAATATAATACACGAGATATGTTGATTGTCGCCGTATAATCAACTGGATTAACTAGATTAATCGTAAAAGATTTGTGGTATTTTAAAAACTGTAAGGGTCATTCCAAAACTTTAGTCTTGTTAAAAATTGAAAAGCCCTGCTTCTCCATGCAGTTTTCATATTCTTATTAATCGATTAGTATACGCGTTCCGTCGTTACCTTTGTGCTTCTATTAAACATCCGCGTATTCTGTAGCTACCTTTTCCAACACCCTGTGCACGATTCCAAGTCTGACTAATTTTTCAAAGAACTCCCCAGAGCTGCATTTATTCCGTCCGCTTTCACCTTTATTACAGCGGCATTTCTGACGCAGTCGAAATTCTAAAAGCTTTTCGAACGAGCAAGCCCAATCAATGCTATCTCGAGCCGCCATTTAACACGGATTATAGTAGCGAGCCTCGTATCTCCTCGTGATTCCATCGATAAATGGAATTCGTGGTTACGTATCAGCGAATGGTCTGCATGGAAATTCCATGGTTAAATTCAATGCGATTTATTTTCGCCGGCTGCATTATGGGGTTTGAGCAGTTTAATGATCCGGCTGGATGAAGGAAGTCGAAGAAGTTTAATGGATCATTTGCTTGATTGATCAATTAGCCGGCGCGCAAGGATGTTATGAATTAGTTGTCGGGCCGTGGTTAATTGGTTTTTTGTTGAAATAGAAAAATGGCGCAGGATTAAAGTCAACGAGCGTATATTGAATTACGTGGACGTCGAGGTTGATGCAGGTACGTACATACATGGATTCCTGCACGGCGTGTTGCGGAATTTATTTCATAACTTTAACGTTAATGAGTTTATATTTATTGAGGGAGTGAGGTGGAGCAAGAAACTAAAATTTATGCCGCATTCTTTAAATTCATTGCGGTTATGACTTTGTCCTTCTCTATAGGTGTGCACATTTGTGAGGGAATAGTGGAGGAATTATGTTTGGGAACTACGTGTTTAATATTTATCTAGTATGTAGAAACAAAAGACTAAGAAATAAAAATTAAATTGAAAGAACCGGCTATTTAATTACTTCCGTCCAACGATAGTCAAAAAATAATGTGCAGTCAACGATACATCCGCCAAATTTCTAATAATATTACAGTCGAACAATTTCCCTCCCCTTGTGAAATTTAATCGAACGAGCCAAATTGATTTACCATATAGTTGTTCACGTGGTGCGAGCAATATTCCGAAAGCGAAGACACACAAACGGATACTCAATTACCTTAGTCCAATCACTGATTTCGTTCTTGTTCGAAGAATCGTTGCTTTCCAAGCATCGATCGATCTATCACAAGCGCGTAACAAAAAGAAAACTGCACAGCCTTTCGCAAGATATTCCCTGTGAAAGGGTCGCGCCTCGATCATTAGCGCGAAATATATTCGAGTCTACGCGCACGCCGATCTGCGAGAGACGGTAAGTAAATCGCGTTGCATTCTACAAAGGACTGCAGTTATATTTAGTTTTGGCGCGGTCGTGCGGTCTCGTACATTTTCGGTCTTTTTGGAAAAGCTTCCGCCACGAAACGTTCAAAATATACCTCGTGGCGAGGGGTTAAGTCTTCGCCTACTTTGCGGCCCACAGCACGTGACACGTTCGAACGTAGCATCTTCCGTTTTCCGTTTTCTTCTTCTCGGATTGTTTGATCCTCCTTCGTCACCAAAATGTAAATATTTTGAATTCTATAAAGTTATCGAGGAGTTGAATAACTCTTTTGGGGATAAATTCTGCTCTATTGGGGATTATAGTTATCTTCCATGCAGGATTTATGGTGGACAATGGTTTTTTTTTTATGTACAGCAGAATTTGTTTAGGTTTTTATAAGTGAAAGGTTTTACCTCCCTGTGTTTTTCACGAAATATCTCATTTTTATATAAGGGATGCTTTAAAAATATTTGTATGACAAAGTGTTTGCATTTGCAAGAATTCAATCAGAGATCATTTTTGTCACCTTACAAATTGTTACTTAGAGAACTAAACAATTTTTCATATTGCAAAATCCTAATAAATAAAATCATTGCAAAGTACCTTGCCCAACGCAACGCGGAAATGGCTTGCATTCCTGTGATTCAAATGTGGAAAGCTCGGATGTTTGCAACAAAACGAGTTTCGTTCGATACAGGCACCTTGAAGCCACAGTTTAACCCTATCTACATTCCACCGCCGCGCCGGTTTCGCAGTACTGAATTAACAAAATTGATGGCGTTACGAAATACTTGATAAATCAGGGCAATCCGTGACGGTGACTCTGATAAGGATCCAATCTATAATTTTAATCCCACAATTTCATCGATTCTAATAAAACGATATACCAAAATAAAGTGGAGAAAAATGAAAAGTTAATTAATCACGATCGGCGTTGTTACGTCACTGTCAAGGATTAGAAGCACATAAGTACTCCCTTTTAAGGAAATTTAAAGAAAATGGAATAACTCCTTACATATATATACCACATAGACGGGCCGTGAATTTATCACATAACAAGAATATCAGTCAAAGCTAGAATAAATAACATAAAATCCGAAAACGATCTTGCAACACGAAAACAATAGGGAAAGCTCGGTTGTTTTAAACAGAATTGCGACCAAGTAATTTCGTCTGACCTGAAGATAAGATCGACAGAAAACTAGTGGATGAAAATGATGGAGTAGTTAACGTGCTCGTTCAATTTAGATGTTTCATATTTATCCTGTCCGAACAGAATTTTGTCCTGGGTGGAGAAAGTTCTTCGTCTGGCATGACTATAAATTTTGAGAGCTGGCTAGTTCTGTTCCAACGAGAACACAGGTGCGAGAACATGTCATGCCTCGAGACTGACACGTCCAATTCAGCGCATGATTTTGATCAGATGGTTGTTTCACGCTGGCTAGGCTCTATAATATATATTTTTTCTTCGTATTCCGTTCCTAGGATACATATCGTGTTTGTTGCATTCCTCTGTAGGTCGTGCTTATGTAGTTGGAATATGCATTGATTGCTTGATTTCTAAGAAGTACATGATACGAATCTGGTGGATTTTATATTGTTTGACAATCCTGTGGCATATTATGATCGTGATCGTGATTTTATAGTCGATGGGTTAGGTTTGGAGATTTTGTCGCTGAAAGTGATTTAATAATGTCTGCCATTATTCAATGAAATAATTGAAATTCGAAAACAGAATTTTCAATGATATTCATATCTGTGCATAGTTTATTCAGTAACGAGAATTCTAGTTGCATCTGCGTACTTAAATTTAATTCGGAGGAATTGCAATACTTTTTTTCAAATTGAAGACAATATTTATATCACGGTATTTGGTGAACATGTTGATAATCATATAAATTTTAAATTATGGCATTATACATTAATGCAGGTGCAGTATGTATAATCTGAGTGCCATTTGTTATCTTTGATCCATTTTATCTTTGCACAAATGAAACTGCGTTTCTAGCGAAATATATATTGCCATTTAATGTGCTATAGCTGCAAATAATGTAACAAAATGATATCGTGATTCATACATTCAAACATTGCAGAACTATCTGTCAGCAGAAATTTATACGTCATAACATTATAATATTACCACATACATACTTAAATCATTCAAGGATTGGGCTACGTAATAAGTTATTATTAAAATTACTAAAAGAACACGTTCAGGAATTATAGCATTCTTAATTTTATTGCACAACAATAATTTTTTGTATTTACCAATACTGTGCATCCTAATTACCACTGTTCACAGACGTATGCAATAGAATGAAGTGTACATTTAAATTACACTCAGCACCGAACATGTACCTAAGACTGTTCCGAACGACTATGATGCTGTCCAGTGTCGATACAGTATTTCAATCACCGACTGCTCGAACCTATACATATACATAATGTGTTAAAAGCTGACCAAACAATGACGTTGGTCAGTTACGGACTAAAAATGAGAAACAGGAAGATTACTTCCTGCAATCGTTTCGTTCTACGGCCGAGGTCGTGTGTGCCGCAGGTAAATTACTCTTTGTTGTTATCTATCCGGTGGATCAAAAGTTGAGGTAATTGTAAAATATCGAGCGATACTAATATATCAATTTAGGGAATAGTTACAATGATATCTAGAGCGATAAATTCAGCTTTTAATGATAGAGAATAATTTAAGAATTTGTATTTTTGAGTCTGCAAATAATAAGTAAATAGCTAAAAGTCACGCGCGTGTCTTTTTTAATTACATTTTATTCAGTTAAGTAGGACGAAACGTTGTAACAGTGCGCTTTCTATCACATCGGTTTGATCATTTCCTTCTAAAATACTGTTTACTACCTTGTATCATATTTTTACGATCCTACATGAACAAATTGCTCTTCATAGTAACATTCCAACTTGGAAGAAACGTAACGAAACTCTCAACAGTCGTACATCACATCCATTTTCCAATCTCTGCAACTCATCCTGCAAGCCTGGCATACCAAATCAATCAATTTATCAGGCCCATCTGTACATACCCATTTACAATCAATCATTCCAAAGTGACAAAAAATTGTTTATCACAGTTCTATTCTATGCAAATTCAATGCCTTTCAATGTACATAGGTGTAAACGAATTATTAGGTTTGGGGCAAATTGTTCGACATCTGTGCTTTACAAGTTTCATCTCATTTTTTAAAAATAATTTACGAATATACTATGCAATTATACCCATTCTATTAAAAACAATATGCCTGTTGCGTCGCTCCATACATTGCACTATAAGTTCAGAATCGCAAGCTTTTCTCGTGCAGTGCAAAATATGAAATCTTCCCAAACGATAAATGTACAGATACAGTAAAATTCAACTTATTTAGCCCCAAAATAATTCCCATACATTTAAAAAGATGTGAACCCGCCACACTACCAAGAACTACCAAGAACTACCAAGAACCGTCCTGAACTCTCCTCTGAACGCGAACCCAGAAAATGGCGCACGCCCAGCGCTCTTCGACGCAGAACGAAAACAGCCCCCGAAGGGGGTGCGTTCGACCGGTCGAAACCGCAAGTGCGCCAAGTACGAACTTGCATCCAGTCGCGAACAGATAGTCGGCGCGGTAAAAGAGAATAATAGAACGACGGGGTAAAAACGAAGCGTCGCGTCGCCTGAAAATACACGCCACTTTGAGGATTGACTCACGCTATAATTTACATTGCCCTCTTTCTTACCCTTTTCCCACTGTCTCTCTCTCCCACTCGGGCGAACGAATAACAGGCGCGCGCGCTCTCTTCCACTTCCAAGCTTATCCCTCTGAAACTTTCTCTATCTTCCTCTCTATGCACCGACTATATTTAAGTGCAACGTACCACGCTTATGAGACAGAACGTTCCTCGTGGGTTACTGTCCTCTCCTCCGACTCCCCTTCGACCGCGTAAACGCCTTTACGCCATTTATATACCTCGTACAGAGGCGTCATATGCGCTTCTATGCACGTGCATTTTGTGTGCATGAATGTACACGAGAACCGCGCTGCTTTACGATTTTTTTCTTCTCCCATCCCCCATCCACCGGCTTTCTGTGCGTCTTGTTGCTTCCATTCTATCATCATCATTATCATCGTTTTCCTTTTTCACGACTTCTTCCCTTTTCTGCTCGGTCGTTGCAATCATTGTTTTTTTTCTCCATCTTATAAATACGAAACGGGCGGAAAACCAAGATTCGCCCCATTGTTACGCGACCGTGGAGCAATTAGATACTAATTACGCGATAGGTTTAATTAAGCGAGCCGCGATACAGCGACCTCGGTGTTTCTTGATCAACGATCGAGCAGCCGCGCGGGTTTAACGAGTCCACCTCGTGGAAGGGTTACGCGGACGACCGAGTCATCGATCTGGGATCTTTATGTTAATTGAATCGTTCGAAGCTAGTCCGAAGGGAACGAAGGTTACTTGAATTGTTGGCAGATCTGCTGATTACATTTAAGGGACGGAGTTTCCGGAGGCGGATAAGTGCTTAAGACTACAGTGATTTGTTGGTAAAGGGAATTCGGAATAGTGTGTATTAGCTTGCGAGAGAAGTGAATGGTCCATGGTAACGTTTCTTGCCGGTATTAATATGGAAACGTTCTGCTGTGGTAAAAATCTTCAGCATGCAAGTTTAGTATAATTTGGTAGAATTTAGTAGAATAAGTTAATTTTATTTGCACTTATATCTGAATCTCTCGGGGAAGCATTCGAAATAATTATGGTAATTTTATGCTTTGAGACTGTCCGAGAGTTTTAAAACGTGTATAATATTATATATTATCAGAGTGCAATTTATTTTTTGTGTGTATTAGATGATCGATGTGTTTATTTTATTGCAAATCTTTTTTCATAACGAAAGAAATAACTGAGGTTTCAAGAGATAAAAGACTTTTTTTAACGAATTGCCTTGAGATAGCGAGAAGTAAGTGGTTGGCTGAAACATTTCACAATTTACTACGTTACTGTAGTCAATCGTTTTTTTATTTGTATTAGAAGACAGACCAGCCTCTACAGAATAAAATAAACATTTAAAATTCTTGCATACTTACAAATAATTGTCCAAATTAATGCAAAGCTTTTTTCAAATAAATTAATAAATTAGTTGATAAAATTCTGTTACACCATTTTAGTTGCAAACTTGTGTTAAATGAATGATTAGTTTTAATTTAAAATTGGTACCGATATACTCGAATTTATTTCAGAAGTTCGTACAAGGTGTTACTATAAATTATGAATGAAACAGAAAGCAGAATAATCAGTTTATAAAAAGCGGCCATTTATTTCTAATCTGTTTAACAATTGTATTATTAATAACGATTAAACGTTCCTGTGCGAAAATACTCCTATGGAAATTGTGTAAGTTTAGACTTGTCGCTTTTGTGAAGACAAGAATGTTTCCGGAAACACGATATAAAATTCCCCCGTTTCTAAGCATATGCTCCTTTCGGAGAAGCGACTTCACACGAAGTTTATTTCTGACGCGGCAACCGAGTTTTCTGTATGGGAAGAAACCGCGGGTGAGCTGTGCGGCCTGAGTGATCTATGAGGAATTATGAGCACAATGTAGTCAAGTCACTTGCATTTAACTTCTACCATTGTCTAGTTAAGATATATGCACCACGGAAGAAGAACAGACGATTGTGTTTAACAAATTTTTACTTGCGTATTTAAAATATCGATATTTAAATCATACACTTACAACAACTATACTATGCATTTTGTCCCTTCTTAACAAATATCCCGCATTAAACTACGTCAAATTGAGGAAAACACTCTGTCTGTTCAAACAATTGTATACAAATTAACGTTATTAGAAGTATATACGGCATGAAGCAGAAGTATCCATAGAACAAGAATGAACGAATAGAATGAGCTATGTATGTATATTGCATAAGTTGTTGGATAGATTCATTGGAACGAATTCTACATTAAACTACATCAAAAGATAGTCGCAGTTACACAACTTACGTAGGTATATGAAAATTGAAAGTAACAAATCTGCAGCTTTAAAAAAAAATCAGTAACTATAATCGTCACTGTAATTTCCAACTAATATTCATGATTTGTATTAACTTAATAACCAAACGAATATTATTGCTTCCCCCAAATGTCCAAAATGAACACCTCAAAATCAAACAAATCGACAATCCGAACCGTTTCTCGCGGAAACATACCACGCATTTCAACGTTGAATACATACAGTACGACTTACCACTCCGCAAGAATTTCGATAAAACGTATGACTATCAACGGGATACAGACACACGCAAGGAATGCAGACCGCACACGAATGCAGGAATTCAAATTACACCAACGCCGTGGACTACAACATTTTCACGCAAATAGAATAACAAATTCGAAAGGAAAAATTAACTCGTTCAACGCATTCCTTGCTCCCTTCGTCTTCGTGTTTATCGTTATCTCGAGAATGCCACCTTATCGATCGCTACGAATTTCTGCCTCGCGAATCGTATCTTTAGGAAAACATTTTCCTCGTGCCATTGCACTTTTCTCACGCGGTAATCTCGTGCTTTTCATTGGACGGGCTGTAGGTACGCTAGCAAAGTACACCCCTGGGAACAACGAAGGGCCCGCAATTGAGTGTTTTCAAAAATGGAAGAAAGAAATTTGTGGTTCGAGGGGTTCCAGTTGATATTTGCTATCGACCGATGTCGGTACGGCGAAGGTACACGTCGGTAATCGGTGAAATATTTGTTCGTTTAGCTTTTTTTTCAATCGAGCAGGATTTAGATAGTAGGTCGAGCCAGAATTGCAACGCGATTGTATTTATAGGCACTTGCATTCCCGGTCCGATTTTTTCGGCGCACAGAGAAAAGTCTCGTCGTTTTAGTTTCGAACAGTCTTTTTTAAGCCTCTTTCCTTCAATTTTCCGGGCCATTTAGTGACTACTTAACTCAGTTATCATAAAGACACATTCTCGCCCAGTTTTATAAAATATAACGTTGTCCAACAGTAAGGAGGAAAAATATTGATTTCCGTTTGAATTTAATTCAAGTGAATACGGTCAATCGCGCAAGTATTCGTAACCTCGCTATCAATAAAAGAAATTGGTTATCGAGCAATTTGATACAACAAGAGCAATGATCGAATATTTCACGCGAAAATCTTCAGAATTTTCCAGGAAACGCGTTCAAATGTTACGCGAAAACCTCGAATGAACTCCCAGAAAAGGTCAAATGGAGTTATCGATTAAATAGGACTACCCCCCACTTGTCAGCGTTTTAAAGTTACTCGCGCAAACACCCGATATCGTTTTCTATTTCGAACCGCAATGAAAAGGAATTGCACCCCTTTCTGCGACGAGAACACGTTCAAATTATGCAGAACGAGGCAAAACTGTTTCGCACCATTCCACGATGCAAATATTTGTACTCGGATGGCTTCTTTCCGGTTTCGACGCTGATGCACGTGCACAGAGGACTTCGGTTTCCTGTCGCGTCTACGAGGTATTTTTAAAAGCGAATCTTCGTCACCCTTTCGACCACGAGAAACCGTGGCGTGTCTCGATTATTTCAGGAATACATACATACGTGCATATGGACGTATAGGCGAGGTAACGCGTTGATGAATTTTACCGAGCTAATTGCGCGACGTATACCACTTAATTGCGGATCTTTCTGTGCTCGTGATCTGGTTACAGACGATACTCCGCTTCCTCTACTTTGTCGAGCCGTTAATTTAATCGTTCCGAGTCGTCGGTAAACGTTTGCACTAATTGGCACACGATTTACTGGAAACGTAGAGTTAAGGCACCGTTGTCAAAAAGGAACATAGAACTTCGAATCAATGAATAAATATTAATTTATTCGTTTAATAATATGCATATATTGTATTTACTTAATATTTCTTAGGCAGAGGGGAGAGCCAATAATTGATACCACGGAACATTTGGTGAGAGAGTGTAGGAGGACAGAGATGGGGGCCGGCATGGAAGATGTGGTCAGTGGAAAACGGGATGATAGGAGGGAAGGATGGCCGAGGAAATTGAAGCGGAAAAGAGAGGAAAAGGAAATAAGTAGAATGGATGAGCAATAGAGTGACACGAGATAGGACAGTATAGGAGACGGAAAAAGAATGAAAGGAAGAGCGAAAGAGAAGAATGCAAGAGATAAGTTAGTACATTAAACGTAGGTTAATTGTAAAAGTCCAGGTTTTGTGGCTACGAGGCCGAAATAAAGAATAAAATAATATTCTTTTTAGTTTTGCAATACTTTTTTAGCTTTCGTATCCTTCGCTGACAATTAAAGAATGAAACGTACAGATTGCCTTGGAAACGCGGGAGAAATATATGTAGTGTCTACCTATCTTGAAAAATAACGTATATGAATTGATCAATTTGCTTTAATTTTTGTTTCGTGGGGTTAATCACTTTGACAAATGAACGGGTCATTTAGTATCCCTTCCTCTAATTTTCCAATTATCGAGAATATACACCAGGATTTCCGTCGCTCCAGTAATATATTCTACTGCAGCCAATGAGGAAGTGTAGAGACAGGAACCGTCCGGGAAAATCGTTTCAAAGAAACTCGCTTGATTTGATTTCCCAGAGATATCCAGCTCACAATGTTAAACTGCACCCGCGACGAATCTGAGTTACCACCATTAAACTTTATCAGCCAGAATTACGTACTCGAATCACGGATTAAAATTGATGGGTCAGTAGCCAGTTATGGCCACAACGCTATCCGACATGCGTTTACCGCCTCAATTTCTTTCTAGATACGGGCTTGGGAGCAAATTCAACGTTCAAGTAGATCTCCACAATAAATTAGTGATCCCCTGTTCGATACGCTGTCCTTTCGTTGGAAATATTGGAACACATTTCACGTTCAGAAGCAGGTCCTCGTTTCTGTACATTATAATAGTAGTTTGCGGCTGTCGTGCTTTTATTATAGCATTATCGGTTCGAACGTGATAGCAAGTATTATATCAAATCTTATTGATTCATAGGTTGTGTGCGTGAAATTTTTTATTTAGAAGAGGATTTCAATTTTGTTATTTGCGCACTCCGTAAAATCCTGCCATACTGAGCACATCTTACTGTTAGTTAGTTCATTATTACTGTACACTTTGTTTCGAATAAAACAATCACCCATATCGGTCTGAATCATCTTATTTAATTATTTATTTCTTAATTATCCTTCTTTAAAATACTAAATGTAGTATAGAATCATTACTTTAACAAATTGTCGACCGGCTACCTTAATTTCCGACACTTTATTTTAGAAAGTGAAAAAGTACTCTAGTAGCAATTAAATTTTCTAAAATACAAGAAAATAGTTAATAAGTAATTAAATTAAATAAAGACTGCACAACACATATAAACTATACGACAATAAAAACTATATTTAGCAAAGAAATTGAATGAATAGATTAAAATGAAAAAATAATGACTATTACTCCGAAAATAAGCCACAAAATTACCGTCGCGAATAAGTAACAAAATTAGACATTGGATGTTTGCACGCGATTTAAGTGTTAACCCGGTCAAATCACATTTCATCCGCGTTCGCAACTATTAACGTAACCGAAAAAGACCACTCGGTTGTCGAGCCCAATCGACGAAACGTTTCATCGCAGTGAAATCTGTACAACGCCGTTGACGTTTTCAATTCGCAACTACATCCGGCGAGTAAGTACACTTTGTCTTACCTTCGGGGAGAGGATGCAGGGTAACCGCCGTTGACAAACGTCCACTTCCCATGGAAACGAGATGCGGTGCTTCCGTTTGCACTCGCAACGCTCGCCCAGCCTCGCGCACCTCAAGACCGGCAGTTGCCATGCCTGCAACAAAAAAGAAAAAAACGGAATTGTAGTGAAATTAATTGTCCCGATGACCCGATTACACCGCGAAAAAATAGTACAGCTACGCCACGTGCAGTGGGTTAATTTTGTGTGGCAGGTGACGAAACAGTTGAAGACAGAGACGACGATAACTAAAGAACTGTCGTCTGTGAAATTTTATACCATGAGAAATTCTAATTCCAACTTTGTTACAACATATTAGGCAGCATGAATTATTATTCTATGTGTATACTCGAATTAAATATTAACAATAAGTCACGATTAAACATTTGGAATTTACGAAATACAATTTGTATAATATGTTCACGATAATTGTAATAAATATAAGATGACTATGGACGAGCTGTATCCTTAACTAAATATTTTAGGTAAACAGCTTATGAGTATGACCGTTTTTGTGGAAACTGTGTGGAAATTGATGGAAATTTCCTGGATTATTATGAAATAATATGTTGGAACGGTGATTGCTATTCGTACATTGTACGTCGAAATGGAAAGCTGTTTTTATCATAACGATATTACAACGTTATCACGGAGCTCGATTTCAGTTCGCGTTTACCGTAATATTAATACATATGTGAAAAATATTGTACCTGGTGGCCTTTAATTAGAACGCCGCGGATTGAAACGGCTCCGTTATGCAAACAAGTTTACATGATCGAATACTGTATTATTATTATTCGCAATCGTATGTGGTCCGCAGATTAAGAAAACTTGGCAGATGTAAATCACGTTACCAAATTCATTTCGCAGAACGCAATTGTATATTACACTTGTTCCACCGGCCGAAATATATGTTTACTGCAGAAATCTTGGTACCAGCAGGGAAAAGCGAATCGAAATTTCGCAATCTCGTACCGAGAACATAATATGTAATTGTTTCCCGTACTCGAAGGATAATATTTTTGTTTTATTCTTTCCTTTTTCTTTAATGGGTACGCACCTCATTTCGCGAAATGAGACGTTCATTATAAATTTGTATCCTTTCATAATTACTATCGATTATCATTTATGTTAACTTGCGAATAAATTCATTAACTATTATTTAATTTATTTGTAATGTCCAGCAGGGTCAATTTGCTTCATGCTTACGTATAAACTCGAATTTTCAAAGAGTTAAGTAATATTAACAATTCTTCGAAATTAAATTTGTTTAATTACATTACCACGTAGTAAAACAGAAATAAAATACAACTATTACTTGGTAGATCTAAATAGAAATCGTACAAAAAAGCTGAAATTTCAATTTTTCAAATAATATATCAATTGCATATCTGCATCTAACTTTCACGATTTTCGTGACCCGCCAAATATAACTCCAATATCACCCCTCTCGAACACTTTCAAAACTCTCGCACTAAACGTTCCATTCACTCGTGCCAGTACAAGTATCACACGATAAAAAAGAGGAACGAGATCGATTTGGCGGCGCGAGACGAGAAAAATAAGTGACGAAGAAGGGAGGCAAGAACGAGAGGAAACCGGTCTTCGCGAGATGGTCGGGATTCTTCTTCTCTTCTCCTCGTACCAGAGCCATGGGTCATGATAAATTAGTGGGTATGCACCACGTGGAGGAGGCGTACCGTGTTTTACGAACGTGAGAGAAGGATCTTTCTTTTTAATGTGATCCTGATGCCTGCATAATTTCCACGTCCTTACGTCAGACAGGCCTGTACATACAACCGAACACTGACATCGTGCATTGTTATCCTTTTTTCGTTTCGACTTTCAGGCATACAAATATGTGGTATATGTGGAGTTGTGTGTGCGCGCGTGCGCGCGCGCGTATGTGGGAGGATATCTTGTGGGCAGAGGGTGATCGTGCTGTTCGACAGTGTGGAAGAATTTGAAAAATTCACGCGTTTGTTTAAATAGGATTAAGATATTCATTTAGGGACATTCACGAACGTACTTGAAATTTTCAAGTGATTGAATCGTAGAGAGCTTTCGCCTTGTAAGATTTCCTGTGTACTTGAAAGTTAATTCGATGGAGTCCTTTTAGAACATCGAAGTTCCGAGAATCAATGTGTACACATTATAATTGTTCTTCAGAATTTTCATTTTTTTATTTTTGACCTTCTATTTCTCTTTAGTTGAAGATTCGTTTTAACATCGCTAAGGAGATTTCTCAACAAGCAATGAACACTTTAGTATTGTATACAGAGGTTGATATTTTAACGAGGAAATTTTTAAATTATTCTTTCCGTGGGCATTCTAAATGCATACAAATTGAAAATATTGTCTCGCTATTTAATATAATAATATTCTTATTAAAACTGTATATGCATCCGTATACACTTTAGCTTTATTAGCGATTAATTTCTTATCACATACCCCGTTTTAATAATTATAAACGCGAATATTACACTGGAATTAATTTATTAACTACAGTGCACGTACGAAAATCATTTTCAATTACACGAAGCCACCAACTATTTTATGGCGATATAAACAGCATTTACTTTTATAAATTATATCAGCTTCATGAAATATTTTACCGTAGAATAATAACGAAGCGAAACTATACCTGAATTCTTTTAAACGTATTCAACAGAGATTAAGGGGAATAAGCCACGAGTAAAACGCTTTCCCGTCTTACCGGATGGCGATTACGATTAGCGAAATTTCTTTCTACGCGAAGCAACCGGGATTTATATGCATGAAGCTCACAGAATTAATCGGCATTGAAATTACCGCGCAACGAAATCCGAGAAGAGGTAATTTAACCAGCTTGTACCTGTCCTACATGATCATATAATAAAGTGATTGTCCCTCATCGATTTCTCGAACCGTGAGTTCGCAAACCGAAGTCAAAGTCTGAGAATTTGCCACTGAAACATCTTGTTTGTGATGAAATTAACTGTCTATTTCTATTAGATCTGCTTTTCAGTTACTTTCATGTCGACTATAACTTTATGTGAATTTTCTATTACAATTTCATCATAACATAACATAAAATTATTCGAATTATGTAAATAATTCAGATTGTTCCAGTTTCCCTTCCTTTTTTCTCTTTTACGCTGTTTAATTACATGCTTATTCAGAATTTCCAATGGGAATTGGCAAGTTGATGCGAACAATTGAACTTTAAAACAACTTATTCGCTATCAGTGCGTTCTCATATTTCTAAATGAAATATTATCGTCACCAGAGAGAGATTATCAGACCTTCAGCTATTACTTTCGAACAATTCAAGATACTTAAAATTTCAACGAAACAAAGAATGAAATACTATACGTCAACGATGTATCAACGGCAATATCAACTCTATTTTGCATTTTATTAAATAAATATTATGGTACTTATAAATTTCAGATTATGATAATTGCATATTATAAGCATTAAATTGAAGGGAGCCCAGCGATTGCCGGCTACAAATAAACAAACGCTGCGCTACAAATTTCAATACATTTTTCTGAATATTACTTAACAACTATTTTAGTACGTCCTATATTTGTGCGAAAAACAAAAATTATTTACGCAGAAGCATGCACCGCACGTGTTTCGATTCTAAGCAGTAACTCGGCCTGAAAAGTATTATTTTCTCGTGTTAGAGTACGATAGGCAAAGTTCAACGGGACGGCCCAGCGTAATGCGCTTAATTAAAGTTGTTTCAACTCGTTAAGATCGTTCGCACGGGATGAACAACCCTATAAACGGCGACAGTTTGTCGACAACTGGAACGACAGTTTCCATAGAGGAACTTCGTTTCTATCGAGTCTTTCCCTTGCTGCAAATCGACTTCGTTGTCGTTGTAAGTATTCTACGTGAAATATAACTGTCCAGTCCTATTCATAAATCACGCTTCTTCGGTTGAAATATTTTCTTCGCCAATTTCTAGATAATATTGCCCATCGACTGTTTCATTTGTCATTTGAAAAAATTGCGATGATCAGTGGATTGCAAGATTTCTTCTCTACAGTAGGTATCATAATTGATAGAACAAAAGATTGAACGGATGAATGTTGCCCATAATTGCAACTGTGATTTGGACCACTATTGCTCACGATTCTTAGGAACGTTTTAGAAGCACGATAAGATATCTATACCTCACGCAATTAATAAACAGATAGATGTGGCATTCAGAAAATAGCTGTTATCTTTTTCAGAGAAAAATATCAGCTCTATTATCACCCCTTTCATTTTTATCAAACACAGACGTAAATACAAACAAGGCATCGCCAAAGCGTTTCTTGTATTAAACAATAAATAGTTTGATCATCGACTACTACAATTATTTCTCGAAGAGTTAAGAAAATGAAATTTCCTATATCATTATTGAATCGTGAAAAGATTACATATTAGAAGAAACAGAGGAAAGATGAAAAGACAGACGAACATTCCATGGACTATTCGGAGTATAAAATTAACAGCGAACTATTTTTAATCGCACGAGTTCATTCATTGCTATTTTTGAATAAACGGAACTGGAAAAGAATGTTTGTTTAACTCGATCGGCCTCAAAGCCGATGTAAACGAATGAGTCGAAAAGTTACAGATGCGGATGTAATTTCAATTACTGATATAGAGGACTAGTATCGATGAAAATTTTATTTTTAAGTAATTCATTATTATATGAAATAAATTTTATTCATCAAACGATACAAGTTTTAATTTCAAATAACTCTAATTAAAGGGAGTAATATTTTAGTATTTATACTGTTCACATTTATATAGAATAAATATGCAAGGCATTATTTTAAATACTCAAGTTCACAAATTTCCCATCTCTGAAATATACATATATTTCGGCCCTCAGTTTTACAAAATTTTAAATAGTGAAACCTCTCTCCACTGCCAATCTAGGTGAACGCAGTTTTGCCAAACAATAAGTATAATTCTATAACGAGCCAGTCATTTGTATATAATTTATTCCACATAATGGTCCCCTATTTTGCACTGAACTTTAATAGCCCTATGTATCTATAAAAATATTAATCGCATAAAAAATTAGTCGACTACCACGACGGGAATATCACGTTTCGCAGCATCTAATGAACGCTTTCGAAATTAGAAATACGAACGGGTTGAGGGCTGTCTGTAAATAACGACCAGCTGAAACGTGACACAGAACAATATCACGTCGCATAGTTAAAAGTTAGTTAAAAGAATCAACCACGAGATCTTGTGAACGTTTCATTTTTAAATTACATACCAACAACGAACGAACCTGGAAAATTCGATCGCGTAAAATAGCATCCGGTTATTGCGTGCGCACGCACTGCCTTCGTTACAAAAATGTGCTCGTAAACTGTTGACGAAAAACAAAATTACCACGGCCTTCGATGTACACTCATCGCGGTGGAATGTATAATTAGTAGCACATGAAACGCGTAATTCTCCCACATAGAAATAATAAACAAATGATGATTTTACAGGACTGCTGCTAGAAAAATGTATCCAGAAATATTATCCGTTTAACGGCTGCCATTAATAGTTATTGTGCATTGGTTGATTCATCTTTGTAAAACTTCCTGACAAAACTTCCTGACAAAACTTCCGGAGAGTAGTATTTGCGATTTAAATTTAGTAAGGTTAATAAATACAATTCCAAGATACAGCATTCGTCCCTGCATGAAATTATAACTGTTCCTTAAACAATTTATAATAATTGTATTATGATTATTATTACGTTACTCGGAAACGATAATGGAATTCCTTCCCTAACAAAAATCTCCAATTTTGTATTTTCTTTTTTGCGTTTACAATTTGTGTAGATTATATTCCCCTTGGAAGTCAGAAATCCATTTTCGAAGATAACTAAAGCTATGGACAATATCAGTATCATGGCATGCATCTGTTAATTTGTTAACACTCATTACTTTGCCTTACCATCTCTTGTTTCTGTTTTTACTTAGTTATTTTATCAATCTATTTGTGCGTTTTGCGCCAACGTCGCTACTTCTGCGTCGTATCTCAACTTTTTATGCCGCTATAATAAAGAAGTAACAGACACATTGGGTATCTACTTTAGGAGCAGGAATTTCTTCGCTTAATTATTATCATGATACACGGACACGCAGGCTATCCTCGGGGACTGTTGTAAATTAAAAATAGCCAAGGCGCAGCAGGTGCTGTATAACTTCAGTTCCAAACTGTTTTACGCGAAGGATACACCTGCTCGTTTCCAGGTGACTCCAGTACAAAATTACCCCACACGCGAGCCTGGACATCTTCCACGTGAATCTCATTTCAAGACGAGCAGCTACCTCTTGGCCCTCGAACAACGATAATTAAATAATAACTTCTTCAGCGTATCCGTTCCCTCGCGTAATTGATTTTAAACTTGGATACGTTCTCGTTATAACCGACTCCATTATGTTTAAATAAAAACGGTGTAATAGGACCGTTTCTTTTTCCCTCTCTGCTTTTTTCATTCAAAACCGTAAGTCAAAGTTTAATATTGGCGCGATACAATCCTTTGGCAAGTAATGGACATTTTTTAAATCAAAATCTTGTATAAGAAACATGATCGAAACCAATTTAGAATGTAAGTTGATATTATTATGATAAGCAAGTTTTGTCGCTTACTGCGTTTATTTGAAATTCATTATTCCAAACTGTACGTGGCAAACGACAATTTCAATAACTCAAAGGACTGTATGGGCAATATATGTATGTATAGGACAAAACTTTCTTACTATCATAGAAAATTAACAGCTCCCGCATATGTTCTATAACACTATGGTAATACGTGTATACATATAAGTGCTGCACACAAATTCTGTTCGTCGTGACGACTAGAGAATACCGAAAGATAAAAAAGTGAAAACATGTGTGTGACTTGATTTCCAGACAGGTTTGTTACAAGCCAGTTATAATACTAAACAGGAGCACAGGGTCGTTGAAAGAGAAGTTGTATAAGTGGCAAGATTGACCCGGGTACTGGTTTTCGAGATATCTCTACTCAAGTATCGAAGTGTCGAGGTCGTTCGAGAAGAGCGCTCGCTGAAGTAAATGAACTTCCAGCGAAACAGTGAAATGAAACGAAACAGTTAATTTTCGGGGTTCAGAAGTTAACTTGGGTCGGTTAATGAAATTGGTAAACACTTGCGCGTTAATCGTGGAAGCTCTTTTTACATTTCGTTGAAAAATTTGATGTGAAATAGTAACACAAATTGATTGAAAACCTAAATATGTACTTGCGTAATGTGAAAATCCTAAAACATATACTTTACAGCTGATGTCTCAGATCATGTCCCAATAATATATAACTTTCATTGAAAATTAAATTCTTGCACGAGAACATTCAGCTGGATCCGAAAATTCTTTCTGCCCACCAGAAAAACTAAACAGAATCTGACTATATAGAAACCAGATGAATCACAAACAGTCGGATCAAGCTGCCTTGAGCCACATTGTAACCGAATTTTCTATCGATTTGGACATTTATTCTTTTCGAGAATTTAGCAGGTTGGTAGGCAAAATAAGAAGTACAAAGGAAAGTAACTATTTATTATTACAAAATAGCTTAAGAATATTTCAACAAATACACTTAATTTTTACAGAGACCCGAGGATGCGTTCCCTACTTTCAGATGACTTTCTCCAATTCATGAACAACTCCTTCCTTTAATATGCAACACACTACTCACGCCACGCATGCCACTCATTTTACGGATAAAGAGTATCAGTGCTTAAACTGCTTTAAGGATTAATTCTTCGACGATAACACTGCATAAACTCGCGAACGGGATCAGAATATAAAATACACCGCACGCAGCCGCAATTAACCACAGATGCACCACTTGTGGCCTGCTAATTACCCGCAACTCGACCTTCGCTTCTTTCTCAGAAGTGGGCCTGGAGAACGAGCAGAAACGACGCGAATCATCCTCGGTTCGATGCGGGCTCGCGTTTTACATTTAATTGAGGGGACACAGAGCGTAGGCGCGACACTTTCAACCGCCCTCTTTCCACGTTCCGCTGCAAAAGGAGACGGCTGTGGTGTGGTAAAAAATCGACTGGCTTAGCCGGCCCAATACGAAAGGGGACCCCGAGAACGAACCAGAGGAAGCAGAAGAAACCTAGCAGACGTCTGCCGCCGTTGCGGCTTCGTGAAACGTTCGCACGGAACAAGTGTTACCACGATGAGATAACACGTTTCGTGTCTGATATAACAGAGTTCTCGCTCTCGTTATCGTTATTGTTGGGCTTCCAGGTCTCTCGCGAACCGGAAATTGACGATCGCAGTCACTTGCGATATCTTTCACGTTGGTAATTTCTTTTTACGACCTTGCTGAATTTTTTGTCAGATTGCTTTAAAATGGCGATAAACTTGGAGATTGAAGTGGAATTCTGTTTAGTCAGTTTATGGGTCTTGGGCAGTGATTTATCGTGTACAGCAGAGAGCAGGGGTTGAAAAGGTTACGGGAACACACGTGTACGAATTTCATAAGATTGTTTGAAAAACGATGTAATGCATTTGTATTGGGAGAATTTTAAAAATAAGTATGTGTGTTTGTGTATTTGTTGCATGGTTGTATGATGTTTTAATTTTGAATACAGAGCAGTCGAACAATATTTCGCAATGCACAGTTTCCTTAATTACAATTTTTGTTAAATGTATTTCGCATGAAATAGTGATGCCATTGCACAGTAGAATACTCATACAATAATTCATAGATTTCTCTTTAAAATTACATAATTATTTACCTCTGTCTCAGGTGACACGAATACAAAAGAAGCACTGAAATCACCGTACACATGATACATTGGATAAGGTTGAAGTATTTCTTGGAAAAAACACGACGACTGCTAAGAACTATACGTTTAAATATCTTTTTAAATCGTAGATTATGCAATAATTGCAGAATTTGATAACAGCTGAATGCTAGGTGCTCAATAAAATTTTGAAGTATAACTTGAATTATCAATTTCGTATCAGTCACGCTTGATAAAATGAATATTGCATTAAAAATAAGTCTCGTATAAATAGCTCGCTGACTGTCCTTCTGTAGTATGCGATCTGCTAAAAAGGCGATCGAGAGTACTATCGAGGTGAAATATTTCGATATATAGCAACGTGTGTCGCTTGGTCTTCGTCAATGACTACGTCCAATGAATTCCTTATTAGGTGGCTGCCATATTTGGCATAATCGATTACGTCTGACGAATCCACCACACTGTTTACGTATCACCATGGTGTTTCTATGTGTAATTGTGTTTACCGGGTAACAGGCAAGTGTTGCACGATACAAATTGCGCAAACCTAGAGTCCTTTTATGCACTATTTTTTCAGTGGGATAATTATGCAGAAGACTCAACTGTATTATTGGTTACAAATCGAATGAAAATCCCCAACTGTAAAAGCACATAAAACTTGAATATATTTTCAATTAACATCGACCACGTATAAATAAGATCCTCTACGCAAGAACGCCAAGCGAGAATTTTATTTGAAATTAAGACAAACTAGAACGATTTTAAATGCAGAACTATTTAAACTATTTTATCATTTTCATCATAACTTGTTTTTGTGTAACATTAGAAGAATCATTATCAGTCTTGAATCTAATTTGAAACATTCCAATTAACAAGTTACGCTAATTTAAGGCCAGAATCGAGCCATTACCCCGAACACCAAACAGGAATTAAGCCCTATACGTTTGTCATGGCGTGCGCGTCGAAAATAAAATAAAAATAAAACAAACTATAAATACATATGTTCAGCAGATCACAAGTCAATAGGAAACGTAGAGGTAACTTCGTGACGAAGGCCGTGAGGGCACAGACAGAAGTGGTCGTCGTCGTCGTCGTCGTGATACGCTCCGCGGATCGCGAGTCGCTGGAACGTGCGCACGTGAGCAGCGAGCGCATAAAAGCGCAGCTCACGCAGCGCGTGTATGCGCGTTACGGAGCGGATGTTCTATATGCGGAGGACCGGACGCACGACGTGTACCTGACGCGTTCACGTCGTCGTACTAAAACCGTTTCTCTAAATAAACTCGTATCTGTCAGAGAAGCGCAGCGCAGCAGACACGACGGATCTTTTTGTCCGCCTTTTATATTGTTCCAACGAAATTACGAGCGGCAACGGACGGATCGCTGCACGAACACGCGTGTTTGAAGTAAGCTACTCGCGTTCCCGTGCGTTTTTCTTATACTTTCTTGCAACCACCGAGGATATTCAGCTTGCGTGGACGCCGAGTAGCGTGCGTTCGCACGCCGTTCCACGCTTTTTACCGCCTAATGAACCTTAACGGCGCGGTTTGTCGTAATTTCGCGTAAATCGTGCGACTCGAATCGCGAAGGGTTTTCTTTATCATGGACGCTGGGTATGATTGGATGTGTCTGATGTTGTTCGCGGGGCGCTTGTAATTCGAACGGAATCGCGTTCGAACCGGTGGGGTTTAAATTTAGAATCGAAGACGGGGTTGAACGGGGCGCGTCGAAGAGTAATAGAAAGTCGGACGTGAATGATTTTTGTGTGATGCGGTTTTTTTGAGATGTGCAGATGTTTTTTGAGATATATATACACTGTTGGACATCCTCGCAGTGGCTAAGAGATTCGTTGTCACTGTTTTAATAGCATTTTGCAATTTTAGTAACAATTTTAATAACGATTAAAGAGTGCTTGTTCGTTACATTTTTGTCCATACTGGGCTGATTTTCTTGAAAAAGGTTATGCAGCTTGGGAAATACAGTAATAAATATGTTTTTTAACCTTCGAGTTTAAGGATTACAAATACCTTGAAATCAAATAACAGTGGATTTGTGAAACTATTATTAGTAGAATGGTGAGTGAGAATAAGGGCAGCCATAATTAATTCGTCATGGGCGCACATAGACGAACAGTTAAAATTATTATTAGAACAAAGTAATCTGGCCACTAAGGCAACGGGAAATAGGTACAAGACGAACAGTGATTTTTCTCTTTTCAAATAAATAATTACATTCAAGCCATAAGAAAGCAATAATACATTAGTGGTTTCCCTAAATCTGTGTTCTTTCAATACTATTTCAATTAGTTTTGGTTTCGGTGCTCTTTTGTCATTTATCAACAGTGCCTCTTAGTAGACTCCAATTTTGTACCGTTTATTATGTTGTTAGTAAAAAAGCTTCGTACGTTCCTAGTACCTAGGTTCTACGTGAAAATATTTTCAACGAGTTGCAAAACGAAAATTCGGTTCTGCATTTTAAATATATTCATGCATTCAACATATTCGCCAGAACTCGTGTTTCATGTTGTTCTCTATAAATATATATTTAGAAATGAATTGCCTGTGGTTCCGGCCTTTTCCTTACCTTTTGCGACTCTATATTAATTAAAAAATTAAATAGTTTTAAGAATTTCAGCAATGCACGTGGATTAGGTTGTAGCATATGAAATGTTCCATTTTCAAGGATAATTTAAAATGAATATAACTGTTTTGGTAATAATTCTTTTAAATCAAAGTAGCAATCATTGGAATCAACACAGTTTTTCCAACACGTTTCAAGTTTTTTAATTCCATTTTTATACAGATTTGAAGTTCTGGTATCAATAAATTCTTTAAAGGTCTCCTCAATATTTGCTTCATATCTGAACATTTTTTGATCGAAAACATGGCTTAGGCGTTTGAAGAAATGAAAATCTGTCGTCGATTGATCCGGGAAATACGGAGGGTGGGGCAAATTATTAATTCTTTAAGCTTTTGCGACACCCGTGGTCGATTATTATATCGCGTGGCAGTATAGGCCTCTCTCTACTGACCAATACCGGTTTATCTCGCAATTTCCGATCCATCTTTTCAATTTCCATACAGGACTTCTCCGCTGGAATGGTTTCACCAGGCTATAAGAAATGATAATGGGTCACAACGGACATTGTCCACCAAACTGTGAGTATTATCTTTTTTGGTTGCAAAGCTGGTTGCCAACACAGTCTATAACAGTACGGTTAGATGCACAAGCCGAAACAAGCGAAGTCCGAAACTAACAATTAAAAGTATATCTTCAAAAATCTAGATATAGCATTTCCAAAAATTTAAATATTTACTCAAAGAAGAAGAGTTAAGGTATAGCGATATAGGAAAATCAGACGTTTTATATGTTACGCTCTAATATGCGTACATTACAGAGTGCAACGCAGGGAATTATATTTTAACTGCCAATCTTCCGTTAACCTCGATTTACCAAATTTAATCTCAATATTTGGGACACGATGGCGTCTCCAGCAGATAATGAAACGCCTTGACCTCATTGTAACACCGAACTCGTATATGCGCCCGTATGAACCCACATCCTGCCAGCACGAGGAAGGAAATGTCATTCGCATCGTCCTTTTGTGCATCGTATTTCATCTTGCTGCATTTCAATTGAACAGTTCGATTCCAAACACCAAGTGGCGTATTGCACTTGGACGCTTGCCGGTCTTCGTTCTCCAATGTTTACGACGGAATATTATTTTAATTTTACGAAAGAACAAACATTTTTGTCGGTAAAGAAATGGATCTTCGAAGATTACTTTTGCTATCCAATTTGTAACAGTTTTGTTTGATACCGCGATGTTCCTCGTATTATAGTATAATACTCCGGGCATGTATATATAAACAATATTTCAAATAATATTTCGTGGTGTAGGTATGTTACAGGGTGTTAATTTAACTGGATAAATTAATGTTATAAAGATTATAATATAAATAACTTTTCGGTAGGTGCAGTGGCGAGACAGAGCAAAAAGTCAAGTTGATTTTTTAAAATGGCACTCTATATTTTTGTACGCACATTATGATAGCATATTCTAAGAGGAACACAATAACCCACGGCGTGATATCGTTCCACGCACCAGAATGTCAAAAAGCAAATCCGAAACAGTCAGATATTGCTAGTTGAATTCTACGAGCAGAGGTAGAAAGAAGTCAGCGACATAAAATAATCACCTCAAGCGAACATTCGATGAACACATATTCTACAATCGAGCAAATATTTCAGAATACATTTCTTTCCGAAAGGAACAGCGGTCCGATTCAATCAAATTTTCCAGCTATTCGTATTGAATGCTCACGCAGGATACAATATCGCTGTAATCAACGTTATTACGTCCGTCATCTCGTGTCGGTAAATCGTTTAATTACAACTGGCTATCGGCCACTGGGCACCGCTTATTAGCCACTTTCACATCGTATCGGCGATATCGTTCGGTTTAAAAATGTACTTTCCCTTCCACTGTCGATTTCCACGGGGCACCGTTGCGGAAATACATCTCGCTGCCTCGTGTCCTTGCGCGCAGTATGAATAATTAATCGTCGATAACGTCACTTCCAATTGCGAGACCACGGAGGTCGTAAACACCCGCAAGGAGTACATCGCTTCATTACTCGAAACACATTTATTTCTCCAAGTTTCGACGCGACACTGACGCGACGGCCCGGACGTAATCTCCGACACCAAGTCGTTGTTGTACAATCTCGCGTATGGCAACATTGACGTCATTGGTAAACGTTTATGCACGGGTGTTAATTGTCGCTAATAAGAAACGAACGTTGACCCAGTGGCTGGGGAGTAGTATCAGTCGTATCAAAAACTGTGTCAATTAGATGGATTACGTCAGCACGAGCCTCTACTCTTCTCCTTGGAAAGTATGATGGTGAGAATCGGTGGATATAGTGTGGATATGATAAATTCGTAATCGGTTTCGGTCAATTTGAGATAGGTCTGGTTGGCGAGGTGGATATGGAAAAGAATTTTATTATAGGCGGACTGGTTGAGGATTTGTGACTTATTACGTTTGAAATTTTAGTTTACCTAGGTGTTCAAATTTCTTCCTTTTTTTACGGAGAAAAGTGTTTTTGATCTGAGTTCATTGAATCGCGCGCGTGCAAGAATAACACGAAGGTTCACATTTTTGGGCTTGGCAAAGATCCCTTTACTGTTAATACATAATATATGTACATAATGCACACTATGTGACAACGAGGGGAACCGAAAAGAGTCAAGAAAGTGAAATAAAAGGGGAATGGAAGAGTCTCGTATAAAAAGTTTGAAATGATATGCAAATAAAGTACAGAAGAAGATCTAAAGACATTGCCGTAATCCCGGGTAATCCTACAGACGGTTTATGGCGTTACGTTTCTTTCTTTCCGATAAGGAAGATATATCTAATGCATTAGATACATTTTGAAACTGAATCCTCTGGATAAATATATTATTCCTTAGATGCATAACTTCAAATTTTTTTAAAAATGCTCCAGAATAATGAGGAACTATAAAAATGGTGAAGGTATCCAAACTTTGTATGCGTAAAATCGCCGCGCGTATTAGTATTTCCCTATGTTCATTATAAACAGAATAGTGCAAACTCTTTCAAATATTTTACTTGCACCATTCTAGCACAACTTCGTATCGAACAAAAATTGAAAATTCGTCAACGTTAAAATTAGATTCTGTGAATAAATTATTACGTTCCATATTAACTGACATGAAATGAACAATTCGTAAGAAGCCCACGAGGAAAGCTGATATTTAACACTAAAATTAATGAAAATTCTTTTTAGTGAAAGAAATAGTGTACGAATTGATTGGAGAATTGGGATTTCTTTAGCAAATGCAAGAGCAACCCTCGAAATATTTTCGACCCTGTCAGTCAGCTGTGTTAACGATCGCTGAGTAGATTGGACTGGCTTTTTCTCCGAGATTGTAAAGCTGTCTGCTCTTATAACGGTGCTGGTGACACCTTTGCGCGGCATAGCTTTTACCTCGTGACGAAATAAGCTGTCTGGACAAGAGGGAAGCGGGAGTTTCGAATTTTACGATGCCGGAATGGAAAATCTCGTGAAGTCGTGCATTAATTATCCGGACTTACAACCGGTCGAACACGTTAAAATCTTCAGTTACGATGGAAGAGGGTGAAGTAGTTTGAAAGTGGAGGATTCGCAACACATCCGACGGAAAATTTTTAGTATTTATTCGGAACGATATATTTTTTAACCGCGCCTCTCCATTTCTCGATTCTGTACAAGATAATTGAATGCAAAAATGCACCGATTTGTACAGGATAGTCTAGTAACTCCGCCGGAATATGTTATCAAATGTTGAAAGAAATAGATGTTTAAAGATCAAGCAGTTCCAATTTTGTCCTACATATACTAATAAAAAGAGACCGAATTCCCTAAACAGAACACGACATTCTACACTTACAGTCAAATACTTTTCCTCCGCATTTTACCAAATCTATAGCCGAATGAAATCTTATTAAAACCAAAATTATCCCACAATCAGCCCATACACTGCAGAGAAACATTTCACCCCTTTGTATAATTCAATACGAAAATTGTACCACATTTTAGCTCCCTTTCCAACCTAGAATAAACACTTTTCAAATTTTTAAATCACTCCACGTACCATACCTTTTCATCTCAGCACACTCTACTTTTTTCTACAGGGGATTGTGAGAAAAAATAAAGAAAGAAAGTGAAAAATACCTCCGCGGAACGCGTGTGCACCCTTTTTTCTCGCCCGATTTCCACGAGACCGGTGGAATAAAGTTCTCTATCACCTACGCTGACATCGAATACCTCTTTGAAGTAGCGTGACTTCCGCGATCATCTTATGCCAAGTATCACCGATATCGACACTAACGGGTGACCAACGGGGAACAAATTGACATGCGGCTAGTTGCCCTGCATAACTGTGGCACCGCGACCGCAGCATTCTTCCAACGGATTATCGTTATCGTCCTTCGTGATACTCAATGAATATCCAATGACTTGGCGTTGCATGGTAGCTCGGTGTGGTGGTACCCATGCGAGTGATCTACGTGATCGTCTTGCGGCGTTTCGTCGATCGGCGATAGACTTTTTGTCTGCGTTCGAGATGCACCGAACCAAATAAATTGCACTGGTGCACAGGGTTCTTGTCGCAGAGAATACTCGAAACTGATCATTATTTGTTTTTCCACGATGCTGTTTCAATTTGCACTCGGGTTTCTTTTCGTCGCTGGTCATTTTTAGGCGACTGAACTTTGGAATATTTAATAATGATAAAATTCACAGTTATTTATATAATAGTGTAAGTTAATACGGAGGTGAATTTCAATTTGTGTTTGGTGTATTGTTTACAACGTGGTTGCTTTACGCGAACAAAAAATACAAAATATTTTGTAGAACAGTGTCATCGCCCGATTCATCCTTTCGCTCCGATAGGTGTAGCTATCGACGAGGAGAATTATTTGTCAGATCATTAGCGAAGTTCGTTATGGATATTAATGATCTGGTGGACCTTGCAAGCCTCGAAGGCGAACCGCGTGCTTTCGAAATTGTAATATTTGTGGTGATTTAGTATTGTGCGTAGTTATTTTTAAGGTCTTTCCTAATTTATGACAGCGATGCTTAGAAATATCTTTGCTTTTCTGTATTCTTTTCTTCGGCGGTATTAATTTAATTAGAAAGGCGGAATTAATATTGATGTGGTGGAACGATTTCGATTGAATACCGAAGAACGTATAAGATAAAACTATATTACAGCCCTTGCCCTACGCTATACATATACAGTGCACAGTCTCTATCTATGCTTTCACATCAAATTGAGTTAACAAATATTGATAACTGTTTTGAAGTTTCCTGCATGAGGCGATTGATTAAACTCAGTTAGTCTAAATTAAATCTACCCTCAGATGATAATAAACCGCTTTCAATATTAAACGCAATTCATTCACCCTTCACCTGAAATGTCAATTACCAACGGAAGATTGAAAGCAATAATATTTCGCAAACTTACTCACGCAGGGAGACGGACAGAAGTATCTTATTATATCCATTTTTGACTTGCCCTTCTGGACCGAAGACAATTTGGAAAACGATGTTCCGCGTCCGTTTCGATATTATTCACAGAGATTGCGGGTAATCGTTTCATTGTAACGAAAAAGTCGAATCCCGTTTGCGTTCGACAAGTGTCGAGGAGAAACTGGAATGCACAAGCGAACTGATCTTCGAGAAGGCGATAGAAGAAAGAGCGTGGGTATGCATTTAATAAACGCCTGATGACGGGGTGATGTGGGCGAAACTTTTGGCGACTAATTCTGTCGTCGTCATCATAGACTGCCAACCTGTCTAATGTCCCCACGTTATCCGCCGCGATTAGCGCGAGAAGGAAAGTGTCGCTTGTGTCCAATTGATAATTGTTCCAAAGATAGTGTGATTTATTTGGTTCAGCAAATACATACACACTGTCTTTACTTCACATTTTATGTCAGTTTCAGGTATAGAAATTGGATTACGATTTATGTTGTGAGAATTGTATAACGAAAATGTCGAACTCGCGGGAAAATAAACTAAAAAAGAACTTTGAAATTCGATTTATTAATTAGTCCGCATTTGTCGATTGGAGCTGCATTAATGACTCTGCTTGGTAGAATTTATCTTGAATACATAGAAAAAGGTATCTTTATTTTTTAATGTTTACCTGAATTTTCAAAAGCTGTTCTACACAAGCAATTGTGCCCTACCTTTATTCGCTTCGGAGAAGTTGGCGTTTAACCCTTTCAAACACTCAACGTTGATAAATAACAACGGAATGAAACTCATTGTAAGATACAAAACAGGTTTCGCTATCTTTCGATCATTTCTTTTAACGTCACGATTAAATACCCTGTTACTTCTTATCGCTGCGGACATGACAGCTATCAATGACGGTATAATTTATTTTCGAAACTACGGTTATAAAGACCATGCAATTCTTACTCTTATTTAAATAGAGCAGAAACAAAATATGCTACTACACGTGTAATCGTTTCGATTCAATTCAAACGTTGTTTGGACATAATATCATTTGCGTGATAAAAAACGAGATTTGCATCGTCAAAAGATACACCTTTATCGCTTTGGTGCAGCATTTTACCAAATTATTTCTTTCTTTATATGCGGATATATAAACTGCATATTTTCTCTAGTATCAAAATCCTTCAATTTACATTCTTGAATACACATATACTGATTAAATTAAACATTCCAGTTTTATCAGAAGTTTGTTGCATTTAGTGTATTGGCAACCGTAATAGCAGCAAGTATTGGTGACGTTTTTATTCATTGACCTTATTTTTATTTTTATTTTAAGGAAAAAGTAAGTGAAACGGTGAGTTAACGGTGTAAGAGGTGTAAGTTAACGGTGAAGTATTGTAAAGCTTGCATTAGCACAATTGTTTTTTTTTTTGTTACGGTAACACAGAAACAAGCAACGATTCATAAAATAGAACCTGTTTGAAATGTTTTAATTAACATCTTTAGCCAGCACTTTAGTGTGGGATTTCTGCACATCAATTAAATAATATTGCTAATTACGTTCTCTGTACATCGTATCTGTTATTGAAATTTTCATTTTGAACGGCGAAATTAATATATATATATATATATATATACTTCGATCAAGTACACTGCGACACTCCAAAAGATATTTCCACAGTTTCTATAATGATTCATAAATTGCCTGCATTACTAATATGAATTAAAGCGCAACGAAGAAACGTTAACACGTTACTTGATATGTTACGGCAATAAATCTAGAAATTCCCTGCGGTCTGAAATTTGTCAGACTCGAAATAAGTATGCGAAACATCTTTACACGTGTTTCAAATTTGCGTCACACGTTTCAGCTTTATGACTGACCAACAAGATAATGAACGATCCTTCGCAGACCGTGTTTTTACGCCGGGAAGCCGCCTTTCAGAAGTTTCGGAAAAAAATTATAGCACTGTGTACGACAAAACCGTGATGTTCGTCAGTGTGCAAATGGAGTGAATTGTTTCTTCCCCGTTTGTTTGGAAGGAGCTGATATCGTGCTCTGGCAAGCAAATATTTGCCTACCTTAGCGTACCGTGAGTCTCCTCGAAACATGTACAATCTTACGCATATAATACGATAACATGGAAAACGAGCTCCGAGAAATAACGTGGACCTTCGACTGTAAATAAAGTTTCTTTCGACTCGAACATTTTATCTACCGTATTGCCGAATAAAGCAATAAATAATGGAAATAAAAGTTTACCTGCTTCGGTTTAGTTCAATTATGAAAAGTATTTGTTCGTTTTATCGTTCGGTTACGTTACATAAGTTAATGACAAAGAATTGGATAAAATAATAGATAAGGTGGCGATTAACTGGATGTGAAGTCAAAATTGTTTTCAATTTGTCAAGTAGACGAGCCTAAACCTCTCGCTACGTTACCTTCGAAAAGAAAAATGTCCTCGATGTACAAAACAGTGGAGCCTTTATTAATATGAAAATTACTTTTGATTAAAGCAATTTATGTAAATAATTGCACTGACGCAAAACGTTTGCATTGTTTTTTGCGCCATTCTTAGAAAAACGGTCACGCAATATAGTATTTATGCGAGGACTATTTCATTTAATATAACATAATTAATCATTCCATTTACTATTTAATGCGACACGGAAGGTCAAAATAACGAGTGAAAATTAATGTCCTTGGATATTTTAATAAAGGCAACAGCCTAATGAATGAAGTTGAATGGCTCTTAAAATTCATAAATTGTTTTTCCCCGAGCAAATGAGCATCTACGACGATGAAAAATACAGGTTTTACCGCATGCTACATCTTTGCTGACAGGAATGCCAGAAAATATAAAGACACGAAGGAATCCGACCTTCAAGGCCGTTCTGACCAACCGTATTTGTTCAGGCATTATCAGTAAATGAATTTACCTAATGAGCTCTTAAACCTACCGGCCAAGTAGTTAAGCAAGAACATAGGGACGTATCAGCAAACTCTACTTCTTAACTTTATCTGACGTTGCCATTTTACGTAAAACTGACGTAAGAGGAATAAGAGAATAACGTTAGCATTGTAGAAATAAGAATAGCTCTCAAATTCGTCCTACTATTACGAGCGAATGCAAGAAATATTATATCAAAGGTATGCGAGGATTTGATGCTTTCAGTGCCGCAATTTCTTTTTTATTCATTTCTGTACTGTATAATTATTGACTCTTCATTTATATCAGCTTGCTTTGCGTGCAACGAAACTAATATTTCGTTAGGTTCCAAGTGAAGCACTCAAATACGTTGAAAACAATTGTTCTTCAAAAACGAGAAATTGAACGAAAAAAGAATAATCGAAGTTGAAAATTGTTTAATACCTACTGCAATTTTGTCATATAGGATACATCGCGAGGCAAAAATTTGGTGCAATATAACCAAAATAACGATATCTCATTCAAAGGCAACGATCACCCAAGAAGATTTCGTAAAATTTCACTTTAGTTTCGAGCCCCATACGACATATAACGACATAAACCCAGGTATGAATCTCGAACCGTTCAACATTTCTACCAATCAACGCCTCACAATTCTATTTCTCTAGCCTCCGAACCACATGGCCTAGCAGAGACGACAAACGTTATCGGCATAATAACTTCTCCGGAATATTACTCGCGAGTATAGTGCCTTCAATTCCGCGAATTCCTGCATCGTTCACCAAAGAAACCATGCGCAGACTGTTCCGGCGACACGGTCATCCTACCAACACGTGAGATCATCTCGCTGCCTAGGTCGTTGCACTGTCCCTTTCGTGATGTCCCGGAACTGTTGGTTGCATCTAAATAAATGCACCACCATTTTTCACCCTAACTGTCAAGCCGAAGCCCCACCCTATTACCGTGGGACACGCTTCTGGCGATTGGAATTCTTTTAAATTCCGACTGGGAAATTCGGAATGCACGAGTGACTCACACCTACGGATTTTCACTTGGAGTAGGCTGACGATCGTTCCTTGTACACATGAATAATTCAGAAACAACCCTTGAAATAAATAAACGAGTGACTTCGTCGTGATACGCCTGGACGATATTATGGCTGTACAGATTTTTAGTAATGGAACGATAAGGAATTGTACGTGAGATAGTGCATACTTCGTCCAGTCCGTTGGTTTACTCTTCGTTTAGTTATTTAAACATCCTTTGGGAACATTGGTTATATGGTATATCGATCAACGAGTTTTTGTATGGAGAATAATACTGGTGTATTGTACCTTTTAGCGGCTTAATATTATACTTAACGAGTGCCGGGTTATTATTATTAATTTGATACATGTAAATCTGTTATATCTAATTGTTAATTTAATACAATATAATACATGTTATTTTTTAAACATCAATCGATGTACTGGTAGTTTCGTTGTGACTAATTTTTATGCCAACATTCTTAATGGTCTTTTTATTTTACGATTTGATCGATCGGTTTAATTTTATAACAGAACATAATGTTTTGTCCACCACGGCTTGTACGGTTGGAGCACAATTTTATATTTCGGCTACAACTATTCTTCTTTTTGCTTTGTCATTAATGCAATTTTTTGGGTCCATTATGTAGAACTACGTTTCGATAGATTCTATTTGCTTAGGTAATTTTGGAGATATGTTTTGAAAATCTGTTGAACTGAAATCTGTGAAACATTTTTAAAACGAGTTCTAAGTGACATTTGTAGCGGAAACGTCCACCTAAGTGCTGTTGAAACTAAACTCTGTAGCATAGGGCAACGCCCCCGGTCTATTTCAGTTATCGTAGTTTGTGAGCACTAATTGATAAGTGCATTAGAGGTAAGAAATGTTTATTAAGTAGCAAGTGTTGTATCTCTTTTTCCGTGGCAACCTGTTGACGTAACTTTTCTTTCGTATTTATTGTCGTCTGATAAAACAAGATACATAGTAGTCGAGCCTCGTGATATTTTGTATTCCTGTTAAACTTGTACGTTTAAAGCTGCGACATTAATGAATACTAATATGTAGTACCGGCAATATAATGGAATAACATAAGTATTAGATAGAATACATAATTTTCTGATATTTTGTTGCATACTATATATCTTTCTTTATTGCGAACGTATGTGTATCTTTTATGCAGACTTTTATATTAAAGAAATCAGTGTAATAAAAATATTTGTATAGAAAAATTGGGACATTTGGTTTTATTAAAATTTAATCAATCTTCTCACTACTTCCAGGTGAGTATACCTAACACCCCCAAATCATATGTCAAACAAACGATGTATATTCAAATACGAATTGAGCACTATTCCAACATTTGCCAATATTAAAAATTTCAAAATTTTAGAAATGCAAAATAAAATATACTCCATAAGTAAGAGTTGTAAACTAAGTGATTGGCACAAATAGCTTTGGTACGGAGAAAACTAAGAATTGTTCAGTCTTAGAGATCTTGCTCATGTCTTTGAAGAATCTGGCTTGTCATGCATTCGGTGTATTATCGAAAGAACGCGTATTGCTCTTCAATGAGAAAGAAAGCGACAATTCAGTCTTCACTTTTGCTCATTTCTCCTTGTTACTTTCTAATTACTCCGTGTATAATTCGCATTCCAAACTAAAGTTCATCGTAATCATCCTCGTTATCGTAAAAAAGGAGACGCGAACAGAATTAATGAAATCGAAACCGTGAGCAATGAGCTACACACTTATCGTCAGATTTTCAAATGAAAAATTCAGCCGACGAACGGGTAATTCGTACAGTATCTAAATTGATACAAAAATATGTTATTTTCAAAAGAAACAAGTAAAAATAAGGTCACAACCATCTATAAGCATCTAAGAAAATTATCTTCATTTCGATTCAAGCTTCTTAGAATAATTCTTATTATCCGTGTCATATCGAAGAAAAATAATAAATCTATGAGAATGTGCTGTAATATGCTGTAAAATCGACGACAATTTTTTCTAAAATCTTTCCTTAAATCCCCTACCGAGTATTTAGAAGAAAAAAAAAGAAAGAACGGATACTCATCGAAAAAAAATGCAACGTTTCTTCATCCATTATCAAAGGCGAGGGAATATTCGGAAGCGTGCGTTGAAGTTGCAATAAGAATCGTGGAGAGAACGCGTTTAATATTCGCCTTCAGCAAGGGGAGGAGATAGCTGCGTGATTTTAGCACGAGGTGCAAATTTATTGTCGCATGGAAACGAGATATGATAAAGGCGAGCAGGCCTCCTCTGTTTGCACGTCGACGAGCACTCTGCAAATTGACATTGCCAGCCGACCTGGTGATAGGAATTAAACGTGCAGGGAGCAACGTACGTTCGTGTTTCTCCTCTCGTGATTTTATTACATGCTCGAGGCTTCTGATGTTTAAAAATTCAGGGAAAATTCTTTTTGCACGTCCGCGGAATAGTTCGCCGTTGTAGGCGCAATCGAGAAGGGGGGAAAATCCAATTGGTGCTCTGAGATACATACTTTACTGTTGGATTAGGTTTTTTTTTCATTTGCTCAGTCTAAATGGTCCGTAATTTAATTTGAGCATCAATTGCGATGTATGCATTGCGTTCGTATAGCGTACAAGAATTTTCTTGGTTGCTTCATGTTTGATGAATTTTGATCTCTCGTTCAACAAATCTCCTTGGCGAAACACACTTTGATCAGTTGTCTTTGCATAAAAAATTCGAGGAAAGAGAGCACAATGAATCATAAAGCATTACGAAAGCGTTCATAACTAGTCAGCGAGATTGTTAAGTGGATTACAAATATGAAATATGGAACGCTAGATATAAGTTTGTATTGTACCAAGCATTATGAAACGATTATGTATATGATATTTTTTCTGTTTAGGTTCTTTAATTGTATGCGTACAGAACTTTGTACTTATTCTTTCCATAGAGATAATTTGACATAATTCTTTACATAGAAATACAATGAGTTAATTTCTGTTTGTACAAAAACAATTGTAATGAACGATATATTAGGAAGAATACTACTTAATGAAAAGTATTTAATACTTAACCTAAGTATTTCATTTTATGCACGGCTATAACTAGTGGCAAAAGAAATTCTATTCGTAGAATATATACACACTAGTTTTATAGAATGATCGATTTGATGATCGTGACGTCTTGAAAGGTCCTACTGTCAGCAGCTATAAATTTTATCTTTATCATCGTAATGAAAATTTAATAACGTCGTAATAAGGTTATCGCAAGTCCTCGGGAGTTATATTTAGCTTTGATAATTTAATTTACGCGAGCATACATGATAATAAAAACTTCGAATTTTGACAATAGATATCGATAGCTGTTGCAGTTTTGGCGAATAATTATAAAAGAAACGATTTCTAACTTCTCCGTGAAATCTTTCATCTCTCCTACAGAAGGTCTGGCTAATTTAATTAATAGTATATAATTAAATTATACCGATAGTACAGCGAAATATACATATTGAAAGACAAGGAGAATTTTAAATGTTATCTTTAAAGCATTATGAAATTTATCAGCAATGCCTCATAATAAACATGCTCGGCAGATAAACAATAACAGTGCTCCAATTATTTTATGCTCTCGAATATTCAGGCATCTCCGTCATTAAATTCCGTATTTTCTTTGTGCTCTGTGTCAGACGCTAGAAATATTTAAACGTCAGACACGCGATTATATTGATTGTTCTTCCGTTGTTATTTATAGCATCCAAGGCGTTTCCTACTGTGCAATTTTAGATATACAATTCGTCATAACAAACTATTCCCTATTCAATAATGTTGATTATTATAATTGACGAAGTGAAACGATGAATAATTTTAATGCCGAAAGTGAAAATTTGTAGTACTATTATCTTTAGTTTAGTTTTATTTCATTCGTGTATCCTTTCCTATCACAAAATTCATTACTTTTCCATTAATATTTTAAGTAATAGGGGATTCAACAACCGCTCAAAATGAAACGCAATTTTCTTGGTAGCGGTGGTTAATCGCTGACATTTATTAATGCATCTTTATCAAAACTAGCGCAGCTGATTTGAATATTTCTATTACATCTATCACAGTTTCGTTGCCGTTGAAATTAAAAGCTGTACACATGCGTGAAACATAACATAGCACGTGTGGCGAAATGCACAATGGACATCCAATATCGTTTGGCGATAAAGCTGCTCTCGTCAAAAGAAGTTCGTGTGAGCAACATTACTTTTTATTCGATCTAACTGTAAAATGTGATTAGACATTGGGTACGCAATCGCGCATTGTAAATAGCTAATTATTCCAAAATCCTAAAATCAAGTTACATACTAACTGCTAATATTATATTCGTTTTAGTAGAATAAAGATTTCACCGCGAATCGGGTTTTTTTCCTCCATTGTAGAAATTTTTGTTACGAATGGTGTATTAAATGAGATTTTTTGTGAGGTATTTTTAAAAAATTCTTTATTTTCCTGTCAAGATTAGCTTACTTTGTCAGAATGCACGTAATGTGTAAATAAAGTCGTGATAACAAAATCCATCGGTTCCATGGATTAACGTACCACTGTACGTAACCATATCAGTGAGTTTTTACGTTAATTAAGCTCGTTATTCTACTTCACAGACCGTGACGACCATTCATTCTTATTACTCGAGTAACAGCGCCGTTATTATCCTAATTTTAGTCTCTTTGTTGTAGTACAAACCAGTTTTTTTTGTATAGTAAAAACTACGCGTAGTATAAGCTTTCGAAGATAAAAATATATTAATATAATACTATACATTAAGCTTGGTAATAGTGTATTCAGGCGCAGGGCAAAAGTAATTTAGTAATTACGATTTTCTTGGAGCGTTAGAATACTTAGCCACAAGAAACATGCATCTCACTGACATTCTACACAGGAAAATAATTTTTATCACATTTTATACAGAAGGAAACAGAATGGACCGGTCGGAAGCGTTAAAATATTTTGTGCTCTCAATGCGCTATAATATTTCATGAGTATTTCAATCCTCTTCGAAATTCAATGTTTCCGATTACAATTGATCAACAATGTCAAAAGCAAAAAAGAGAACCGCAGATATATTCGAAGAGAAAAATATTCACAGCGATATTCCCGAAAATGTGTTACTCCGTCCAAAACGTATTATCACAAGAACTAAATATAAATTATTGATACGCTGATTAGAAATGATCTACGAATTCCAGACAACATTTCTCTATTTATCCAAGTGTTTTTCTTCAACGCAACGACACGTGCGATAGAAAATCCGACGTCACTGTCCAAGAGATTTGAATACACGCGTATCGCGTTCCGTAAATGGCGCGTTCAATACGTTCCAAGACGAGATTGAGCAGCGAAACTGGATCTTGCATTGAGACGGCGAGAGTGATAGGTCGTCGACGTCGTCGTTGCGGTGCAAAAAGGAGGAATAAAAAAAGAAAATAAGAAAGAGGGAAGAAATCCGGCACTGCCAGTCGTGGAATAAAAAGCAGAAAGAATTGCCGGTGGAATCTTGCTCTCGCGATTCATCCGGAATCATGGCCTGCCTCAAGATATCCGAAATCCGTTACGGCACTCCAGATCGTAACAACGAAATCGAATCAACTTTTTAAATAACATTTTCAACATGGAAGCTCTGTGCCGTGAATTGGAAAAAATAAAGACTGAATGCATGTAAGAAGGAATGTTAGTCGAAATAGTTTTAGAAGGCCAGTTTGAAATACAAAATCGTCCTCACTTTAATAAGGCCACTGTAATATTAAAAGAATAATACTAAGGAATGGTGAGCAAATTTTTTTTAAATTATATATGTAGCACTATTTTTCTACTGCTTGGACAAACAATACAGTACAATCAAAGATCAAAGCTAGGTTGGCCGAGCGGTCTAAGGCGCCAGACTTAAGCTCTGGTTCCCGTCTGGGAGCGTGGGTTCGAACCCCACACTTAGCAAATCTTACAAATATTGTCGACATTCGTATTCGCAATATTTTTTTAATTTCCAACGCCTTTTATGCGTTTTACATTCTAAAGGCAATCAACACCCCTTTCATTTGTTTATTCAAAGGTGGATAGGTATTACCTTTGTCAGGTATCCGAAATCTTTCATTCTCCACGTGAAAATAGAAATATTTATCTACGGACATTCGAAGTTGCAATAAAATATGGACAAACGTCTAGCCGAATACTTTGTCGTTTCAAATTACCTCTGCAATATTAGAAACGATTGCTTCAACGCGGCTGGTCTTTCAACGTTGTGCAAAGAACTACTTTTCCATCTGAACAAGTGGAGATGAAGAAAAGAGGATGAACGAAATGATACCAATCTTCGATGGTAGAAGCAAGCTAATTTAAGTGTGTGCAGTCGGCGGATAGAACGGAGAGATTGTGAAAAATGGATGTCAGTAGCAAGACTCACCGTCCTTGGAATAAGTAAGAGTTTTGATAATCATTCATGGTGCAGGAAGCAAGATCATTGATTGAGTGAAGCACGAGCCAGGGGAATATCTTTGCGTGAATCAGATACTTTCTAATGTGCTTAACCACTTTGGAATGCATAAATTGCAATTCATTGAGAAATCAAATATTTAGATGGTATCGTTAATGGTTAATTGTGCGCCATATTAGATTTCATACATATCGCGAAGCGAATGAATGAATTCTTCATTTTAACACTAAAGTAAACGGTGCTCGACGAAATAAGGAATCCAATGAATAATATATTCATTAATGCCCTTTGTATGTCATTCAGCGTCAAACGAAATGATTCATTCATTAATATTATTGATAATAGTAAATAGTACAGAAAATATTCTGCACTATGAAAACGAAGGTAAATGAAAGGAAAGCACGACTGACAAGTGCATCGTAACAACCTTAGTGATTCAATGGGTAGACAAAATTTTAGTAGTTGATGTTCCAATATTCTAATTATACATAAGCATCTTCTTAAAAATTGAATTTCATTTATAAATACATCAAACACTCTGGTAGCATATGCCACAATATTTTTCACGGTAGATCTGTGAAAGGAGAAAAAACGAAAGACTGCGTAAGATATTCATGTTATGCGCTGATAATATTGGAATCTTTCGACACCTTCCAAAGTATAATGCAAACACGCGATAAAACGCGGTAAACTGCTACTTGTACAGTGTAATAAGTATATTATGGCGGATTTATGCTAACTGAAGCCGAAGGTATTCTAATACGCCCGGGGATGGAACGCACAATGAAAGTGTTATCGTTTACAGGGGGACACTCGAATGAATAATTCAGAGTTGTGTAACATTTTGGTAGGAGGAAGTCAGGTAGCCTTGAGCAAACGTTTAGAGGTCTTCTGGGAATGCAGTCAGGTAGAGAGTACCAGGTGTCACAGGACCCTTAGATAAAATGGTAACAACAGCCTTAGAAAGCTTCAGGCCAAGAGCGAAAGATTTAAGTCCCTCGCGAACAAAATCAGTCTACGTGACCACGAATATATACATTATTTAGAAAGAAAGAAGTTCGACTCACTTAATTCGTACGAAAATGAGTATGGAAATCGGTATTACATTATTTTCGACTCGCAAAAGAATATATTTAAGTGAGGTGAAAAGGAGAATTCCCATTCTAAACGTATTCCTTTGGCTGAGATGAAAATACAGATTCACGATACATAGCAAGTGCACAGTAGAAAATCAAGAATGTAGAAAAATCTGATCGAAATTTCAATTACACATCTTTCGATCATGTGAACCTACTATTCTCGGCAATGTTAAAAACAAAATAGTCGCGCCTAAATCCCAAAACATAAATTACTCTAAATTAATCCTCATATCTCTAGCAACATATTAGACAAGCATGTCTTTACACTGCGACACTGTACAAAGCAAATATTTTCAATCGCCGAATAAAGTTACTTATTACGGTAACGAAGCGAAATTTCACGAAACAAACAAATAACTACAAAGCAACGCAGCGCTTTGCAATCCTACCCGTTACCCATTTTCAGCGAGATAAGAAATCTCAATCGCGACAGGTCTTTGAGCAACGCATAAAGTAATTAGGGTTCGGGATCGCCGCCACGTTTCGAACCACTTAATTTTTCACGCCGCCATAAGGCAGCGGGGTACGACAGTAGGCTCCACCATCCCCCTGAATCAATACGCAGAAAAAAAAAGAACTCACGGGGTAACAGCCTCAGAAAACGAAGTGCACCGTATCGCGAGGACTGTCCATGTATTTACAGCGAACCTGTTACACCGCCGTCAGTGATCTTTCTCATGTCGTTTTACAAAAGACGAATAATGCAGGTAATATCGACCTTGAGCATAAAGACCTCCTGAGTGTATCATTTAGTGCATTATGGTCGGTCAGGCATGAAAGGTGCTCGTTACAATTTATATTCCCTCCATCCCTCCCTCCCTCTTCCCGTCTGTACGTGGAGTTTCCATGCTGTCCGTTTGTTCAGGGTATCGAGTCTCTCCGATCTTCGATGTCGAGGGGATGGTGTTGGAGCGTATTAGTTTCGATTCGCCTTGCACGATCCGACGGCAAAAACCTGGACGAAAGATCAACAGAACGGGACGGAATATGAAAGGAAACGTGGCTGGAACGAGCAATCGACGAGGCCCGAGTAATCCGACCGCAATGAAAATTAGAAATAAGTGGATCATTGGTTGGGGTGGGGGCGGGGGGCTGGGAGAATTTGCTCGCATGGATGCATTATCGATCGGGGATTGAATCATAACCGTGATTCAGCCTCGCAGTAACTACTTTCTTGCGAGGACGCTGATTGTGGAAAGTCGGGAATAGGCCGATACGAGGAGTATCGATAGGCGGACCGCGGGTGGAATGGAAATTGGGTGAGCGCGGTGAAAGTTCTATTTTCAGCAGTTTTCCAACGGGCGAGATGGGTATCGGAAGATGGTGGGTATCGGGTTAGTGGAAGTGGCTGATGTTTGTGGAATTTGGCGATTGATTATTTCATTTGGCTAACTTTGTTAGCGGCTCGCTGTTACTGATTGCGAGTGAGTGCGTGGATTCTCCGTTTTATACCGCGGCACTGATTGAAGGTTACTCGAGCTGAGCGTGATGATCCATTTGATAATGGAAATGGAAAACAATCAAGCTTCGATTGCGGTGATTGGTCTGCTCGGTTTGCATTTTTCGATGCAGGAGAGCTCGATTTATGCGGGCCCGTCGGGGGACAAGAAGTTAATATAACTACGTAGGTAGTTCATGCAATGGGAGTCTGCTGATTGCGATTTTTGTTTGTTCGAATAATAGAAGTTCATGCTGGGATAAGTGGAGTCGAACCTACACTCGTTCCTGGTTGCTCTTATTAATATGTTAATATGTGTATACATTTAGAGCTGAATGATCAGTAAATTGAGTCTCGATTTGTTTGGTAATAACGATAAACATATTTTTGTTATTAATTCCAAAGAAATTCCGATGGAATTTCGGTTTTTTGCGTTTATTATTGTTTATTTATAATAGCAGTTGTAGATGTTTATATAATTGTAATTGCGTTCAACAGCAGTTTAAATAATACGAACTCAATCAGTAAAAGTTCAGATAAATGGTGTTCCTCTAATTGCAGTCTGGGACACGAAGAAAATTTTTCCTAAGCTGGGCAAAGATTAAAATTTGTCGTGCATTGTCGACATTAAATTTGTAAATGAAAATAAAGAAATCACCTGTTTCACAGTAGACTTCCGTGCAATAGACTGTGCACTGTTACCCACTTGTAATTCATTTACTTCTCGTCAATTAAGCTTGATTTTTTATCACTGACTATTAACTCGGCCAGCAATAAAACATACTCCATACTTAATTAAAATTCGTCCCTTATAAATCCAGCACATCCGGAACGAAGAAAAACATTCATCCCCCCCAAAAAGGAAAAAAATAACAAAGAAGATATAAAAATTGTCTGCAGTTTTTTAATTTCTGTAACTATGTATAGATAAAAGCCCTTCAAAGAGTCAGGCCTGCTAATTACCGCTGAAGATCTGACCACGTCCCAGAGGTAACACCTTTATACCTGTCCCCGGTGGTCAATTCGTCCAGTTATTAGGAAGGCCAGCATCCCCCGCGGGGTAACGAAACGACGAAAAATAATATTCCCACCTCGTGCCGGAAGTGTACGACGAACGAACCCTCGTTAGACGAGTTCTCAGACGCACAGTGGCTCGTAAATTCTCCGAAAATCAGTGGGATGAGTCAGTATGAGTCAGTTAATCCATTTATATCTGCTTTCAGATACACGATACATCCTACGTTACCGTTTTAAAGTAACGGTACCGCGGGTAAGATTTTCCCTGAGAATTCACGACACACTAATGGTGGGTACGTTTCGCTCGCGTCGCAAGTGATAGCGGTACAAAAATTGTGCGCTGCCTATTGTCCTCGACAGTTGTTGGACGATTTCCACGAACGCGAATACTAAGCTTAATCGTCTTTCATGTTTTTTTTTTTCATGTTGCATATACAGTACCGCTTGAAAGTTTGGACGCAGGTACCATATTTGTACGGCACGCTTCAAATAAACATTCTGGGGCCTAATATTTCACTACATTTGAATATTTACTGTCGTTACTTTAGTAACGCATAATTTTGTAGCAGGAAAATTACAGAAAAGTATTCTGGAAGAGTATGAGGATTGGAAATTTTTAAATAGGAAACCAAAACGGCCTGGACGGCCAAGAGTGACCACCAATGCGGAAGATAGAAGAATTGAAATTCTTTTGTGGAGAAGCAGGAGAAAGTTCAAGAAATCCAAGCGGAACTGAAAAGGATGATTCTTTGACGAAGGAGAAATTTCATAGAATATAGCTTTTTTTTAGAACATATTGAAATTAATATTTAATACTAGAATCTACAATATAGAAAAAAAATAAAGCATTAACATTGCAACAAGAGTAAAATCTGAGGAATGCTTTAGTAGTAGTGTACGTTACAAGATTCGAATTGTTTAGCGAACAATCGGTAATAGCAAGACACATTGGGAAATATATAAAAGGAGAAGTCGAATAATTTGTACTTATTAATAAATTGTAATTGACATAAGTTATTCTAAAATATATTTCTTGATTTTGGTATTACCTACTATTGTACTATAATTATTTTTACACAAACTAAGAATATTTTTCTTTTTTAAATTTTAAACAATTGCACTCTTAATTAATATTTTCATGAGTCGATGTTACATCGGGCTTATCGTCTCTTTGATGTTTTTCGAAAGCACGGGGTCACCTCTCAATTACCGAAATGATTGTTGCCGAAAAACGACAAGCTTCCAACGCACAGAGAGCATCGGAATTAACTGTTGGAAATGGGTTTATTCAATAACTCTCCTCAGCTTGTGATTTTATAATATATTTTATTGACCACGCAATAAGAGTGACTTCTATACTGCATCAATGGTTTGAAGGAACTAACTGCATCCAAATTAACGGACTGACCTGAAGCATAGACGACTAATCTCGAGTGCGTGTGGGGCCCTATCGGTTCTCATATAAACAACAGTTCAAACCTTATAAACAGGATGAAAGGAACTGTATAAGGCATCCTCTCTCACACGAGAATGAAACGTTAATTTTTGTATTGAAAAATCTAACACGCTCCCTCAAAAATTAATCGGTATATTATAAACTTATAGTTCATTCATGCTTCGTTAAGAATATCACTCTCAATGCGTCTTCTGGGATTACATGTGGTCCAACATTTGTTGCTAAGAGTTAAGGAAACCAGGCAAAACTTAACCAGACCACTTCATGCTTGTATAAGCATATAATACGGACTAATACAAATCATTTCAGATACATTTTCATTCTGAAATCCGTGAACTTTGGCGTTGGCAATGGTTTTGTCAGAGTATCTGCCAATTGCTGACCTGTAGGCATATAGATTAATTTTACAACATTTTTCGCTACTTGTTCTCTGCAAAAATGATATTTAATGTCAATATGCTTTGTTCTTTTGTGGCTGGTAGGATTATTGGCAATGCTAATGCAACCATTATTATCCTCAAAAATTTCTATTGGTTCTGAAATCTTAAAATTTATACTAATTGCCAATGATCTCAACCACAAAGCTTCCCTCACAGCTTCGAAAAGAGCCATGTATTCTGCCTCAGTTGACGAGGCCGCAACAGATAATTGCCTCTTCGTATTCCAACTAATAGTACATTTACCAAATAATTGAAATATATACCCTGTTGTACTTTTCCTATCAATTTCATTACTACCCCAATCTGAGTCAACATACCCGATCAAAGAATTTTTATTATCACTTTTTACATACGTTAATTTTAAATTTATGGAGCCTTTCAAATACCGCAGAACCCTTTTTAGACAAATCCAAAGTTCTTTATTATTTTTATTCGTGAATCTACTTAAAATATTCACTGCCAAACTTAAGTCTGGCCTTGTACAGACCATTAAGTACATTAAGCATCCAATGAGATTTCGACATGGAGCATTATACATCTCATCTGAATTCAGTGCTGCATAGTTTAATTTAACTTCCATTGGTGTACTTGCAATTTGACAATCTTGTATATTAAATTTATTTAAAACTGTACTAATATATGCACTCTGATCGAGAGTTATTTCATCTTTACTTCTTGTGATTCTAATTCCTAAGAAAAACTTTATCTCTTTTAAATCAACCATTGAAAATTGATTCATTAGATAAGATTTCAATTTATCCATTACATTAATATGTGCAGTAATTATGACCAGATCGTCAACATACAATACAATGTAAATATTTTTATTAATGTCTCCTTTATCTAAAATATAAAGACACGGATCTACTGCTGAACTTTTGAAACCCAATACTTTGAGAGTTCGATCAAAAACTTCATTCCAGCACCTTGCTGCTTGTTTCAAACCGTACAGAGATTTGTTCAATTTACAAACTAGATTCTTTTCATTCTTAATACCATCAGGAACCCTCATGTAAATTTCCTCTTTTAATTCGCCGTTTAAGAAAGCCGTTTTCACATCCATATGATGTATTAATAACTCAAATTGATTTGCAAAGGCTATTAAGAATCTAAAACTTGCAATTCTTGCCACAGGGGCAAATGTTTCATTGTAATCTAGTAAATATTCTTGACTAAACCCTTTTGCTACTAAACGAGCTTTGTACTTTATTGGATTTCCAAATTCATCATTCTTAATTGCAAATACCCATCTACAGTCTACTACGTTTTTGTTCTCAGGCCTTGGTACCAGAATCCAAGTTTTATTTACTAAAAGAGAATTAATCTCTTCTTTCATTGCTTCTTCCCATTTTACTCTATCATCGTTTTCTTTAACTTCTGCATAACCTTTTGGAATTTTGCAGGTAATAGATTGTGCACATAAAATATAATCATTTGGAATTTCACTCTCATCATAAGAAATAGGTGGACGATCTATGAGCCTCTCACTCCTTCTAATTTGTTTTAAATCTCTATTTAATTGTTTTTCATGAGATGAAGAACCATCACAATGCCTCTTTTCTGCATTTGTCACCTTATCACTTGACTCTACTGGTTTGGATATATCTTCAACACCAGTTTGAACATGAGATCTTTTTAAATTAATCTCGTTTAACTTTGATGTCGGTCTTGATTTTAGAAAATCGATTTCATCTACAATGACATCTCTAACAATAACGAATTTTTCATTCGCTACATCCCACACTTTGTATCCATTTGGTTCGTAGCCAACCAAGATTCCCTTCCATGACTTCTCGTCAAATTTTGTTTTAGAAATTTTATCATGAACATATACAGTCGAACCAAAAACTTTCAAACACTTTATTTTAGGTTTTTTATCATGCCACAATTCATATGGCGTTTTATTTCCCTTCAGAGCCTTCGTTGGTGTTATGTTTATTAAATACGTGGCAGTCAAAACCGCCTCACCCCAAAAGGTTTTATCTAAACAAGCACCAGCAACTAAACTTCGAGCTCTTTCTGTGACTGTTCTCACCATTCTTTCTGATACACCATTTTGCTGTGGGGTTCTCGGAACTGTCAAGTGATAGCTTATACCTTTTTGTATACAATAGTTCTTCATCTCACTCGATATATACTCTCCACCATTATCGCAATAGAGATTAACTACTTTTGAATTGAAACGCGCTTCAGCTTTTGAAATGTAATCACGAAAAACTGAAAAAACATCTGACTTGAATGTTATCAAATATGTAACGCAATAATGCGTAAATTCATCAATCAACAGTACAAAATAATTCTTGTTATTAAGTGTAGGAGGAGTGATCGGGCCAGAAACATCCGAATGTATTACGAACAATGGTCTTTTTTATATTACTCTTGTCTTTTGCTTTGTTAAATGGCAATCGCTTTTGCTTACCACTTATGCAAGCTTCACATAGTCTATCATTCGGGATTATTTTCTCAATTTGACTTACATCGTCAACCATTCTATTTCTTTGCAATTCCAAAAATTTATGTTTACCCATGTGGCCTAAACGCTGATGCCACAATTCATAACCAATATTTATAATATTACATTCTTGAGCGATAGAGTTTACTACATATGATTTAATACAAAATTTAATTTGAAATGTATTCCCAATGGGCTTACCAGTTGCTACCGTTTTACCATTCTTACTGATTGATATATCGTGTTCATCCAAAACCGTCCTCAGTTTCGCCTTTCGCAGTTTTGAAATAGACAGCAAATTTCTCGGAACCTCTGCACTGTATAATACATCCTGCAGTACTCCTTCAACACCTAGGTTGCTTATCACGTCCAGTGAACCAATTTTCGTTGCCAAGATGAAACATCCATTTTTGGCAACTCCAACTTTTATTGGTGGATTTAACTCAAGAAAATTTTTCGTTAAATCTCGCCTGTTGATCAAGTGATCTGATGCTCCAGAATCCATCAGAAATGTTATTGAATTTTCCTCGCACCTTTCGAATTCATAATCGCCAGTCATAAAAGCAAAACCGGAACACTCCATTGACGATAACTGTTGAGCCATTTGAGCAGTCTGACTTGTGTTCCTTTTCTCTGTCCCTTTCTGATTTTTCTGCTTCAGCTCTCTCAAATAAAAACGGCATTCACGTTTTATGTGTCCTGGCTTGTTGCAGTGGTGACATTTGATTCCAAAAACTCTTCTGTTATTTCTGAATCTATTGTACTGCCCAAATTTTTGACCGAAACCCTTGTTCTTCGATGTGTCGAAATTTGGCCTTTTTGTTACATGCATTGTACTTTCAGCATGAAGTACTTTTGCACTCGTATCTGCACTTTCTGCTTTTATTTTCACCTCGTGATCGAGAAGTCTCGTTTTCACAAATGCCAGAGTCAATGTATCTTCCGACAATGTCTCTATTGCGGTAATCACACCATCGTAACAAGGTGGAAGAGTTAATAATAAGTGTGCCACTTTATCCGTCTCTTCCAGCTTTGCACCAGCCGCTGATAATTCACTAATCAGATCATTGAAAAGAGTAAAATGTTTAACCAGCGGTAAGTCTCCTTCCAATTTCAAACTGAGCAGTTTCTTCCTAACAGCCAATTGAGTTGCAACACTTTTCCTTTCATAAATTTTGTCCAGATTCTCAATAATTTCTTTGGCGGTTACATTTCCACTTGCAAAGCCAAGAAATGAATCTGACAAGAATTCAATAATCACACCCCTAGCAGTGTTTTCGGCCTTATCCCAGTCGTCAGGTTTCTCGTCGGGAATCCTTTGGTCAATAACTTTAATCACACCTAGTTCAGTTAACAATGAACGAATTCTGAACTTCCATACACTGTACTTATCACCATCAAGAGGAGTAATGTTTCTTTTCATTTTTAATTGATCCATAACAGGCATCAATACACGTGTCCTTGCACAATTAACAACCTGGATCAAATGCACTCTATCTCACTAAACTTGAACTTAACTAAACTTAAATTGTCTTGGCAATTTAATAACTAATAAAAACTTAACACAATTAAACAAAAAAGTTTTTGCACAGTTTTACACGTTAGACCTGGGCCCATAACCTGTTGGAAATGGGTTTATTCAATAACTCTCCTCAGCTTGTGATTTTATAATATATTTTATTGACCACGCAATAAGAGTGACTTCTATACTGCATCAATGGTTTGAAGGAACTAACTGCATCCAAATTAACGGACTGACCTGAAGCATAGACGACTAATCTCGAGTGCGTGTGGGGCCCTATCGGTTCTCATATAAACAACAGTTCAAACCTTATAAACAGGATGAAAGGAACTGTATAAGGCATCCTCTCTCACACGAGAATGAAACGTTAATTTTTGTATTGAAAAATCTAACATTAACAACGCCCGATAGCATAATAAATCATGGAAATTGGAGTCGCGACTACCAACACTTGCGCTCCGATACGATGCACGAATATACAAATGGGTAAAAAAGGTTATTAAATGGGACATTCCATTTTCGATATCTTGTTCGTTTCTCTCAACTGATTCAAAATATCCTTAGACGATAACCAAATTTAATACATAGAGATTTATTCTGCACATTAGGTAGGTTATGGTAAGTAAAGGTATTAAAATTACTTAAAAATACATACTCAAGACGGTTAAATTGTACAACTACTCTTCTGAAATTATAAAGATCAAATATATAAAACACCCAGTGTCACACGATTGGGTTCAATTATTTTCAACACCCTTGGCCGATACTAACGAATGACACGACAAATTCGACATTGCCGTATTATGAATTCAACTTTTACGGTAGCATATAAAACACCTGTACATAATAATAAATAGCAGAAAGGAAATACTACCAAACATACCAGCAACAAAAATGCAGCAATTTAAAAAGCATAAAAAAGAGAAATAAATGTAATACTGTATACGTTTCACGATTCTTTCTCTCGTCACGTGCGCACATGTCGGAGTAGAATTTGAACACGTAAGCAGCAGTTCACCCGCGTATTTTGCACGTTGCAATTATTGCCCCGGCGCCGTTCGCGTGCAATTATTACCGACAGTGTCGTGCGGCCGCAAAACGCCCTCATTAAATCGCGCACGAGTTTTTCCCGATATCCATAAATCACGCGCGTAGACCGGTGCTTCTCTCCGTGCACATAAATATGCATGCACGCATATTCGACGCAGGGAACGGGGGCGTGCGTCTCGTATTCAAACCAGTTTGATAAACAGCTGAAACCGCATGCTAACGGTTATTGACAGATTTTACCGCAGCCGGGATATCCCATGCGCGGAGGAGAGAAAAATGGGGGTGGTTGACGGACTGACCCTTACGCGGAACGGAATTTTCAAAGGCGAGCACACGTGTTGAAATGCGGACGAAATTCTGGCGACTAATTTTATGGGAGTCTTCGAACATTATGCGCCTCGGAAGGGTTTGGTTCACCGTTTGGGAAAAAGCATTGACGCCTTTCTTTTTACGCTTCATTACATTTTAAAAGTGTATTCGGTAACAACGAACAATGACACTGAACTGAAACGTGGAAATTACAAATCTTATACGGAAGTTTAAGAATAGTTTTGCAGGTATAGGGTCGGCATAAAATATAATCGAAACAAGTTTTTGTACGTGAGGATTGAATTCCTTGCGTTTATCGCAATTTCGTATTAAGTAGAATGTCACAAGATTTTAATTCTTTTTAAACGAGGTGGTCCTTTTTTCGTCTGGCGCGAAGGAAGGCGTGTACGCATTGTATTAAAAACACGGTGAAAATTGGTCATTTCTGCGATTTTACCTGAATCATTTTATAATCATTTTACCTGAAGAAAATATTGCAAGTGAAATGTAGGAATTTTTCCAGCTTTCTGATAACCAGTCAACTTGTACCATGGAATGCGTTTTCCATACTGATGGAAAGAGATAGTTGTTTGACACTCTATACGCATCTGGTTATAAATTTTCTGCGTCAGCCAGTGAGAATTTCACGAAGAAGGCGTCTCGTGCATTTGAAGCAGTGGCCGCGATTATTTTTCTATACTGACGATCAAGCTGCCCAGCGTCGACGCACAGGCATTCGATTCACGTGGACGATCAGAAGAAATATCGCATTTAAATAAATGAAAAATGGAAATTGCTGAAGAAAGAAACGACGAGACATGAAACAAATTGAAAGATATTTTCAATTTTCTGAAATGGCCACCTAATTTCTACGCAATTATGGTAAAACAATCAAGAATTCAGATTCGAAAAATACAGAAGGAAACAATCGATTTTGCAACGAGTTAGCAACAATCAATGGACAATGCACAAACACGAATCTTAAGTCATCGACTGTTTTCGACCATTTGTAATGCAATTTAGATTAACTCGATCTCGCGACGAATGTTTTATGGGGGCTTTATTGATTTTAATTCGTGTATAACACGCTTGGAGACCTTCGTCTGGACGTTAGTGAAGAAACTTAAAAAAACATTCGGTCGGTCAATGTATTTATTTTTGACCAACGTGCAAAGGGGTAAAACTTGTTTTGGTCCAATTAACCCTTGCATGAGACACAATTTGCGAAACGAAACACGTGTGCAGAGTCACTGAATGCTTACTGACCCTATCAATCGTTGAACGCTACTTTCAACTCAGATACGTTACAACATACGAAGAGTACTTAATGAAATGAAGCAGCAGAGTATACTACTACTACTACTATACTACTATACTACTATAAGTCAAATATACATCGTGTATACTTATTAAAATTTGTTTGATTAGATCAAACAGTCCTCGCTGAAATGACACCTTTAGTATAAAACGTGATTTGTTTAATTTACGATAACACATGTAATATAGAATCTATGTTAAAATTTTTAGTTCAAAGCTACTATGATATTTTCTGAATACTATGACACAAATATTACACAAGAATAAGCCCCTGAAATTTGATGCAGCTATTAAATAACAGAACTCAAGTAACTCAAGTAAGTAAGTTTCAATAAATTGAAACTGAAGAAAATTTATACTTGGAAATTTTACAGGTATAGATGATAAAGTTGCAATTAAAATATTCAATTAAATATGCAATACATTGCAATTAAATACTAAATATGCAATATTATGCGTGATCGTTCATAAATAATGTATATATGTATTTTGCTGCACATCCACGTAAAAGCTGAATTGCATAACTCTTTCAAACAGCTATTTCAAACTTATAAAGTAGATAGTAAAACCATGTTTTATGCTTCGACGTCACATCTGCCAACGGCTAATACAGCTCTGAAACTTCGCTAATTACCTCATCTTTAATTGCACCAACCTAAACAGGTAGCTATCACAATGAAATTTACATCTTCACCTATGCGATAATTACGGAAGTCATATTTCATAGCAAATAGTAGCTCAATTCACTTTTAATACGAATCCTCGTCGACGATTACTCTCAGTCAACAGGTAAGAGCCTGTAAACGTGATTTACACCTTTTATTTGTTGACCGCCGTGAAATTTGTGACAGCTATATTTTATCACCAACGGAAACGAAATGTTCATACAGAATGTATTAAAACGATTTACCACAGGTACGGTAAAAGTCGAAGATCGTTAACTTCGAGGCAAACGCATCGATCTGCACCTACTACCTGTTGCGCAAGGTGTTCGTTTCGTTCGACGGGTCTCAAAAATCGTCGTTTTGAAAAACTGCGACGCAACATTTTTTCGATATAAATTGCAGGATTCTTGTAAGTTGCCGGTATTTCTTGCAGAGTTGTGAAAGCTGCGATATTCTACGTCAGTACATTGTTTAAGTAAGAAATAAAGAAAGAGTGGAATTAAAAAAAAGGAGAAAAAAATCGTTAGTACACTGTGTTAGTTTCGAGACTGCTCGTGCCCAGAACCGGTTCGAATTTTTGGAACCTTCGAGAGGTGGAATGTCAATTCACTTTTCACGTGTCTTCGAAAGATAAAGGGTGCTTTTCGAAAATGGTATGTACATTATTTGAAATTATCGTTCCTATTTTTGTCGTAATGGTTTAGAAATATTCGATGGCCTGTAACATTCATTGCGGCGAGAAAAATACATTTTTTGTGTGGGGCTACGATAGATTTTCTAAACTTTCTAATAGTGACAAAGAATATTTCAATTCTCTCGGATACGCGGCGTTCAAAAATACCAATCATAAGCATTCGAACGCTTTTACAAACTCGTACAATCGATTGTTCAAGCCATGAATGAAATATTTATTAACTCAGATTGTTCTAGATTCTAGATAGTGTCTTGCAATCTAGATTAATGTATACCTTTATATATTATTAATCATTCATTACATATTCTTCGAATTAATTATCAAGTTTTGTCCAAATGACGTACGTTGCTGTGTTCACCCTTTACCGCAACAATCGTGACTCCATATTTATACAGTCTCAGGTCATAGAATTCAATATGTCTTACATTGATATTGGTACAGAATGATAAAACAGATCAATAACTAATAAGTTGCAGCTGTGCAACACAGCAGAAAAGCAGAAAATCTGTATCGCTGGAATAATTATGAACAGCGCTGCGCGTAATCGGTTGAAATGTATTACTTTCTTTTGCAGGAAATTCAGAAAAACGTGGTTTCAAGAACAATGAGTTGTGCATTGTTTCATAGACTAGAATGCCCCTCGTTCATACTTAATTTGAAAAGAATTTGTTCAGTCATGTAGGAGCATGCGATCGTGCGTGCCTGTAATGTATATGTGACAATGTATAATACATTTGCTAAAACTGTTTCGTTAAGAACCGTGTGACAGAGAACTTGACCGAAGAGACTACTGTACCCCACTTTTTCAATGCTGCATTGTTGCTTAGAATATGCCTTTCATATTTCTGCAAAATGACGTTGGGATACGATGGAACTCCTACATGCGCCTTTAACTTTCGTATAAGGAAGTTCACACTGCATGTTACATAACATATTCAGTTAATACTACGTGATAGATCACGATTTTAGTTGTAACAAATTGCACGATGGCTGCTAGCTACTAGCTGCGTATGAACAATTTAAAGTTGAATAATGCGATGCAAACTTTTCGCGTGTACACCCTCGAATATTTTGACCACATTCGATATTATTTTAAATAGAAGCCTACACATACAAAATTAATACAAGTGTAAAGCCATCACATAAGCTTTTCGTTTGTTCGTATCAGTTCCTCGTTTCACCTAATACGTAGGTACTACATCGCACTTTGCACCCACACTAAATACATAATGATCATAATCATAATGACACAAATAACAGAACTGTAAGCTCCGAGCGAATGGAATAATTCATATTTAACCAGAAACGCAACGGGAACAGTTCTCAAACGATTTGGAAAACCCAAGGAATATCGTACAGCGCATGAATACTGATTACGAAGTGTCGCCTTAAAAACTAGCTCGTGTCTCATCGAACTCGATAAGTTTCAAAGGAATTACATTTCTATGAACGAGCGCCGCTTATCAATTGCAATAACCGCGCGTCGATCTCGTAACGTGTCGTATAAAGCAATAACGCATAGTCCAGGGGAGCGCAAGGTAGAATATGGTCCGACAGTCATGTCACGTTCATCGATCTTAATGTTTGGCAAGTTCAAAAATTGCTAACGGGCAATAAAAGAACCGCCACACCGTCGTACTACACGCGGTTTAGTCCAACTTGCAACGTGATAAAGGATGAAGTGAAATCGCGTGACGTAATAGACCCGCATAAAGGCAATAGGAATAAATGACGTTAAATTGCTGGGTGGTTGGTTTTTAGCAGTTCATGCTCGTCAGACGGACGAGCAAAACTCATTGCGACGAATTAAATCAGCGAGACACGACTCTTCGACGTTGCTGGAGAATGAAAACGATCGTTCGATCCGCCGTTATCAATCGGTCGTAATGACCGCTTACGCTTGTTGTCCTTGCGAAGATTAGTCGTCGATTAGATATACTAGCCACATGTCGAAGGTTCTACCGTGGACGTCATGCTAGAAATTGGCTTTGATTTGGGGTCGTTCGGTTTGAATATCGATTTTGAATACATTAAATAGGATTACTATCGCGTGGCATAATGCAGTACCTATAGTTTCGGTGGAGTTACGTCCGCAAGCCTTTCCTTTCTTTATTTTTATCTTAACGGGTATCATTGCTTGGCGTAGGTAATATTTTTGGTTGCTAAATTTTAAATAATACGATTTCTTATTCGAATTTTAACCTTGAATAATATAGATAAATTTATCTATGAAACAGTTTGTCTGTTCTATTTTTTGAACATCCTATTTAAAAATGTATAATAATTCCTCAGCATTCGTTAGGAAGTTTACATGATAATACAGCGTACGCTGTTTTGCGTTCAATGAAAACGTGTTTGCGAGAAATATTTGTAACAAAATAACTCTATCCTAAGTCTTAATTGACATAATGCAATAAAATTAAATGACTTGTAACGTAATGCCTCGTTAACTTTGAACGTGCTTATTTAAAACCTTTAATTACTTTCTTGTTTCTCCTCCTCATCATACGTTATTAAAAACTCCAACTATTAAAACGAAAATTCAATATCAAAGTTTTTTTGTTCAAGCCAAAAATTCAACTGACTGGCAAAATTTCAACTGTGAGTGCAATAACTGAATGCTGACTTAAATCCTAGATTGTGTGCGACCCTTGTAACACCTTAACGAATTGCAAAACTCGAAACTATAAAAAAATCCTACTTCAAGTGCCCCGCTGTTCACAATAGAAATTCTATTATTCGCCGGGTCGTGCCTACTTCAACGAATAATAGAATAGGCAGATAATAAAATGTAAACGTTACGGGTATAGCATTACAATGGCATTAGATTTACGACAGACCAAGATTTTATTACACTGCTCCCAAATATGCAGCAGATTATATAAAACTGACAGTAACAAAACTAAAAAGGAAGCAAAAAAGCAGGTAACATATTCTTTACACAACATTGTATGTACGCATGTAATTATTTTCGCAAAAGTATTGCATCGAAATCCAAAATATTATGCAATTCGGTGCAAGACTAGGATTCCTTCACTGCATATTATACGTTACGAGTACATAAAAATAATATGTCGAATAATATTTAATAATATAAATGCCCATTCTCTATCAAAGAATTAAGTAGCCCCCCGAATTACGCTCCAAAGCGGTCGTCGTATAATCTGATCCCACTATAATTCGTCGTTCAAATAATCGAATGAACATTAAATGCTCACATAAACAACAAAGGGAGTTGCAGAGCCTTATTTACAAATACGATAATAGTGGCAATCATTTCTAAAGAAATATTATATATTCACGTTCGTTTTATTCTCAATCTTTTATGCAATCCTTGCATTCTTGAAACCAATTTTTCTCATTAATCATGCCACAACTGAACGTCTAATTTAAAAGTTTATTATCTGCAGTTCAATAGAACACGTATGTACTAATAACAGCAAAATCATACCAAACAATGTACGTACAACTATTAAGATACAGTAAAATATTATTACAAATCTAGTAGGTGCCCCCAAACTTATGTACACGTTATTCGTCCGAACCCTGTGCAAGCAAGCTTCATTCACTGTACCAGAAATATCGATCGCAATGACCAGTCGAACTGTTCGGCCGCCTAGGTCGCGATTCTATAATACGAAAAATAGGATCGAAAAGCGACCGGTTCAGCGTGTTCACTCTCTGAGCCATATTGTTCAAGGGGAGGTACGTGCAGCTGCTCAAAAATAGACAAGTCTATTGTGCGACGTGGAACACGACAATGGGTACCGAGCAACTTATATACGTGCACGCGTGAAATCGATCGGGGAAAATGACTCACAGGGACGATCCTACCCTAGTGCAACTAAATGCACCATTATTCCTCATATCGACAAGGTCACGACCTCCGGCAAGAATCGTGACGTGACTGCGCGTAGCTCCAATCTCTCGTCTATGGTGAGCAGGTCGTTGCCGTCCAATCGTCGCGTTGCATTCAACCCTTTGACGACCGCTAACGTGTAACGAAAAGTGTATTCTAATGCCGGTTAGTGTAGGAAAAGTATTGTCATTTGGCGTGCTACAGGTGTAGAACACGCGATGGCGGGCTGTTTCTTTAATCACTCAGAAAAATGATGTTATGGTAGACCGCGCGAATATTATCAGAGTACGTATGTCGTTTAATTCCAAACGCGGATGTAACAAGAGACGAAAAGTGGGCTAATTGGTAATTGTGCGATATTTTGGAAAAAATTCGATTACGTGAAGCAGTCATTTTTCAATAAAAATCAATACAAACATTAATGTTTCATTCTCGTGTGAAAGGGTACCTTATACTGTTCCTTTTCAACCTCCGTTTATAAGGTTTGATCTATTGTTTATATAAGAGGCGATAGGGCCCCGCACGCACATGGGATTGGTCGTCTATGCTTTAGGTTAGTTCGTTAATTTGGATGCTGTTGGTTCCTTCAGACCATTGCGATAATAAGGAAGTCACTCCCAGTGCGTGGTTAGCGAAGTATGTATGTATATTATAAAATCACAAACTTTTAGCTGATTGCTGTTCATCACTTAACCACTGTTAAGCGTGAAACGAAAAGTCTGCTCCGATACCGGTTACGGTTCGATCGAGGGCGTATCGTATAACAGTGGTCAACTAGTATGTATTATAAGTTTCTTTATACAGCAGTACCTCGGACAACTTGAAAACCTCTGTAAGACAAACATTTTCTTAATTCCCTCCCTCTCTGCTGCAAAAACCTCTATATATCTCGAAATAAAACGTACTTTAACTCGAATTATTTGCCACATGTTCAGTTGCATTATTTTACCTCTGTAACTCGAATTTGGAATAGTCAAACACTTGCAACTCGAAGTTTGCCTCTATAAGTCGAACTTCTATCGCTGCTGCCTCTGCAACTCGAAGTTTATCGTTCGACTGTTTCCTTCCTTTCAACCATTAGAATTGTCTCGAAACATAAGACGGAACACATGAAATGATCACGTGCATATACATGGAACTTAATAGTGTTTTGTCAATTTTAATAAACTAACTCGGACCCAAATTACTGTCCTTTTGAATAATAAGAAGTATGTACATATAGTAATCTACCTTTCGTCTTCTGATTACGTTTATATTTATATGTATACGTAATAAATATGTAATTCACGCTAAAAAACTCAATTTCTCTTCCTTTCCGCCTTGACGAGTCGACAAGTTAACCGTCATACAGAGCCCCTATAAGTCGAATAGATAAAGATAACGCGAATCCTCTTGAACTCAAAATTTTGTTCTCTTCCCCTGAGATTTGAGTTATCGAGGTTCGACTGCATCAGTAGGGAATAGTCGCGTAAGTTCGCAATTCTTACTGAAACCGGCGACATGCAACAACGCAGGGTCCGTAAAAGATACGGAGGCGTTCGTCTATGCGTTAACCCTTTTGCAATAAGACTTCGTGGACGCTGTGACGGGTGTGATACCTATATCGGTGATGTAATATCTTTGATTCGCTACCGACTGTGTTCGGATCACTTTCTCTGTATCGTTCAAAAGTTTATGCTGAATTCGGGCCTGTGCCTCTGATTATGCAGTGTTTGCGAACACATACTTCCACGAATACAGTGTATGTATTTCGTGAAATTTTTACTGCTCGATAATGCTCCTCAATTCCTTAATATTTGGATTAAAGTATATGCTCGCTTACTGTTTACCTGAGGCGGATTGTAAAGTGAGTGGTATATAAATTATTGTTGTTGCTTGTACCGTGGCTCGGCTGTGATTACGAATTAAGATTTGGTGGAAAAATTGTTAAAATGATTTGAAATGATAAAATGAAATAACAGATTACGTGCAATGTTTGGGAAGTCTGTAGGATAATATGGTTGGAGGTATCGTGCGCGTTACTTTACGGCTGTATTAACAGGGATAATGTTTGGGTCAAATCAATTAGATATGCTGTGCGTTATCGCATGCACGATAGTGCGTACATTATAACCAAGGGAATCGTCACACGTATACATATAAGTATTAACCGATTTCCCTTGTTATAACGAGGCTCGAGTGAAGTCCTGTGAATCGTTTATACGAAGAAGTTATATCTACCGTACTGATACTTCGATCTAATTACCCCCATTTTATGTATATATTATTATCTAAATTAACATCTTACCTTTATTCATACAAGTATTCTATTAATATCCGAGAATAATGTAGCTATTTGTTAACATAATTCATTGAATAAGCGATTCCCGTAGTTGCTGTAGACTGCAACGCGAATATTGTATGCATAAACTCACACGACTCATTTTGCAGAATTAATTCACAGCCCCCTTGTATGTCAAGCGAAACGACTCTTTTGTGCGCATGGTTATACGATTTAAAACACGCAGTCTTACAATACAAAAAAAAAGGAAGAAAAAAGAAACAATGAGCTAAAAATAAGAAACAAAAACTGCTGCGAATAAGGCGACGCTATATTGTTAGTGGCAATAATATCGTTCCGGTTACGCAAAGTGATCGAAGACAATCTATTGTATTTAAATCCGCATTGGAGCCACGCGGCAGTGAAACAGTGACCACGGAACGGATTTGTATATGTGCATAGTTGAGTGACACTTCGTACTTGTCAGTCGAAAGTCACGCGTCGAAACGTTTAAAAAAGTCAAACGCACGATTTATACGTTTCGGTTTACAACTTTACAACTACCACGAGTCTAACTAGTTTTCAAGAAAGCCGCAGGTGGTTCGAGAATTTTCGCTGCGTAATTATTCCCGTGTACCTGAACACTTTCCTACGTGCTATCTCCACCTCTGTTTATGTCCGCAACGAATCAGGACCTTTCCTCGCGTTATACAGCTACGCGTATTTTCGCTTTCGAATAGATCACGTGCTCCATTCAAGTACAAGGTGCGAATCATTTTTTCACGTTATATACTCGTGAGATAACAACGATAAGACGTACTCATCGGTACATTCGAAGTGCACAATAAAAAGTGAAATATTTTTATGGAGGCTCACCGGTGCGATTGAGATGATCCGAAGCGGCGATCGAAAATCCAGTCGGCTGATCCAGAGCCGGCGTCCCGCCGTGCCGACGCACTTGTGTAGTTTCAAACACTTTCTGATTGGCACACCGGTGTAAATTCACACGAGTCGCGCGATCGAGTCAATCTCATAATCACGGCACAGCGTATAACTCTACTGGGAACGCACAGTGAATTGTTTTTTAAATCGGAACGACACGGCGGCGCGCCGAACACGACGCTGAAACACCAAACTATCGTGGCAACGGGTGCTTCGCTACTGTATGACGGTGTGCCGGGGTTCATTGTGTGCTCGTCTTTCTGCCCGGTGATTGGGTAGAGGGGATGATGGCGGACAGATGGTAGACACGAAGCTTACCGACAAACACCGATCGGCGCCGAGTCTGATTCATACTTATCTCGCAAGATGGTGTATCTGTTTTAACTGGAAAATGCGGAAAAACTGCAATTTTTTTAATACTTTTCTTAAAGAGAAATTTATTGTAGAAAGGAAATACAGGATTTCTTGTTTCGATTTTAAACTAATTTATTAATTGTATTTTCAGTCTTTCGCGTTATTCGATTTATAATTATATATATATTTATTATACATCGCTCACTTATATTTATGTACAAAAAGGTTTAAATTAATATTTTTAACAAAAACAATAAATAATATGTTCTTTAAAATCACAGAAATGTATTTTTAACTCCATTCCCTGAAAGTCGAATTTTCTAAGCTCTCCGGTGTAATAGGCCACAACGATGGAGGTAACATGGAGTAATCGTGTAATTCCATAGGCCTGTGCCATGTGGGATAATTAATATCTTCTGTACTGCTTGAACTTGTGGCGTTCTCAAAATATTCTTTTATTATGTCGTCAGGGTTTGGCCAACCGTTCTCAGGCACTACATTTAATTTTGCCTGGTTTTTCATAGCAACTGTAGATAAAACTTCTATGAATTCGCAATTCGATATACTTTTATTTGTGCGTAAAAATGTTGGGAGTATCGTTACCGAGCCGTTGGAGTTCCCATATCATTGGTGGAGTGTAATGGGAAAATCTACAACCAAGACCAAATGCACAGTCGCCGACATTTAAATACCATTTGCATGGTATTTTTGCACTTTCTTCCTTCAGTATAACTTCTGGATCTACAAATATCGAACAAAACTGCATTTAAAATAGTCCCACTGGAACGATGCTATAATAGTTTTGAGGTTATTGTTACAGGCTATTTAATTTCGTAAATGTTTACAATATCTTACAAGTAGATGATTGTCAAATAATCACCTTTGTACATATTATAATGGTCTGCGCGGAATTTCGCATGCTGCAAACTCGATAAGTGTTTCTTTCTAGCCTCGGAATCATCCTTGAAAGATCTATCACAATAAGCGCAATAATATCTTTTCCCCATGTCGATAAGCTGTACGACGGACAAAACGAAAAATTTGCGTTTATTTGAACGCGGTACTTTAAGAATAATCCCTATAACAATAACAAAAACGGAGAATATTGCAGAAGCACGTGAAAATGTAAACAGTAAACATTGACCCAACAGCGGTCCAGGTGACATCTGGTGGTCACTACGCAAGTCTACTATTTAAATATGAAAATTATCTGCCGCGATTTTTAATTTTTCTGAACCAGATAACTCACGTGTTCGCAATTCACACAATGATGTATTTTGCATATTTTATATATATGATTAGTATGAATAATTAACGGAAAAAAGAAAAAGATTACTACTCCAGGACTATTAACTTAATGAAAGGTGTATTTCTATTAAGTCTACACAGCATGGGTCGGAATTGTTGTTTGTACACTTAATGGGTATTTATTTTAAACAAACAGATTACATATATGATACTGCCCGTTCAAACGTTGCAGTTGTTTGTTACATCCTTAGAATACAATTTAGCGCAACATTTTGTGCGTTACTAATCTATATCTGTGTGGTAACGTCACGTACCGAAGAAAATGCCTATAATTTATTACAACAACGTTCTCCGTTAATCTCGATCTCGTAATCGCTAATCGCACGCATTTAGCGACATATTTGCAACTACAGAAGCATGAAAATATTTAAATATCATTAATCGTTCTTCGACACTACGAATCCCTTCAACCAACAATTTTACTCCACAGCAAACAAAATCATCTGCCATTCTGGCCGCGTACTTTATCACCAAGTGAAATTGTCTTGGAAAATATAATTTTGCTTTCACGTTTATTACACACCATTGTAGAATGCCCGACGCAGAATTTTTCACCGCTTATTCTCGACTTAAAAAAATATCAACGTCATTTAATTCATCGGCTGAGATATGATTAAAAACGGATTCCCCTGCAAACTAACCATAATTCTTTTGCGAAAATATAAAGCCGATCCCCACTAGGCGGCAATAATAAAGTGCTGCTCTTTTATTCGTGTCGTTGACGGAGATCATAAATATTTATGTATTTGACAATATTAATATTATTATACACATATAATATATAATATAAATACAATATATTAATAGTATTAATATATGTATAGAGTGTCGGTATGGATTATAATAATATTCATACAGAAGCCTCTTAGTTCGTGTAGCATACAAATATTATTATAACAGGAATATAATATTATAAATAGATTCAATATATTAGATCCCTTTCTGTGTAGAGTTTTAGCACGCCGTTGCCGAGACTCGACGTATCGTAGTGTGAATCGGCTTTCAATATCAGCAGAAGTATTGTTTTTAATTGTTCCGCGAATGAAAATGAATTAGAAAGGATTACATTCGTATGTTCGATTAATCCGTAATCGACCGTGCGTCAACGTTCATAGACATTTTCAACGATAACAATGTATCCGTTAGCTTTCTACAAGCGACCAATGGTAATCTATGACGAGGTAATGTGAAAATGTAAGAGAATCAGAATGTGAAAATGTAATTGATTAAGCACGAACGGCATTTAAAAACATCCCGTGCGTATAACACGCGAGAAAGTCGAAGGATGCGGCTGAAGCTTGTAATTCTTTTGTATCGATCATCAAAATAAATAGTTAGGTGAAAACAATATATAAAATGTATATAAACGTGGATAAATATCGCGGTCAAAATAGAAGTTAGAAGAAATTGAAATATACGTTTCACACACACAATGATTTGTGCAAACGTTCCTTTCGTATTTGACATCAACTGATCAACGAGGGATTTAATATTGGCGTTATGTCGATTAGAAAATGTAATATATAGATGAAACTGGAATATGATACGAGTAAGAGGAGACTTTCGAGTTTCGTTTCTCCAAAATAAAATATTACTAATAGTATAATTGCTATATATGTATAATATCCTGAATAATATTCGAATTTTCCTCACTATGCGTTCTTTAGTATGAGAATACTGTACAGTATCGAGCTCTTCGTGGACTTTCAATTTTCCTCGACCACATTAAACATTCTTATTTCGACGTAGTTTTCAATGTTCGATCACGAACATAATAATGTTTCGATTAATTTTCGCGTGGACATACATCTGTATCTCGGTTATTGAAAAATGTGCAAAAATTCGTAATATTTTGTTCAAAAGTGTTTCAATTGTGCACGCACACGTGGCCGTCTTCATTTTCGAAGGGTACAGTCATGCCTTGGCGCAATCCACGGTAGAAACATCATGATTTGTGACGATGTACGACAGGGTCGGTGACGCATATTGAAACTATTTACAGGAGAAATAAACGACAAACTAAAGTCAACAGTTAGGTCGTTAAAGAGACCGATGAAACGATAGCAACTCTTGCTGCACATTCAATGTTATCACGCTCGACTCAGCATGTCATAAATTATGCAATAACTCCAGAATGGGAATAAATGCATAACAAAACCGTTCGATCGTGCTACCAAGGATATTACTACATTTCACCCATGGACAATCGCGTGAAACAATGAAATCTTAGTAGTTAGTATTTAAATTATTACGAAAAAATATCAAACAGTTGAATTATCCATAAGTCGAGGGATTTGGAGTGCTTTGGTTTTGAAGTGAATATTGTGTAAAATTTTGTACGTACAATAAGTGTAGATTGTATTATGACATAATAAATTATATAATAATAATAATAATAATAATAATAATAATAATAATAACAATATTACGACACTGAAGTTTCAAAATATTTAAAGATTTCAACATAATTAATAGAAGCAAATAGAATAGCGCAGGAACGAAATAATTCGTAAATGTATATAATATGTACCCTTACATGTTATGTGTATAATTATAATTATAACAATTTCAAATTCACTGTCATACAGTATACATCGTAAAGAAATTCTGTTATATTGTTTAGCTTCAATTTTTGCATTCCCTTCGATCATGCTGAGTAGATGAATCGCCGAAAAATCGAAGAATGTCAAAGAACAGATTAATAAAAGAATTCAACATTGAATTGCTACGCATGCTCGTAATAATAATTATTGTTAAAAGCGGCGTAAATGTTTTTAGGCCTGCTAAAAACAACGTACACTTTCCCACCGATCAGTCCAATGGAAACGAATTTGGGGAAAAATAAAACAACAGACTAGACCGAAATAGAATAAACACGAAACGCGCACCGATTGCATGGCAGTTCGTCCAGGGCGTCGCGACGCCTTTGCTGTTCAAAATGTGTTGCATCTACGAGATCGGAAAATTTCACTGTATCCGTAATCATATATGGCCGAAACGTGCGATCTAAATGCTTAAAAGTTATTTCCATTCGATCGCTGAAAAATAAACTCGCGATCCCAACATGGCGGAATGGACATTCATAAAGTTAGAACGATGCAACTTCGGCGACATGTCTATCGATTAAACATGTTGTTTGCTCAGGCATGCGCCCGTCCTCTTGCCAAGAACAATTTCCTTTCGGCCAATGATCCTCTTTTGTTTCTGAAATTACACGTACGTACACGCGTATGTACAACTGCACGTACATATACATATATGGCTTCCGTATTTTTCGCTTGCTTGTTACGCTTACAGTTAAGCGTTACAATAAGATCGGCGTGCCACTAACGTGGAATTAAGTTTCCGTCGATGCGAATGATATTACAATTAATACGGTTCGAAATAGGGGAAGAAAATGCTCGACTTTCGACTGATTATCAATGGTTGCAACTGCTACGTTCATTTCGTGTCTCGCCCTCGAATCGATTCACTCGGAGCTCTCAGGAAACACGGCTCGCTTACGACGAACACACTCGCGATTCCTCGTGTCGAGTGGTCCTTTGTTCTTTTAATTAGTCGGTGTATTTTTTTTTACCTCTTCGCGTCTTTCGTGTTGCACAGGAAAAGGAACGCTTCGATACGAACGACCGAGTCGTCGAGCCTCGACTGAGATTCGTACAGTGAAATTGTATAATACAAGGTAGCAGTAGGATTTAGCGGTAGCACAATGGAATTTAGCGCGACACCCACGTAATTATTAACGTTTCATGTTAGATCTTTTAATCAGCCCCGACGCAACGACACACCGGCGAATCGAAACCATTCTCTCCTGACCAATTCTTCATCAACCGATGATAAATTACGCGTGAACAACGGACCACGCGAATTTATCGTTCGTCCCCCGTGTTCATCTTGCAGGGGGGTCCAGTATCGTTTGATTAAATGAAAACTTTCGAGCTGAATATACAGTCGGGGTGATTAAATCGATCCGCGTAATTGGATCTGCTCGGGGGAAACGCATTCACCTGCTGCGCTTCCCCTGGAATTTATGAAAAGGCCGGCTAGATCTCGAGCCAATTAATTCGGTCGCGTTTCTTTATTTTATTTATCTCTTTTCTCGTCCAGTGCCTTCTCGTTCCCTTGGCCGGCCAGCGGGTGAAACTCAAAGGGGCCGTCTTCGAGTGATCGCGCTTATTCGTTCATGCTTGACCGCGATTCAATTCGATGTGATATTACGTGTGGTCTGTCGAGTGTTATAACAAGCAACGATGGTACACACTTCGTTTTCCTTCCTTTCCTATTTTATGGACTTGCCCGTGTTTCCAATTTGTTTGCCTCATATTAGGGTCCGTATCTTACATCGAGGTAAGGCCAATTTCAAAATAACGAGTACGTCGGTTCCGACGATCAAAGGCATCCGAATGGAGTGTACAATGTTTCCAAATGTTAATCAGCGAGGTGTCTGTGATCTGGAATAGACGTTCATGATCTATTCGTATTCGCGTTACAATACGAATCTTCGCGAGCAGAGATTAAAAAAGTCGCATTTAGTTTAATCCGCATAGAATATATGGGATTGAATTTTCCGTGTAGCAGCGTACGCTCGAGAGGACGAATAAATACATACGGTAAGGTACAAACACGAATCGAGAAGTTCGTCGACAAGGTTTTATCCGTGATCGAAGGTTTATGCGAAATCGTAAGCTCGGTTTTCGAACAAATCACGTTGATACGCACGACTCCAAGTAATCGTGGCGCAGGCTCGAAGATAAAAATGCCATGAAATTTCGTGGGATCAGTGAAAGGATTCGCATGCGCTCGTACGAAGCAGACTCGACGACAGACGACAAACGAAAAATCAAAGACGAAGCCCGGTTTTCTGCTATTGTTTTTTGATCGTTCGGTTTACTTGTCTCTTATATTTTTGCTCTTTTTTTTCTCATTTACTTGTTTACTTATTTTATTCCATTTTTTTTCTTTTACTCTTCGTACGGGCATACTATCGACGATTCGACTTCGAAAATTCAGCACCCCGTTCTTATCCATTTTATTTCTTGGGCTCCTCAATGCCTGCAGGAGTCGAGAGCACTTCCTGGCGGACCTTGTGACCTCGGAAGCTCGCCTGGATTTTCGTCGCCGCCTTGTGTAGATCAGGATCTGTGAGATCGATACCCTCGAGCTCGTTCATATCGTCCTTCGCCTGAAACACAGAGTATAACGTCGACGTGTAGATTTGTTACTGTAGTATTCGAAATTGTTTCATTGATTTGATGTGCTTATGTTACGCTATACGAAGGTACTGTGCAATGGGGGCATTATTTGTTCAATTAAGTGTAGTCTGGAAATTAATAAGACTTTATAACATTAATTTCTTGGCGGAAGATAATTACTTTGCTCGAGAGGATATACTGGAAGGACTTGGACAAAGTAGTATTTCATATACTACGTGAAAATAGAGTTCCTTCGCTTGTAAAATATTTAGACGCTTAATATTTGAGAATGTCCACAGATATTTGTCCATATTTGCACTGTTATAAAATGGAATTGTCCGCGAAAACATATTTTTTCGTTAAAACTGAGACTACATCGAAATGTGTATCGCACCTTGCAGGTGATAATATTGATTACTGATACTGATTACTATTGATTAATATTGATCTGGATAATTTCCAGAGTGTATTGCACCTTACAGGTGATAATAGTAACGTGCCTCGCGAATTACGGTTTATGTTAAATTTCATCATAGGTGAACGTGCGCATTCCCGTCATTAAAATTATACATATATTGTATTATTCATTAGCGAGAGACGTACGACTTGTCTGAAACGAGACACAGAAACAACGGTGTGCAGATTTGTAATTGCCTACAAACGTACAATGTGTGCACGTGACGCGACACGTTGTTTTGTTAATTAGTGCTTGCTAACGACCGCAAATCAGTTCGTTTGAACGTGTTTACGTTGCACTTCATTACAAGGGGTAAACGCACTTTGTATCTCTTGATTGCGATTTAATTGGCGAACTGTTTTTAAATCAGTGTAATGTACGGACGACGAAAATAAAGCTTGTGCACCATTTGTTGGAAAAAGGGATAAAATAACAAAACGAAAAAGTTTCAGTCAACGGAGAGCTTTCTGTTACGCAGACAGGTATTTGTAAACTGCCTTTATTGTTCAGATTTTGTACGCTGGTATCGGTGTACAGTTAGTTTTTCACCACGAAAAACATCTAAATTTGATTAACGCGACGAATATAAACAGGATGGTCATTCGACGCCAAATCGATCACTATTGGACGTCACCGTCGGCGAGTTTGCTCTAAACGAAATATGTTGTAGTCCATGTGAGATTAGGGGGGGTTTATGTCATCATTCTAGCGGTTGACAATTTGTTTACGAAATACAGACCTTCAGAGTTTGTAATTTTTGCCATTTTTGCGAAAACGGGCTTTACCCAGGAATTTTTATCCCTGATAGCCCCTAGGCAATTTTTGTATACTCTGCTTTTACCATTTAATTAAATTACTCGCAGCAATTTGGGGTAAATAGCACTACTGTGGTTATGTAATGGTGGTATAATGGTTACTGTGGTACTGTTAAAGTCAGATGCCGCCCGGGCTGAAATATCGTTTGTTCTACTACTGAATTTTTGTGCCACATTTACCTTGAGATAAATTTTCGCAGAAGCCGTGCACGTTTAGGAAACACATTTTACGACGTACTAGACACCTCTTTCTGCTTCTAAAGTGTAGACAATTTTTGATGACAAGAAAGTCTCTTTTTAGGCCACCTTTTAAACACGATATTCTGAATAAGTAATGTTTCCTGAAAGCGGAAGGGTTTTAAATAAGTATTCCACGCTCAAAGGGATGAAAAGTAGAATTAGAATATTTTTTTTCTGATAAAAAAAATGCTGTTTTCTATCAAGCACAGTTTTACATTTATACGTATATGTATAATATTCAATAGGTTAAAGCAGGACAGTCTTCTCGAAAGTTTATTGACACTCTCCTGCGACTTTTTACGTCAATTACTAGAATAATTTAAATCAGCAATCACAGCAGAAACTTCATTACTTTTGTACTTCGTTATATTGAGCTGTCCGGAAAGTTCGTGCCGTTTTTCGGTAGGTGGAATTAGGACAGGTCTGAATACATCAGAAATTGATTGAAAGCATTACATATGTAAATGTTCTAAAAGGTGATATTTCAGGCATCTCTAGAAACAAGTTTGACTGGAATACATTATTTTACGTCAGTTTTATACGCTCTTGAATATGGAAGGAAACCAAGTGCATTATAGGCTTTTGATGCTTTTCTTTTACTGGAAGTTGTTGGAGCTTGGTTGGGATGTGCTACCTCAGATTTTCACTTATTTAGGTGCTTACAATATTCCTTTAATGCCAAAAACTCTATTAATGCCAAACTCTTTGGTCGTCATAAAAAATCATATTGGAAAGTTTTTCAAGTTTTTCAGCGAAAATAGGAAAAATAATGTACCCTAATCAAACTTTTTTCTAAATAGGCCTGAAATATCACCTTTTAGAGCATTTACATATGCAATGTTTTCAATCAATCTGATGTATTCAGACCTGTCTTAATTTCACTTACCGAAAAACGGCACGAATTTTCCGAACAGCCCAATATTATTCCTCCTATCTATTGTAAATCAAGACTATTCTCCTTCTTGCTTCTCGATGTTGAAAATTTTACTCATTCGTATACTTTTCTCGTCTGCAACATCTCTCCAAATTCAATCTGAATTCGCAGTACCCTTGCCAGCCGTATGCCAAACCGATTGGAAAACTAATACACATTCGAAAAATGACGTCGCGATATCCACAATTCGTTCGCGTTCAATAAACGAATATTCCAAGCGAAGGTTCGACCCATTGAAAATAAGCCGTTCGTACGCTTTTCTATCGCGACCTATTTCTCGCGATTATTGTCACATCGGCTAAATTTAGGCTTAATTATAACGAACCTGAGTGGCCCTGACGTCACAATGTGAGATCTGGTAACAAGGGCACGACGGGTCGGGAAACGTCTAAGCAGAGGAGAAAAGGAGCCCGCGTCGCATGCAAAGAAGGTTTCTAAACATGTAGATTGCAATTACGCGCGGGCTTATTTGCATTTCGACCCCACCGAGACCGCCTTCTTTCTGCTTCGATCTGCCGTTAAACCATCCTCCTACGCCCATACTTCCTCGTGCCTCGCAGACAGATCAGATATTCGTGTGAGAAGGCTTTCCGTGTCGCCCGTGATTTCCACTTCTAACAACTACTGCTCTGCTTGCACAGGGAAAGAGAGAGCCAGGCGGACCTTCGTGTTCGAGTATTGTTCGTCAACGGGTTGAATCGTGAGCTAGTTTGACGGCAGGATGTTGGATGTGGTATAAAGGGACTTGGTTAGAGTGTCGTACGGGATTGTCACTGATAACGAGCACAATTACGTATGATACACGGTAGCCGAAGTTTTTCTTCTTCTTTCGATGTTTGAATTCGTGGACGATTTTTTTTTTAGCGAAGGTAATTTGCATAGTCAAGTGCAAATTGGTGGCTATCGTGCGGCTCGAGATTCGTGAGGAAGAGTGATGCATGAAGTATAGGGATCGTTATGAATGGCTATCAGGATAGGTGATTTATGATGGCCTTTTTTTGCGGTTGAGTAACTGGGTAACGGATACGTAGATCGATATGGATAAGAATTTTCTAAAGGCGGCGTAGACTGACGATTGAAAGTTCTGAATCGTTAGTATATGAAATTAAATCGGTGGCCTTAGTTTTTTTTTACCGCTTGACTCTGGTTTAGATATGAATTAGAATTTTTTGATATTGCTATCATGAAATGTATTAAAATGAATTCTTGTATTGAAGTTCCTTTGTTTCTTGCAGTCTCTGTGTTATAACCATCGCGAAATATTCGGTGATATTATTGAACAGTTTTATTTCTTTGTTAATCGAAATTAAAGGACGGGAAACTGCGATTCACAGCGGTATAATCGTTTCCAATTTAATGCTTGAATAGCAAAGGGGAAAATATATTATTGTAATAAACGTTGGACACACTGGCGGTGTAGCGATTACTTTTTATTAGTTCGGAGAGAATCATGGAAGTCGTTCATTTCTAATCCGTTTTTAAATCACTTTTTAACGCGAATTAAAGTTAGACAATAATGAAATATTTAACTTTGCAGAATATATTACGCCAAATTTAGCTGCAGTAGAACATACACATTTTTCGTTATTTAGTACTTTACGAAAGTACCAGAATTAAGCACGTTTCAATAAATATTAGAATAATAACTAATAATAAGTACCTACGAAATATGATTTTCCACGCATGCTCTAGGCAATTACATAGTACACAACCAAGTATTTATCATAACAAATCCACCCGGGATAATTGAAATTACACGATTCCAAAGGTTCGACTAAAATGGTCCGAAGAAAAACTTGAAACGGCCTACTTAATAGAACTTTCTTGACTTTTCAACACTTCGCATAACGTGTACCAAGCAAAAAAGCGAAGAATGATGATCTCGTTGCGCAACGTGCCGTCGGGAATGGTAGAAAAGCTGGCTTTAAAGCTTAAAGTCTGCTCAAAGGTTTCCAGCTTTCAGCCAGCAAGATCTGTTACTTAAGATCACACTTCACGTTTGCAGATCCCGATTCTCGAAAAGTTTGTTTTAATGGCCGAGGGAAGTTAACTCGTGGAGACTGATCGTGCAAGCAAAGTACGAATTGATTCTGTTTAATTAATTCGGTGGACGCTCGATTGGTTGAATCGCCTGTGCGAGAATAGCATCGAAGGAAACGCTTTTCATTGCTTCAGCGTTCACGGTTGTATCAATTACGCTTAACGAACGCTGCCTTCTTTTTTTAATTGGACACAGGCACTGAACCGATAATCCTGCTATTGTAAAATGGCCGCTTCGATTAACCGAGTTTTAATTCTATTAGTTTTCTTGTAGCAGTGACTATTTTAGAACTGCATGTTAGTGGAATCACGCGGCACCAATAATTTTCATTCGATAAGTTACTTGGAGAAAATAAATGAAGCGAGCAAGTGAACGATATCGAATAGATTTATACAGAAATAGAATGGAAGTAATAAATGCACGCTAGCAATTTCTCGGAGGCACGTATTGCACAAGGAGATTGCAGTTTTCTTAAGAATAAGGTTTACTCATACAAATTGATACAAAAAAAAAACCAAACAGTCAATGTCCGAGTTATTCATAGTTAATTGAATTGGAAAACTATTATCTTTCATTTTTCTACATTATGAAACTCCACAGTTTTAAGACGATATCGTACAAGTTTCAGTTCTATATCTCAAATATTAACCAGTTCACCGCGTTCGACGTGTATACACGTAAATCCAAATCTCTATTGCGGTACGGTTGACGTATATACTCGTCGTGTAAAATAAAAAATTGCCATTGACTATAAATTTGAGTTACGAAATTTCAATAAAAAGTAATAATCATACCATTTGGCGGTATGTTTCCTTTATATTACCAGTAGAACTGCAATGTATTTTATGAAAAAGAAATTGATTATTCTTTTTGGTATATTGGATATCCCCCGTATAATCAGCTGATTAGACAGAAATCAACTGAATTTCTGGAAATTATTTGTTTTCTTTAATCTTTCTTGTTTCTAAATTATATTATTGTTCGAAAATTCTTAAGTATATAATAATAACCGTTTCAAGGATATATTGCTAATTTTGTATCGTATAAAAATGTAATCATTCCTCGTGTTGCTTTACTTTTTTCGTACAATTTATAATAGAAGCATTTGCCCTGCGGTCCACGTGTACGTGTATACACGACTTCCCTTGATTTTAATTCCGCATACCGCGAGGGATTTTTAAAACTAATCTCCGCAGTTAACTGGTTAACGAAGTTCCATGAGTTTCGGCGTAACAGTCCCGAAGACAAAGCACTTGTGGCACGTGTAATAGCATTTTGTCGAAAGACGAAAGTAATTTATCAGAAACAACTTTCCACGAGACTACGGTTAATTATTCGGCATGGTGTAAGCACGCTCCACCGTGAAAACAATGTCGGCTAGAGCTTCATAATTTTCCATCGACTAGGGAATCGCTCACGGGCTGCCGCGAAACTTCCTTCCCGATTGTCTTAGCTGGCACGACCCTTTGATTACCAATTAGACAGAAGTTTAATTCATCCGGGTAATAATTGGACAGTCTATTCAATTGTACTTTGATTTATTTCGTTGATATCTGATAAGTTGGCTTTCAAGAAAATGAAAACGAATTCGCCAACATTCACCAACAATTCACCAACGAATCTGTTTCATGCTCACTTGCTTTCGTGTACAGTACACTGTACAGTATCTCATAAAAATTAAAAACTTAAGGGTCGTTCGACTTTTTAAATGCAATTTAAAATTTTCTCCAAGTACATCACTTTTTATTTCAACGCTTTGCACTGTCCATTAACCTTTTTGTATGAGCTCGTAAGACGTTCGCGAGAGAAAAATCATTGATTTATACGGTATTATAGCTTGGAGCAGAGTTTATTTAAACATTTTCAGAGTCTATAAACTGCCTTACTTAAGAAGATTCAGTTAAATATTTTATGCGTCATAAGAGACTTACTGTTACCATCTCGGTTCAGTGTATTATGTCAATGAAGAATCCAGGAAATCTTTCGAGCAAGGGATACAAAATTATTTTACATACTTTTATGCACCTATATTTTTTTGTTGCATAGTTTGTTTGCATAGATATTTGTGCATAAATGGAACATGTATTGTTTAATCTGGCAATTCTATTGTTGGTCTATCATTTATTTATTATATTTGTTTCGTGAATTATTCACCTAGTATAGCTTGTTAAACTTCCATTCTTTCTACAATGCTACTTTTGCTTTCCATAAGAAAGCAGATTATTATTTATTTATTAAAGTAACTTTTAACAACTTGCATCCTGTCGAAAGTGCAATTAATTGGAAATTTATATTGTAGTTTAAAGCATTATTGGATTGGTCAACACATTTTGATCCGAGAATAAGTGTTATTGAATTAAACTTTATACAGTTTTGAACCTAGTATCATAAAGTCGCTGCCAGAAGTTTCCAGTCCATAAAGTAAATGTATAATATATAAGCAAATATGTCCATCTTCATAAAAGTGAATTTTATCTCCTCATATTCTAGCGCGAATGAAATATTAATAAAATGGTGTAAGCAAAATACAAATAGGACTCATATCAATGAGTTATTACTTTCAAAATCTTTTAACATCAGCAATATCGCAAAGCTTACATAACGGCCGAAAAATTTGGTCACTGACTGCATGTAAAACGGCATGTAAAAATATTTTTTCATTTATTCTTTACAACAATGCTATAGCGTTATCTCATCCATTCATTGAAACGTTCACGAAAGGCACTGAATGGGCAGCTTTAATTCCACCTCCCTTTGCGCACGTTTTTCCGTGGGAAATCATTTATCTTGTTTCAAACGTTCCCGAGTTGGCGCGGCGCTCAGCTTTTTAGGATTTTAAAACTCTTTGGATGATCCTGTGTTATCGCACAACCGCTGCATCCGGGTACAAAGAAGTTCTGCAGTTTTTTAATTTTCCGCGCTCGTCACCGGTGTCGTCTCTTTGAATCTCGACCGAGCTGTGGATATTTAAGTGTACAACCGTTGAAATAAAAAACCTCGCCGCTTAACTTTTTTCCGATAAAGAGAGGGGGAAGCCATTTTCGACGTAAACGATCATTAACACTTTTCCCCTTTGCTACGAAAGACAGACGTTCTTTAAACATTTAATATTTCGCCTTCCGACGTTCACGGTCCTTTCGGTACTTTGGTGCTGATATATAGGTAAGTTTCTCTACTACTTATTTTCCGAAAGAAAAAGGTAATTATTATTGCTTATGAATTTGAAATTTCCTGTACTATTGAAAAATTGAATATTTGGATATTAAAGTGTAAAGGATTCGACAATTTTATTTCTTTATAGGTCGATTGTATTCTATTGTGCTCTATTTTCTATTTTTGCGCACAACGCTGGAATTTCTAATGAATTTTCAGGTGGAGAAGAACACAAGAATCCGTGACGATGTTCTCGCTTCGCTATTGGCAATTTCTGTGAAGGGGCCTTCGGGCCATTTCATGGTCGACGACAATAGTCGAATGATGAGAGGAACCCGAGCAAATACACGTACATCGATATTCGACGTGCAATAAATTATTCAAACGGGTGAACGTTATTTCTTCTGAATATTTCAAACAGACTCGTTAGAACTGTTCGTATGTCAATAAAGAATTTAAAATTTCTACTCGCAGTACAGTAGAACCGCCCGTATACAAACCTCCATTATCCGAATATCCTAATATCCGAACGTTCTATTTTTCGAACACTGTGTTTCCGAACGATGTTTGCACGCAATGTAAGCATAGTTTTCAATATTCGGTCGGGCAATTTTTCATCATCAGAATTTAACATGAAGCTACTCTTGGAAAATGTATTATTTAGCAGCCAGGAAGATTTCGGATCCTTGAATACTAGGCAAATTGCAAAGTCCCTTGATTTTTATTGAAATAAATGCAATTTATTATTGAGAAAGTGATTTTCGTGTTATCCGAGAATTTCGTTATCCGAACGCTTTTGTCTGCCTATGGGTTCGGATGTGGGGGGCTCTACTGTACAATAACGTTAGAATTTGATCAAGCTTACGTTCAAAGTATCTGCGAAAATTCTATTGAATTTCTCGGCAAGCAAACTGAGAAAGAGAAACGGCGAACGTATTTCTATGTCGTCGAATATAATACCCGGTAAGGGAAGATGCATTCCAATGTAATAACCCTATCCATCGTACCGCAAATAAAACCAACCATAGCTCGTTTTATTAACAAAGCGTAGATCAGAGGTAAAAATTTAATAAATATCTCGCCAAGCAACGCCGTGTTTCATAGTAACAGAAACGTAGGCGGCCCTTTTCAATATTTCATTCCCTGAACAACGCAAACCATAACTTTGCCAAACGTATTGGGAAAAGGATGCCAGGTGCCCGATAGATAACACGTACTGTATATAGTCGCAATCGGACACGTAATACCTATCTCGACTTTCTCTGATACGGACTTGACGCGACATAATGGCGGACCGCGATCTCGGCCGAATAGTTACCAGTTGGAAATTACGCGCTTCTGCAGCACTATGTATCATCGGATAATTATTGTTCCGTTGTACACTCGGTGTATTTACCGTTTTGAACTTCCATGGGAATGCAAACGAAGCCTGTGGCGGGTTGTTGCTGAATTTGCATTCGTCCGTGCCCGTTGCTCACAAAAGAAACTTGTTTTATGAGGCTTTGGGGGCTGATACGTTGATTTATTTATAAGTGCAGTTTGTTCACCGTCGGGGCCCAGTTTGTGTAGTGCAAATGTGTGTCGTTTGTGACAAAGGGCTTCTGCGCAAGAGGAATTGTTGTAAATAAGAACATCGTAAATTACTATAGAAAACGCGATAATGTATGTAATGTTGTAAGATGAAAATAGTGTTGGTAGAAGAATTACATGTGATATCGTTTGTTATTCGAAATTTTAATTGTTCAATTTTGTTTTGCTTTAATTTGCGCAATTTGTTTGTCTGAACGATCTGTTACGTTATTCGTTATTTATAAAATCGAATTTTTTCTACGAATACGTAATGCAGTATAACAGTTTCATGCAGCAAAAGTATTATATAATAATTACAAGAAAAATTATATTTTTTATACAATTAATCAAATATAGATATCGTTCTTATTTTACGCGTATTATGTGTTTTAAATTTCTTAATATTAATGCGTTTAACTTCTTTTTTCTAATATGAATTTTATCGAATTACGTCAGCGCAAACTATTCGTAAATCGCAAGATTCTACTCTACAGGGAAATCGTTTCTTAGCGATAGGGGCGGCGGGAAAAAGAAACGAGGGTGGATTTTAATTCTTCAAGTTTCCTCAGAAAGTTTCAAGCAAAGGAAACGCTGAAGCACTTTACAATCTAGAGTACGATATATCGTTTTTGCTTTTCATTTTAATTGTGCCTTTACATTCTGTATCATTCTTGCTGGTGCGTTCATTTACTTTGTGAAGTGCGTGTTAAAAAAAATGTGGAGGTTATTTAAAATTTATGTTGAGGAAAAGTGCATCGTCAGATTCGGTACAGTGAATACGATAAAAGATGAGTGTCTGTCCCTTAAAAAAAAAGAAAATATGTAGAATTAAATTAAAATAGAACGGTGAATAAATAAATTTAATAAATGTTAAATCATGTCTATTTATTAATTAAATGGGTCACGAACTTCTTTTGATGATTCCTTTTTTTTTAAACCCTACATCATCTACATTATCTTACTTCAATTTCTAATTTATCAAATTGTGTTATATTTTCTAAGCGTAAAATAAGATATAACAAAATTAGGCTTTTAAATTTCTCTCCTGCTTGAAAACATTTCGAAACTCCTCATTGCATTAATATCACAAATCCATCAGTTACTGTAATACGTCAGTAATACGTCAATAATGCTACCTACAGTTTTGCAACATTGATAGATCTTTCTAGCCCGTGGTTACATTAATATCTTTCCTACAGTCTTGTTTAGAGTCTTGAAATGGTTTCAGACGGAAATGGAGACACTAGAAATTTCGATGTAATCCTGGAATATGCATCAAAATTATCAACTTAATCTAAACCAAATTTCCAAAGTCGTAACTCAAATAAATCTCTTCAATGTAAATAAAAATAAAGAAAGAAATATTCACAAATCGTCGGCGCACATAAAATACTACAACAGTTTCAACAACCTTCCAAACATGTTCCATGTTTTACCATTTCCAAGTATCAGATTCCGCAACTTTCCCCATTCTGTCTGGAGACGTTCGACTCTTAGCTCAAAATCGACCGGAAATTAACAAATCTCTGCCCAAGTTTCCTATATCAAGGATGAAGTTACAAGAAGCTCCTCTAATAAAGCAGCCCGATTACGGCGTTCTCCCTTAAAAGGAGGAGGATCTATCTCTGGTCTGTACGGCGCAACAATGCGCCTCAGTATGGCGAAGCTTTCGTGGAGGATCTTGACGATCGCCGGACAGGGTTTAAAGGATGCACAGCTGCAGCTGGTCACTGTCGATTATGGTCCCGTGTCGGTAAATCAACATGATGTCAAAGAGGCTAACAATAGACCACTCGAGTCGCCGATCAATTTATCGATCGTAACGTTTCGCACAGCACCGAAATCCATCGGCTTTGATGTATTAATTATGTGGGGGCCTGTACTACGAGGATTATCATGATTTCTCGTTAACATGTTCCCTCCGGTTCTCTCGTACAGAGGTGGTCAACAGAAATCCTTCGATGGACAATTTGCAGAATTGCGTTTTATTTTTCGTGGTACGCGCACGAGGTAAAGTAATAAAGGATTATTTGCAAAACAGGAACAAGTGAAACATTAAATGAAACCTTATATTCTTTACTGCACAGCCTTACAGCTAATATTGAGGCGTTGTCAAAACACTACCTATACATGTATCTTGCACAGGTCGTTGTTGAATTGTTGACTTTCGAAGTTACATAGAATTTCTTATTGGCTAAAAAGAAAGTGCGACTCCAGAAATAAATTAATAAATTGAGAACAATAAATCTTATAATTAAACGAACTTGATATATTTCAGACGAATATTCTTCCTCAATGAGACACGCGTTTATCTTTGCCATTATTGAGCACACTTTCATTATCGACTGAAGATTGTCTACCTCTGTTATGGCAATTTATTTATCGTCATAGAGAGTTATCATACCTGAGTCGCTTGTGTTATTTGCAGAATTGCTTGGGGCAAATGACGCGTCTTCGTGTTCCACGTGATTCCCTTGATGCCAAATTGAAATTGTTAATTGAGAAGCCCAATTTTCCGGATGGATGGCAAAATATATACATGAATGTGATTTCGCAATGGTATTCGAGGTTCAATAGTGATAGGGTTACTTGGTAGTGATTAGAAAATGGTATTCTCGTTTACATTATCACTGGCTTGCTTTGCACATTGTTCGCGTTGTTTCTTTAGTCATCTCATTGTCTGTTATAATAATTGTAATTTGATTATTTTTGTTAATGTAAAGTAATAAAATAAAGCGTTTTTGGTATAAAATACTGTAACATCAAAATGCTTTTTGGCGATACATATCTTCCTGTATTTCAATAAAAAACACTACAAAACGTACCTAGCTTTAAATCGTCGAAATAATTAATTATCGTTAATTTATCCACCACAATATTTCACCCTGAATGGGTCTTCACAAAACACTTTGAATGGGTCGCGAAAGGACGCGCCAGCAAATCTGTTTGCGGATTCCAGAAATTGAGAATAATCCAAGATTCAGTCGTGGCATGGGTACATACCAAGTGGTCGTTAATAAGGGAAAAACCCGAGGGTTTTCTCCCCCATATGTCAACGTCTTAAGCAGGCTCTCAGCCATCACGTTCGCGTCTTGTGACACGAGGAAATTGCAGCCCAGATGCGGGCTACGCGATTTAATCTGCTTCTAATGCCATTAGTAATTGTACGGTAGGCATAGCAACTGTGTCGAATACCATTGCAGAAGTGGGACAATTAATGCGTAATCGTCTTACATGTTGATATAGGAGAGCGATGTAATCGTTGCTAGTAAGATTTGCTGCACTCCTGGCCTCGTTAAGAAAGTTTATGCAATCGATAGATGCATCGACACTTGATCACCGCTGGCGAGAAAGACATCGTTGTCTAAACATGTAACGTATACAGGCTGATTGTGAGCCTCTGTTGACTGTTCATTGTCTAACAGTACTTGGCAGTACTTGCATTAAAATTTTGCCATGAATTTAGAACTCGGATTGAACATGTGTTTGCGTATCGCTCCCTTGAAGTGTTCTGCCATGTTAATAATGATAATCAAAAGTTTGAAAAAAATATTTATTCTTGGAATACGTGTTATTTGATTACTTTTCAAGCACGTAGAAGTAGAATTGCGATAAGGAAATAATGAGAATATCATTCAGACCTTATAGGGTTAATGAAGCATGGGACTTGCATAAAATTTGATTTCATTAATATTGTGGTGTAATACTTTTTCGCTGTGGAGTATAACGGACAGTTTATTTTCACTGAAAAGTATGCGGCTTCGTTTGAAAATAAAGAGTTTTAGTATCGCACGTAGTAAAAAGTCGGTTATTATTCAATTAGAAGTTTGTCCCAGTTTCTGCCACTCTCTTGGTTGAAACATGAATGATTTCTTTTTATATTTCAAAAGTGTACTAAAGGAAACTTGAAAATATGATTCAATTAGGTATAAATATGAAATGAATAGGGTATTTTAACGAAAGCTAAGTTTCGTTCAAATTTTATGAGGCACCTAAAATTCAGCATGAAGTATCCTTTGCCACGGTCGTATTTCGGGTCTTGAATAATTTTGAAGCTTTATTCTCCATTCGGCTAGATATTTTGCTACTTAAGGCAATTAGGGGATCGCATTTTCGAATAATTCAGAGCTATACCAGATATGAACAACGTATACCAAGCGACATTAACTTAGCTATGAAGGATGTCTCTACTATAAAATTAAGCATACTGGCAATCATTTGAATTAGATTGCACATAGTACTACTCTTATTATAATAATATTCTATATCTTCTATACATCTAACAACATACTATTATACGTGCCCTAGTTGATACTTTATTAATTACGTCTTTAATTTCCATCCCTTCTACTCTTCTTCAATAATCAATTTTCTTCCGTTCATTTACTGCTATGCGAAATATTATTTATAAAATATATTCGACCTACCAAACATTCCGTTAAATAATAACATAGCTTTAAGTTTGAAATAAATAAATAAATTTAATTTAACGAAATAACTGACTGCGAGTAGATATTCAAAAGTGCGTAACCGGTACTCGAATAAGTGTAACACTATTTCTCCCCAATAAATCAAATAAGTATCCCAAACCGTCCCACTTCTGTGCCCTTCCTCTACCTGACCAACCTTCTTCCTTCGCCCCATTCACCCTTAAAAACATAAAATGCCATCCCCACTTTCAACTGTACGTTGACCTTGTCGTGATGGATTATAATAGACTTCCCTCGCCAATTGCGCGATTTATGCGTCGACGGCCAATTATTTTAAAAGGTTTTTACCTAAGGGATCGTTCTTTGCTAACCACGTACCGTATCGATTCGCGGTTGGCCTCGGCTGCACGGCATCCTTCGATCGTTCTATCCTTCCACCTTTTTTTTTCCCTTTCGCTCTTTCCCTTTCTTTTTCTACCCTCCGCCGCTGTCTGTATTCGCTGAATGCGCGATTTATGTCGGGAATCTGCGGGCTCGACGAACAGGAGATTTATTCCCCCCGAAAAACCGGGAGGAAGTGATGAGCCGAGTCCGTGACGAGTATCCCGTATATCTCCATTATTTCCACTCGCTTTTTGATACGTGTTCTCCCCATTGGATTATGCAGCCGTATTTATGCAAATCACCTGCGATAAATTTTTGACTGCACGTTCTGTCGACAAGCGACCGCGGGCCCATTGTGACCCGAGTAATTAATGTTTCACGGTGAAGCGGGATGTTTGTGAAGCGCGAACGATCGTTTCCTTTATGCCCGCGTTTCGTTTTTCGTTTATTTGTTTTTCTTTTAAGGTGATCGATTAATTAATTTGTCGGTGAAGAAAGATAAGTGGGAACAATTATCGATGAGATGATGTATGTGGGAATATTTGCGTGCGTGAGGTGCGCGCGATCTGCCTCCGGCGACGCGGAGGTTCGATGGATCCGCGAAGGTGAGCGCGGTAAAAGGTAGAATAAGTTTTGCGTAGTCGTGCGATCGAAAGGCAGTCAGATTCTTGGCAAGGGTGTGTAGTAGCTGTGCGAAGTCCATATTCAACTTTGTAAACATTAAATGCTGTGATCCTATCCACTCGCACATGTATAATCGTTGATAAGAATTTAAAATATATAAACGGTCTAAAAATTAGAATTGTTTAAAGGAATTTAGTTTAATAAAATATATAATTTTGCTCTTTTTTACGGAGGGGGGGGGGGGAGAACTTATTTGGTCTTTACGTAATGCAATTTTCTGAAGGGGTGAAATGGTTTCGGAAGGTGTTTTACGTTGGTACTATCCGACACGTTTTGCCAGACGATCACTTATCTGTTTGTAGTGAGCCAATATTGGTTCGTTTGCTGTGGTCGCTGTTTCTCCCGTGTTTGTTACCGAATGCATGTTTCTACAAACTTGTATTTACTTATTCAGTAATCCATAATGAAAGTTGAAATTATTGTTCCACTGGGTATTAAAAATTTTAGAAGACCCAGTTTTAATATTAACTGAGGATAGAAAATAGTACATCGAAATACTTTCATTTTCATCTAAACGATGATTTTGTAAGTTATTAGGAAACTTTCGACGATAATTTTGATAATTGCAACGTTTAATAATCATTGTTATTTTTACACCAGGCGACAGTAACAAAGCTCATCAGAAGTGAGAGAGAGAGACATCTGTACCGAAGACCTTAAATAATTCTGAAAGCAAGTGGAAACATGTTTTTAAAACATTGGATATAAACAAATAACATAAAGTAAGCAAAAAAATATAAAACAAATAACATAAAGTAACCAAATTATCCAACCCCATTCCCCACAAGCTTCAGTTCACCTGCTCAGCTGCCACCAATCAATAACTTGCCAACGTGGCCACTGTACATTCTATTAAAAATATTCGTCCACGCCAAGGCAACGATAACATTCATGACAAATTGGTTGTTAACGAAAGAGGAGCCCTTTCGCCGGCGGTGAATATACATTGCGCTTAACGAACACGTCCTTATATGTATTCGTGGTAAAACAGCGAATTGACCCAGTTTGATCCGAGTTTAATTCACATGGCCAAGCACAGGTTTAGGTATACAAATGGTAGACAGAAGCCCTCGTCTTGTAAGATCGAAGATAACATCGTGGAATTTTCACTTGACACTTGCAATTAACATTGGAACTACCGACGTGTTTCAGTATATTTCGGTATACATAAAACGGACCATAAAAATGAGAGCGTTGAAAGGAAATTGAATAACGAATGTACGCAAGCAACGATATAAATATGGAAATATGTCCCTATAACTTCAAAATGATTATATCCCTACCTTTCCGGGTATTATAGCATTTGGACGGATATTTGTCATAGTTTAAGAAAGTGTAAACATTAATGGATTTTTCAATTCGATTTATAACACGTACGTAGATACATTTAAACGAGGAACGAGCAACTACATAAGAAAAATTATACGTAGTCAAACAGCCCAGTATGTACGTAATAACATGTAACAAAGTATTGAAACTTGCAAATATTTATTTCATCCATTCTTATTCCTGGATATTACTTTGGTTCATCCGCGAGACGTAGAATCAGTTACACGTATGCAACGTTCAACAGGAATTGCAGCCTATGCATTTCGGATGAATTAATATAATTTATTTAGGGTAATCGATCTTATTTGTCTATGAATAATCCCATAATCATTTTTATACAGTACTTTTTATATAGACGTAAACGAGGTTGAATTCAGTATTTCGTTTCCTCTATTTAAACATTACCCGCTAGTGTAACTGGTTCCATCTTATCATAAATTCATGGCACAATACCTACAGGATATTAACAATTTAAGAGCAGGAAGTCTAAAAATCGTTACTTCCACGAGCCCGATAGCTCTGGCGTTGATTAATAACAGAAAAAGCGTCGAATTATATGCGACCGGCACCGCTGTCAAGCCGCCATTACGTTCCCTCGCGTTTTCGTTTCGCCGAAAATTGTCGTTCAACGCCATCGATCGAAACACTTCACAATCCGTGTACGTATAGTTTTACACTGCGTCGGGGCACGCTTCGCTTTGTCCCTCGATTTCCCTTTCCCTTGCAAATTTTCCGCGATCGAACGTGTTCGCGGGGGTGTCAAATGTAAATGAACGCGCAAACGAATTCAGCGTTTTCGGCGGAGGCACGTCTGCCTTTCGTTACGACGTTAACCGTTTTAATTGGAGCAAATATTGGGTTAGAAGTTGCCAGGGATTACACGAGGCTCCAGCGTAATTTCTACTTTGAACCATTCACTTGGTTTTTCTTCTCAGCACTTTTTTTTTACGACGCAGTTGCGAACACGCTCGCGCGCGCGTGTGTGTATGGGGGTAATTTTTCCTTCGTTACAGTGACCAAGAATGCTGATCAAAGTGACGATGTGTTGGAATGGGTGCACGAACAGCGATTTCGTGTGGGGAATTCGCGAGGATTGCGTGTAATTCGGAATAATTATGTAAATGGGTGGAGGACAAAAGCGGAGGGTGTCGCTATTATAGGGCATTGTAATGAAACGAAAATAGTTCGCGGGCACTGTAACGTTCTTGGTTCTATGTTAAGCTTTAATAATTGCGGGGACATCGTTCATCTCCATGATGTGCTTTTATTCCAGCACGGATGAACGTCATTTGTAATTGCGTAGAACGGTAATAATAAAATACGACGAACGCTGCTGGGGTGTTTTTGGTACCGTTAATTTGATAGCCGCGTTGAAGATTGTAGTGTAATAGGGGGACAAAGAAAATCAGATAATGCAATAAACATTTACAGAAAAACAACAATATTTTATCCAGGTAATTTACTTGGAGTTCTTAGTTAAGGTAAATGCGAGGTACTTTGTAAGATACGGGGAAAGGTGTTTCGTCCTCTTGCAGAAACTGTAAATTGTTGTTTGGAAAAGTTGGGAGAAACGTGAAGACCTAGTATAGTAATATTAGAAGATGTGTTAAAAATAAAACTGTTTTATAAAATGTTATAAAATTTGTAATCAGCAAAAGTATATATTCTTTTAACTGTAATAATAATATTTTTTAATAATTTATGCATAAACAATTTTGTTTGAGCATTTTGTCCGAAAGAATTATTTGTATTTCAAGGGGTAATAGTTTTATTTGCTTATTATATTTCGCTTACAATCCTGAATATAAAGTTTTCATTGTGCAATTAAAATGACAGCAAACGGACTAATGAACCGATCAATTTAATTGCGGTACTATAGGCACCGTTTCCACATTCGACCACGTGGAATATTTTGAACAAATAATTTATCGGGCGATGATATACGTATCTACTTTATATAGATTTTTTCTCATGTGTCGTTCACCCTTATGCGTGGTCTATACCCCAAGAAGAATTCATTTTACCTATTTCGTTGCTACTTGGAGTTAATCTCCTTCGAAGTTTAAGTCTTAATCCTCTAGCTTATGGGGATAGAAGGAAGGAAAGAAATTGATGGAAGAAGTGTAAAGCTACAGAGACAAAGGGGCATGTCTATGCATACACTCTTAACGTTGCACGGTATTTTCAAGAACCCAATAATTACACTAAACAAAACGAAACAACGTTTATATAAATCTGAATTTAATGTGAAAGGTATTCTAAAACTAACGTTGAAAAGAATATGAATTATTTCAAAGTCAACACTTAGGAGGTTGCTAGGCTACGAATACTTCCGTAACTCCACTGCAATACTTTATCTGCACAATTAGTCAGCACCACAAATCACCGAAAGCTTCTTAAAAAAAAAAGGTATAAAACTTCGGCTGTATCCACATCACACAATTCCAGCCAGAAGTTCTCTCAGTCCTAATGCTGCCATCTTTCAAACACTACTCTCGCTTCTACTTTATGGCACAATTCCATTCGTCAACAAATCCGTCTGCACCCCAACTTCGCAAGAAAAAGAGAAACAAAAAATACAAAAATCCTCGTCCAACATTTAACGACAAAACGTCCCCCTCTATCACGCACATCAATTTCCCCCTCACTATTGCCCATCAACCGGCCAGCAAACAATAAGCGCACCGTCATTCTCTTCTCACCTATACCAGCAGGGAACATCGTGAATCCTTTCGATATCTGTTCATTCGACGCGGTGCCAACGAAAGGAGCGATAAAGAGACGGAATGCTAGAGGAGAATAAGGAGATTTTCTTTTCGCCCCACGGATAAACCGCCAGGATATTTCCTCCACTATCACGTGATTCCTTCCTCGATTTCTCGCCGTCTCTCCGTTATCTTCGACTTTTCCTCGCCGTGGGGGAGCTTTCTTTCTATCTCGCTGTTCCCCCCGTTGATTCGTTGTTTTCGCCCTGCCGCTTTCCACGGGAAAACGGAAGGAAAGGCATACAGCCTTGCTGCATAGACAGTCGGCTTTGTACGCGGCCGGGATCATTCTGTTTACCGAGCGGCGGTAGACACGAAGACGCGAATAAAGCAAGGTGGATTGAATGTTTTTTTCGCCGGCCTTCACTTGCCAGACAGGATGCAGCTTCGAATCGCCGGGGGTTTGGAAAGAAGCGGATAGGCGGTATCTGCGTCTAAAAGGGAACTTTGTTGACTCCGACTTCCGGTTCTCGAGATTCCCGAGTAACTTGGTTGCTAGTGGATTTTGGTGGAAATAGAAGCGGCGCTTTTATTTTTGCGAAAGTATCCGTTTTTTTTTTCCTTTTTTCGTTTTTTCGCTGAAGTGCTGCACTTTGGATAACGTAGATGGCGAAGTTAGGGTGGAATATTTTGTAATGTGCGAATCGTTAGACGTTGGTTAGACGCGCATTTTGGGAGTTTGTGCGTTGAGGTATTTGTATAATGTAAGGGTGTAATAATTAATGTATATTTTGCAGGAAACTCTAACATTTTATTTCATTTTAGTGTACAAGCAGCATTTAGAGTTTTGTATTCGCTTAAGGAATGTAGGATAAGCGTGGATAGTTTCTCGTTTAACAATCCATGCTTACTGTATCATTAGTGATTATCATTAGTGATTAAAATTATAAGGAATTGTGTAATGAATCACCTTGTCTCGGAGGATCGAGAATAATTAAAAGAAAAGTGTATTCGCAACCCGCTATGGAACGAATAAGGTAGTTTCCAGAAGAAGATTGCAATATATCTTTCAACTGAAACGTGAATAAATACCATCAATTAAACGAGAATAATATCAGCTAAATTCAGCTCATTATCGTCATTACAGTGATATCCACATTAAGTTCGTCTAGTTAATATTCACGTTGTTACGTAAGTTCTTGATCAAGTAAGGGAATTTCATTTGGTTCGTTTTCATGGAAGTTTTGCCAAAATTAAGCGACAAGGGTGACATGATGAGCACTTTAAAACAATCAAGACCCGCGTCCTCTGCTTTTTGGAACTTCTGTATAAGCAGAAAGTTCACGGAGCTCACCGGCTAACGAGTCCTCATGAAAGTCCAATGGCTGACCCTATATCGTTCTTACCACTGTGTATCGTTCACGAAGAACGGCCATGTTCTACTTAAAGTGCCGTCTCTAGTACTTATTTTCCTTTATTGACTTTCTTCCGATAAATGACCCAGTGAGTAATAAACTCTGTTACGTACGGCTGTTTAAACATTCTATCAGTGGTGTAGTGCAACATTCGTCTAAATTAATTATTATCTGCTCGGAAATTTGTCCATAAATTCATTCATTAACATGCCAATGCAAACTTCTAAGAAGTTGAATCCCGTATTCCTCGCATAATTAAGAAGTAAATAAGTCGTGAAATAATATTGTTTGATACGAAACGTTTGCGTAAAAATAGAATTATCAAGACCGGGTTATATGACACATATATTTCATGTCCGATTTTATTGTTTCTTTGAAGAAACACGGTAATATCAATTCAGAAACAACCTTTTCTCACATTATCAATTACAAACAGGTAATAATAAATTAACTTAGAACTGTGTAGTGAACAATATATTAAGAGTTAGTTCAATGTATTGAACCTATATTTCTTAATGAATTATATTATCTTTATTTTCCATTTGTTTTGTTGAGATATGCGATATTAAGTAGCTTCGAATAAAAATTACCGCATCGCGGTACATTTAGTAATGGTCGACGTTTAAGTCACGCTAGTGAAATAAAGGAAAGTTTCAACCTGTCGATATTGGATCACATTTTCTGCTGCCTCTCAATGATAAACATTCTCCGTTCTATGATGTTCCCGGACAGGTGCGAGCTATGGGTCATTTGTCTGTATGCATTGCATTATTCCGTGCACGGTGTTCTACGATCGAGAAGCAAGTTATTTTCCACGTTCCCTCTCAACCCGCTCTTGTGATGAACGGATATCAAGCACCTGCGAGCTTTCAAACTGACCCACATTGTGCCGCAAATGTATCAAAAGAATGACGCGCGCGAAATGTGTGCACAACGTTTTTTTCCAAATTAAAAAGTGATTTGTGGAAAGTAGCGATGAAAGAAAAATGAAACGCAATGAATCTTTCTATATCGATACTTGAAATATTATGAGATCGATATATTTAAAGCTTCAGACAATTTGAATAGCATGATGCAAGAGATAATATTAATTTGTTTATCTATTAGATTCCCGTACCATTGTTATACCGAATACTTAGAGACAAGAATTAATATAAATATACTGTAATCGACATGATATTATAATTTTTCACGTAATTATCCAAGCTGAACGTAAATATCATGGCGAAAAAAAAGGCAATATCTAATAAAATAAAAATAGAATCTGATTTGTTCACTAATTAATCTCAGCAACAAATTAACATGAGTTAATCTTGCTCTACCATATTTCGTTTCATTTTTCCCCATCCGAGATTGCTCAACATTTTATCTTCGATCGAGAATCGCTTGAATATTATTTCTCGCGGTCTACTTTCCACAGACGTTGACACGGATTTCTCAGGTTGTTCACCAGAGCTGAAACGATTTTTCATCGGTACCCATTTAACCTTTCTTCCTAAGTGAATATGTAGCACCTGCGAGCTCTCCTCTTCCCACTCTCATGCTGACCCATATCGTGTCTCCAGGAGGGTACATTCGCCCCTTTCGCGGAGAACGCATTTTTCTTTTTTCAATACCGGGCCTCGTCGTTCGGGAAATTTCGTTCCGCCGTATTGCCTTTCGGGCTGCATACGTTCACACAATCGGCCAGGGGGACCTCGTCGACGCGGGATCTTTCTTTGCTTTGTCCCAGCGTTCGTTTTACGCCGTTCCGCTGGAGCAAGTTAGATAGAATCGATATGCATAGCTCGAAGCACGTTACCGTCACTGTGAATTGCAACACATAAATCCTGGAATGGGATTGCTTCCCTATTATTGTCCTATCGTGTTCTTTTCGTAGAACATCATTGTCTCGGCACGCGTATCGGCGATCTCTTTGAAGCAATTGCTCTGCGACCGAATTTGCTATACTGCGTTTTGTCGACGATTTGTATTTTAATTCAAATGCTGTATTTTTGTTGGGGCGAGGGGGTTTAGGAGATTAAACGGATAAAACGGAATTTAAATTGCGCCATTTAGAATATTTTTTTAGATTGTTCGCTCGTCTCATTGGAAGATGAAAAGATTGCTAATTGTAGTCGAAATTGTCTCGCTAGATACAAAAGGTATATTTGAGGGGGAATATTTTGTAATTGAATACCAGAGAATACATTTGGCGTGTGTTAAAAATTAAGGAGAACTGGAAGTTGTAAGCGGCAATAACGTATAAATTTATGTTCATAGTGTCTGGAGAAGTAGCTCGATTTTAGCGGAGCGAGTGGCGACCGAGCATTTGCAATGACGCATAAAAATAGCTGTACATTAGAATATTTCCGTTTTTCGTATATTCGAGCAGCAAGTGATCATAAATTTTTGTTGAAATCGTAGCAGTTTCTTGGCACTATTTCGAGAATAAAAGCTATAAAAGGAATCATACGAAATATTACACTCTTACATTCGTATCTTCTTCCATAGTGTATCAACATGCTCGGATTTCCAATCTTCCATTTTATCCCCATATATTTCAATTTTCATCCAATATTTGCAATGGGATAAAGAACGAGGTAAAGACAATGTTATTACAGGACGTTTGAATCATCTTAACGACAAGCAGGTGTTACGACAACTTTGAAATAAATAAATTTTATAGTTTTCATCGTTATCGATTTTATTAATACACGTCGTGGTGTACGAAAGGTTATTAATTTTCCTGCGAAGCATTAAATTAACATTAAAACCTGTTTGCGCGTAAAATTAAATTCTGTACTTAGCCTGCACTTAACGAATTAGTTAATAAGCGAAACTTGATTTATATAAATATATGTTGCGAGCAGACTGGCGATTCTGAACCAAGTGTGTATATTTTATAGTAAAAAAAACATGGTAAAGATTTATTATCTATGTTTGTCCATTTCCATGAGCCATCATTCTTCTTTCACGACATTTTTGGAGGAAGATTTATTCCGCCAGAGATTTCGTATAATAAATCGTTATATAGGCTGATAATCATTCTTCTCACCTTCCTTCACCTTTCATTCAGGTGAGAGATTTGGTTCTTTTTCACGGGGAAAGGAAAACATTTTTCAAACGTTTACTCGCGAAATAAAGTGTGAAAAAGATGGATTCTTGTTCCTACCTACATTTCGACGATTATACTCGGAATTCATGCAGTTACAAATTAACAATGTCATATATTCGCCATGGAAAGCACGAATGTATTTAATCAAAAATTGATTAATGTTAATAACATTTATTCAAATTTATTCTCTAATATAATCAAATGTTCTTAAAAATGTACAACTTTTATGAACTATCTTGGTTCAACGGTTTGCAGTTTAAATGTCGAGATGAAGCGTTTCGAAAAAATATGTTCGATTAAAAGTGGAACTACATAAGAATATACAGGGTAGTTTGGGTTTTAATGGACAAACTTTAGGGGCGTAGCAGCGGTACTTCAAAGCAGAGGAAGTTCCTGTAAACGTAGCTCTGTGTGGTCGTTTAATTCTACAGGCATGGCGATGCTGTTATTGGCAAACGGTGGCGTAATCTTAAATTGAATTCTATTATTTTTAAGTTTGTGGAATGGTAGTTCTAGAATTTTCTGTTCCCCATATTCATTCGAACACTATTTTTCCTTTCAATTTTAATACGTTTAGAAATATGCCAAGGTAATATTGCTTAACTAAAGAAGATAATATAATTGTATGCGTTAGTAATCAAATTGGGTCTTTGAAAAATATTATAATAGGAAATTATAAATAATGACTGCGATGGGAGTTGTCGATTGCACTCCTTACCTGCAATTTCTGGCTTAAATGCGGTGACTTATTAAATTTTCACCGCACAGACTCGACAGAGCCTGTAATTAAGCTATAAATTTCTGCGAAACTTGAGAAAAAAGTGCCACCATTAAGATGTGAAATATTGACTGCCCGCGAAGTTAATTTCATTCGTGGAATGTTTTCAATTAGCTGTTGTTGCGTCGCTTCCCTTTGTGCAATTTGTATTTGAAGCGACTGCTATAATAAAATTAGAAGTTTCTTACCGCTTTTTTGTATTAATATGGCCGCGCGTTAATTGACATGAAAATTTGAAACAATCGTCTTACAAAACACAGAGAAACTAAAATACATTTAATAAAAGTTGGTTATACTTTGGAAGAGTGCACCACCGTTAGTTTAATCAATTTTAACATCTTTATTTGTCGAAATTCATTATTTATTAACTTCATGGACATAATATCACACTAATTACTCCAATTTCAACCAAAGTTTACTCAAAATTCATTTCATCCTGAAAGATTCCACTACTATTTAATCATCGATGCAGTTCCAATATTTGCATCGGCTACAAAGCCCGATTAAAATTCCTCACTTATATCTTTCCATGGCTAAATTAATATCGCGGTTTACCTATTTTAACTTAGAAACCTGTGCCAGTCCTGAAGACTACTTCACATTCGAACTTTTCTCGATTAATAGTTTTATTGAAATTTAATATTCGAAAGATACACCTCGATGATATGGATCAGATGAGCGGAGAGAACTTTTACACAAGCTTCGTTACATCAGAATGAAAAATATTCTTTTCAATTCATGTGTTTTATTGAAGATCATTTTATATTTAAATAAACATTCGTTAATACAATATACCTCGAGCAAATATTCTTCGAACACAATTCTACGTACTTTACTAGAGGTTCTATACATCAAGCCTTTATCCAACAATCTCGTTATACCACGAAATACTTTCCACCCGACTTTCATATAGCGAAGAGCAACACACAAGCACGCAAAAAAAAAAATTGAATTACCCTTTCATGTCTCGCAGACATGCGTATTTACTCTAAAAAAAAAAAAAGATCGATCTTGAGTATCATTAAATTCTCACTGACTGGGTGACCAACGCACACAACGAGAGCCGCCGTTTACGCGTCCCAACATTTCATTAGCTCACCACCACGGAAAATAACCGGCTGAAGCCGAGCCTCGACCAAAGCGAGTGGGAATTCTTCATAAATCTTACGAAGGCCCAGAAACGTAAAGGTGCTCGTTAGAAGAATCCTTGAACTTTGGTCGAGCGTGTTCGCGGCTCAGATTAAGAGGTCACGGAACGAATGTCGTTAAAAATTTTGAGCTGCTTATCGATCTTCGCCGCCGGAGTCTGCAACACGCATCGCGTTCCACTTTCGACGGTGGAACTTTTTTAATGATTTTTCCATTTTCTTTCTCCCACGATGCGTTCTGGTCCTGAAGTGGCTCGACCGGAATGCAACTTTCCAACGGGAAACTTTGATATTGCGGGACTTTCGAATACAGTCTACGTAGACTGTATGACTCTCTCTTTCCCTCCCTCTCTCTCTCGTTTGAAGCGCGGAGAACACCAACCCTTTTCTTTTTTCTTGTTTACTGTGCACGACCAACTCACACGGGAGAACAGTGAAGTTAAGAAGCGAACAATTCGGTTCGCGTGGCCCGACCTTTGCGAACGATTGTACCACTCGACGAAGTTTAAGGTCAGGTTAACACGAAAACGTTTCGAGTGGCCGCTAACTTGATATATAGCACGGGGAAAAATTACATGTCCCATCGAATTGGTTGACTGTCGTTTTAATCTGTCGGGAAATTCGTTCGAACGGTTGACGAGCAGCGGTCAGCCGTTTGAGACGAAATAAATTGCTTTTTCCTGTTTTGTTAGGGACATGGTACAACACGGGACTGAATTGAGTGGACAAGTAGCGAGGATGGTCATTACTCGCGAGTTTAATCATATCAGTTGTATTGGAGTGGATATGTGTACATTATATACATATATCATAATCAAACTAAAACATGATTCAATATATATATGTCAGAAATAATATGATTATTTCTATAAGTTTGTTAGGTTTAATACAAGGATCCTTATTCGATGGAGGTTCTGGAGTAAGTGCCATAGGGTTCATCACAGTCCTCTTACCAAAAGGCATAGCCTTCTCCACTCCGTGGCCTGATCCTCCAGGAACAGAGTCCTTATTCTTTAGCAATACGACGTCGAGTTGCTTGCCTTATTTAAACTCTCTTCTATCTAATAAACAATCCCTCGACCCAGTAGGACTGCGTAGGACTGCGTAGGACTGCGTCCCCATCATAAATTATCGACTGGGTGCGTAGCACTTTGCCACCCGATCCTATTCCTTTCTTTAACAATACGCCTTTCTTTAAAAATAGAAGGAAGGGCAAGCATCGGGAATCGAAGCCGAGTTCTTTACATTTGTAGGCACTGATCAGTTCACCTACGCCGCAGCTTCTACCCAGTATTCGTTGTTCTTATGTTCCTCTTAGCTCTGTGCTGGAGAGGCCCTCGATCCAACATTTACGTTTATTATACTAGGTTTGACAAATTTTCTTTCAATTTATGTGGATGGTAAAGTCTTGATTAAACTAGGATAGTACAATAAATACTTTCACTGCATATCGACTTAATATTTTATTCTTTATTTTCTTAGTGGCAGTTGGTGCATAAGTGTGGAGGATTTCTAAAGAGATTTCCGTATTTTTGGTAAGGTCTGTTTGGTGTGGAATATAAATCATAGAGTGCAAATCGTTTTGCTGATTAATACTGCTTATAGGATGTACATGTATAATACATATATTGTTTTGTATAATGGGACTGATGCACAGTCGTTTGAGTTGCTTGGTCGAGCTGCTAAAATTCTAATCTCGTAATAAATGAATTGCTACTTGCAAGGAAGGTTAGGCAACCCGAAGAATCAGAAACCCACGAAACTTTGCATACAAGTAAAGTATGTCGTCCGTAATAAAACCCTACTTTTCCTTCGTGGCATAATTCGGTTTTAAGGGATGAAATCAACCCTTGAAAAAAGCAGAATGTTCTTTTTCGTGAATCCATGATTCTTGTACTTTCTATTCCATGGATTTTGAACAAAAATTTTCACGCAGTTTTGTAAACGCAACAAAGCGATGCAACTTTTGTTCATGGTTTTTTTAGAAATATCCCTCGGCGTTCATGACATATTTCCCGAAAAAGGACATTCTGAACCAATAAGTATATCTGAATTCGATATATTGATCTACTATATTGAGTAATTATTTAATGAATTAGAACGACTCAACAGAAATAGCCGAATAAACGGTACCAGATATAAATCATGAAATCTTCACACGTTCGTTTATTATTTGAAAACAAATAGTGCTAATCCTTTTTCACAACATGACTCTCAACTTTGCGAAGTTCGCTGATAAGAAATTCATTCATTTATCAGCGAAACCGAGGAAACAATCCAACATCGGTATGAGAGCACATCAGTTCTCGATACGAGCCTATCCTCGTTGAGATCTGGGTGCACTCCAAACTGTCGGGTTCAAGTAGTCATGGGTACGACTCGATAATTCGTTTTCTAGCCAACCATGGATACAAACGACAGAATTGAATCTGTTAGAACGGCACGATATCATCGATTCGATGTCTGATTCGATTTCAGATTCAACGGTACCCTATAAAGTTACCGATTCCCTCAAACGCTCGTTCCACGATGTACGATATTAAATATTCTCCGGTTTACACATTTGCTAGCTGGAACCTGATCTCTCTCTCACGCTCTCTCTCTCTCTCTCTCTCGATCATCACTGTCGTGTGGATACACTTTATACAATCCCTGAGCATCGAATTGAGAACACTAAAAAAGACAAGCAACATCTTTGATGTTTTTCCTAAAATCGAGAGGCTTGAGGGAACTGTAAAATAATAAAAGTTTATTAACTTTTAAGGCCTTACACACGTACGTGTAAATATTTGGTATTTCTCTCCCAAATAATTACAATTTTCGTTTTTAAATCGAACACGGGGACTAATTTACTTTGCATTTGTTTCTCGCAAATAAATCAAATTGAATCATTTTCACTAAATAATTTCTGGCTCGTAGTACATTTATAAACACCGCGCAAGAGTTAATGTTCAGAGTTATTAATCTATGGATCCGTTCGAACTTCAATTAAGGACTACTAAACTGGGAAATATTATATTATAATTATAATACATAATGTAAGCAAACTATTACAATATATAAAACAATCACGCTTCACCATTTACTTTAATTATTGATGGCTGATCTAATATAAAGGATTACGTATCGAGATCTTGCAAGCTCGCATTTTCTAAATTCCAACTTAACGATTCTTTTGAGAGACAGCCAAGGAATTCCAGAAATTTCTACGGATACTGTCGTCAAAGAGACGCCTTCCAGGGTCTACGTGTTCAGTATGAAACGACAAGATTGCACTTGACACCTTGAACACGTTAAATTCGAACGAAACGAGCTTCGACATGAAAAAGGCAGGCGGAATGGAAGCAGGGGACAAGAAAAAAGATCGAAGCGAAACGACAAACTATATACTTTGCGAACTTTGAAACTGTAGTAGCGTTCGTACATAAGTATTTATTTTCGTGTCTGGTTTGCACAATGCTGTTTTCTTTACATTTCATTTATCGAATTATTCTCCGAAGATGCAAGTTGTATTAGTTTTATTTAGTCTCAATGAAATAAATTTGGTTCACCTTTGTCCAACGTTTTCGTTATTTTTCAACTAGTATTAATTATCGAGGATTACTGAAGGGTAGTTTTAAAAAAAACCGCAACTGCAATAGAACAATAATAATAGTAACATTTATTTTCACATTATTGAAAACATTGTTCTGAGACATTATTCCAATACTATTTTAAGAACATTATATCAAAGATATCAGAATTGCAGGATTTAGATTAAGAAACTCAGTTAAGAATCATATATTTTATAACGTAAGTTTGTGAGCTGCAATTAAATCTCGTCCACAAATCATTGAACCAGGTTTATAAATCAAGGTATTAATTGGAATGCCCTTTGAAAACCGAGACCACCTATACAAAACAGGGCGTACGAGTGGTTAAAGTCACGAGTCACAAATGCAAAATGTATCTAAAACTTCAAACTTTCCAAATATAGACTACAAATAACTAGAGTGGAAAACGATTGGCGTCTGCTTAAACATTACAACACGAATACCTGTCAACCTGATTATCGTCTTAAAACTGGCAAATAATTTAATTGCTTTATCACGCGAATAGGCTTTATTAATTAAATTAATCCGCATCGCTGTCCCATTGCCTCGTGACGGTGAAGTAATTGCTAATTACCTGACAATATCTATGCAGAACGATATAAGAAACACGTTTTCACATTTTTTCTGTTCCACGAAGCTGGTCTGTGAAATATGGTAAACAAAAAAAGAATAATTGTAGTCGTTGTTTGTTTTGTTGTTTTAAAAAGAAAAGTAACTTTCACGGAATGACTTTTAGATTTTCGAACTTTGGTGCAAACAATTCACTTAGGTAATTATGTTAACGCTGTGCTCCCTTTAGCTACAGGAGTAAAGCTGCGTCGAAAGCTTTTCTCATTATGTTGATTTCTTCCAGGGACCTTGTGCATGATTTATGGCAACGATAGTTTCCGTCAAGTGAATGATAAATAACCGCAGAACCACGTAATTCACATTGATTTGTTTGAGCTTCGTTTCCTGATGAATTACTGTAATTACACTAATAGGTTGAGTATCGAATTTATAATAATTGTAATTTTTACATTTACTAATTGTACGGTTATGATTATGTTTGATGATATGTTTCAGATTTTCCTAATTTTATAATTTAACAATTCTGAACACCCATTTAATTCTATTTTTTGTTAGTTCAATAACGCCCAGTGTCTGATGTTAAAGGTACCCTTATTTCACATTTTAAACATGTTTGCAAGAAATGTTTAGTATTTAAATAAGTTTTGTTGCATTTAAAGAAAGGATAATAATTTGAATGTTAATGGGCAATGGAGTAAGATTGATGAAGCAGAGGTATTTCGAGATATTTATATTCTATATTTATTTTGGAATATTCAAAGTTGTATTTAAAAATTATGCTTATAATAGTGACTAAACTTATGATTGAGGAATCGTTCTCCTAATTTTCAATCTTCATATGTTTAAGTTCATTTAAACGAAACCTGTAGGTAATTTTGGAGTGTATATTTTTTTGCCTTTGTGTGCACGTTGTATTTTAAACAAAAATCGCTTACTACGTGAGCTTTCATCGTTGAGACACTTATTGCTTTAAATAATGATTACTAGAATAATAATATTTATGGGCTAAAAATTTCAAATAATAATGTCAACTTATTTTATTATTTAATTGAATTTCGGAATGTCACAATCGATTTAACAATGTTACATATTACTGGCGACGAAAATATGTACAGTACGATGATATGCGACCTGTTTTTTGCATAGTCTATAGGCAGACGCGGTTTCACCTCGATATCATATCCCTGCTGTACTCTTCTGCATATTTGAGTAGGATTTTGCACGAAAAGACAATGACCTGTATGAACAATTCATCGACAGTACGATCGTGTAGCGCCGAGAATAGTAAGTTCAGAATCTCCCCGATAAAATAGATTTCATGTTGAAGCAGTCCATGTTAACGTTAGAATTCCACGAGGATTAAGCCAAATTCCACCCTAGAATTCATTAACTTCTATTGTTATTATTATTGTAAAGCTTTTCTATGCCAGGTATTAATTCACTTTCATTAAGCTCAGTTCAGTACATACCTGAAAGCCAGACCTAGAATGGATTATGTCCAGCTTTTTAAAAAAATTTCCCGTGTGGAATTCACACTTTTCTAAGGTAAAAATGATTTTGTTTTGCATCTAACAAGGTTTTGCATCGTCGATTTCAATTAAGATATTTTGAGATATTAATCTTATTTAACAACGTCAACTGCAACATTAACTATGCCATCATATTATCAAATAAGAATTGGAAAGAATATGCCTACAAATTGGATCGCCGAGTTTACGAAACAAATTACATTTAGGGGATATTATAAAGATTGTAGTACTATAATACGATTTCATAAATTCGCATTGCAGGAGATTTTATTGTTATTTATTTGTTATTATTATTTGTAAGGGGAGTCCACCTCGAGCTTGTGCACACAAATTTCACAGATACTGACCACTCTTTTTAATAATAAAAGTTTCAGCGTGCACAAAGCTTACAAAGTCTGCACAGAATTTTGGCTGCGGCCGAATCGCAGAGGAAACGGGAAAGTTCTGTGTAAAAGCGAAAAAACCAGAAACCTCCAGGAAAACATTTAGTTACTAAACAAATATATACAGTATTCGATTTAATACATGCAAGAATAATTCTTTCTGTATTGCGATTAAGCTTTTTAAGCTTCTATAAGTTGTTCTCATTTGTGTCCCTTAATAAACGTATTATCCTGTTTAGTTATTCCTCGACACCTTTAATTAATTCAATTAATTCGTTAGGTTTCTATATGAATATAGTTATTTGTAAGCTGCCAAACAATAAGTGTAATGTGTTTCTGATTGTAAGTAGAAAAGTCTGTCTAGGAATAAATGGACAGCCGTCTTCGTGATACTAGGATCGATCGCCGAGTAGAAACTCGAACTAGAAGATGCTTGCCAAAACGATTTGGGTAATACTAGAGTGCGATTCTATTCCATTATAAAATCGAGGGAAAGATGGGACGGCGATGGAACGCATTTCTATATTGATTTTATCTTAGCAATTCCGTGTATTGGTGAATGTTACAAAAAAATAAACTGTGACGGATGATCGATTTATGTGAAAGTGGAGAAATGAATCGACTTTACAAATTCACATCGGGTTTAAATACGAATTTATAGCCTTCTAGTATTTATTACGAAGATTCTCAGAAAGAATTAAAAGTGAATACTTCAAACTGGGAATTAAGATTGTACTATTATCATTAATATTATTGTACAGTTGCGAACATGTTCTGGCTTGCCACACACAGAGTTAAATAAATACAAGCTACGTAAATGCGGACATAGGAACGAATAACTAAACTTATAATAGAGATAAAGAAATAATTCATTCAAAAATGAGTACTACGTGTTTGTAAAATCATTGCGCTTTTTTCGTTTTCAACAATGTGATCGAAAGAAATAAAAATATTATTATGTATGAAAAACTAAGTTTTTTAATTGAAATATTTTTTATTTCACAATAATATGTATAGGCTATACGCATGTTGAATACATATGTACGAGATAAGTGCACATTTAAAAATCGATATTGATAATAGAGTGATGTTTAATGGGGCGGAAGCGTGCCAAATCGATTTCCAGCTGGAATAAGTACACCATAATATCTTGGAAGAGAGCATGGGCCAATATTTCTTACGTGAAAACAGGCCACTTCTGTAAAGCGTTGTGGTTACAGTAATCTTCTCTTTGAGTAATGCATATGCGCACCATCCATTCCAGTTTATTTCATTTGGATTTGAATTTTGCAAATTTCACAATACAGTGTATACACGTATCTATTCTACGTTTTAGCGACAGTGTTAAGAACATTTGTCTAACAGCATAACGATCAGAATGAGAGTTGGCAAGAATATTTAATTACCGTCTATTTAAAAAATAAATTTAAATATATTTGTTTGCGAACTTGGTTCCAATACGTATTAAATAACTTGTCCATACTAACTAATTAACAGTTTTTCGCTTCTTCAGAAAAACATCGCACGTCTCAATTGTGCCGCATTTGAAATGCATGCGCGATGCGCTTATTAATATCCATAAGCACTGTACAGTCAAACCGCGTTTATATTCCACAGGAAATTTCACATTCATTTTTCATATATTAATTTACGATACATTTTGCAATCAGTAATCCAAGAGGCTAATTATTCAGTTTCTATGCACGTACTATGATTTTACGCGCATACATTTGCCAATCGTAGTAGCGACTGAAAATTGTTCCACGTTAGTCGGGCATATTTTACCAGTCTCATTTGTCACACAAAGAGAAAGCTCACTTGGTCTCTGGTATACGGCTGTCTTCAAGGTGTAAGGCAAATAAAGCGTGAAGTTTCGAACAGTGATGATAAGGGGAGACACGGTAATGAACCATGTTACTCTGATCTTCGGGGCGACGTTGTTCACTTGGAAATTCACGGATCTCCGATTGCAGGAGAGCTATATTATGCACCTGAGAGCAATCACTCGGGTAAAGCCCCTATAATCCCCGTGCTTGAAAGCAGAAACTCATTTCTGGTTAGATCGACAATTTCTAACATTCATTGGAATTTCCTGCGTGCTTCGATAGTGTTTCTTTTAATTAAACCACCGTGAAATTATTATGACGAGACAATTAAACATTCATATTCCATTTTCGATAGAAATCAGTACAATACTATACACCATACAAGATTATATCTGATATTTGAAACGGTTTCACAAAATTCTGCCCGCATGTCTAACACGTTGCCTATCAAACTTCGAAGCATTAAATAAGCAAACAAAGAAATAAATACACGAATAAACAGTTATCTGTATAAACTTTCAAAGGTCGCGTGTAACCGAGACAGCGGAATTGCGACGTACGAAACACTGTATTAACAACCCGAACGAAAGTTCAACTGTCAAATGGAACCGAACAGCCTCGAAACACTGGAATACTTGTAGCAACACGGTCAACAACACCGTCACCGAAAGACCGCCGGACACTGTCGAATTGTTGCTTGACAAATTCGTAAATGTTTCACGGGGCCAATTACCTCGTGAATAATGGATTTACCTCGTCGCGTTCGTGAATTCAGTAGCGCGGTCCGGTTATGGCCAGACACCGCGCAACTTCGTACCACCGTACGCCTCACACAAATCGTATCCAGGCTTCTGCGTTCGCGACGATGCGACCTCTTAGACACGTGCAACACGTACCAAAGGGTTATCAACGAGAGGCATCGATAGACCACGGTCATTACAAGAATCTGCTGTAATATTAACTGTCCTCGTTTCGTTTTTCGAAACCAGCCGTATCTTTTCCGAAGCCGACCCTCGCGACCGTAGGAACTCGTTCGACGACGAATTGGGAAAGGAAGAAGAAACGGGCGAATTATCTCGCGGCACCATAAGTCGAGGATGCGGGGGAGGACGGAAGCGAAGAGTTCAGGTCCCGTGGTCGGTCAGAGTCGATAAAGAAAAATGGTGGCCTGATAATAGGGAAGGAACGTCCTGTCTAAATAATTGCCGCTGGGAATGGACTTCCTTCAACGAACGACCGTCCATTGTGACTCGGATCCTTTATTCTACCCTCGCGTACTTTCCTTCCTCTCGTCTTCTATTTCCTGTTTCCTGCCTTATCGTTTTGTTTAACTGGCCCCTCAACTGGATTTTACGTAATCTCGTACCCGGTTCCTGAATATTAGTTCGACCTTCCTTCTCCCTCGTGAGGTCTTCGGGGTTCGAACGCAGCGGGGCCGTGCCCCCGTGGGCTCTCAGGTGGCGACTTTGAAAATCGTCTGAATTTTTTAGTAATGGGCTGAGTTTGTCGGCACTGGATGTTTCCGGGGGTTCAGAGTTGAGAGTTTAAAAATTTGCAGTTGATGGCGCAGAGAGTTCGAAAGTTTCGTGTTATAGAATTTGGAAATATGCTTGTGGCTTTATTAATCCGCCGGGACTCCGATGTTCTCGTTTTTTTGAGGTTTCGCGAAATCCCCGAGGCGTCGATAATAAAGTGAGTTGATACAGTTGATTAAGAATTGCTCTTTTGCCAAGCGTTTTAGAGTTTTCGTAAGGATTTCACTTTTGTTTTGCATGGATATGGAGTAGATGCGATTTATGGTTATTATAAAATACGAATACGGTGTATTAATTAAACATTTATTTGGGTCGTGAAAGTTTGGTGTGGCCCCGATAAGAGAGTGTCGACTGGTGTGTTAATTAATTGTAATGATTGTTAAAGTGAAGCCAATTGAGTTCCAGTAAATTTCAGTAAAAAAAGAAATTCAAGGCTTCCGAGTTGACAGTGTCGAAGAAGGCACTCAGACTTAGTTTGCAGTCGGAGGGGTCGATTAATCTTACGAAAAGTCGGTCGGTGAATGATTAATTAGGATCAGTCGCAATCAAAAGCGATTAGACTCTCTCTTAGAATTAAGAATCAACTAGGTTTGCAACGATGCACAGTCGATTTGCTGGTATCAATATTTTTAATAATTTGCAAGAGACTTTTCGTACCATATACGAACAAATTAGTATTACGAAAATTGTTGATTTAAATGACAATTAAAATACACACACTGATGAAGTAAAGCGATAAAAATATATTTCCGACACGTCTACCCCCGTAAAACATATACAGGGTGACAATAAACTCAGGGAACATCGATAATTGAGATATAGCTGAGGGGTAGAAAAACAATATTTTCCTTGGCAAAAATGTCCTACATAGTTTCGTTTTTGAGTTATTAACGAAAAACACTGGCCAATGAGAGCGCCCGGCGGGCATCGGCCGACGCGCGCTCAGGTGCGAACCGATCACTTGCGGTTGGTCGTGATGGGGGCATCGAGGGTACCGCGGAAAGCATGCGGCAAATGTTACATCGTCTTAATTAAGAATAATGTGGAATTATTCATTATTCGTGAATAAGAAATACACTAATAAATCGTGTAATAACCGTGTTCGATACGTTTATTCATTATCCGAAAGGAATGAAGTGTTTTATTAATTATGAAAAAAATACTTTTTTTTATCAGTACGTTTTCAGGTGGATAAATTATGTATTAAGAAAAACGATTCGCATAACTAATGTTAGGAAAAGCTAGTTAAACTTACCCATTCGTTCACGAATTAACCTGGCTAACATTGTGTGAATCCTGACCTAGGCAACGCTCCATAGCTGAACCTGTTACGGCCGACTTTGTAACGTTGCACGATCGCTTCCCTTCACGATAACATCACTTCACGATAACTTCACTTCACTTCACGATAACTTCACTTGACGGTCGCTTTCACTTGACACTGTGAAATTTAGGTATAGTTAAAAACAATTTACTGTTCTTACGTTTAAAAATTGTGGCTCCGACAGGTGCCGATTGTTGGCCCCAAAAGGGGCCGATTGTAATGTCAATTTCGGTTTCTGAGGCTGTTCAGTACGGGTTCGACGTGGCCCCCTTCAACCTGTAATGTCTTTTACTAAATTCCGCATCGACGTACAATCCGAGATGGCGTGTGTTAGGGATGGAATATTTTTTCAGTAGGAAGGGAGGAAAACGTGTGGTATAATATTCCAGCGATACGTGTGCAAGAATTTTCGAATTGCGTACGCTCTAGCTGGGCATCTGGGCAACATCAACGCAGAGCCCGATAGTGCACGTACGCGTCGCATACAGATCCTAAGTATCCTACCGCCGATTGATTTGTTGTTTGGATTATCGGGCAGATAACGTCGAGCAACGATTGTACGTCGATGCGGAATTTAGTAAAAGACATTACAGGTTGAAGGGGGCCACGTCGAACCCGTACTGAACAGCCTCAGAAACCGAAATTGACATCACAATCGGCCCCTTTTGGGGCCAACAATCGGCACCTGTCGGAGCCACAATTTTTAAACGTAAGAACAGTAAATTGTTTTTAACTATACCTAAATTTCACAGTGTCAAGTGAAAGCGACCGTCAAGTGAAGTTATCGTGAAGTGAAGTGAAGTTATCGTGAAGTGATGTTATCGTGAAGGGAAGCGATCGTGCAACGTTACAAAGTCGGCCGTAACAGGTTCAGCTATGGAGCGTTGCCTAGGTCAGGATTCACACAATGTTAGCCAGGTTAATTCGTGAACGAATGGGTAAGTTTAACTAGCTTTTCCTAACATTAGTTATGCGAATCGTTTTTCTTAATACATAATTTATCCACCTGAAAACGTACTGATAAAAAAAAGTATTTTTTTCATAATTAATAAAACACTTCATTCCTTTCGGATAATGAATAAACGTATCGAACACGGTTATTACACGATTTATTAGTGTATTTCTTATTCACGAATAATGAATAATTCCACATTATTCTTAATTAAGACGATGTAACATTTGCCGCATGCTTTCCGCGGTACCCTCGATGCCCCCATCACGACCAACCGCAAGTGATCGGTTCGCACCTGAGCGCGCGTCGGCCGATGCCCGCCGGGCGCTCTCATTGGCCAGTGTTTTTCGTTAATAACTCAAAAACGAAACTATGTAGGACATTTTTGCCAAGGAAAATATTGTTTTTCTACCCCTCAGCTATATCTCAATTATCGATGTTCCCTGAGTTTTTTGTCACCCTGTATAATTACCTACCTAAGTACTCGCGTCAATGTTCTCATCCAGGAAGCATAAATCATTCCTCAATTTTTCAATCACGTCAAATGCACGCACAACTTTCACACTTTGCAGAAAGAAACCTCGGGTCAGCATGAAAAGGGTAAAAAAGATCCTATGTCCCAACAACAACGTAATTATTTAAACAGAACCATCTCATACACGATCAAAGAAACTCGCAGCTCGAAAGACTCGAACAAATACCAACAAGTCCGCAAATAGACCATCCAAAAAGTTTGCTAAACCTCGTAACTGCACGGCGTACACCTCGATCTTCCCAAATTATTACTGCCTCCGCAATCTTATCCGTTCCATTTCTCCGCCCGATTTTTCCGCATTCCCGGCAACATCCATTTCGTTCTTCACTACTTTCCAATGTCTGTTCCACTTCCTACGCTTTCATCCCCCTTTTCCATCCCTTCTTCTTCTTCCGCTATTTTTTCACCCCCTTTCATGTTCTTCTTTTGATCTTCCCTCTCGGTTAAACTCTCTCCCGCCCTGTCATTCTCACTGCTTCCCGTACACTCCGTTCTTCTTCTGTGCTCGCATATTAGTGGCTGCTAGCTAGAGCGTGGCACAGGCAGAAGAAAGTTTTCCACCGCGATGGAAACGGTGGAACAAACGGGGCTCGCAATAAAGGAAACAAACGCTTGCGGCTAGCACAGAAAATCCACGGGCAACAGGAATACTTCTGATAGGATTCAATGTGCGATCTTTTGTTGCTCGTTGTTGAGAAAGAGGGAGAGAGAGGAAGAGAGAGTAGGAGAGAATGAGGAAGTTTGTTTCCTTCGTATTGCCACGCTATTCTTCTTTTTTTTTGTGTTTCGTTCGTCTGATTGTATGGATATGTATGCAATAAGGATGCACGGGGTTGCCTGGCTTCGTTTTCGTGGAAGCCTTTCACACCTGTAGTTGGTTACGTTTATTCTACCTTTATTGGCATTGAATTTAGGAATATCAGTTCCTGTCGTGGTAACAGCGATAACATTAAGTTACCGGGAAAGAATTGTGAGGGAAATGTAAGTCCTCTCGAATAATTCTTTAAATGTGTCAACTTTCTTTTAGATTAATTTGTTCGGACATAGACTGTCATTGACTTTTCATACAATTCTTGGTATATCCGAATTAATGAATCTATTGAAATTTGTATGTTCTCAAACTTGGAGTGCCATACAGTTTACTCGCTGCGGAAAATCGTTGAAATATTGAATTGTAATTATAAATTCAGAAACTGTCTCAGATAATTTATGTCTGATTACAATAATATGCTTGATTGCGTAAAAAAATATATAGGCGGTTGTTTAATAACCCGGCAGTAATAATAACCACATGGTATATGTATTAGCATCGTGCCACGCTTTTTTTTCTAACACGAACATATTTTAATTCCGTAACATCGAGTGTTGAATAGCTTTACTAAATAGATATTATCTGCCATGGTTATTCTGCTGATTTTCTTGCCGTTATTTACTCGGCGCGCTGCGCACACTACATGCATTTCCCGTTTATTCGAATGCAGAATAATGCTATAATCATCGTTTTACAGCACTACAAAGGTCTTATTAAGAGGCTATTGTGATTGCCCAATTTAAGCAGCGAAACAATGAAACGGCAACAATGCCTCCTGGATGAACCAGCTCGTGTTGCGAACGATATCGCAATAACGTGCCAAACGTCATCATTTGAATAATATACAAAACGAGTAAAAAGGAATGAGGTCACTAGTAGCAAAACGTTGAACAGAAATCGTGCAACTTTAATACGTATTATAATTCCTTAAACTACTAACCACCCTAATCCCTCAAATTTATGCATAACTTTTAATCCTACAAGATGAAGTAACTTCAATTTCGGCTAGCTGTACGTTCTACAGTCGTTTGTTTACATTCCAGAAAAATGCCAAATCTTCCAGTCGCGGTTACGCTCATTTTTAAACCAGATCCACTTGGCAAAAGAGTCATCCCCCCCCAAAGGATCAAGCGAAACGTAAACCAAATGCCGCAGCAACAAAATGTCGCCGTTAAAGCTCCCATAAAAATGTATCAAAGTGCTCTAGTCGAAAAACGGAATGTAGAAAACCGTAAAAAGCCGCGACTCGTTGCCAATTCCTTCCACGCGTTCTAATTCCAACTTTCCCGAAATTTTCGCGTCCGTTTCCCAAAACTCATGTAAAGTCTTCGCCAGTTCGAGTTGTCCGTGAATGCATCGGGAGTCGATGTTCAAGCCAATTCGATTCTTTCGTTTTCCAATGAATTCGTTCATAGTATTATCTAAATCACCGATTTACATTTGACTAATTCATCTCGGTTATTTGTCAATCATCTGACCGCAATTATAATAATTATTATGCAGACTCGGCGAAGTATTAATAATTTGTCAACATTTGTAAACGTTCCCAAACGTATTAATAATTTGTCAACATTTGTAAACGTTCCCAATATTATTCATTCGGGAACTGTAAAACATCTATGCGCATGTTACAAAGTAGTTTAGTTCACAGTTTCATGTTACGCCGTGCATCAAGACATTTCTGTTTTCCCCCGGCCCATTTATTAACTGGCTATTTCCTTGCTCGAATTTCAGGAACACCCCGTAGATAAATCTGAATGAATAAATCACATATAAATTGCGATTAAACTGGGGAAATTTCTGTCGTGGCTGGTTTTACTCGCACGACACGATATCGAGCAGCTAAAGCGTATTTTATTAGCCCGCGAATAATTGGATTGGCGTGTTTCATAATACTTCGTCGTCGCCTGAAGAAACACGACGCGACGCGACGGCTTGAAAGTATTTTCTCGCGTGACACTCTTAAGCCCGTGTAGGATTTGCAACCCTCCAGCCTCTGTGTAATTCTAAAAGAACACAGAACAGAAATACTCTCCCGCGATTGTTCGCATTATCTTCTAGTATACGAACGCTGGTATTTAAGAAAATTGCAGATGGAAAGTATGATGAGAATCGCGGAGTAGAGAGTAAAAGGCTCGAGGTAAGCTTGATGTGATATTCTGTCTCAAGGTTTTATCAGATAACGAGGATAAATTTTATTTCACTTCCAACGCCGATTGCCGTTTAAATGAAAACGATGTTTCTTCTCTTTTTATTTCCGACGATGCTTTCGGGACGAATTTACTATTATTTTCGTGCGAACATTGAAATGGTATGTCGCGTTACTGTTCGTTCTTTAAGCGAACGAGACAAACTGAATGAATGAATGATATCCTGTAAACTAGCGTAAACCGATATCAAGGAAATTCGATTAATCGTTGATTGGGTTTGTGGGCTTTTGTTTTATTTAAGTCTGAGATATTTTGTTGGGCGCAAAACATGTGCTGTATTTGCGAATGAAGCAAATATAATAAAAATGGTAATTTAATTCCCCGCCCTGTTGAATAGAATTATTTACAACGTTAATACATTTTGCTTTCCTTTGCTGTCTATCGTTTAAATACGTTTTTATATGTTCTATTACAATTGTACGATTCTATTTACACCGCGACGGAGTTAATTTTCATCAAGCGCTTGGAAATTTGGCTTTTATCCTGGGAAAGCATAAGCTTGGCTTATAGGAAAATATGGTCATACCAGAAATTTGTCGATCATTGAATTTCATGCTAATCTCCGTTATTAATGAATTTCCATCGCAAGTGGTGAATGTCGATATCGACAGCTGTGTATACGTAGTAAGCGCATTTTCGTTATTGATTAATATAGTTCAGCTTTGGAATTAAAATGAAGAGATGTTGATAGTAAATAAACATCTTTTTCGTGAGAAAAATATGGCAACATTTTTGCAACTAAAACGGAGGAGCACAGTGAATAATGGAAAACATATTTTGTACCACAAATATTGGTATTGCAAAAATTCGAATTCAAGAATTCCAGACTGCAGAGGCTTCGGATAAAAATTACAATTTTGGTAAGAATAAAGAATGATCGTTAACACAGTTTTTTATTCCTATGCGAGACAAGGAAGATATTACATTAACTTCAATTTCTGTAAGATAATAAATCAACATTTTTTTTCTGATTACGGGAATATAAATCTGGAATATTGTTTTACTATGCACAGTAATTTGTTAACTATGATAAAATAGAAATCTGTCTGAATTACAATTAGTTATACCGACAATTTTGAAGCATTTTGTACAAAAATTTTTAATAACTTGTAAGCGAATGAATTTGTAGCAAATGAAACACCATTTAAATCAAACGTTTTCTTCGTCTATCGCTCCAAAGTTTGCAATAAAAACAGCGATCTAAGTCTATATAAATTTTCGTTCCGTTCCATATAAAATACTGAGATACAGTAACGTTTTTTCGTTGTAAATGTTTTTACCTGGCGGCTACATTTATAAGGTTCCTCAACAAGTAAAGGGTAACAAACGATTAATCGTCCAATAATTGAAACCTGTCACTGGGCGTTCAAATAGAAGTTACGCACTTATCAAATGTGCATTATCAGTTAATAGCTTATTAAACTATTACGGTTGCGTGCTTAACGATGTGCACTATCGAGTTACACAGGTCGCCCTCGTAATAAGCATTAGCTATTCATACGACTCGCACGTGCTGCAAAATACTTCGTCTCTATGTACGTGGTCCTTCTGCGAGTATTATGTGCCGCTTTAGGCGTTCAGCTGCTAGTTATTTTATGCACAGCGCACGACATAAGTCCTTTTACTTCTCCTTTTCCAAGCTGTAAACGTCGTTTCATCTGTATTTATCGCAGCGTTGCGCCGTGTTGAAAAGTCTATCGCTTTTAAAATACACGCGACGCGTACAGAATGCGAATAATTTTTTTAAACGGAGGGAGAGAAATACTCGATACAATTATTCATCGCTGCCCGGACGATATATTACTTGAATTACTTCGCGCGTACGTAAAGCGTGTACGTCCAAGATAATGTATCCTCGTCGAATTTTAAATTGATGAATTTCATTCATATAATATTGCACATTTAAATTTTAATTGGATTTGTAAAATGTATAATTCGTGAATTTGATATTCAAATTTCTTTGTCCATTTTTCATTACCCATTTTGTATTGTCTTGCAGAACGGAAGAAAAATATCGTAATCTCTTCTGTTTGTTTGTATAATCATTTCTTACCTCTGTTGCGTTCTAGAATCAGTAAAACGAGACAGTATTTCATTTCCATTGTGCCGGCAACGAATTTTAGATTGCATTGCCAATAATCTCCGGATAGAACTGCACTATGTGAAACATGCTAATTTTGCAGCCGCGATAATTGATCAATGATTTACAATTTGCACGATTCCGAAACGACGAAGCTACTAATGAGACACGCTGCACACACTTCACGATTATCTTCTCTCGTTGCCTTCACTCTATTCTCCTAATCGCGTGCTGAAACTTTCGAACGCATCAACGAAATGTCCGTCAAGTTTAACGTTGCCAATCGCACTTCTGGACACATCCATTTTAGTACCACTCGTGTTTCGAATTTTGACATTTTAATTAGCCGAGTTTCAATTTGCCGCCGTTCTAACTGAACCGGCTAACAAAATCTGCTCGATACGTTTCAATGAATAATTTCAACAGGAAATGTAGTCGCCAGCGTAATGCCAGGAGAAATAATTAATTATTTTTAGAACTGTACGCTATGATGCTTAAATATGGATACATAGAACTCTGTAGAGAGAGTATTTGCTAATGCGCGAGAAATTATTTCAAGGCAATTGCATTCCTGTTTATTCTGTTGCCGTGTTTTGGAAGTGAAATTATTGTTATTACGATTCAATCGTTCGTTACTGCTTATATATCTTCGCCACTTTGGTGTTAAATTTTCGAAAGATTCAGGGATTCAAATTCTTCGAAATGCATTATTTCGTTACAAGTTGTAATTCTTTGCAACTTCAGGTTTATGACTACTGGGTTCGAACTGTGAAGAATAGTTTCATTTTACGATATTTCTTTACACATGTGCAACGTCTATGTATGCTTGCGTTTAAATAATCCCCTCATATTCTCGATTAGTCTCAAGTACCCAATAATCATTTATTGCAATCACGAGTAATTATTGGATTATTACTAAAGCGATGTAATCGTATAATCGTGCTATAATTCCGGTAAATTACATGTCAATTAGTATTTACTGCAAATTTCATTGCTCATTTTCGATTTGCCGATAGGGATAGCCTGGGCAAGTTGTTGTATTATACTACATAGATTATCGATACCATTTAGCAATCCAATACGAAAGCTGCATAAACGTACGACTGAGCTGGTAATTTAAACTCAATCCGTTGTAATAATTCTAGTCAACGTTATCGATTATTTTCGCTATTAATGTTTTTAGATCTTTTTAGGTGTTCTTATAATTCTGCGATTTAGAATTTATTTCACGCTCGATTCTGTACTAATTCGTAACATCATTACATTTTCGATATATTATATTTTCAAATAATTTAACATACAAAAATATATCGACTAGTGTACAAAAATGAATTAAGAAAACGATATTTCCTCGAAACACGATACTACTGTCACGTACTTGAGCAATCTAAGAAAACGAAATGCATAAATCTTTTAAATTCATCAATTTTTAAATCCAACAAATCGTTCGATAGCGCTTCTAAACACTATTCAATCAACCACGAATTGAAGTACTGTCATCGATACGTAAGTCTAAATCAAAAGTCACTTTTGTCATCAATGATGGTTACACGACATTTCAAACGAGCCACGCTCCACACAATACATCCCGGGGCAAGTTCCACGGACGGGCGAAATAAAGTTTAGACGTCGTCACGAAGGTAACAAAGCTGAGGCCCATCAGGCAATTAGCTTACCGCTGATCAGAGTAAATTACTTTGTTCTGTTCGGCGCATCCTTTTCGCTTCGATCCGCCAGCCAAAGTAAATTACAATGCACGGAAGTGTACTCTCGGCGGTTCGGAATTTTTCAGTCCCCGCAGATATTATCAGACTAATTTTTCTCTTTTCTCTTTCCTTTTCTAAGGTACCGTTTTCTTTTTAAGCACGCGTTCAATTATTCACCGCGCGATACGCTTTCAGTCGGGAATACGCGATTGTCCTTTGGAATTAATACTGGCGAGCTTCATGCGAAATTCCATGAATTTTTTAACACTTGAACGTCAGAGCGCGTAGTCTACACGCGTCGATGCGATCATGCGCCACACTCTGTCGTCGCGGAGCAGAAGAAATTTGAATTTTGGGTCGCACGAGTAATATGCATAACAGATTTTGCGTAGTACAAAAAAAAGACAAGGTGTCACTTGCTCCCTTGTGCGTGCTTTGACTGTGTCTTTTTTCTGAACGACGTGGATATTTCATAAATGTTATGTTAATTGAATTGCGGTTCTCAATTTTTTTTTAGATGTTCTGCAGTTTGCCGAATATTTATGGAAATATTTGTGTCACGTTCCCGCGTTTTCATATATATATAATATTTATGTGGTTTGAATGTTGCATATTGATACAAGTTGGTACAAGTGAGATCTAACAATTTTATTGAAGTATAAATTAGAATGAAATTAGTAACACAAATATTTGTTAATGAAGTTATTTGTATTTAAGAATTCTGACACTTTTGTTGTTTAAAGTAATTGTTGAAAAGGTTACTTCCTTTCACGTAACAGAGAAACGTTTATGAACAATTTCATATAATAGCAATTATGAAAAGATTGCAATTATAGAATGAAGATTATATTGTTTGAGGCCGACAAATATTTCGTCAGATTGTCTGAAAGTATAAAAGTTCTAACATTGTTCCATTTGGGTTTGCACTGTCTTGGCTGTTTCAACAGAAAACTTGTTGACCGGATTTTTTTTCTTCACTCCACTCTGCCCACAAAAGTATGAGAAACACTGGTTTTCTGTTTAATAGCCGAGTCGTCCACAAGCCAGACTGATTAATTCCATCAGGCAAAAAGGAGAAGAAGCTAATAAGCTTGGGAAAACCGTTTCGTAAAATTCCGTTCGAAATATAATATATGCAGGAAGAAACATTGTAAAATATTCTATTAAACACACGAAACAATCGCATTCATTAGAAATAAAGGAATTATTTTGAAATCGAGTTAACTATTGGGTCATATTCTACAAGTTTGTGTATTGTACCTCTAAAATTTAGCGAATCGCGTTAAAGAATATGAGAGACGCAATACGATTAAGCTTAAAGAAATCCTATAAGAGGCTTTCGGCCAGATTTTAGATAAAAAAAATTTGCTTCTCTCAACGCAAACGGCCGCTATTCTCTGTACAATCTTGCTAATTCCACGAGAGTAATAATGATCCATTGTCAACTGTGCAGAAAAAGTAATTTCGGAGATGGGCAATTTTCTCCGTCGAGAAAATTTGCTCCTGCACGGTAGGCAAATTAAAATGAACAGTCTGACACGATCGAACGTTTCGATTCGAAAACTACGGGACAAGTTGCGAAATATATCGTCGACAGGATATGATAAAGACGCGACCTCGTTAAAAGCAAGCTTCATTAATTGCGTGGCGCGAGCGATTTACATTTGAAAAATAAAAATAAAGGTAATGTGCCGATTGTGAGACGAGATGGTGGAACGTAGTTCAGACCAGGCAATTTGCGCTACAACTATTGGAAAAGGATTTCTATGGTGCCCACGTGTACTGCATGTTCTTACTGAAAAATGAAGATCTTCGATCGAGTTTTCTGCTGAATTTCCTATACACGAATGCACGTGATGCGCATAATCGAATCAGCCATAAGCGCGAAAGATGTCTCGGTATCTCTCCTCTGGCTTATTGGAGGCACCAGTTCCGCAGAGGGCAGATAAATCGAGGCACGATATACCGACGATGAATATTTCCTTTTAATGGAATTACGTGTAGCAAAAAGTTTTGGAATATATCCATCGGGCAAGTATGATTGCATTTAATGCTGGCATTTCTTCGTTCGGGTAGGAATATAAATCCTGCAACCATATCCTATTCTAATTTCAATTCTTAAAACCCATATATTATATCCGTTTTTCACGGAAATTATAACAAATTCGCACGAAACGAAGGTAAAGCTTAATCGGTCAGTAGTCAGTAGTAGAGAACGGAGTGGAAGAAATTAAGAAAATGAAATTCCGGAAAACTTGACTCCACGAGAGACGCGAATAAAGATATTTTCATTTCTACCTGCGCATTAATATAATTGCATAGATTTAATGCGAGTTGTTATTATTACCGAACATTTATGATGCTCCGTTATGACAATTGAGCAGGCCGCTTTACGGGGAGTTGACTTTAGAATTGCACTAAGCGTTTGGACAATCTACGAGCATAAAAGACAGAACCACGTGCATGGTGTCGCTCTCAGATGGAACAGCGAAAGCCAGAGTGGAGGTTCAGAATTCGAAGAGAAAATGGGGTAACGTAAGCCCCTTGTCGACGCATTCTTAATTCAAGTCGATAACATAATTTCGTTCCCAAGATACGAGACTTGAAAGTACGGCGCTTAAAACGCACCGGGTTGCTGAATGGTGTTCGAAACTGGGAACGCACTGACCCATATTTTTTTCCTTGAAATTGCGTACGAGGTAGAGTTAGCAGGGGCAAAAAAAACGTCGCTGACCAGCTTACGGTCATGGTGTTTGCGACAGGTCAGTGAAGATATGTGCGAGAAATAGATACCAGTGTGCAAGAGAGACAGAGGCAGGAAATTATTCGAAATGACACTTCGTTATGGGAGATAAAATCTCGAATAGGAAAATTCGTATCAACGCGAAACAAACTATTCGGCCAGCACGATAAGAACGACGTATTTATACACGTATTGCAAACAACGGCCCCCTATTATTTATTGCCTGGATTATACCAGAGGAATGTGTTATTTGTACAGAATCAATGTGTCAGTGAAAGACACAGATCGTGATATTGTTATGTAGATATTCGAACATTGGAACATCGCATTTAGAATTGAAAATAATTCTCACTGATAGAAAATGGAATTATATGTATTTAATCGTGTATAATAATTAGTGCTGGGTAATGACTTACCGTCTTTCATAATTAATGATAAAATTGTACGTTGCATTTTACTTTACATACTTTATATGCATATAATAAATAGAGATATTATGTATGTTGAAGCTTAATGGTTAATTATAATATTGGGGACTGTATAATAACGCCGACTACATCCTACCATAACATACCGTTCTTTCTATTTAAAGAAGAAAGTGTATGAATATGTTTGTCGTTTATGCATTATAGGATATCCTCTTTTATAAATCACGTTACCTGTGTATACTAGGAACCTAAACGAATACGTAAAAAACAAATTTATACTTCGTACTTCGCATTAATTACTTCAATTGCTTTTACTAGCACTCATTTGGGAAATAATTTTAATGTCCATAAATCTACACGATCCAGATTTTCTATTCCTCTCAATAGAAAATATTGCTTCCTCGTTCTCCCAACAGAGAGGTAAGAAATCTCTTTCTGCCTCCATTATCCCGCTAATGGTAACCAAGTGTCTATAAATTTTGAACGAAAGGATTTTAAAAAATTTCGACAAATCTCATTGAGACACTTTAACCATACCAACGATAAAGGATCCATTATCTGGCATCAAAGTAAGCGGGGAAAAAACTATAATGACGTCGTAAATGTTACTAGACCGTGTCCGTGTATCTGGTGACTTATTAAGAATTGGCCGGAAGAAAGTAGGTACTGTTACTTTCGACAGTAGACTATTGATTTCCAATTAATCTTAAGAGGACCCAGCCATTGAATTTTAAACCTGCTGCACTTCAACGCCTATTATGATACGTACACGATGTATATGGGCTGCAACCTAGTTTCGAAAGCAGAAATCCTCAATGGAATGGAAGGGCTTAGATGGTTATAGCGTAGGAAACTTTAGTGCCAGAATTTTCAAACATGCTTCAACGACGTCCCGCAAACCAATCGCGCAGTGCACCCTTCGAAATACGAAAGCTCCGACTTCACAAACCGTTGTTTATTCATTATGCCCTATAATATTTAAGGGAAGAAATATTTTTAAAATGTGCTAGGAAAGATAAACAAAATGTAATCAAATTTATAACAAAGTTTAATACTATTAGACGTTGGAAATAAAATCGTTAATAATGATGTCTATGCGCCTTTCTCAGATTTATAAGTTTTGTATCAGTATTAAATATATGCATACGGTTATTTCATTTTAATAATGCTTAACGAACTCGTACTCGCAACATGACTATTACATTACTCTAAATATAAATTTGTTTCATTTATATTTCTGTTCAGGACGAATCGCTAATAATAATTATTTGTTTTTTTAAATTTAGCTATCTAAGATATTATAAACCAAGTTGACCCGATTTTGATGCAATGCGAAACCTTTATCCATTTTTAGGGGAATAGACTTTTCATCTAAACTTCGAACCATTTTTATCATTTTAATATGTCATTGATATTTTTTTTTGAAACATAATTCTCTAAACGATTTGTTGTTAAAGCGGTCCAAAAATTCGCAAATATGAAATTGTAAATACGTTTGCATGGTATGAAAATCGAGGTGCGGTGCAGATCCTTATTACGACTGTTCGATTGTTTCTTCTCAATCGAAATGAATGCTCGCCAACTTTTAACTGAATTCTTGCAGTCCTCGCCCTTTGAGCGATGTGTAAACGCGCGAACGTTCCCTTTGTTTCTGCAAGTTTTATTGCTTACCGAACTCGTCAAAGGAATAAAGCGGCACAGAAATATCGGCAAACCGAGTACCGATTAAATATGCACGTATCAAACTTTCCAGCCTAAAATTTCACGCTGTTTAAAGTATGCAGCGTGTTCCAACCACTGTTTTTCCCCCTTTAAATCCACATCTTTTTATACAGGGAATACTGGCAAGAAAAGGTTGGGTAATGTTGAAATTATCTTTTTAGTATCTGACAAAGGCAAATGTCAGTTACGAAATCTCTTTTCCTTCTAAAACTAAGTCCATGTTACTGTAAGTATTTGCATAGGGTTCAGTAAGAATTCTTCCACGAGAAGACAAACAGTATTTTCAGTCTTTCAAACTCGAATGTGAACGGTTAAAACAGCAAGGTTATTGCAATACTTCTGCATTTTTCTGGCGAATTCCACGAAAGCTATAAATTTTAAAAAGTAAGTTCCTTAGTAAAGGTTCGAAACGAAAGGGGATTGAAGACGTATGAAACAGACAGAACTAAACCATTCCATTTTTTCTTATACCGCCTATAGAATAGTTGGTAGAAAAATTTCGTACTTAAAAATAGTGAAATGAATTTGAAAAACTCACCTTGTCACCCATTTTGAAGACGGCGTCCTCGACAGCGTCCTCCGCCGATTTCGCAATGGCTACAGCTTGCTCCTTTCTCGACATGTGGCCGCGGAAAGATGCCTGGATTTTCGTCGCCGCGTCGCAAAGCTCTGTCGGCAAGAAGGGAAAGGTATTTTTAAGTCGATTTCGATAGGGGAACCTGGGATCGATACGCTGCCCCTTTGTCAAATCGCGGATACGACAATTGGACTTTCAAGCTGTTCCCTCCGACAGCCGTGGAATAACTTTTCACGAATAAATGGCCAGGATATTAATAGAATTCGTTTGTCAGTTGATGCTGGATTTTGTATATCTGCTATTTTACTCGAACAACCCGGAAACTCCAAGAATCGGCCGAGTCGAAGACGAAATAATTGCATTTGTTTATAATATCCTTAAACAAATTCCATTATCTCGCGTTCTACTGAATCGATTTCAATCAACCGGCTGCATATATTAAAGCTCTCGTTATATTGATTCAAGGAACTCTAGATTCAAGCAGCGACATCTTTCTATTTTAGTTGCCCCGAAATTCTCGAACGAATACCTGAAACGCTTATAGAAAATACAAACCGGGGAAATAGCATTTGTGAGACTTTTATGGTTTTATTACAGCATATCCGCACACATTTAAAATAACGAAACCTTTCAGTATTCAGCTTTAGACTTTTGGAAATTATCCAGCTAATCATCTTGCCCGAGAAACCGTCGGTCGCGAATGTGTTCCTATTTTTCTTAGGAAGGCAGGTGTCGAACATTTCCAATAGAATGCATTTTGTAGACACCTTAGAGAATTGAGTCTACATACTTCTATCGCATAGAGGAGATCGCGCTGATTAATTTGCTTCTTTTTCGAACTCGACGCGATAATTCTGAGCCGAGCTGCAGCCGTCTCATAGCTTCGTCAAAATGATGAATGAAGAAAGCTAATCAGTGACCTATACAAATTCCTAGAAATGCGTACGCTATTACTACTGCTGCGTAGGCGAAACGCGTGGGTACATCTTTGCAAGGCTGCGACGATGCATAGTCGTAATGTCAAGTTAATCCCGATTACCTCATCAATTCTCCAGTTTTCTACGGACGTAACTGTCACACATTTCAATTCAATTTCACTTAATCCTCCTTAAAGTTTGGTTCATTTTTGTTTTATCTGTGTATTTTTGTATGCGACAACCGTTTGTTGCACTTTCGCATTGCAATAATAATAATTAGGTGAAGCTGTATAACGTTGCACGAATGAGATAATTGCACGTGAGTATCTTATTCTCTTCCGTTTCATTTCACACCACATAGATTAAAAAATAACCACCAGGAGCTGAGTATAATTGAAAAATATTATAAATAGATACCATTATTTCGACTTCCAGGCAAGCTAGAACGATAATCGAGGGCGTAAATTTAAGCTAGAAGTCCGAGCTACAATCCCCAATGAGGTATTAACAATATTCCACGCACGGCTGATTTGTTATAAATAATTAAACAATTGGAATAATTATTGCAGCAGGCCCATTTTTTTTCGTAGCTTATTATTCTATCTCCTTTCATTTCACGCCTCATGGATTCAACAATAACCACCAGGAGCCGAAGATCAAGGACATTTAAGTTTATTAAATGAAAAAACGCGTGGCGCCATTTCGCGTTTGCCGCAACTCGAGCAGCTTCGAAACTAACTTTCTGGCTTACGTCGTCAATTTAAATATTTGCGGTTTCCTCGGCTTCCAGTGGGTAGTTTTGAACCCGACTTGTCTCAAATTAAAGCCCTGGCCGGAAGCTTTACTTTCCAATAAGTTTGAAAAAATATGGCCTTTGTAGTTTAAAAGTTATTAACAATTAAATATTTGGCAAAAATGAACTCTGTATCATTGGAAACGTTTCTTTGAGCAAATTGTTGAACGACTGTGCGAATATTGTACATTGTACATCATTGAATTGGTCTCAATGGAACCTATGATAGGTACTATCATAGAAAATGGTATTCAGTTTATTCATTTTCGAAACAATAAACGTTCCGCTTTATTTCTGCTGCTGCATTTCACTGTGCTCAGCAGAAATCTCGAGAGGTGAGGGAAGATTTAAGGCAAGATACTGGAATATGATTTTCACACGCGGGTATATATCAGTTTCGGACTGCGAGCTTGTCTGTCTGAATCAATTTAACCACTATTCATTTCGTTGAACCGTGACGACCGCTTTAAAAAAACAATGGCTGACCCAGTTCTGAATTGGGGATCAATTCGGAATGCAGTATTGTGCGAATTCAACTGTCTTGCGGTTGATCCATTCGCGAAATACGGTACTTCTGTATTAGAACCGCGATTAAACTTGTTAACTATTAGAACGGGGAATTGGTCGATTAATAAGTATCACGTAAATGAAAGCAAACTTACCTAATGGATTTTATATGATATTCGACGAAACGTCGTTGCTGAATTAATTAAATAAATTTTAGTTAACTTACGAGTCCTCTATCAAAGAATATTGAAATTGAAAAAGCTGATTGCTGAAATATCAAATACAAGAGAAAATATACCGATCGATAGATGCAGCTATTCTCAGACCCTGTCATTTCATCTTATTTCTGGCCTGCTGTTCTATAAATAGATAGTTCTGATTATATTTCTAAACCCGACACTTCTGATAATTTCAAGAAATAACATTAGATCATTCTTTTTGGCCATTTAAGGAATGTCCTGAATTTTTCTTCATAGAAAAGAGTAATATTCACCTGCATCATCGTTATGTTTTATCAATATTATTTAATGGAGAGCTGTATGTTGCACTGATTTTACTGAACGAACAGAATCGGAATTAAGAAAAGCGCAAAAAGATTCAAATCGTCGGTAAAGGGAAATAGAATAAAGGACGATGAAAAACGACGGCGTTTGATTGCCTTCTAGGCTTGAAAAAACTGAGCTTGAAAATAAGAATGATCAAAGAGATGAAACTTGCAAGGCGGTCAAAGAGTTATCAAAGGGAGAAAAGGCTTAGAAATGACGAAAGAGCTATTGAGGCATTTCAAGATAAAAAGAACGTGGTAAGTAAAGTGGTACATTTAGGAAATTGGTGGATTATTTTAATTTCTTATTTAAGCGAGCTCTATACCTAAGGGTACGTTTGAATTACAAAATTTACATTTAAATTTCGGGAGACGAATTCCATACCTTTCTGTGAATAGATTAACTTAATGGATTTTCGATCGAGCTGAATAACAATGCGAATGTTTTTTGGCCTTGGCTGAAACTTTATATAAGTAAACAAAATTGTTTAAATTACAAAAGAATGTCACAGCATAATAAAATACAATTATCCAGTTAGTTCAGTTAATTATCCTGAAAGGAAAATGTTATTTGCTGTATTTAAAAATAATTTCCCTGATAGAATTTCCTTATTCTTCTCTTAGTCTAATATAGCTTTTAATGTTTACAGAATAATTAATATCAGTTGTATGCTAACGCCATAAAAGTTTATTGAAGTATATAAAACGTGATAAATGTATTGATGACAATTGCATCACGCATCTATTATGCATCTGAACGTGCACCCCTAGCCAGAAATTATTTCCGTGATAAAAATTAATAAAAAAAGGAAACCAAATTTAATCAATTGAAATAGAAATATGTTCCACGCATCTACTGCTAAGAATCGCACAAAACGATATATATATTATCCAACAAAGGAGTAGCAGAACGAACGGATAGTATTGAATTGTGATTCAATGTTAAAATTGAAATAACGTAGCAGACTTATAGGGAGAAGCTTTCTGGTCAAAGGTGGATTAGGTTCATCCGCTTGTGAGTCCTTCTGTACTTTAGCAAAGCACCCCTCAACTCGTTTTACAACTGAGATTAGTTTCAAATTTTTGTTAGGCATAACCTAAGCTAAAGGTGAGACGAAGCACTATTTAATCTCAGTTTCAGTTATGTTTCGCTACAAGTTGCTAAATATGTGATAGAATAAAAGGCTTAGTACTTTCTGCGATAGATTTTTGAACAAATTTTCAATCTAAAAATATTTATACATTATCGTTTGTATATTTTCATAGACAAGCAAAATATTCTTCACCCTTCAAGAAGACATTACGTGAAATCAATTTTTCGCGACTATTATAAATTATGCTTTTAAATATTCTATAGATATTATTTAATATGTTACTATATAAATGCTATGAAGAATAATTAATAAATGATAAGAATAATGATTGAAATAGGTGGGAAACATATAAATTTTAGTTGAAATGATACCTACAATTTTCTAAACGTAATCCTGCTTAGGAATTAGATGTTTATGGAGAGGAATTTTTTACCAGTGACTTACTTGTCAAATGAGAAATCCTAATAACAATTATCGTTCATTATCGTACATTTGCAGAATGGTAAATATTGGCCTACTTGCCTACTTCTATTTCAATAGTTTTCAAATTTCCCGTTTCCCGGTTTTTATATTTTATAAAAGTACCGTGCATCATTATATCTGGAATATTATACCGAAAATTAATTTTTCCCTTCATCAAAATAGGGAAATCGTGAAAACGATGGCACAAAATGAGAACGAAACCGATGGTTGGTCAGACAGCAGAAAATAAAATCGATATTTACTTATTGGTTATAGCCTCGTTAAAGGGTCCATTTCTACCTTTTTTTCATTATTGTCCAATGTTTATTTTACTTCAATTTTACTATCGATCCAGGTGGACAACTTTTCACGCATCATTTACATTTTCATTTCTTTTCATGCACGTGCTTTGCGCATTTCTATTATCGATTTTCGCATAACAATTCAAGTATTGATTTTTCTTGTTCAATAGGATATACTTCGTTCAATGTGCGCTCCATGTGAAAGAGGATTAATAATTCATTAACAGTCATAAAAAATGCAATTAACTTGGCTGTTAGCTTTAATCCATTCGTTACTCGGGCACGAGCTATCTCGTCCAAAAAATTGGTCAGCTGAAAGTCTCTTCGCTAGGTATCCAGTCCAATCACATGAACGGGTTTATAAATACCCCCCAAAAAAATTTGAAGAATCCTTTAAATTTACGATTTGTGCACTTAATAAGAAATATAATTCCAAGGAAAGAGGGGAGGGGGGGGGGGGTTATTTCATATTTCATTCGAATCAGATAAAACGAACATAAATCTCAACTTTGCAGGAGTGAACTTCTATTAGTCAACCTCTGTCAACTAACTTCCGTCAGTCAATGTTTTCGAGTTAACTCCACGGCAGATATTCTACGTCAGTCAACTACATATTCAGAGTTAGCACGCCGTTAACCATTCTATTTTTATTTCGACATGTCCATTCTACGTGGAAATATCTGCGTCGTTTAACATCCAGTCAACTTCTTTTCTTTGGTTTATTGTCAAAGTATGTACTGCTTTCGCAACTTCTGTTGTGCATTTTATGGTACCCACTAAATAAGCCTGTCTCGCAGGTACATATGTTGGTCAATGAAACAATGGAATTAACATATTTAATGTTTAAACGCAACAATTCCTCAGCAATGTAGAATTGCGATTACGCAAATACTGACTCTTCTGCACGCTCTTTCACGCGCTCTGCCTTCTCATCGCTTTTCTTCTGTTCCGCATGTACACACGTACACACAGGCAGACACACACGTACACGCACAAGCTTCTCGCTCGCTTCCATCCCTAAACAATATAGGAGCAATAAATATCATTCAATCAGAGTGAGAAATTGTCCAGAGTTAATGAAAGAAAGATTTGACGATACTGAATAAAAAAACATGACAGGAAACATTGAGTGTTTTCTTCTCCAGGCTCGGACTTTACTTGCACTGTATTGAATTGGTACATAGTCGATAGCACGCAGTGTATAATTGGCCAATTGCCGGCAGCAAAATGCGATCATCACCCTAATGGCAAATTGTGGGCCACGTAACCAGGTAAGCATTCATGGCTAGGAATTTCTCGATAAACTCCCCCTTTATCAAATCGATTCTCGCTGACCCCGTTCCGTACCATCGTTACAAGTAAATGCTAATTGCGATCTTGTATTTCGTTTGATCATACAAAACTGCACAGCCGAGCTCACCTAATTTCGATTTCGTTCTATGGACGATCCATGGGAACTTTCATCATCGTTAAATGGAACACTCGTATTTTTCTTTAGACCGCCGAGCTTATCCTATCGATCAGAATTGCCCCGCGTACCTCGAACAGAACATCGTCGATGATACTTTCCTGGAAAACTGTTCACTACTTTCTGATCACACGGATCGTTTGCTGGTGATTCGATAGAAGTTTAATAACGCGAATCTTCTGTTTACGAATTCCACGGGAGATAGAAAAGCCTTTCTATTAAGCATAATCGTTTCGCTCTATGTCTTTCGGAGTGTGAAATTTATTAATACCAATGCTCGAACATTTTTCTCAAGTGTTACAAAGTTCGATATTAAAAGGAAACGTTGCAGCAAGTCTTGGAAAGGTTGGCAAACTTATTGCATCGAAAATAAGAAGGAAAGGTTTGTGATTCGTTCAGAGTCTAATGCCATACGATTAATATAATTTCTATTAGAAATTGAATCGTTTGTGTCTGTTAAAAGATTTGCTGCCATACATGGACACAATACATGAAGGTTTGTTACTGGATTTAAATAATGTTAATAATATTCACGCTATCTTATGTGCGTGTACGTTCGGACAAAAAGATACTCCTTCTGCGAAGACAATTACGCGCGAACAGTCCTAATCTTTGAAAATAGAATTATCTGAAGTAGTAGCACGAACACCTGGTATAGGCGGGCAATCGAATAAATGGTCGCCCCCTGAAAGCAATCTTCGAAACGGGGCAATGTATCGTCGCCAAACGAGAATTGACCGGATTGAACGTTCGTGGGACGAGAACTTTTCGATTGATGCGTGCGTTTCACAATTTTCATCCGATTTATTATATTGTTTATTTTTTCTCTTGCTTTCTTATTTATATTTCCACCTGACTTCGAGCGGTAAACGTACGCAGTTTTTGAGTACATTAACTGCTATATTACATAATTTGAATGTACCAGAGCAAGCAAAAATGAATAATTCTGTGGAATATGAAATGAAGATGTTTAAATGTTTAACAATTTACAGCTACGCAGCAATTAATTGCTGCTTATATAGGAAATATATAGGGAATGCAGTAAATATAATAAATAATATAATATAATTATTATTTGAAATACAGCAGACTGTACCTTAGTTTTCTGTTAACTGGAAATACTAATTTACAAAATATAGAAAAGATTCTTCTACTGTTTTCTTAATATTTGAACTGCATCAGTTTTACCGTAAAGAAGTACTAAGCCGTTTATTTCAATTACAAAATAGAATTCCTTGGATTATAGAGAGACGAATGAATAATGTAAACTAAATTATTCTGCATCGTATCCCAAGATACCTTTTGTTTCTAAAAGTAATTTTCAAGGGAACAACTTCTTTCAGTTACCAGAATAAAAACCGGATCGCTTAAATGCGCAAATGAATTTTCCCTGCAATTTGTCCGCCAAAGTATCGCAAATACGGATAATAAATTGCCGGGCCACGATGCAGATGGGTCGTGCTACATCGTCGATAAAAGTGCGCATTTACCAGAGGCGAATTAATTCTTGTGAACTGTAGAAAAAAAAAAGTGGACGGTATAGCGTGTGATTAATTTTCACAGAAATCTGCGAAACGACGCACGGTGGAATAATAAATCGTCCAATGATCCACGATAAATCACCATTATATCGGCGTTCTTTCCATTAACGCGCTATTGAGTAGAAAATCGTACAAAACGATGTATTGATAAAAAAGGCTGTTTCAATTCTGAAAATATTATTTCGCGTGTATTATCAAACTCCTTAACGAGTGAGTTTTATGTGCTCGTAACTGCATTGTGCCATACCGCGTTATAAATGCTTTGTGAAAGTTTCGTTCGTTTTCTGCATTATTAGTGACTGAAATAAAAATAATAATAACGGGGATATATGATTACCAGTCTAAAAAAAATCTTAACATATTTGAATTCCATTCAGATACCTTTCTTTTGCTCCTTTGATAAAATATGAAAGCTTGGAAATGCTTGTGCTTGGAAATGGAAATATTTGTCCTGCCAGGTTACAGTTCTTACAATTTACGTCACGTATGAAAAGAGCAACTCAATTTTGTTAAAAACAAATGTCGGCGTTTACAATTATGCTATAACAAAATTGTTTGTCATTAAAAAAAAGCAAAGCCCATCTTCAATAGATATCACTATGCTTGTATTAACATTATATACAATAATATATGAATTGTTAGTAATTAAAAGTTAATCGAATTATATTTTCCGGCGAACTCTTTAGCGATACGTTTTGGGCTTCGTTCAACAGTTACTTGCAAAACATCCTCATTTAACTTTTCGGCCATCCCGACACGAGTTTCGTCTTTGAAACCATAATTCGTAGCTTGAAATTTCTCAATCTATCTTCAACACTGGCGCACAGTAATAATTTGTTCATGCGCCTCGAATATAGTTCTCCACCCGTAGTTCCATTGAATCCTTTATTATTCAACTCATTTAGCACAGCATATCAAAATGTTCTTTCTTCCCATTCATTTTGAACGTTTTTAATAACTGCAATATTCGATCGACACTTGTTCCAGTTACAGTAGTATATAACGTATTGCGTATCGACCAGACACTGCTTTAACCCTCAGTTCTCAGAAAAACTGCGTTGCTTGTGCGATGGTCTATCATCCCTGACCACCAAACAATCGCAATATGTTGTAGGTATTTGTTTAGTAGAATATCGGAACTAACAGTTCCCCGAGCGCGTTACTTGGAAATGCGTGTTCTAAACTCGCTTCCCACGTGCATATGCATGCATACGCATATATCTCTTGAAAGGGTGTATCGCATCGAATATCAAAATTCCCAGGAACGTCGTGGTCGCGAGCCACGCCTGAAAATCCGGGTCACAGAGCGGTCGTGGAAATCGTAAGCAATTTCTGCGAAAATTCCAAGACTTCCTGTCAAAATTCACCGGTGGTAAGTATCTTCTACGGTAAGATTTTCATTGGCCCCGGAGGACCGGTGAAGAAAACCGCTGCGCGAGAAGGAAAACGCCGGGCAACTTTATGACGAGTCTCGTTTGCGGCAACGCGAGAACACTGCCTTCCTTTTCTACTTTACGAACTGAGGAATCCGATGGCGGGCACGGTATTCCACCATCAGCTGCGATGGTATTATTCCAGAAGATGGCGAGACCGATATTTTGCAAGCGCATAGTCGTTTAGAACTTTCATTCGTATTTCGTCTACGGCGCGTTGAAATTGTACAATTTTGGAAGATGATCGAGGAGATTGTTTACTGGCATGCTAATTGGCATTAGTTTTATGCGATTGATTTAAATGCGTCGTTCATGTCGTATGGTGTTCTACAATTATTCGCGATTTAAACGTTGATATGGATATTGGTTTATGACATTTTAATGGCGATATATAATTTTCTGGACGATTTTACTGAGTAATAACATTTTTGGTGCTACTTGAATTTAAAGCTTTTCCATTCATTTCGGATGGCGTTCACTAATTATTCGTCATTTAAGCATTGATTAATTCATGATATTTTAATAGCCATTAGTAATGTAATTATCCGTTTTGGTATGTGAGAATTTTGTTAGAACCGCTAGAATATAAAGTTTTCTACTTGGGAAATAATTAGGAAATTATTTAATTTCCTCCTAATACAATAATGTAGAAGTTATTCTTTGTAAACCCCACGTAGTTGGGATTAGAGGACAGGTGGTGTAATAAGATTTCAGTTACTCTCATTAAAACACTATCTTTATTATAAATGCGTCGACACACGACGTTACTCAAACACACGATACTTTTCCTTACGCTCTGTTTCCACTCTCTCTTCACTCTCACTTAGCTCTGCCTTAGCTTTGCCTCATTCATTCTTTATATTCTTTCACTCTTAGTTTCTCTTTCATTCTATTCCTCATTTGCTCTCACTCATTTAGGACACACCCCGCAGTCATCCCTCGGTGGTGGTCGGTCCCGACCACCCGAACCCTTGGGCCACTGTACCCCCCCCATACACACGACCTTCTCAAGTACTCAGCTCAGAACGTACCTTTCATACATCGCAATCATTCTAAACATTCACGCAGTATTTCCAATCCTACACCCGACCATCCAAAAAAAAAAAAGATATCTGGCCTCAGATATCGCATGCCTTCCTTGGACATTTTTTAAGCCTACCTCGCCTTCTCATCGCATATATGCGGTCAAGAGGCTTTTGCCTTGACTTTGACATCGCAAAACGCACGCCACCATCCATTTCTGGGTTTTCCCACTGCGCTTCCCTTAGCGTACTGCACGTGCGTTTTTTGCCTTCGCCTACCGACATGTATAGCGAACGGGGGTAGCGACTCCAGACGTCCACGTGCGTAACGTTTTTACCTGGACGGTGTTTGACGGTACATTGTAATTTCCCAAACTTACGGCTCGGGTAACGCTCTTCCGCTGACGTTTTCTCGCTCGCAAAACTGTCATCCTCGTTTGCTCGCTTGATTTTACTTTCTCGCAAAGACCGTGGTACAGCTAATTCAATCTTATTGTCTCCGCTCTTGAACAAAGGACCCCCACCTACATGATTTCCTCTAATCAGTTCGATTTTTGCTGAACAATCAGGCATACATTTTTCCAGACGCGCGCTAGGGATTGGAACGCTTTGCTTCTCTTTTACTGTTGTCGGTTCAAAGGACTTTACAATTTCTTTACGTTGGGCTACTACTTTTGGCTTCAATGATTGCGCGCTTCGACTCTCAGCTACGTTAACTACATTAACGGTATAGGACATATTAGCTTCAGGTATAGCTGCAATTCTTTCGTTACCGAGTCTAGATGTTACCTGCGACTTTGTAAAATATGGGAGCGGTCGCTCTACCACCTCGCGCTTACATACCGAAGGACCAAACGTGTCGTCCTTTACGACATGACCTGCGTGTCCTACGAAAAACTCGCGCTCGCAAACGAGTGCCCCCTCGATGTCCTCCTCACGCGGTGTTCGCCGCGCAGCTAGGCTCTCGTTGGATGCTGGCTTCTCCTCTGCTGGGCAGTTCGCCGCGACGTGCCCGAATCCCTGGCAAGCGTAGCATTTGACCGCCTGAACCCCTGACGGACAACCCGCTGCTCTGTGTCCTCTTCCTCCGCAGCTGTAGCACCGTGGCACCGCCGGTCTCGCCTCTGCTACCTGCTCCGTGTACTGCGCTCTCCGTCGCTCAGTGTCCCTCGGCGACCCCCTGCGTGCTTCGCTCGCGCCGGCCGACGGACTCAAGATTACGCCCTCGAAAGCGGCCAACATCGCTGCTCCGCTCGAAAAACATTGAATACGAGCCTGATTTTGTAGAATTGAATCTGGGATGCCCTCGATCAGATGTTCAACCATCTCGTCTTGAGCGACGGGTACCCGATTCGCCAATATAATTTTCTGGTGATAATATTCACAGAACCGCTCCTCCCGTTTCCACCGTCGACTTTCAAACTCCCTTCGCCGTAAAGCCTTGTTCGGCACGAAAGAGAACATGGCACGCATTTCGGCAAGAAATTCGTCCATATCCATAACTATGTGCTCCGGTTTGGAATGAAACCATTCCATAGTCTTACCCCCCAGTCTGGCAATGACGAGCGTTTTCGCCTCACGACCACTAAGCTGATACGTGTCCATCAACAGTCGCAACTGTCGTTCCCATTGGTTAAATAGAACACCATTGCCATCGAAGTAACTCAGCATGCCAGCAATATCTTGAATTTTCACCTTTGGCGGCACGTGTTGCACATTTTGAATCGGACGGGTTGCATTTGTACGATGCTGATTCTCTTGCTGCATCGTCGCGAGTTGCTGGCTAATCAAGTCCAGTTGATCCTGCATCCTTCGATATATCAGGTTATCACGCTCGTACGACGTATGTTGTGCTGGAACCTCACTACTCTCCTCACTAGTACCACTTTCGGGGAGCGCTCCCACACGCGCACCTGTCGGATCTGCATCTAACAGTCTCGTCACTACCTCAGCCTTATTGCCGGTGGTTTCTAGCCCCAACGCACCCAACCTCTTTTTCAACTCAATCAAAGTAAAACCGTTGTAATTGATCGCACTCATGTTTTATAGACAATCAGACGACCAGTAAGCCCACAATAAATCGCACAACGACGATCACGCTCACTACACTGACAATCTTACACCTCCTGTTACCTCGATCCCGGACGAGCCCCCAAATTGTAGAAGTTATTCTTTGTAAACCCCACGTAGTTGGGATTAGAGGACAGGTGGTGTAATAAGATTTCAGTTACTCTCATTAAAACACTATCTTTATTATAAATGCGTCGACACACGACGTTACTCAAACACACGATACTTTTCCTTACGCTCTGTTTCCACTCTCTCTTCACTCTCACTTAGCTCTGCCTTAGCTTTGCCTCATTCATTCTTTATATTCTTTCACTCTTAGTTTCTCTTTCATTCTATTCCTCATTTGCTCTCACTCATTTAGGACACACCCCGCAGTCATCCCTCGGTGGTGGTCGGTCCCGACCACCCGAACCCTTGGGCCACTGTACCCCCCCCATACACACGACCTTCTCAAGTACTCAGCTCAGAACGTACCTTTCATACATCGCAATCATTCTAAACATTCACGCAGTATTTCCAATCCTACAATAACAAATTAAGCAATCAATTACTTATAAGAGAAACACACCTCATTTTTAATTTTCGATATTAACATAATTTATATTTTCAACAGAGAATCTTACTGATTACATTTGATTCGTATTTATAGTACGAGTTTACAGCTACTCAGAAATTTATCAAACATCTATAAAGGTAACGACAAAAATCTTCTACTGCAAATCTACTTTAAAACCTCAGAAGTACGTATCTGCAATTCCTAATATCTTTTCAATCTACTCGAACACTCCAACGCGTAGCAACGGTAGGTATAAAACGGTTTTATTAGTAATGGACCACTCTATACAATTATTGTAGAATCTCTTTTAACCCAAAGAAGTAGGTACTGGATTGGATTTACCTTGCATGTGCGTTAGAATCTTTTAGAATATCGTGATACCAATTTATATTTTAAAGCACATCTTTACTTATGATTTTGTTACGAACAGAAAACTGAAGAAAATGTTGAACGAAAATAAGCACGTTCGATAAATAATCCTAAGGAACAACAGCATATACGTACGCTATTTTCAATAAAACAAAAATCAACTCATATTTTATTATAAATGATCTAATTTCAATTAACACATACCTTACGCCCATAGTTTAAATCTTTCAAAATATTTCCAGTTACTGGAGAAATAACGGAAAATATGGCCAAACCTACACCCATCGACGAACAAATTGCTTACATTTTTCCTTTCCATTATGAATCACATTGTTAGTGAAAAACAAACGATCGATTGAATCAACGGGACCCGAAAAGAATGTCACAGTTCGCCGAATTATGATAATTAAATTTGTCGAAACACAGCTGAAAGACGGTGAAATGATTCAAGCTTTCGAGTGGTTCCCTCATTAAGAAATGAAAATGCACAGACGCCAAAGTTGCAATTTGCTAAATTACAGTTTTTCATTCGTCCTACAAGGAATAACCGACAATGTGAGCCAGAAAACTGAAGCGCGTTGGCGTGGGTCTTCATTAGCATCGACATCGAATTATTGCTGAGTTTGGTGCTTACAGTTTTAAGCACTTTATTCAATGAAGCAGAATCTAAATGCTGGGCCGTCATTTGTGGAGCGCCAATCAGGGTTTCATTGACAAATTGTTATCTTCGTGATCAAGAATATTTTATTCAATTGAAAGATTACCTTTAAACGAAACGAGACGTTCATGCAGGAAGTACTTAGACGTATTATACTGTTGTAATGCAAAATTTAATATTTTGTCATATCTTACTGAAAAATAAATCGAAGCGCTTTAAATTTATCCAAAAATCAAAATAGTTTCAATAGCGAAAAGATTATTAAGAAAAATGGGTGTTTAACAGCCGTTCTGTAAATTGGTAAATGTAACGTGATTTCATTATGATATAAAGTATTTTAAAATTGCCAGTATCTTCATTGGCCAGTGATACAAGGAGAACCTTTTAATGACTGTAGTGTTTGAAGTACCTACCTAACTGTCTTCGAGATGGTCATTTCCTTAGCTCCGAAAAATATTTCTTTGTTGATTAGCCATATTGGATAGCAACTGATAACATTTTAGAGTGCCGAGAACTATACAAGTAGTAATCTCTGAATGAAACGTTCGCTATACAACCAGTATTAACTTTGATTGATCTGAAATACTAATATTCCGAACAAAGTGACTTTCGTCCCTCTTTACTACTTACGTTAATTCTCTATAATTTTATATACAATGGTTTTAATTCTACATCGCTTCATTCAAGCTTCGCGGATACATTTGTAATTTCGAAATTCGTGCGTAATATTCACGTAAATCCAAGTGAGAGGTGTATTTATTAAACTCTGTTAAAAATTTGTCACCCGTATTCCGCCAATAGTGAAATAAAAGTTTCCAACGAAATGAATGAACTCATAAAAATAATAAAATACAATACCAATTATAAGTACATAAAAAAGGATCTATAGATATATATTTTCGTGCAAGGAACCGTGCGTTATCATATACCCATGGCGCGAGGAGCCTGATTGTGACGCATCTCATTTGATAATAATTCCGAATAATACAATGCTCGGGGCAGAAAAAATGTTGTTGGAAATTTTATGCCCCCTTGCAGAACACATTGCATATCTGTATTCTGGAATTCTCTTCCAACTAACTCGATAACTGGCACGTGGAATTACGAGATCGTGGCCAGCTTGAATAATGAACATAAATGTCATCTGAAAAGCTAATTGTACTTGAGCGTAATTATGCAGCGTGATTATGTGCGTATATCAAAAACTGTATTTATCATAACAACGAATATTGTGCACGGCGTACTTGAGAGAAAACAGAATTCCGGTGAGAAGATGAAGTAATTTGATTTTGATGGTCATACTAATTGTAATGTAATTTAATGGTGCGCATCAATAGCGAAATATCTCTTTAGTTGCAGAAAATTCTAGAAGGCACATAAATGTTCATCTTTCTACATTATACAACATCTTCTGCATTATAACAAATTTCGCTGAGGAAGTCTTCGAATGTACAATGTATATTATTTCAAATATTTAAGCATTTTATTTGAACGTTAGAACATTCTATTCTTTATATAGTAAAGTAGCAAAATTGTAAACCCTTTGTAGTTGTTTCTAATTAAACTATAGACCTTTAATCTTTGACCTTTAAAAACTTGTAAAGAAAATCCGGAGAAAATCAGTATATCTACGTAAAAAAAGATTTCACTCCTTCGTATAATAATACGAAATTGAAAATAATCATCGTAACCCAAGTACTCGAAAGGCCCTATTTACGACTGGACTTATCATAAACTGATTTAGAACTTGACCACACTCTTAAACTAAAATACCATTCACCGCCTCAAAAAGTTACAGCATTGCGTCTGAATTATTCAACCCTATTGACACATTATCACAAGGCGGACATGTACCACGGCCTCCGGCGGAACGTAAAAAGAATGACTGGAGGGAAGTCAATTCTGTCGTAAATTCGTTGGCCCGCGATAAGGAACGACGGATGCTCGAAGGGTGACTGGACAAGACCGGCAGGGCAAGGGGAGAATTCGAAAATTAAAGGCTCCCCATCGGGGACGATCTCGAGGATTCGTACGTGACACTCACCCTTGTCGTCCTCGCGGAACTCCTGCTGAAGTTGTTCTTTGGTCGGCTCTGAGTCTGATTTGGTCCCCGTCTGCTTTGTCGAGGATTCAGTCTCTTTCATACTCTTCCTGGCGTGGTGGATCCGGAATGCAGCTTGTATCCTCGTCGCGGCTTCTTCCCTCTCTTTACCTGCGACTTCGTCCTCTTTCTTCTCCTCCTCTTTACACTTCTTCGACTCCTCTGCCTTTTCTTTCTGGCCTTGAGACTCTACCTTCGCCGTACTGCTCTCGGATGCCTTTGGAATGTCTGTAAACAAAAATACAATTCGAAATGTCAGGGCACCGTTTATTAATTTATTTCATTTTTGCACTTATGTACGTTCTATTCGAATATTTGTATCTGTAAATGTACCATATATTTAGTTAATAACAATAGGATTACGTCCATAATTCTTCCGTGCGCTTCTAATTCTTTGTCTCGTGTCTTTGCGAGGTATATACGTTTCGATACATCAATCTGTTTAGAAAATTCCTTTAATATGGTATTTGTGCCAGCCACAGAGTGTATACGGTTTCAGGGTACACATAACTCAATGAACGGGTTACCGTTCGCCAAGAGATTTAATCATAGACTATGAACTGCATATATGTATGTATATGTACATTGTACATACACGTATATGTACATACGTATAAGCAATTCTCTTTGGAGTCCGGTTTTACATAGCTGTCTTGATTAAACTTCAGCCCTGAATCCTTTGGGAATTGTTAGATATCCGAATTCGAATTCTTGGCCACTTTAATTTAGCTTTATAGCATAGTCTGAGGTAAAACTAAAAATAATTACCTAACGTCTTCTTTTAACTTTTTCAATTACATTAGCGGTGTTCGATATCGTTTTGTGTAAGTTCGTGAACGTTCAATTTTTTGCTCGAATCAATTAACTTTCCAGGCCGCGGTTTTGGCGTGCTTAATAAATAGGGACTGGAAGGGACATATTTACGCTTAGGATCTAGACGGAACGCGGGATTAGAAGAGAATATTTAAAATAAGGTCGAGTAACCATTTTCACATGTGACGTATAAGTTTCATCTTGGTGTAATGAATAGTGTATGTTCTGGTTTTAAATTCATCCGAGAGGTTCGCGTATTCATGAACATTCATGAATTAACTTTCGTGTTCGAAACGTACTCGTCGCGTCGTTTCAAATAATTATGCTTGTTCGAGAGCAATATGGAAATTCTACGAAAATTAATTAAAACTCTGTAACGTGTGGATTTATGTTCGAACAAACTTCATACGAAATCACATTTTTTCATACGGGAAGGTTAAATTCGGAAAACGTACAAAATCAATAATGATTAATTAAACTCCATACATTATTTGTCAGCGATATAAACGAATACACTTCCACATCGTACCTCGTATTTCTAAATTACGCCAATCCACGGACCAAATATATTACTTTCGTTCGAATAAAAACCACCTTTGTACGTTTCTATATTTCTCCGAAGAAAATCTAAAGTTACCTGGATGCCCTCCCCCGAAAACGAGAAATTACAATATCTCTAATCCCATTTCCCAAGCCCAGTGCAGCTGACTCCGCCGTCTGACAGTCAGGTATCTCGCGTTTTGCACACGCGAAATTCGCGAGGCATCTCGTAAATAACGAACGCGTAGCTTGTCAGATATGATGAGCGAAAAAGGAACACAAAAAATGGAAGAACATGAAAAAAAAGGAACGAAAAGAATGAACCCGCGTGGGAGACGGTGATAACAAAGAAGGCCGTGAATCATTGCTGGTGTACCACTAGTGACACGTGTACACGCCGCATACACGTGTACATTTTCAGTTACGCGCGTCTAATTACTGGTTTTCTTCGTGTTTCGCGCAGGACCCAGTTTAAGGTGACGCTTCGCTTTTGGCCGCCTCGCACACGCCTCGAGGAATTCCTTTCAGCTCTGCGGAGGAAATCTGTCCGTTAGAGGCAGGCTAAGCAAAGGAAAGAGGAAAAGAAGAAAAAAGAAAAAAAAAAACGAGGCGGTGGCGATGCCAGTGAATTAAAATGGAAGATTTAAGGAGGCGAATTGGAATGCCTCGGGGTCGATTTCGGGGGACTTTTTGTTCGGTGTGAAGACTTTTTCATTTCCGTGGTGGAAATGTTCTCATGGACGTATACACGTGAAGTTATTTCGAAGATACTGCGGTATATATGTGTAAACTTTCGTTAATCGTATTAGAACGAAATGTCTCTGTCGTGTACCCCTTGTATCATTATTCGAAGGTATGGGAACATGCTAATAACTTATAGAATTTCAGAATGAATTTTCGTGTTAGAAGATTGGAGAAGAAATGTGTTTCTTTCGAAATTGTAAATGTTAAATTAAACTTTGCAATCTTGATTATTATCATACATTTAATAAGGATAACGTTTAAGACAAGATAGTGCAGAGGAAAGAAGCGAAAATTTCGAATACGTAGTGGTAGATATAATAATAAAGTCAACTTCAATAACAGCTTGACGTTGGTATTGTCAATTATTTTCTTTTTGCGCTGCATTCAACGCAGAACAATAATAATTAGAAGCGACTCCTACCAAACAATGTTGCATACGCGAATAAATTGCACATTTATAATTGCACATGGTAATCCTCAAACTAATACCAGTCTAAATATTTATCAAAATTGATCAAAAAAATTCATCCATACTTGATTCATTTTCGTACTACAATTATTTTTATTCCAAGAATATCGACGACCGTCAAAACGAAAAATGCAAAGATGTTATTACGCGACATTATGGAACAATACAATCGCCGATGAACAATTAATCATTCCAGTTGCACAGCAACGGGCGGAGACAAACTGAAATAAATATTCCGTACGGCTCGACTGAAAATCTGCGACGTAATACCGACAGAAAACGATCTTGCGGCTCCCTTTTATTTTTCTATTTTATCGCCCCCTGAAAACGCGGGGGAGATTTACGACAGCGTAAACGTGGCCCATGAAAGATAAAAACGTCGAAATCAAGGCGAAAGCGAAAGTTATGGATAACGTAATCCATTTTCCCGGAGGCTCGTTGATTGGAAGAAATGGAACTAATACTTTAATCAACCCATAGGCGTTGACTGGATGAAATCAATAAACTTTGATTGAACGCGGTTCGATATTTTTCTAATTATTGTTTTATGTTCAACAGGGCTGTTCTATTTCAAGCAACGAGTTGCCTTGGATAGCGGCATGGAATTATTGGTTGAAGCTAGACCACGCCGAAATAAATTCTGTTTGATCGATTAAACATGCTTTGCTAGTTGTTGGAATTGAAATGCAGGTTGGGTCAAAGTGAATTTCTTACTTAAGCTTGCTCGATGGAAGCTGGACAAATATTGGAATTAATATTGACAGAAAAATAAACTATTTATACGTATATACGTAATTCCATTGAAAATATCCATTACCGGATTTTCTTATTTACTATTATACACTTTAAAAATTTGTATAAAATTACTTTTCTGAAATGCTTACCGAAAGCCTCGTCATGTTTGCTTATTATCGATCTTTAAATATTTATTATGTGCAGCGTCAATTTTTATTTTATCCGTACCGTACGTAATAGCATGTTTCAGTGGAAATAATTCAGATCGAGTGTATGAATATAGGAAATAAGCTACCATAGGGACCAAGCGAACTAGAGAATACGAAAGGGACTTGGTAATCAATGAAGCAGTCAAATATAATGTGCACAATAAATGATATTTAAATGGAAGTGTCTAATTTCTTAGTAATTGTCGCGAATAATATATAGGGAAACAAACTTATACACGTATGTATATATATTCAATTCTCTGTCGAAATTTGCAATTGCCAATTCGGGTGAGTTTAAGCTGCAGAAGAATTTATAATACGTAAGTAAGCAATTTTAGGTGAAGAATTATAAAACCTTCATAACGTTATAAATTCTTAATTTCCGCGGTCTTGTTCTGTATAATTTATACTAAACAGAATTCAGTTTCTTGCGCACGCATGCGTAAGGATCTCGTTTAATTAAAGCAGAGGCCGATCGAGACGAGATTTGTTCCAGTATGGTGTATACGTAATGTCCTTCCGATTAAGAGTGTATTGGCGTCAGTTAAGTGAGTTCCGCTAGTCTCACCTTCACCTTCGACTAATTCGTGGTTTTTGCGACGCCACCGTTTTTGGATCAGCTTCACCTTTAACCCTCGCCAATTAACAGGAGCAAGCTGAAGATCGTTAGAGTGAAAAGTGAGCCTCAGCGTGCCGGTTATTAACGGGGGAAATTGCCTGAACTATTGTAATCGATAATCAATTTGTCTGTGATTAATGAGGAATTTTCCCCGTTAATTTTTTTTGTTTTTCGTTGCAGCTGCGTTCGTTTGAAATTTTTGTTCCATCTATTTCACGGATTAATTTTTTCGTTCAATTACACACTCTATTATGCTATAATCAAATAATGTTAAAATCATTTCTATAATGCGTGGCATGATATAATACACTTATTTGATACCCTGCTTATTCTACATAATACATATACATATATCGCCAACGCAGAAACAACTCCAAAACTCCATAGTTGTTGATATTATTAAAGTTTCTCCAGCGATCAATCCTCTCAGCCAATTGAATTATATTTTAAGTGGGTATTCTAGTGTGGCGGATAAAAATATCCTTTTTTTTTATATTTTTGGATTTGGATGTTGTAGAAAATAGATCTGCAAAAGTGTTTGATTCTGTTATTAAAAATAACAGAGTTGCAGAGGCCGGAACGTCCAGCTTTGGTCTAGGTCAGGCCTATTTCTCTATTTTAGACACCTATACATTGGCAGTTACTAGTCATTTGTATAAACAAAACTGTCTCTTTTGATTTGGAGGAGGTCTATAGTGTAAATATGCACCCTCGGCAGCCAAGTTTCCGAAATTTGAATGCGAACCTGACCGGCGATCAAAGCATTTCGCAATATACGTGTTATATTAAGTTTTTGCGCGTTTCTCAAAACCGTGTTTTATAACATGGCAACCACGATATACGAAATTCTACCGAACGGATCGGGACCGTCATTTACGCACATCTTCAGCAAATGTGTTGCTATCGTCCCTACCAGAATTAGGCCAAAACATTTTTCCGTTTTAATTTTACAGGCCGCAACAGACGACAAGAATAAAAAAAAACTTGCTGGCATTTTAAAAAAATTTAATATTTCGACCCAAGTCTGCTACCTGCGATAGCCAGAGCCATATAATTTCAGAATCTTTTTGAATTTTTTTGGTTCCGATGACCAGAACGAGTTGAGTCATGGTTAACGAACAAGCCATCTTTTTCGCGGTGATCTACTTCTGTGCGCTGCAACTTCATCTTTCTTTCCTTTGTTTTGTAAAAAAAATGTTACAGCTCAGGATGTAGTAAAAACACAGTGAAATGTTCAGTATCGAAATCTTTCTGTAAGGCCTTAAAAAAAATTCCTAAAACACTGGAAGAAATCGCGTGTCACACTAGCATACCACCTTGAGTGCAGAAAAATGACAGAAAATCACGACTGTTTATGCGCTTTTCAAATTGCATTCTACATTCTGTTATATGGCAGGCTGCGATAGCAATTGTATTTTCCTGCTTGCGCGCACAGTTTTCAATGGCGTCCACGGATTTATGAAACATTTCACGATCTGGAATTAAGTACAATACCTTCATTCTATGTTTCTACGCGCTCTGGGAGCAGCAACACAAGTAGAACAAACCGAGATAATGCCTTCTTCGATGAAATTATTGTCTTCTGAGCAGAATCGGGATAATTCAAAGGACAATGCAGAGACTCTAATAATAAGTTTCTTATACCGTAGCAGTTTCATATAATTTCAAATATTTATTGTATCAACGAACCGAATGATATGGGTATAATTTTTTAAGTACGCGCGATAAATCGTTTACTAAAACTTTGTTACTTAATTAAATGCTGCAGATATGTTTCGTTCGTATTAATATGTAGTGAATTATTCAACTAGGAGGGAAGTTTTAATCGTCCACTTTGAACACTTGTCGGCCATTGAATAAGATGAATAAGAACGAACGGTGCTACAAAGCGTACTGCTAAAAGAACAGTTCGACACCGATGAAATGTGGTTATCAAGAGATTACAAGCAACAGCAGCCCGTTATTGGATATCGACTACAACTGTGAGGCTACTGGCAATAAATATGGATTCCCGCGAAAGTGTTCAAAGTACAAAGGGACTAGAGTGAAACATTCTTTGAAGAAATAATTGGTGATCTTCTCCACCTTCGCCGCATTGTTAAAGAAGGACCTGTAACCATTTAGCACCTGTACTAATCTAGCATTTTACCATTAAAATTAAAATATGGCCCAGCATGCAAAAAGGAATACTTCTTGCAGCACAAAGTATCTTTTCGCATTTCCTACGCAGTTCCTAATTGTTTTAAAGTAAAATATAAAAAATAAAGGAAGTGCAATAATTATACATATTATTTATACAATCTTTTGAACATTTTTTTATCATTTTGGCACATCATAAACGGGTTGCAAAAGTTGTCGAGAATTTCAATAAAACAATGTTTATGTATCGTATAGCTTAGAAATTCAGCAAATACCCGAATCGTTTCGTTTCGAACACAACGGCCGCTCGAATCCCCCAATTTGCAAGTCGATTCTTAAGAAAATTTTCTCCCGGAATGCATAGAAAGCGGCCGAACTCGACTAAAAACGATGACGTTGAATTTTACTTTCAGATGCCTCATAGTAATACATTTGCGTAAATTGCTTGGCAGATTACAAGGAAGCCTCCACCAGCTAACGAATTACGTTTCGAACGTCGGGGGACACCGCCTCGATCGATCCCTGTGGAATACGAAGTGGTGTGCCACTTGCAAGTGTGTCAAATACTATTATTCGACCGTATAATTCAATATGTTTCATAAATGCGATAGTACGAGATTACTCTAGCGAGTAATTACATTGGAAATTAAGATCGTGTAATATTCACAGAAACAACGATATTGCTGATATAAACAGATATTAATATGCTCCTTGCGAATACATGATATAACACTTATGTACAGAAATGTGAAACATTAAAATAATTTCCACATCAAGAACGAAAAATATCAAATCGACTGTATAGAAAAGGTTCATCCTTTTAATATATTTTATTTTTATTGCTGATATTAACATATTCATTGAAAAAATAATAATTATACAAGTTAATTAATACTCGTGCTCAAAATGAACTCCTTCTTACAAGTAGTTACAAGCCATTTAAAAGTTAAACGTGGCACTTAGAACGTTTTTAGCTACTTCCCTCATATCTCATAAACAAATTAGCGTTACGTACACCGTTTATTGTAATGCATAGAAATGTACCAGCAGTATTATCTGTACAAGTGCAGTATTATCTGTACAAGTTGAGTACAAACTTCCACTGGCATAAATCATTTCACCTTTCCCCCTGTTAGCAATGGGGAGATAATCGTACGAGTTATATTTCTATCGAGAACATAAAGAATACACCTGTATTTCTTTTGACAGGATACGCTGCGTTCCTTTGTAACGTTTCGATTATACAATCCGTTTTGTATTCTATGGGGAACGATTTCAACAGAACCGCCAGCCATTTCCCCAAACGACGCGACGTTCCGATATCCGACGACTAACGCTGCATTTGTTACGTAGATTGCAGTAATCTATACGTCGCACGACGCCTTAATCTTCTGAGCTCACGTTCAAGACGTATTGTGAGACAGATAGTGCTTGACGCTGTTAGGTTTATTTAAACCCAAATACAGAAATGTATATTGTAAAGAAATGTGCTGTAGTGAAATAAATAAAGCTTTGTGATAGTAAACGGAATTTTCCAAATAAACTTTATTTCTATTATTTGCTGTTCCTTTGATTAAATATGTAATATTGAGACATCTTTCCCCCAAATTACTTAATCGTTGATGGATTCACAAGTTTTGTATGAGGGTTCGATAGTAAATCCAGCTGTTTTAAGATTTGAAAAGTACACTATTTATTGCCAATATTGTTCAATGTGTAGGTATGTATTGATCGACTGATTTATTGGGGGATGCAAATATTTCCAGAAGAAAATACAAACTCAAATATGGAAATTGTGTTACTACTTTTTGCATTAATAATGAATATATCAATTTCCGTATTAAATTTGTCTACTTAATAAGCTGCTATTTAACAGAAACTGGTGCTTCTATTCATTTGGAAATTATAAACCTACAATATTATCATTTTAGGTTTTATTTTCGAATAAAAAAAGAATATTGAAAATCTTACGAAAGCATAACTAGTCAAGTTGCCTGTGAAATTATTGGCTCTTATTACTTCGCAGCAGAATAACTATCGATTCTAAATAAAGGCTAATCGTTTGGGTATTCCGATGAAATCAGCACGTAATGAATGGACCTAGGTTTAGATTAGCATTAATTAACGAACACTCGCTATCGATGCGTGCAGCTTTACCTGCTTCTACATAGTGCCTCCCTGGCGCTTGTAGCTTTACCTGTCTCTATACAGAACAATCGAAAATAAACAACAGAACACCTTGTCTACGAGTAACGAAATTATTCTGTGTATCTGTTCGTAACCAAGTACGTGCAGCTTTGACTAATTAAAATTTTGATTAATTGAGTATTGCGTTACATCTCGAGTGCAGTTTCATTGCAGTTGCTCAGAAATAAATTATATGCATGCACAATGCCACATTCTCCATTTTCTTTTACATAATATGTTGTTTCGGTTAGGCCAAATAACGGGTAAAGCTTAAATGTGCCTCCTTTCAACTTTAAATTGGTGTTATTTATAGTAATAAGCATATTAGGTAAAGTATAATTATCAAATGGTAGTATTGCTACGACAATAGCACTAATAGGAGGCAAATATTACGTTCCTTAGACAATTTTTTAATGATAATACATTTTCTGGGAAATTAAATTCAGTAACTACTAACGACTATCTGCAGTATTTTAGTACTTAACAGAATTTATATATGTCTGTCTTGTAAACTATACGTTTCTCATATAACAGCCGGTTTTGGTAATTATAATTTGAGAATCTAAGATGGAAAACAAACACCGATTGAATATATCACTCGGTTGCAGAACTACGATATCATAAACGTGTATTAATTATATATTTAATAAGCAGACCATTTTGTCCTACGTTAAAACATATAAACGAAGACTGAATCTGCACAAATCGACACATGGGAACCAGATATTCTGCGTATCAAAGTTTCTTCGCTTCAAAGTGGTTTGACCAAATCGAAACCATTCCTAAGGGAATGAATAGAGAAAACTGTCCTCCTATCGATTGTAAAAAAATTGGACGTTCACGTGCAAGAACGCGAAAGCAATCGCAACGTGGAGATCGATCTTATCGGATTCTTTGAATCGCTTTGAATCGCAATTCTATTCGCTCGCACTTTAGTAGATTCACCTTCTCCGTGAACTGCGTAATAAACTTTGTTATTAAAATGATCCGCAGTAACTTTGCAACGACATTTGGTAAGCCATTAAAGACCGCAATAGAAAATAGCCGTGTTCGTTAACGCAAAGAGCGAATTGAGGTGTTGACCTATCATTTTGCATAACTTATAATTATATTTTGGCGTTACATTATTAATTTGGGAAACTCATGTTTGCCCGGAAATCCGGGTAGATTAAAGCATCTGCAAGTTCAGCTTCTGCGTCACACGCAAAGTTATGTGGATTGAAATCTCCGCGTTCAGTGGAGTCCTTAATTGCAGCAAAGTTCCTCGAAATACATAAATTTGTCCCGAGGATTACCGTTTGGAATGACACAAAATGAGACGGAGGATGACAGGGAAACGGAATAAAATTCCTTCCTTAATCGGTTTCAACCGAAGTACTTATTAAAACTTTACAGCCACACTAATGTGGCACGATGGAAGACAAACTGTCAAGAAAAGTACGATTTCTTTTTACCTTTGCATGCAACCGTCTTCAATTAAATTCGTGTTCAACCAGTTTCAATTTATGCAATGACAAAAAGAAAGCGGCCGCGAGAAATGCTTCATACGTACTGTAATATAAAAGTGAAAGACAAGAAGCGATATTTTACCAATGAACAAAATTGATGTTTCTAATAAATTATTAGACAAATAGGTACGTCAGGTATGTGTTTACATTGTCAGATTTATTTGTCCGGAAAGAAAGTGCAGTCTATCTAAAATCCTGTGGAAGTCGTACTATCGTCCAATGTTTACTATAGTCAGGGGCAATAAATATCTGTATTAACAAACATACAAACATACAAACTCCTGCTGACGAAAAAAGTTAGAAAATAAAAATCACTACCTAACTATTCGCTGATATAAATATTTCTGTCATATTTATAAAGATTAAGAACGGTTTAATGTCTCCGGGACATTTATCGCGCAAGTAAAATTTCTACTTTAACCAACAGCATATTTCTATAAGGATCGAATAATATTTACTCACGAATAAAAAACTATGTGAGTCGAAGAAAATGTTGAACAATTACTATATTTTTCATAACCATGGAATGTGATTGTAATTTCGAAGCTGTTCTACCTCGATTTAAATATTTTGTTCGGGCCTGAAACAGTGCTGCCTGGCAAATAAGAATACAAAAAACCTGACCACGCTGCTGTCGCTGTATCTGCTTCTCGAACAATACAAATACAAAGAAGAAGAAAAGAAGGGGAATAAAATTTCAAGAACTGAAATTGAGAAACTGAAGTGCACAGTGCACTAGTGTTTTACCCTTTCCCGGACACAGTTCAGTCTTCATTGAGCATGTTCTACTTTTCCAAGCACCCTTACGAACGAAGTAATTCTTTTTAAGAAAAGTCGCAAGGGTAAGGAAACTATTATAAAATCGGAAAATGTGAACTTAATTATTTCTTTAAAATTTCCTACTTTCATTGATGTAAAAAATTAATGACTATAACGATGCAGCGGATTATAATTTGCTAAGTGTTTTCATTCGGACAACAATATGCACATATTGTGGAAAATCGCTGGAATATATTTGGTAAATAAACTATAAATTACCTAAGAAGTTAATAAAATTAAGAATAATGTTATAGCAATAATTCGAATTATATTTATAAACTCCATTTATGAAGTGCTAGTTTAATTTCATTTATTCTTTACTTTCTCCAAAATTCGAATAATCGAATTAATCGAGCAAACAGTACATGCAATAGTTTTCTGAGAACGTACGATGAAACTTCTCCGCAAAGCACTACGCCATAAGTAATCACCTAAATAAAATATTCAAGTATCCAATATCATATTTTCTCTGTATATAGTATTAATGTGGTAGGAAATAAATGGCCAATTGAAATATGCCGGAACTTACCTAGTTAATGTAATAAATAGTCATTAATCGTCTGCAATTATTTCCACATTAGAGGGTATATTAGACTTTATAGAATTGTCAGTATTAGTATCTTTGGAAACTTGTTAATTATGCACTGAGTTAGTGCGAAGTTCTTCCATAAAATATTTAGCAATCGTACCGGTCTACCCCGAATACAATGTACCCAAGCCCATTAAATTAAATTAAATTATTCTATCGCGCCCTGTCGTTTCGCTTCATTTATCCAAAATCAATTACAATATTATCAATGTCTTTCCAAATTTGAATTAGACAATGCAATGGAACAGCTGCGCTCTCGAGATGACCAAAATCTCCAAGGAAAGACTGAGAAGACAAAAATGACGCCAAATGAACAAGAAATCATATAAAAAGCATATTACAAAAGTACTGAAAAAAATTCCAGATCGTCCATTTATTTCTCACTGCCTTAATGTTTCACCCTCATATTGTATTTCCCTTTAAATGGCCCGATCACGATTACACGCCACCACCACATTTTATTCATTTCAAACATGTAAGTCCCACATTTTTTAAATCGTGAAACGCTGCAAAGAGTTATAATAAATAAAAAAAATTATACTATTTTAAATCAAGCTTCGAGACATTCGTTGTTCGGTACATACCCCGAACACAATTTTTCTAATCGTAAAAAATCGCCGAGCGCAAAAGGCTGCAATAAATTGCGAGCTCTGCAATCAAATCGATCCTACCTTTCATCAAAATTCTACCTTCGTCAAACATCATTTCAACGCGTTCGACCGCGTGCTAATTCCCTGCCAGGTGGACGTGCAACATTTTTCCGCTCTTTTTTCTTCTCCCAAGTACAATGCCGTGCGTCTACGTGGAACGGAAGAGGGTAAGAAAGACGGGACGTCATCGTGACGCTCTTTATAATTCATTCACGTGCTCGTTAACCTGGCTATGTAACCGGTTAGGATCTTGGTCGCTCTATAAGCGTAGGCTGCCGTGGATACTTTAGTTTCAAAGAAAGCTGCTTAACGAAATGTTCTCGCTTCGTCGGCGAGAGTTTTCAACGTCGATGATCCGGGATTCAGCTTGGAACGTGTAAAAATACGCCTGGCCACGTAAGAGAGAAATGTAGCGTAACTTTTAACGCCACCTTTAACAATCAATTGTCGCACCTTTAAAACGTATTTATAGCGCTGCCAATGATCTCGTCTTCCTTAGTTGTCGCGTTCAAACGGCCATCGACTATCCGTTTTCTTCGCTGCATCTTCACCGTACGATTCTTTTTCTTTCTTCTTTTTTTTTACCCTCGAAGACACCCCTCGCACGGCGTAGATGTCGGCAGGGAGAATGAAGGGTTCGAGTGGAACGTCGAGAACATTTCAGAAAGATCGAAGAGATAATGTGGAAACGGCGGATCGTTAATTTTATGCCTGGTTAAGACGGGCGCTTCCTTAACTGCTGCTTGCTATTCATCGTGTGCGAAACTTGTACGCGTTGGAAAATGTGATACAACTTTCTGGTATTTGTGTTGAAACTAGAACCATTATAGGTGTCAAGTTTTTTTAGTCCTTTTGTTTCAAATTTATTAATATCCTATAATATCCTATCTTTGCACGTATCTTTGCAGGAACTTGTGACAACTTTAATATATGACAGAGCAATAGCTGTTTACCCCTATTTAATTTCCATTCAATCACTATCATTTGTATAATTTGCTTGGCGTGTAATATATCACAACGCGGCGGCAGTTCGGAATTTTGATGATACGCGACACGTTCGCCACGCCGTTGGAATTGGAAGACAAAATTTTTCAGGGAGACGATTTTGCTTTTGATAGCGTTTTTGATATGACTTGTAGAATTGCGCACAATGGTAACAGTACCATAGCATTTTGATTGCGTCGAAATCGCTTTCAATTTTCGATGGCTTTTAGCTGATCAGTAGCAATCAGAAATAGTTAGTTTCAAGAAGATATGATTATCATTATTATTACTATTGTTGTCAATGGGCGATCTTGGTAGGACTGAATACTCGATATTTATATCTTTTTATTCACTTTCCGAGTATTGAAGCGCAACGACATAACGCAGATATTTCTAGAAATTAGTATGACGAACATTTTATTACAATTTCAGGTTTTATTGGCAATCGTAAATGCCTGCGTTTGGGCTCGCTGTACAGAAACAACTTCAATAAAGTTTATAGCGCTGTTGACTGCGCGTTGGTGAAAGTTTCCCAAAGGAAATGAAAAATTGGCGGTGAAATTAAAGATCGTTATCGGGATATATTAGAGTTCAGAATTTTAAATGAGCAAGATTTTTGAAAGTTTTGAAAACGACGTTGCAGAAGGGACTTTCTTCCTTCCCCTGAAACAAGTTAGAGTACATAATACATATCCTCCCTTTTTTGTTTACGGAACATTTTGGTTTCCCCCTTCAAAATGCCGGTCTTTATTTATTTATCGCATTAAAGATTTACCAGTGCTTACGAAACTTGTACACCAAGCAAACGGAACGGAAATGAAGTCAGAAGTAACAACTATACTATTTAAAGCGCGAAGCATTCGCACAAGTTTGCAGAAACACGAAAACTGAATGTCCACTTGGCCATTCCATAAATAGTTATGCAAACGAATAAAACAAATTGTTTACCGAAGAATAAAGTATGTGGAATGAAGTACCACATGCCGCACAGTTCTACAGAAACCTTGTAACAACTATAGTTAAACTCATTTCCAACTATCGCCATGGTGACATGAGTAACAATAAACTCTAAGCTGATTCTGCGATTATTTCATTAAATGAAACGTGTCCCTGTAAACGGTAAACGCGATTAAATTTTCTCAATCAGAAGTGGAGCGAAAAGTCTTCAACTGTGCGCTTGAATTGCAAGAAATTTAATGATCTCTATTAACACACGATTAATATCATCTGAATGGAGTCGATTCGCATTACACGAAATCGCGTGGCCATTTCATGCTCCGCTCTTAATTATGGCACGTGAATCATTAGCGAAGAGGAGATCGTATCTCATTAACCCATTCCGCGGGTTAATGTTGGTATTTTCATAAACTGAATCAATAAATCGACGACACACGCGCGTACGTATACAGGCGTATAAATTATAAATCAATCATAGATATCAATTTCGATGACGGCGATACGATGAAATGGATAAATGAAAAGTGTCGAACCGTGCTGCGGTAGAAAATACTTGCGAAAGTAAAACGAAAACTAGAACAAAATATTCAGATGGACGAGATATCTTCGTCCACAGAGTCGTAATACAGTAATTTGTATAGCAGGCATATTAGAATTTTATTTTTCGGAAACCGATTCAGGAAGTGCACGGACGTGATGATTCAGGTAAGAAAATTGCGAAGCGAATTTCATTATGCGTAAAATTTACAAGTATACGACGATATTAAAAATTTGCTTTGTCAACTGAACGTGTCAGCGGATTCATAAAAACCTGACAGTTCAATACAGGGCGCATAGAAGACAGAGAAAGAATATTCCGCTTCATATTTTATGATTCGACTTTTCTTTATTACAGACGTAAATCTTTTTTACTCGTTTACAAAGAGACAGAAATGGTATCGAATTGTATTCCAGCACGGCTGTCGTTAACTCAATATTATATTTCGTTAGAGCATAAGAAATTCTGATGGAACATCAATAAAGCAAAATGAAGAACTAGAATGTACGAATTGAAGAAGCTAAAAGGTAACAAAATATGAAAGACACTATGCTGGAAGAAATACCTTTTAAACAAATATTTCAAAATATTGCAATTAAATTTGATATACACCCCAAAAGACATACATATTTGTGGCATTTATTTTCAATTGAAATTTGTCGTTCCTTTCTCTGAATTTAGACTTTTCAATCCTTGTTTCACTTTATTCGATAGCTGTTAAAATGTGCTGGGAAAAATAGCATCGTTAGGGGATGAATACAAAGCTTCATCATAGATCGAAATATTATTGGAAGCCTGGTACAAAATATTTCGTTTTCATTGAAGCTTTCGGCAAACAGACCAGGGGGGGAGGGGTGTCGCATAGCAGTGCAATTAAAAAATTTATTAAAAACGAGAGAAAACTTTCACAAAGCAATTTCCGTAGATAGTGATCAATACACATTGTCAATAATATAGTACGTGTTTGCGAATCTAGGACACCGTCTTTATCGGCATAAATACCCCTTTGAGCACTATTCGGTGAAGCGCGAAACAGTTCACGCTCCTTACGTAGAATTTCTAGATGAAACTAATTAATAACTAACGTAGACAGAATTTCAACGCAGCATCGCATAGAACATCTGTCTCGTTGTGGTAGAGTAATACATTTTCCCAAGCTGCAAAATAATTCATTATTTATGGAGCTTCCTTTACGCGTCTTAAAAATAAACCGGGCAACGTGGATTATTTACGAAATCTGCCAGACTCCGTTTTAATTTACAATTAATTTATATTAAATGTACGCAACGGGAGACGAATATCATGGCAATTGCGTGCGAACTGGCTTAGCTTGCCGTGCACTGGAATGAACTTCTGATCAGAGATGCAGATTAAAGTTAGCTCTACAACAAATAAATATTTCTTGATTGAAAGAGGCGTTCAATTATTCTTCGTCCTCTAAAAGGAAGCTTTCGATAATGGAATCGGAATTCAGTTTCACTTCAGTGAACACAGCTATTGCGGAGGAACTTCGAGTTGTCAAACAGCCCTTTGTTCTTGCGCAATTTTCTTCGCAAAGCATGAAGGAAAGAAAGATAAGAATTTCGAAGACGTTAACGCCATCGATTAAAGAAAAATAGTCCACTTTGGAGGACGCTTAATTGGCGTCCAATTTCTGTCCCTTTCCTACAGAATAATTGCGGTGGATCTCGTTCTTGAAATTCTCATTAAACTTTCCAACGTTTCGGCACAAAATTCTTGGATCCCGACTGCTTTTCAAGTTCAGTTACGGTTTCGGGAGGCGATCCGATAAAATACTGACCGAAATAAATAAAACAAATCAACGATGTTTCGTTCTCCTTGGATCGCAATCGTTATTGATGCAGTAGATTTACACGCGAAGAACCGCAGATCGAACTGTGCCAAATACGAATCGGGCAGCTGCGTTCTACGTGCGGCTCCTCTATAAATTTTCTACGTTCTGCACCGGACGCGTTTCGCAACGCAAAACGTACGAACGATACTCTGTCCAAGCATGCATGGTCGAATAAACACGACGAGTAAAGAAGTTTATCGGTTCTCCCGTGAATTCATAAATTCTACACCTGTATTCAGTAAAATAATTATAAGAAATTGTTATCTTTAAATGCGTTAAGTACAATGAAAGGTTATTCCATTTTGTATTCGATTGGGCCCAATTTTGGAAGGACCTTGTGAAAATAAATATTACAAATTTCGATTAATTTTATGAATCTATTATTCTATTATTATGGCGTGTTCTACTTATTGTACTCTTGCTACTTATTGTACTATTCTAAATTTGATTAAGTCTACAGACTAGAATAAAGTAGTTCAAGTTTAAAACTCAATTAATATATGAGATACAGTATTGTATATTACGCTCAGAAAAGTAGTTGAAAATATCTGACTGGAACTTAGCAACACTGGTTTTTTGAAAGAAATTATATCTCACAATACTTTCGTTACTAATTACGATATATCTATTTATATGGGCAAAGGTAGGTATGTGTAAAAAAACATGTACAAAAATCTTTCCGTGTACTTTCACGTATCCAACAAACATCGAAAGAACGTATCGGACTTTTGCCAATACTTTGCACAGAGTGAAAGTGCTAAATATAAAAAAATTTGACCCCGTTCCTTTGACCAAGATGACATTGTGAAAGTTCATTACTAAAACAGGAGCACATTTTTTCGATCTAGTCTCATACGTACAGTGCAACAAAAAAAAGACCAAAAAAGAAATAAAAAAATAAAAAAGGGGGTGGAAAAAAACGATTACTCCAATTCAATCACACAAATGCTATTAAAGTCACAACGCAATTTCACGGTAAGGCAACCATAATTATTTCCCCTGAGATGCTCTACAAGGAGCACACATAAATCCCTTTGCTTGTCATTTAAGTTTACGCCACTACATCCAATCATCGATTTTTGAAAATAATCCGTGGCTTTCCTTGCCGCTGTTTAGAAAAAGAACAAAAATTGTGTTCGTAGAAAAGATTCACGGTAACGGTTTTATCCTGAATTTTAAGTATTCCTTTATAATTCCCGAACACTTATGTACCACATAAAATACTAATAGCCATCTAATTTCTTTACATCTTCTATTCTTTCGACTAATCTATAAGATACCGCGACAGCAAGTATCTGAACTCCTGCAGCGCAGAATTCCTGTCGCGTTCCATCGATATTCCCGTGAGTAATTTTCTGAAAGGACAAAAGTGGTGCGCTACAGCGGCGAACGTCTTCGTCATTTCCGGGACGGTTATACAAAGCCGTGTGTATCGACCGGGCCGGGTCTCCTGTCTTTTATCGACTCTGGCACGGGGTTAGGGGAAACGCCACGTTGCATACGCACGCAAGCTGGGATCGAAAATCGATCCAACCCTGTCCGGCCTTAATGAAACATGGCGTATTAAACGACTTGCGTGGATTCGGAATGGAGTGTTGGCGGAATTATCGCTGACAGCCTCGTGATTCGATGCAAGGCGATAATAAAACGCGACGTAGATATTACAGAGGGATTACGATTATATCAGGTGATACGATTATATGGTATTATGATAGGGGAAAATAAGAAAGGGAGTAAAGGAAAATGAATGAAACTAACCCTTTCGCTACGCCACCCTTTATCCGTTCACCCCGTGAGTCGATCCCCACTTAATTAGATACTTCATTCAAGATAAGAAGTTGAAGATCAATGAGGCTTACACATTTTGTTTTGACCTTTGTACAAGGCGAAGATAGTACATTATTTGGAACGAATGTTAATGTAAAGAATTTTTCTAATAATGTGTATTGCACTTTCAGCATAAACATAGGATTAATTACTATTGCGAGCCAATGAGCCATGTTTTAATTACAAAATAATTAAACACGTTTCTCAAGGGTACATTGAATATAATACTGGAATAAGAGATGTTAAAATATATATATATTTTATATATATAGCAGAGTAACAATGTAAACTGACAGGTTTACTTAAAAGAGGGAAGTTAAGGAAATCGTAAGGGCAATAAGGATAAGAAAGAATGAGCGATCTCGTTGAACCCATTTTATTAACTTGAGAAACTAATCACCTGGCGAGTCAATTAGATTATGGATTATGTCCCGCCGTTCATCCTTACCATTGCGCGAAATCCAATTTAATGTAAATGCATTCGACACGGAATCCAATTAGAACACGCACACGAAGGGGATAAAACGTGTCTGTATATCTCTTCTATCCTTCGTAATATAAGTTTCACCTAGAACGAGTGCAATCTGTTCTCTTTTCTTTAAGATATAGAATATTGGTATTTACATAGCAATGTAAACACTTTCGTAAACGTTTTCGTGAGATGTCGGGAACAAAAATAAGGGATGATTTATAATTGGAGGCAATGTTTAATCAATATTCTATTATGTTACAGTAATATATAGCAAGTATGTCTTGATTTAGTTATTATTAGTTTCTTATTAATGGCGCATCATTATATCTTAGCTATTCACTAGAAAATTTTGTTCCCAATTGACTCGACGACACCCAGCAACCTGCTAATTAATTTATTCCTATCACATCCCTCGATATGAATTAAGGACAAGAAAGAACACGAACATAGATTAGATTTTATTCCATTCTGCAAAACCACGAACGTATGTATAAATTAATGTATTATTTGATCGAACGTACAAAAAAATGTAATTATTCAAAACGACAATGAAAATCCCAGCTTTGTTAATTTCACATAAATGTATTCCCGTGATCTCTTGGTAATATTTTTTCTTGTCAAAGAAAATAATTCCTGCACAGCTTACCTCTTACAATTTCAGACTAAAAGGATTTCCCTACGAGGAAAAGAATACATACCTACGTATACACATCCTTTTCCACCGTTTCTCCATTAAAACGCGGATGCGATGTCAAACGACGTCCCCGTTGTCGAGGAAGGAACGAAACGTTGGGGTAAAAATTCACTGCCAGCTACCGCGAAGACGTTAAAGTTTCATCGTGCGACACAGCAACGCGACGGTAAAATTTCACGGTGAACTGGTAACAGTATCGCGTTTATTTCTCGCCTTTTTCCGTTTCCCACTATCAATGTGTTTCTAACAGAATGATACCGGAAGTCTCATCGCGTTCGAGGCATAAACTCAGTCGAACGTTACAGCTGTGGCACTGAATAAATGCAACCAACATTTTGAGGATCGTAAATTCAGTGTTCGACTGCAGGTGCGACACGTTCCGCGATTAGATAGTTTTTAATTTCGTCCGATACTGTTCGTATTTAGTCCTGGCGTCGTATAAACAGACGACGGTTCCGCGGCTCCTTGCAAAGCAACGAAATATTTGTTGAAAAAATATTTGGGGATAAATAGTTCGACGTTTAACGAGCTCAATTAATTCGCGCATGGCCATCGCAAATTTTCGTAAGGGAATGATGAAATAACACGTCAGCTGTTACTACAGTGATAGTTTATTCTGGTCCCCGAATTCATCCTTTCCGAAAGGAAGGCATCTTTCACTTTATTACCGCGCGCAGGGCATACATATGCATTAGAGACACGGGTATTAATTCAGAAGCGGGCCATTCTGACCTTAGACTTAAATATATGTAAAAAGTATTGAAAATTTTGAATTTCACCATTTTTGTAGTGAATCTAAAATATCAGTAATGTATTCGAATGATAAATTCTCCAAATGTTGAACCGTATTGAAGTTTCTATAAGTCGCATGAAAATATTTGCATAAGTAATCGCTGAATTATGCAACATGCGAAATACAAGACGTGCAATGATCCAGTAACAGTAAACAGCTGTTCATGCATGCATATAGGATTTTGTTCAAGTTAACTTAGACTGTAAACTCCAACACTAAATACAATTATACTTCAAGTAAATGCTGAAGTTTTTCAACGACACTAAAATAACAAGAGAGTTGATGAAATAACATTCATTTATATTCTATACAGTACCAGACAAAACTATATATCGTATGAATATATCAAATAATGTTGATGCAGTCTCGCGTGCGGAAACGTTTCGATTCAAGAAATCTTGATTTAATTAATTAATGCGAAAAAAAATGCTAAGTAAGTAAATTGATATTCAAGGAATTATTACGTTCAAGGGATTGCAAACCTTTTTGTCGACTACTGTACATATACTGCATCCACCGTCGTTTATCTCATAAGCAACAAGTAAATTTAATCGATTGCATTAGATCACACCCCAACAAATGGAACAAAACGCATCAGAGCACCGAAATTCTAAAGGCAACCCTAATTCTAGGGTCCGCGGTTATGCCCAGCACGAACACACGCGGACTTTCGCGAACTTTACTAATTATTTTTTCCAGCACAAGCTACCTGTGCCGTCGTGCTCGTGTTCTACGAGGCTAAATCCCGTGTTCTATATTTAGTCGGTGCATTTCACGCGGCCAGGTACATTTCATGGGCCGACGAACATGTAAACGTGCGAAACTCCTGGCCAGATTTAGGGGGCGGCTGATTGAAACGAGAATCGGCCACGTTGGATTCTTCGGGATGATAAAATCAACCGGGCGAACAGGTGCGAACGGACAATTATTTCACGTTTCGCAGGATCGTTATGCCTTTGGTGGCTGGTTGCTGCTTTTTCTCCGCTGGTTCCGGCTGTTGGAAGCATTGATTTACGAAGCGATTTATGCATCGGGCGGAGAGTTTCGAAGGGAATATTACTGGTAATAATTTCACGTCATGCACAGATGTCCTGGCCCGTGTTATTTGCTACACGCATACCGCAAGCCGCGGTTGTAGCTCACGCAATGTTTCCTTAACCCTTTCGGTACGGAGGGAGTACGCATATAAAGGGTGTCCCGAACTTGACGCAAGATTTGAATTTTGTGCCATTTGCGCGGTAAAGTGTTGCCGACGAAAGAAAAAGACAGCGTGACAGCTGACAGTTCAGGGTTATTAAAAATCGAGAAGTACACGAAAGAAGAACGCGTTTTCATTGTTGAGCAATGTTTCAAATCAGTTGCTGGTCATTTCCTGTTCGTGCGATTTCCCATTTTGGTGATCAGAATTGGCCGCCCAGATGATGCGATTTACCGTCGTTGGACTTTTTTCTTTGGGGTTTTTCGAAGTCCAAGGTGTATGCCAACAAACCCACGACCACGCACGCCTCGAAGGAGGAAATTCAGCGCTGTATCGACGAAATTCTACCACATTTATGCGAAACGATTATGGAAAATTTCAACAAAACAGTGCGTGTGTGCCAGAAAAACCGTGCATGCCATTTACGAGATATTCTATTCCATACATTAGCCTATACCGTATACTTTGGGAATCAATAAAATATTTACAATCTTTAATCATAAACCTGTGTTTTCTATCAAAATTACTTCCTGCGTGAATTTTGGGACACCCTTTACGCATACGCTTTCAAATATTCGGCAATTACTCGCTAACAATTTTTCGTTTACTTATTTATTATTACTTATTAATATCGCGTTGTTGCAATTACAAATGATACTCGTAATAATACGATTCTGCTTGCTTTCAAGATCTTTTTATAAATGAAAAGAATATTCTCTTGGATTACACTTAACCCAGTCTGATTCAGAGAAACAAGTAAGATCAAGAAAGATATTCCTTCCAGACTACCCTCGATCCAAAGTAATAGAAAATTAAGCTTGTGGAAGGCTAGAATATATCGTTATGTACATAAGTGAAATGTAAATAACCCTAAAAGCTTTCATGGCAACTAATGTAATGCAGTGCACATAAAAGCACGAACATTATACACTACATACTTAAATCTTTATTACTTTTCCATTTGCAGTTTTTTTTTCACCTTGTTAATATGTTTTTTAATACCCTCGATTAAACTGGAAACCAGAACTGATAAAGCAGATAACAGTGGACGGAGTGAAATTTTATTCCAGTCGCCTTTTTTGCCGTTTCGCAATTTTGTTTTTATAAACGTGAACAAAAAATAACGCGACAAAACTGATAAATACTTGCACGTAATTGTGCTAAATTTTATAGTCATGGCTTGGTATTTAAATTATAATTTTACTGTATTCCTTCTTTGGCAGTGCGCAAATAAAAGAGCTAAATACGTTCTGCTTCCACGAGAAAATTAAAGTACGAAGTTACGATAGTTCAAACACAGTTTCAAACACAAACACAATCTTAAGAAGAAAAAAAAAGAACTTCAAAACTCAACAATTTATTGAAGGTAGTACGATACTTCATGATATCAATATTTCGTCCATTAGTTATTTACTATATGAACTTTCTGTCAAAGCACACGACACTATTCCATATCCACTCTAAGTTCTGTGCCGTTATGCGACAAACTGCGCCGCATTTCACGCAGAAACAAATAAAACCACTACAAATTAAATGTCACCTTTTACTAATCAATATCTCATAACACCAATTGTTCTTCGGCGCTGTATTAACTCTACAGTGGGGGACAGAAATATTCATAAATTTCAAGTATAAAAATAAAATCCACCCCGAGATATCTCGACACGATTTTGTTTGCTTAAAACAGCAAGTACTAATATCGCCCCTTTCCCCGGTACATTGATAGACATGTTATTACACGTGCATTTCGGTACATGCCTAATAATATAGAAAACGTCACCCTATTTTTATCCTCAAATTCAATACAATAACACTTTCATCCCTCATTGTATATCATATCCCCGTATTTCCCTTCCTCCCTTAACACACTTTTCACGTTCCGGCCAGCTCCTCGTAAACTCTTCCCCACAAATCAACCACCACCCCTTCCAGTTTAGCCAGCACGAAAAAATTACGAAACATCAACCATAGTTAAATTACACGCCGCATGTACTTCTATCGATGCACTAAATGTTTCACCTGGACGAAATCACACATTTCCCACCGACAATACGTCCGTAAATACTGAGAACCCACCCCGAACGGTTCACCGTTGTTCGGTGATCAGCGGAAAACGGTATCGCCCAATTTCGAACGGCGACCGCCTTGTGCCTTGGCGGAACGTCGGACAATGTTCAAGCAGTTCAAGCAATCGTTCTGGCGAAGTCGGGAAAGTTGAAGGGGCGGGCATGTTAAAAACGCGAAGTCGTACAACGTACTTCCAGACACGACTGGAGCTATCGTTTCTCCCCGTAATACGAACCACGGGGATTACTTTACATTTCCGTGTCCCACGGCGGCGTTCCTCGTTGCGTTACACGAAGGGATTTTAGAGCGTTCCTTCCGCTCCGACTGTGTTACAGATGCGACGGATCGCACGGTTACTCTCGATAAACGTTTACGGAAAACATCTGCGCGCTGCGTGTCGGGATCAAACAGAGACAGAGGACGGGGGGGATCCGTGTCCGTGGAAGGCCGGATAAAATTGGCGTAACGAGAAAAAGGGTTACTTTTGATAAGGGGTGAAAATGGTTGGCAGGTTTCTGTTTTCCTTCGATGGGCTTAATTATAAAGGAATTTGGTTGAAGAGGGGGATAATCTTGCGGGGCTCATTCCGGGGTGATTTTTTTTTAGAGTTGTTTAGAGGGGATAAGACGAAGTTAGGCAGTGCGTGTATATTATTGTGGACCAGGGTTGTGAAATTTTTGGGTTAAAGGAAAGATATTTGCGAATCTTTGTCGTTTTTTAGTATATGAATGTCATATTGGGACTGTGCTATATTTTCACGTAGAGCGAAAGATTTTATTGATCTTACTTATAAAGATGAAAGGGAGAAGGAAGGGAACTGTTCGTAAAATTGTTCACCATTGCGCGATAATTGTGTAAACTATTTTTTTGTTGGATAAAACTGTTCAAACTGTGCAAAGGATTAGTTGAAAAATTAATATAAACAAAATGCTAATTAATATTGATGTTCACGTCCATCAATGTCGCAGAAAATATCGCGCAAAGCGCAGTTTTAATTAATTCAATATATTTAAACATTCACAGCGCGATTCTTTTTTTTCCGTATTAAAATCTCTCTGCTCGTAAACGACAGTGCTGCGACGCGATGCTGTTATAAACAAAATAAAAAGTGAGACCGTCAGTTTCATTAGACGCAACCTGGTCGTTGAGGTTCTAATCTTGTCACACCACTCCAGTCTAAAAAGTGAAAACAAGGTCGAGCAAGGTCTCATATTTTTGGTCCGCAATAATTATGAAGCGAGGAGGAATTTTTATACACGCGTGCGATAAATGAAAATTACACACTCGTTAAAAATAAAGCTACGTTCAAACGAAAATCGAACACAGTTCTATGTGTCGTGCACGACGGCGATACAACTATTACACGTTAAATATGTTTCCCAAAGGAACCAGAAGCTATCGAATGGGGAAAAAACGGGTCGAGCAACTCGCGAATGAAATGAAAGGAGCAGGCAGGATGCATATAGGCCTGCCATAAATAAAAATTCCAGCTATGCGGCTGTACAAGTATGCGCGTGCATCGCGTTTTAAACAGCATACAGAACACGGTACAATGACTGTGAACACAATGAAGTCCTATCGAAATGTTCGTCAAAAGGGCGTACTAGAAAGTCGTGTTCACTCCACAAAGTTGAACACTAGTATTGTTCCACGTTGTTTGTTAACCCCTATGCAGAACGACGAGCGACTTCCACTAGTTTCTGTGTCTTCTTTCCCCCCTCCGGAACTGTTTCATCGCATCCCCCTTGAACGTCCCTTGTTCCGTTCTCTGGTTTACCCTCGATTCTGCCCTTCTTTCGCGGACAAATAAAATCGCGGGAACGGGGATCGCGCGCGAAAATGCTTCCGAGCTCGCTAATTATCGGGTGTGACCGCGATAATGGGCTGCTTGCTTATTTAATTGCTCGCGATCGCTATCGACCCATCCCTGTTCAATTGTAAACGTACTTGATAGCCGATGGTCGAATGAGAAGAATGAATTAATACCACTGCGATACCGCGCGTGGCGAATGGAAACGATTTCGTTTGAAAATGTGGATTTTCGAGAATGACTAGTATCGAATAGCGCGTGCTTGGACGTTTCTTTTTCTATTTGTAAAGCGACGAGACTTTTATGACGAGAGAAGTGGTTAATTTGTACAGTGTTTCGTGCACCTGTTCTATTTCACAGGGACAAAATAATTCTCGGCGTTTCTACATTTTTGTTCTGGTTTTGGTAAGTAGGTGGTAGGACTTTTAGAAATTTAATCAGAAGTGCCTCGTTGCTTTTATGTAGTTACATACTGTAAAATATGGCTTGCGTTTTAATGTAACACCGTGAGAATGGAAATTTTAATGCTATTTCGACGGGGAAAAAATTCTATTTGGGACGAAAATGCGTTGTAGTGGCTAATATATAACGGAGAATCGATCATTTGTGTGTGGTTTGCGTGTCTCCGATCGCCAAAGCGGGGAATAAAAAACGCCACACAAAAAATAATAATATTTGTGAAATTGAAGAAATAAGTTGGTTTCGATTAATCGACTAAAATATGGCTAATCTTAAGTCAGTAACACCGTTCGAACTAGTGGATGGATAATCTTGAATAAAAATGACGGGGAAAAGTGTTGGAGGAGATAATGGATATATAATGGGACTGAAGTTGATTAAAAAATATAGTTCGTTTTATATTATACAGGAAAAGTGTATCAGGCGGAATATTTTCATCGAAAATACTTCTTGCAGGCACTTATTTTGTAAAAATACGTACTCAGATTCTATTTCAATAAAAATGTAAAATTTCCTTTCCACTTTTTCCACGCAAATTCCCTTCTTACTTTTGCTAAATTCTAAAAATACGAGTCGCACTGCTTTTTCTGAAACCCCCCATGGATAAATATTTCCCTTTCACTCTTATTTAATGCTGAAAATGGGAATACAATTTTTTTACATGTTTGTAAAAGAGACTTCCTTTTAATTATCCACTTAATTCCAAACGCCGGGGAAATCTCATTAATAATTACTAATACTACTATCCAAAATAAATTCACCATTCGTGGCACTCTAATTTCGAGGAAATATAATTCTTTTTCTTTTTGCTTTGAAATTCTAAGCAATAAGAGTCCTAAATCATAAAAAAATTATCCTTCTGGTGAAGCCCAACCCTCTAAAATAATAAATACCTATATCATCAATTATTTCACACGAAACGATAAACCAACTTTTCCCATTTCACTGAATTCCTATCGAGGAAACTTCAATACGTTTCCCCGAAACCAATTTTTCTTTCCATGCATACCAACGATATATAAAATGTTTTTCAGAGGGGAACACTGCAGCCACCATTTTTGTTGTACTTGTATTATTTTCAAGACGACAGTTCGAAATAGGACTTTCCTTTCCTTTGTTTTTAATAGGTTTAAAATCGACCGTTCGAAATAACACATTTGCTTCCCTTTTTTACCTGTATAGGAATTTTCAAAGCAACAGTTCGAAATAAGCGCGGCTCGCGTGTCACGGTGCCGTAACTATTTTTCATTTATTTTTCTTTTCCTCCCTCGACCTTTCACTGTACTCGTAGCCCATGCAAAACTCGCGATCACCGATTGAATCCCCACAAAAAATCTAAGTCCTTGTACGGTGTGTACGACTCACCTGACGTTGAACACGACGACTCTCACCTTCGCGAACGTGCGCTACCTGATTCAATGTGAGACTGGCGCATTCTGGGTGCCGGCAATCCCTTTTATAACCGCGAAACTTGACGGCCCTGCGCGAAACGCCACGCAGTCTCTGTGAGCCATCCACAGGTACGTGCTTGCGTGGGCACCCGGAGTCTCACGAATTTATAAAAATAAATTGCTGCACCTGTCGAGAGGTCAGTTTTCTGCAAATATCGGTCAACAATCCTCTCTGACATATCTGTCCAACGTTCTATATTTTTCGTACCGATTTTTTCTTTAATTCTTCCCTGTATTTCCTGTATCATGTGTGACAATAGCTCCACAAGAATTACTAGTTTATTCTATAGGTTTGGTTTCTTCACTGCGACACTGGTTTGTAGTCAAAATGGTTGTCTACACGACTTTGGTTTAGATTTTGTTTGGGAGGACTAATGTGTGGATTCCTCACCGCATATTATGAAGAATATGTGTTGGGCATTTAACTTAGTGATTAATTATTCGCGGAATTTTTGAAAATTATTAATACATGATTTATTACTAGGAAAATTTGGCCATTATTGAGTTTCCAATTTGCACGATTGCCTTTTGCTATTTTATTTGTACATTTATAATTCTGCTTGCATTCCGTTTTTCTAGTTAGTAAAAATAATTTATAAATGAAAAATAATTGAGATCTTTGCACTGAAAATTTATTTTCGAAATAAACTACAGTTTGGCTTATAGTGTTTTTATTATTGGCTTATATATATTTACTATTATTGTTTTCGTATTACTGTGGAAACGACCACATATCCATTAAAAACCATTTCTCACGATATGGGGATGGAATAAAAAAATTCGCCAGTTCGCGAACCACAAAATGCTAAAAAATTATTTAATTGCAAATACCATTTCAACTAACTGTGGAAATGTTGGTGGCAAGGATGTGGTCGTGTTTAGTTAATATTTGTTCACCAATCATGGCATTGGTGGTTATTGAATTCATGAAAGTGAGATAAATCGATTGTTCGCTATATGCTTACAGCTCCCGACTTATGACAATATATTGACGCCGAATTTTTTAAAATTTTCGAAAAAATTGTAGCAAAACTGGAAATAAGATTTGAGATATAACGAACTCTCTTATTTTTATCTTATAAGATTCTCCATTTTTACAACAATTTCCTTATTCTTAATGAATTTTTGATTTTACAGCCGCTACAAAAATAAAATACATTTTAATCTAAAGACTGCCTTGTTTCGTGGTCCATAACAATATAGATAATCAGTTCTTAGTTAACATAGTCAACTGTTAAAGAAAAATTATTCACAGCACGCTGTACCAACAAGGTATTTTATCAACGTGTTAGACACCCGGAGGATCGATATTAATAAAAATCGAAAATTGCTCGAAATATGGGTCAATAGGCCCATCCACTCGGTTAAAAGACGAACCAATCCACTTCCTTGGGAGCAAGAGAAAAAAATTCTATTAAAGGCGGCATTAAAAATTGAGTCACGTAAATGAATAAATTTGTTGAAATTAAATCCTGCGGGACGACTGAATTTCCTTCCAGTGGAACAAACGAACAAGGCTGGAGAGTCCAATTAAAGACGGAATAGAGGCGAATACGTGCTCGAGGACCAACAAGAATCTCGTCGATAATACGTATGATTATTTTAAGCCGCGATGTTTGCTACCTACATTCGCTATTTTGCAAGAGCTTAACACGGGCCGCATACCAGCCTCCACCTGTTCGATATAAACGAACACCTGATAAAACGACAGGTTCATCCGAGCCGGTGTGTAGCTTCAGCCGATAAAACAGAGAAAGTAGTGAGCTTTCGTTGCTGGTGCAGAGCTTGCACGACTTTACCAACGAATAGTACTCCAAGGTTCTCCAATTTCACGTGAGCACAGTGCCAGAAGCGCACCTTTTGCTGTGGCATGTCTGACCAGTGACGGCGCTGGGTACCTATTCTACTTGGGCGATGGTGTCGGTTATCAGACAAGCAGATTATTGGCCGGTTTGTGTTTATTCAATATGGTTGGATTTTGTTCGTTCTAATTTTTCTTTCACTTAACTATAGCTTGTTTTGTAATCTTGCATTTTTTTAAATACTTTTATGTGTACGAATATTTATTTTTAACTGGTTACTGAAGATAGTCAACTTCTATTGTAATGTCTACAGTAATTGGTATACGTTTTATAGATACTTTGTTCTTACGAGGACTTTATTTTTGTAACAATAATAAAAGGGAATTATAAATTGAAAGATAATCGTGATATAGGTGAAAACTAATTGGCTGACGAAATGCGAAACGGTTTAAATAATTTAGAAAAATCTGGATTGCAGAAATAATTGATTAAAAGTATTTATTGGAATTATGATAAATATCAGTGTGTTATTTCTGTACGTGCTTATGTACATTGAAAGTATAATACAACGTATAGAGCTGCATTGTAAATATTTCAAACAATCTTATCTCTGAAAACATTATCGCGGAAATTAGCAACTAAATTGTAATGTGTTTAAAAATTAGAATTGTTGAAATGAAATATAAAACCTTTTCTATGCCGAAACACATTTCAACGTTAATCTAATTATAATACATCCGACTAATGCTAGGAATGTGCTATAAAATGAAAGACCCAATAAAACGAAACAGGATGTTTTTCGTGCATATAATACAGATAAATTATTGCCATAATTGTCAGTATAAAGAGAATTTAATTATACTAACATTTCTTTGCACGTCGTCTACAGTCGAGTGCTTTCTTCGTTAAAATTCCAAACAAATAACTTGGAACGCCCTTAATGAACGTCTAAATAATATCCTGCTTTCTATAATTCCAGAGCATTCTACGAGACACAACTGTCGCATTCCCGTCGTGAAATTAAATTTTGCTCAATTATTCTATGTATACAACTAGTTTCGTTATTTTCCCACAGTCTGCAAGGCATGCTGCTCCACTGACATCGAACAATCGCATGGAATAGTTGCAAAACTGTATTGGAGAAAGTTGGACGTGAACCTACGAAGTCTGGCCATGCATGGTTCCTACTACTTGCTAGTAGTCGTCCGTATAATTCTATCGAAAGTTTGTTTTTCAACAAGAAAATACCAGATACAACATTTTGTTCCAGAACCGTTATGTACATCTACCGATGGTAAGGTAAATATATTCTTATCATTAAATACAGCTTGTTAATAACGAGAAAGTTATTTAACAATTCAATTAATTAATAAAGACAAGTGAAATCATCGTTTTCTATTCATAATATTCTTCTTTCGTCTCTCAGCTATTCATTTCAATTTTGAATAATATTATTCTTATCATAATACGAATTATAAATGGAAGATATATCATTCTCCGAAATTTCAAGGCAATTTATATGCATAATAAAATTGCCATAGATTTATTTTATGCCTTTCATTAGCATAAGTACATACAATGAAACGTGTCAGACACTTGTTTTGTCGCTCTTTCAAGTATTGCCAGATAATTAATCATGTGTCACCGCTTCATTTCGCAATACTATTTCCATGCATGTATTACTCCCGACACGATTCAGTCACTCACGGAAATACCGATTGGACGATTACGTCAGGTCATGCTATCGAGAGATGAAACTAGACCGTCGATTGCAAAATTTCATGTCTGGTAAATATTCATAATATTCATCTCCGAACTGAAGCATAAAAGCTTCCATAAATCAAAGGAATCAAGTTTTACCGGCAATGAGAATTTTCAAATATTTATTTCGTCGTTATTAATAATGACGAAAAACCCCCGAGAGACTTTCAGTGAATAGACAAATTGTACGAATTTGCGTTAATCAATCTCGGTGTTGATAGTCGAAAATAAATTATTAATAGTCGAGCGTTCGCCAGACTGTTGCTTCAAAGACGACATCAATACACTCACGATGATGTATGCTTCGAAAGGGACACTATGTGTGAATATTAATAGCAGCTGCGCCGAATGTTTCTATTTATGAATATGTAGGATTGAAAAGGGTGGTTATCATGCAGTCCCGTTCTCTTCTTTTAAACCCTAAGCTAATACTCTGATAAAGTTAAAAGAACGTAAGATTTCAATGTCCAGATTAGCTACGCGTGCAACAAATCACAAATATTCTTGATTACACATACAGACGCAGCACAATTTCTGGATCAGCTAAAAATAATTGTGTGAAAGTTAATTTTAGTAAACTTCTTAAACAATGCAAACAGAGAACTGGTGGGATAGTGAGACTCCGGTTTTTTTCAACCAATAATGACTTTATTTAATATAAAAGGTCGACACACGACACATCTCTCAACAATGTCTCTCACACGACTCACGATACTCTCAAACTCAATACTACTCTCTGCTCTCTGCACCATCTCAAATCTACGCTTCCCTCTATTCTGCTCCTCAAACCAACCTGATCTACCACCCCAACTATTCTGCTTAGCGCCCGCATCAGCCATTCTGTGTATTCTTTTAATCTTTCATTCCATCACTCATTTGCTCTCACTCATTTAGGATACACCCGGCAGCCATTCCTCGGCGACAGTCGGTCACGTCCACCCGAATCCTTGGGTCGCTGCACCCTCCGTTCGCACGATCTCCTCAAGTACTCACCTCCAAACACATATCTTTCACACCTCGAAATACGCTTACGATACACGCACACACGTACGGTCTTTCTTCGAGACAAACATTCGCTCGACCCACAATCGACGTTTCTGTTAACACTCTTCATTCACACCATGCTTGTCATGCAACTGCCTCGACAATCCTTGAAACCTAAAAAGTCAAACAATACCAGAATTGTTCCCTCTGCAATTTGTCGACATGTTGAAAACATTTAACTCACCGTTTTTCCATAGATTTCTATACAATATTCGAAATTTTCCAACCCCTTAACTAACTGAACGCAGTCAGTTACGAAACATAGTAATTAATTAAGTTAATTCTGTATTGAAATTAAATTAATTACGTACTGTAATGCAGTTAAATATCTAGAAGGGGCGGATATTTTCTGCGCCAGTAATATCGACATCAGTTGCCGTGGATGAAAATGTTGCTTTTTGTGCGTTACGAATAGAAGAACAGAGAAGCTTGGCATATTATGCGCGGTTTAAAGAAAACTGTAGCTATTATACGTACTACTGAAAAGGGTTGCCAACAGTTAGATGAATTAAGGGTTGTCATTAAGGAAGGGAGGTGCGTACTTATTAACAAAAGGTGAAATGTTCTTTCATCTCTAATAAGTGTAAAGCTCGGATACACGCCGCAACTTGGGAAAATATGCACGTGCAACTGAAGCAGAATAGTAATTAGTCATAAAACTGTTATCCTGACTACTCGATAATAGAATATTATTTCTCTTCATCGGGGAAAAATTTATGAACGCTGAAGAATTTGGCGGCTTCGAGCAAGTTCGCGAGGAAGGTTTACTTCACTAAAGTAGACATTTACGGTGATGAAATGAACGAGTATCCGAAATGTGATTGGATAACCCTTAGATTTCTTACTTTATTGAATGTTAAATGTTAAATGTAATTTAAACTTCATTTCTCGATTAGTAAAATGATGGATCTTTTTTAACTTGCTTCAATTAAAAAAGAAAAGGATAATACAGTATAATAGCAGTAAATAAAAATTGATTCGGGAGAATTCGTTTATGACATCTTTCATTGTTTTTAGTATACATTTCGCGGAAAAATTGCTACAAGATGTTCCCCCAAATATATTCAAGGAGATTCGTATTTCGTTCACCTTTCATTAATCTAAAGAGTCAGTAGTATTAATGAAAACAATATGCGTGAGTGTTTTCAGGGGATTGATGCCTGCGCGCATTCAAGGAAAGACGTCAGCGGAGCGAAAATTCTTGGAGCGAGAAGTTGAGAACTGATGGGACAAAACCCTGTCGTGTACGTGGAAGGAGCGGAAAACGTTTTCAATAAGCGATAAAATATGTTACTCGCGTTGTTACTACGCTGGATGTGTCACAGGTATGAATCAAGTTAAACAAGTTCGCGGTATATTTTGCAATATAAATTGTCCTCATTTGTTATGAAAATAATGGAGTAATGCTTTGGAGTTCAACACAAAGTTGAAAAGTACTTTATCGCAGTTTTTATCCGTGTATTACTATACCAGTGCTTTCGTCACTTCAGTACCAATTACTCGTTTTCAAAGCTACGTATAGTTTCGTGTGAAAATTGTTTCAATCAACAAAAACTTTTCTCGAGATACATAAAATTGCACGTATCAATCAGCCCTAACATTGATTACTCGCAAACGAATCACAGTGATTAATATAATAACATTTCAGTAACCCGTGTCAGTCGATCCACCGAACGATCCGTCAATTAAACATAATTAATCTGCGCCCCTATCTCCTGCTTAATCATTCCGTCGTTCGAGCAAGAAGTTCTAACCGATTGGCCGATTGGTAAATCTAATTACGACGTTGCAGCGACGCGCGAATAAATAGATCGGCCGGACTGGCGGACGCAGAAATAAAGCTGCCCGGAATGCAGTGTGAAGAAGAAAACGTAAAAAGGGAGAAAACGAGAAACAAAAGAAATACTAGCAGACCGGTTCTAAGCCGTTCGCATTCGGCCTTATCCAGACAAACAGCCGTTCACCGTAAATTATTCACCCCATTTTTCACGGGCGGATTCAACACGGCGATTTGATCGTGGTCGTCGATGCGTCGCGTTTCCGGGAAACGTGAGCTCCTGCTTCCGTCATCGTTATCGAGACCACGATAAACGCGGAGAACGTCGCAGTGTACGCGACAGCTTTCTTCTGCCATTTTTCCTTCGTGTACACGTAACACGTTGAAAATGGTGTTCCGGCGAGGAAATAAACAGCCAGGGAAGATAAATTCTCTTCGTCACGAAGCAGGAAAGCATTCACGTCGAAACAGAAGTAATTCATTGACACACAGGGTGTTCTGAGGTTTTTCCGAGCAAAGGTTGCCACCATATTCTATGCATGAAAATAAGACAACAAATGTTATATGAAAGTCGACCAGTAAGTCTTTGATACAAAATTGTAACGTGAATTGGAAAATCACCTAACTTTCGGTTATATATCAGTTGCTTGGTCACCTAGATCCCCGACCTGTAGATATGCATCTGTGGAGAACATTGAAAGAAAAAGTTTATAAAATCGAAAAAGCTAAACTCGATACCCTGGTGCAACGAATTATGGATGCGGTTGGAGAGATTAATAGAAATCATCTCTTGACGATTTTCTTAATTCGTCGTGTCAGAGACAGCATGCTACAGTGGTATTAGAGTTGCATCCGCGTGGACGGGCGTCACTTTGAGCAGGAGTATTAGGTGATTTCACTGGTCGACTTTCATATAACACATTTCTCTTGCTTTCGTGCACAGATTACGCTGATAAATGTGTCTGGAAGGATCTCAGACACGCTGTATGCAATATATATATTCGGGTGGTGCAAAATTTTATGAGATAGAATTTCATTTGTATGTCTTGTTCACGGAACACCCTGTCAGTGCGTTCACGCTTATGAGTAAGACATATGGCATTTTTCCTTTTTGCTTTTCAGTTACATATTGGGGTTTCCTACCAGTCATTGAATGTTGCGTTGGTCACGAAAAAAGTGCGATATTCTTTTCAACATATTATGATTTTTAAACGTTTTTACGTAACATTGGAATATTATTGCATAGCAAATTTGTGAACCAACAACATTCACGAATAGCCAATTCACGTTTATAAAAATCGAGTTTAAAATTATCCTGAGACTATTAAAGACGATTTCCTTGTGCGAGGATATTTATGTCCCAATTGATTAATAAGAACAAATACTGGTTTTATTCTTCGTTTACTGCATGTAACTTATTGTTCCATTCTTAATTAGGAATTCGTGATACAATGTCTTTCAGATTTACAGAAAGGCCGATAAATGAATTGTCGGATATAATAACGGTTGACCGCCACTAAAACATTATGAAATGCAATAAATAATACAATTCTCAGCAGGACCGTTTTGCAACCCGAAAACAATAAAAATGTAGTGACCCCAGAAATATATTACAAATTCCATTTCAAACACCCAATATACATAAATCTGTTTTTCATAATCCGTTATGGGTTAATTTCTCGTCAAGCAAACTGGTTATTTATGGACCAATCGCGCCCGCGAAGGACGTTAGATTCGTCGAGAACAAATCACGAGCGTGTTAAATGAAATTCGACATGCGTGTGTTATCGACAATGCCTCGTTTGATTGAATTTTGCTGACGTTCGCGTGAATTTTTGCTGCTCCGGACGTGTTGCGATAATTGGTATGCATCGAATTACGTAATTAGCGTAATTATCCATTCATCTAACTGCGTATTGTTAATATACATGTGTTCACTGACGCTTTTCTTTCTTAACCTTAGTGAACATCAATTCTCTGTGTCTCTTACGTTGCTACGACGAAGCGAATAAATTTCGCGCACCATTGGAGGTAGAAAAACTATGTTTGCGAACAGAATAACTGCCTTCAGCTCTGTCTAATGTACGCTACTATAATGGGACGTAAGGAAATCGAGTTGACTCGGCTTTCTGAGAATGTAGTAAATATTTGCTGAGCTCCATCTAAATATCGATATTGGCTTTTTGAAGCGCATCGAGTTCATCGAATCTTCATATTGCGATTAAAATCATGATATGGTCAAACGTATAATAGCGGGCTGGAAAAGAGAATCAAATGAAAAATTACAATGGAGCAAAGATATATATATATATATATATATAAGAATCAAATTTCTAAAATTATTAAATGTAAACTGTTTCAATTCTTTTTCCTATAACTCTTTTATGAGAATTTTCATCATTCGAAAGTTTTTTCCTTTTCTTTTTATTTCAAGCATTATCAGTATCCATTGAGATTGTTTTGTTTTTAATTTTTTTCTATGCAACTCGTTACAAATTTTAATCGACTGCCTGGGACGTTGCGGTTCTTGTTTCCTAGACACCTATTGTCAAAGTTCAATTCACTTTGCTGTCCTAACAGTGTCAATCGTTTTCGACAATTGTAAATGATCTGGTGCACAGAAATGCCCACTACAGAATTGTTTGCAGAACGATTTCAATAGACCTCCCCTTTTGCGCACAGGAACCGGGTAAAAGAAATGAAACAATGCCAATAACAGTAACGAACGAAAAACGCATGAAATCCAAGTGGAATCTAGCCGAGAGAATAATAATCGGCTTTCTCGGTCTGACTGGTTCGTTTTCTTCCAACTGTTGCCTACTTCCATTTCTGCTTTTCAAGCTTGACTTTAATGAAATTAATCTTCGTGGAAAAGCTTTGATAAACCCGCCTTTCATGAACAGGCGGCAAATAATTACAGGAATGTACTATATTATTTATATACTTTATTACAGAACATCAAGAAACTCGGATGCTTAAAGGAATCAGGCAATACTCTTAAACAATTCGGCGAACAATAAAAAGAATATTGCAAAATTCGTCTGTTCTATAAATCCCGGCGGAATATGTAAAAAACTAAAATACTGTGCCTGATAAAGTATAAATATAACTTGAAATTTCAAATCATGAACATATATTCTCAATACTTTTATAATCACAACTTACACTATTGCAAAATTCAATGTGACCCATAATATTTTAATATAAAACGTAGCAAATATACTTTTGCTAATTAGTTATTTTAATCCGAAAGAAATAGCAAACTGTTTCGAAGACGATCTTCAAGAGGAACTTTCGAATGTTACGACGGCACACATAGGAAGGCGTGAAAACGAAAATGGTTTGTTGTTCAACAAGCTGCTTGTTATCCCCCTTTCGGCTCATAAACAATATCCATGAATTAAATATCGAATTCCAATAAGCTGTTCTTTTATTTCCCTTTGAAGCCAGAGATAATCGTGGCTACGCCATATAACACAGTGTTCAGCGTTTGAGGTTGACGAGTCTTGTCGACCTGCCAAGTGTCGGATGGCTAACGACTGCTTTGCCAAACTTAAGGCGAAGAGTCAAAGGTTAAAGAACGTTCAACCCGTTGCGTGCGAAAAAAGAAACGTTATTAGCGACTGCTGATGGTGGCAGATCAATAAGCAGGTCACCGCGGCAAAGAAGTGTTCAGAACCAAAGTGGTCCACTGGCTTTCTTATAGCCGTTGAATGGTTATTAAAGGCGTTGCAGTTGCAGTATTTGCAGCTTCTATATCTAGCTACTTATATAAGCAGTGCGTTTACAAAGTGTGAAGTCAATGATAAATTAGGAAAGCGACAACGTAAATGTAATTGCATAATGGAAAGCTTAGTTTGACTTTTGTGAATAAAATAAAGATATAAGAATAAAAAAAAGATATACATATACTTGTATGTAACTTGTACATAAATAAAGTCTGTTCTGCTCTGTTTATTTTCCACGACGTTCCTCTCGAATGTACGTTAAAGTATCAGTGCATTTATGATATTAAATAATACTCTTATTTTACTATTTTATTATAATTAGTTGCAAAACTCTTAATATATTAATATACGTATCATCATTACATTCGATACGATATGCAATAATTGTTTCCTTTATTAATATAACGCAATTCTCTACAAATTCCCTGCTAACATCAGCTTATTCGATAAAATATTGGCGATCCTAATCCATATTCTGCCCTGCAAATTGTCACGTTCCATTTGTACATAAATTACTCATATCCGAACCTCAAATAGCCGGCTCGTAACTATATTATACATAATCTAGATCGCAGCAATATTTCGGACATTCAGCGCCTATGAATAATGACTAATAACCAATTAGCAGATATATCCGTTGAACAAAGCATAATGAACGCACTGCTGAAACTGGTGCAGTTTCAGTTTTTTAACTTGACATTACTTTTTTCTAAATTTTTGAATATCGAATATGAATTGTGAACTAATAGTAACAATATAGGAAGTGACAGATTTGATCATTATTAGTCAAATTTCCAGATTGTTTTATAAACAGATGAAAAATTTGTGTATAATGTCAATTCTTCAAGTCGCAATCCGACGTTTTAAACACCTGCGGTTATTATTCATTTAAAACCGGAGTTTATATTTAATTTTCCAGTATTTATATACAACTGGGCATAATTTTCATGGCAATAAAGTGTTAAATCTTCGTCCGTCTTGAACAATACTAGGTACAATATGATGTAAAAATGAGAAAACCGTCAAAATTGCAATTTTTGTATATTACACAGAAATTGATTTTATTATCTCGACTTCGAATAAAATTTTAGTCGTCCATTGTCGCATTCAATAGATACTAAGTATTTTCATCGCAAAAAGTGATCCTACTCTAACTGCACCCAACGAACTACATAACACTAACCAATAATCTAACGAAACTATTAACGCCATTCTAATAACACTAAAACGGACGGGCATGGCCATTCCAATAATAATTAATCACTATAGACCGAACGAATATCAGAAAAATGTCGAAAGAATTATCAGCGAAAGGCCGTCGAATAAATATCGATCAACGAAACGGGGTTCGACCCCCGTGAATTATTAAAGTCCATTCTCCATTCGAAGAAATTAGGTTTCGTCCACTTCCGTGCTTAAAGACGGGTGTGGCTATCGTTGAAATATACAACGTACGAGACAGTCGGGCACCCATGAGCAAACCCCGCCAGGCTGCTGTCCCATATTTCGAATTATTGCCATGCGGTAATTGCTATGGAATGAAATCGATGTTGGCCGACTTGCCAGAGGAAAGGAAAAGAGATTTAATCGCATTTGTTTTCCCGCAATTCATACGCCTTTTCATTGTCGACGTTTGAACGATCCACATTGGCGATTCACGATCAACAGTACGGTGTCGTCGATCAAACGGTGACAGTGGAATTATGTCATTGTCATTAGGTTACAATGATTGGAGACAACAATATTGTAACCTGTGATCGTTCACCGTTGGCCATACAATTGCTTCCATGCAATATTTGCCTGCATTTATGACTGCATCGAGGTTCAAAATTTTGTCGCATAAAAATAACGAAATGAATGGTACAGTGGCGGGTGTGGAAATAGGGGAAAACGAAAAACAGACCTCAGCTTCCTTTCATATTTATGCATGTCCGATAATAGTGATTATTGCACAAAGAGAATCGACTAATTCAAATAAATTGAAAGAAATCATTCAAAATGCATGGACTGCAATTTGTATTTAAGATTGTACATATTCAATTGTTTCTATGCTGCACAGCTATGCCGAAGTAATAAAAAATAAGAGCGAACCGATGAATTATTAATTGGAATTTAAGTTTTTGAAAATTTCAACATTTTGTTATAGTCTTTTAGTAACGTGCTCGCCACTGTATGTATGTATGTATGTATGCAATAATGGAATGCATTAAATATGAATAATGAATTTCGAACAATATTTATAAGTTTATAATAAATGCACGACTGAACTGGTCTTGGCAAAGATTGTCTTTAACAGTAGTATTATAGGTCAGTATATGCTCAGACATGTTCCTTAAGTAGTACGAGTCAATATTGTGGTCAGAAATATATTTTAAATAGCACAGGTCAATGAACAGTTTGGTTAGTGACGCAAGAATTAAATCTATTTTTCTTGGGCGAGAGAAGCTGCAAATAGAAACAAAAAATATGTATAAATGGGAAATTTCAAAAGGTCAAGACGCCATAGAAACAGGATGACATTTCTAAATATAATTGTTGATATTTTATTCTGAGTTACCATATATATACATATAGTACGTATTTATACGCTTACAATTATAACTATTATTATTATTATTATTATCGTTCACCAGACCAAAAATTGTATGTATGAAAAAAACTACATGTACATACTTTCAAATAGATAAAAGAGGAAGACAGGTAGCAAATAAAAGAAAGAAAGTGAAAAACGAAAAGAGATAAGAATAGATTTTGCATGTCTGTGCATTGGAACGAAAGCATGTATATAACATACAGTGGGCTAAGAAAAGTATTCATACAGTGCATTTGTTTCATTTGCAACTTCGTTATTTTGGTGTCACCTAAATGTTGGTGTTAAGACAATCACTCTTAAAATAACATACATTATTTTGAAGTGCAATAGACGTGCTTCATATCCATGCACATGTTTTCTTTTCGAAACAATTGTCTTAACGTCGACATTTTGGTGACACCAAAATAATGAAGTTGCAAGGGACACTAATCCACTATGTGAATACTTTTTCGGCTCACTGTGCGTGTGTGTATGCGAAGTAAAAAAAGACGAGCAAAGACCACAAGCATATGTATATACAATTATTTTTGTACCTTGTTAATTAGTGTTCCGGCTCTACTATTTCGTTTTTTTTACAAACCAAGTGTGAAAATTAATTAGGCTCCCGTATCCATTCCCACATTTATCATTCAGTTACTATACCCGCATACGTCGCCTCCAACTATTTACCAACTGTTTTTTTCGGTTCTCGCGGCCAAACGTTTTCTTCTATTTTAATCCTTTCACGGCAATAACGAAAATAGTCACCGACAGCAGTTTTTCCTTGTCCACGTGCTTCATGACTTTTCATGCGCATAAATTTGCCCCCGCACCCCCGACTTAGTTTTAAGCTGTATGTGCCTAATAATTCTTCGCTTGCGTGTCGCCACTGTTTTGTTTCGCGTAGCCATAAAGATTATTTGTTACTACAGGCTCGACCGAGTAACGCGTGTCTGCGCTGTACGTGGCATGCTTGTTGCTCTTTCACCTCGGTTTGGTTCGTCTCATGCGCATACTTATCGATTAATAATTTATAAGTCACTGTTTCCGCAGCCTGCCCCGCCTCCTCCCCCGCCCACCCTCGCTATTCCATGAAACATATCATTTTTTAGGAACGCGAATCACACAAGGCCATTGTGCTCGTTTCTTCTTGATAATAAATTTTAACTGAACGATTAAGTTAACCGACTATTGTGAAGCTACAACACGTAATTATCATGCGACTAAATAGAATACACCTTGGGAGCTTTCATCATTGTATTATGTACAGAATATTTAATTTTATTGTGACAAGTTTATCGGTGGCAATTCGTGCATGTGGCGAAATTAGAAATATTGTGTGCGCCGAAGCGTACATTTTTCTTTCGTTTAATCGTAACATCTCCCGATATAACGAGACACCTTCTGATTTAATCTTATATATTTAAGTTAACCAGCACGAATTCTACGAAAAGTTCCGATGTAAATTTTGACACGCGATATCGGCTAGACGAGGCCCTATATCCACGCAAATTCGTCGTTGTCGGTTTACATGGAACTTTCTGACGTTTCTAAGTAAAATAAACTTGAAGAGCGATAAGAAAATTTATTTCGGAACTTTCCATGGTAATATCTCGCGTAGAATTATTCGACAATTATATGAAATTTCACGCAGACACACGATCGTACATATGAAATCTGTACGGAGAACTTTGCCGGTACCAAACGCACGTGTCGGATTAATTATCAGTAAACCGCTTAACAGTTATCAAACCCAGAGGCAAATACGAATTCACTAAACTGACATTCGCGATAAGCCAAATGATCAGAATAAATGAATGCACAGTTTGTCAGGCCAATCTGCAGCAAGCAATAACGCATCCAACGATCAAAATCACTAATCACCGCCCCGATTTTGCTGTCTTGATATTTAATAACAAACCAATTGAATCATTCATCGTGTAAAAGCTTTCGAATCGATCGATTAAAATTGAACGCGGTACACGATCAAATATTAGAATTACACGAGAGCAATGGCAATTATAACGCATGTGCACAAATTCGAATTATAAAACAATTACTATAACTACTTCATAATATCGACACCTCGCCATCAGGCAGAAAAACAATATTTCATATTTCAAATTTCTCTTTCCACGTACTAACGACAATATTAATTCTCCACACCTCTGTTTATTATCCGTCTTAGAAAAAATCTTAGAAAACGCGAAACAATGTCAGAGAAGGTGAAAGGGCGACCCAAGAATCATGAATCATCCCACACTACAGATTCCCCGGTATGAGGCCCAATTATGCTTTTACGTCCCCAATTACATTTTCGCAGTGAGTCCGCGGGTGACAGCGATCCTTCCATCTCGAACGCGCGTTCGAATCGTGGATGAAAACGTGGCGTGTCCATTAAGCGAACTTATCGCGGCAGGTAACGATCGCATTAATAATTCATTGGGTTCCCGCACGAACGCGTTTTTCAGCCACCTAACAGAGAGCCACGTGAATAGCGTCGTCTGCTTTGCAACAACAAGAAGCGACGAAGAGGGCCCCCGTAACAACCTTGCAGCAGAGTAATCCAGGTAGCTTCACTTGCACTGTCGTATGCTCGAAATTCCCGGTTCGCCAAGGTAGTCACGCGATCTCAGACGAATCGATCCTTCGCGATATGTCGACCGGTTGAAACTAGGCCAGAAACCGTGCTCGAGATTCAGCGGAAATATCGTGGATTGCTTTGCACCGAATACCGGCGGCGTGGCGCGTGTCAAGGTTTGCTCGTCCATCCGGAATTCGCGTATGAACGCCGTTTGGGATATTATATTTCGACGTCATTGTGTACCGTTTATTATCAGGAATACGTGCGAGTATGCGCAGGCTCTTGTCATCGAGTTGCAGCCACCGAAACTTTTGAATATTGAATGTCTTCGGTAAAATCGAAACACCACGGCAGCTTCAATAACAAAGATGAACAATTTCTTGTTTTTCCTCCGGTTGTTTCGATTGTACATCGTATCCTTTTTGGTGCGATATGTACGCGCTGTGTTATCATATACTTTGCGTCTTCATTATTTTCTTAGGTAACTATAATAGCTGTTCTGAAAAATTGTTTTTGTTCAGAGTTCCTGGTTAAATACAATTATGCTACTAGTAAAACTTTTGACATCGACGTCAATTTGTATGTGTGTCTGTATAATTTGTGCATTACGTATTATTGTACGTATTATTTGGGAGAACATACTATATTACTTTACATGAACGGCGATACGATTATTTTACGAAATATTGCAGACAATAATATTTCATTGGAATATATATATATATTGCAAAATGTTCGCGTACGAAATTTAAAAATGCTTTCGAGATATACCAATTAGTCAAATGAAACCAGTTTTAAGTATTTTGTATTATATATGAACATATTTAGTAAACGCTCAGCGAAATATTTGATTCACTCGTTAATGACCATGTTAAATATCACGTACCTTTAAGAAGTGCAACTGCAATCAAAACATCGACGGAAATATATTTCAACGCGGTTCAAGCTGCCGTCTGTATCGCGCAATTAAAAAAACATTTTATTTGCGATATACTTCTGGCAGGTGAATAAAATTTTAATAACAAGTCTCGGTCCATCTTGCTTACTTAGCTTCGCAATGAGCAAGAAGCAACTCTCCTGCTGTTAAATAGTTCATTCTCAAGGGAGGCTCGTTATTCGAGGCCACAAAATAACACTGGCATCGTGAATTTAATGATCAACTGTACAGAGTAACATTTCCCATTGGAATTGTTCAATGCACTCAATTTACGTTGAAAAGAAGCCAATGTTAATTTCTCTTTTTTGTGTTATGTACACATTTCTTATCGGCCCGTTCTAGCCATCTCGGCGAGGCATGAAATTTTTCAAACAATGTAAAACCAAGCACGAAATTAAGCGAATCGCATCGTGGATCAACGACACGAACCAAATGGGCAACAGAGGAGCAGCAGACGATCGATCTGCGGTCATAGACCTCGAAAACCCATCTGATAACGCTAAAGGATACTTTGGCAAACACACGTATTAGCTGAATGCAGAAGTTCTGATCGAAAGGTAAACAAGAGTAGTGTGGTCTTGTCGATAAAAAGAAGAAAAACGTCAATCTACCACCCTCTTCGTATTTTTAGACCGGTTAAAAGGCGCAGTTACTTTAAAAGGTGGAATACTTGTCTATTCCATTATATAATGGGGCAGAACAGAAACACGATATGAGAATATATATTACGCGATTTTCCGCGATTTAGGAAGCATCACAATTTGTCTATGTATAACATTTCGGCCAGCGAAACATATTACAAGAGTTTCCACTCGATAGAAATAACTCTCCCGGGTTACATTATTTTCCAACTCTCTGCGTCTTAGCTCGTGAATATATTCACCGTTCCCGTATCTCCACAACGGACAACAAATTTATTAAGCGACCGAAATTCGTTATCACGGAGAACCGCTGCGCAAACTAGCCCCAACATTTAACAAACGACAAGCTATTGCACGGTGAAAAAAGGATAAAGGGAGAGGAGAAATACACGGTACAAGCGGAACAAAACGCACGTGCTTCCGTGGATAAAAAAAATGCATCGAAACTGCAGAACATTAGCAATGTATATTCTTTCTGTTCGGGGATTCATGCACTCGTGAAATTGAGTTAGCTAGACAAAGAAAAAGATGAAAAGGAGAAATGAAGTTCGATCTAAACTTTGTCCATTGCCGATGTTGCACCTGTATTAATTTCGCCAAACGCTTCAACTCGATACACACGGAGTTCCAACCACCTGACGACACCTCATTGTTTTAATGCCTTTCTCGAGTCTCGTGCCGCACGTGCATGTGCATACTTCTGTGTACACGCATTATCCGTTACTCTGTAACTGCCTTTACTTTCTATCCCTTTCACCGCAATCTTCCGATTAGGTGAGTGTCCATAAAGGTTGCGAATTGGTAAGCAGAAATTCTGTGAAGTGAGAATTATGTTGCACGGTTGTTGGAAACGTTAGCGGCATTGTAGCGTTGCAATAATTCGTATCGATCCACCTATTTTCTGTTTCTTTCTTCTCGCACAGAAACAAGAAACTCTTTTAACTATTGTTGAAAGGATAATGAAACTGTTTCCCGGTGTGCATTTTGTATGAGAACAAATGTCAAAGTTATTTCTGTGGGATCGCTAACCGAAAAACGATATTACGACGGGAATACGCAATGCAATGACATTTTTGTTGGATACCATACAATTTACAGCATTGTAAACCAAATTCTAAAATATCAGGTATATCACACAAGTAAATGATCATTCTTATGTTCGAGTAATTGTTGGTCGCATAATACGTATATAATATAGATAACTTATTGTAATAAAATAATCTTGGAACATTAAAACACCACGGTTACCAAGAATATCTATATTTTTACTTTAGATTCCGTAGATATGAATTAAGTTGGACCTTGATACACGATCCAACGTCCATTCGGTGAATCGTACATTTTTAGGATGCAAAGAATACGAAACGCAATCCTTTATTTTCTCATTTACTTTCTTACTACTAGACAATATGACTTGACCCATTTTCAGTGGAATGTACATATGTGCATACCTATTCGCGGACAGTCTTCAACGTGACCATAAACTTTGTGGCAGAGGAAGTAGGATTTTTGGCAGACGCCGTATTTCGTTTCCATCCTTATACTTAGTGCATCGTAAAAGGGACACAAATTTAAACAAAACGCGAGGGATATTATTTTGATAGAACACCGATTCCCTTGATTGTCGATGCATACATCAAAGAGACAAGCGAATTACAGAAAGCGAAAGGAAGCAAATCGAATTGAAGTTTCATTCAACCATATTGTCATCTCGAATTTTGAAATCAATTCGCCCAGCTGTATTAATTTATGGTGCAATTAACGCGTTGCTTCATACTCTTTAATATGTCATAATGAGACAGCACTAGGCGTAACCGATGCTTCCCACGTATTTCATTTAAGCTTGCACAACCTAATGCGTAATGGCGACAAATTAGGTTGTAATGAAATACAGTGCTAAATGTCGTACCTCAACACACCCCGTCTTTATTAAAACGACTCTCGTGAAATTTCAAGAGTAAAAGCAGCAAAAAGCAAACCATGATACATTCAACTTTTAACCGAATTTCAACTTTTCCTATTTGAACTTGGAATACAGTAATTCACGACATCCAGCATGCAGTAGAAAATATGATAGGAGGGCACAATTTTACTTTAACATCTAACAACATAGAAAGATATAAAGAAGAATGTGAAATGATAGTTTGTAACTTTTTCAAAGTTTCCAGTCAGAAAGCGATCGAGGCCAAAAATCGAAAACCACGATTCCACATATACTGTCCAGCATCGCTCGATAACCGAACCCACAGCACTCGTAAATAGAAACCGATTTCGTTTTATGGATTCGTGTACTCGCTCTAGACGATGAGGTTTGATCGCGTTACTCCACGAATTTTGAATTAATGAAAAGTACAGGCCTGCTGCAAAATCTTCTATCCATTCAGGATACGAATTTAACGAATTTAAACACAGCTGCAAGGAAAATTGATTGTGTAGAAGATATCGATTTGACACTCGTGCAAATAGATAAAGGAATGCTTGCAATTTTGTTAACATTTTGATCTTTTCTAAGATTCTCTTTAGATCAATCGATCACTAAATTCAAGGTATATTCCAGTATTGTTGCAATTTCGTGGAAAAATAGGGATACAAAATGTTGCTAGAAATAAAATGATTAAAAATTGGATTTTTATAAATCGACGAATTAAATATAATAGAATAAAACTTCATACGTTCACTTCTGATACCGACGATACATTTTTCTTGTCGTTGAGAAATTGTTAAACTGCGTTATCCCACGCTTTTTGCACCTTGATTTATTAGACCGGCTAACATTGCAACATTGTAACTTGCATACAACTACTTGTTGGATGCGTTTTTCTTTATAAATAATTGCTCGATAAACGTAGTCCGCAGCTAAACTCATCAACCCTTTCACCTTATTATATGGAAGTATCATCAACCCTATTAAATCGCTCCTAAAGGTGAACCTCGTACATAAAAGTGTTATTAAGTTACTACTGTATAATAATAACCCCTTCGCCAACAACATTTAAACAACGTCCGTCTTACTCGTGTACATTGTTTAACAGTGCATGTCTCCAGTTGGTATTTAATACCTCATAAGAATCATAGAAACCTAAAAGAATGAATTTAATAATAATAAGTATCCAATACCTCTTCATCGAACTTCTATATAACGTTAAATCAAAACTACATTAAACTTCTCAAATTGTACAGTAAATTTATAAATGAAAATACTGTAAGAGTTGTACCTTAAGATTCGGTGTCCTCAAAGATTTCCAATCATTAAATTTAGGAATGAAAGTGATGAATATCATTATTATATTCCAAGATTTCGTATTTTCAAAGATCTCCGTATTATCAATAATCACGCCTGAGAGCTAACAAGATATTCGTGGGATTGCGTGCAGCAATTAATTATTTGAAAATAACAATTTCTTTAATTTAATTTCGTACAAGCAAACGCAATAATACCATGCACGTTATTTAACCGCGATCCAGTGCAACCGCTTTCTGCTTCGTCTGTTTCCACTGGCAAGCGCCTATGCCTGTCTGACATTTAATAAAATGCAAATGGAACGCAACAGATGAGTTTCGTCTGCAAATATCGCGATTCTATCGTGCACGGCACAATGGCAGAGCTCTAAGCTAAGCACGAAAGCAACCTGCACTCCTATCTGCGCCGCTGCATCGTTGAAATGAGAGAATCGAACGCGGCTGCTTGTCGTTACGCCGATTAAGGCAATTATCCGGAAAGGTCGAATCTGCGTGGCCGACGAGCACTCGCGCAGTGCAACGATCGAACAGGGGACTAAGTTAATCGATGCTCAAAGTGCTTGTGCTCGAATCGATACAGCCTTGCTTTAACTCGACTGGCGGGTGTATTGCGGGATCGATTGATTTCGGGGAACTTCGAATTACGAAACTCATTTGTTCAAACAGCCGTGCATTACGACGGTATCGATCGAACTCTCGGAATCGTTGAACGTCGCTAGGAGGATAGAAAAGTCGCGACCGCTGTTGGAAACATTCGATGAAAAATACGAACAGACAGAGACACCGACGAAAATATAAAAAGAGAGCTGTGCAATTGTATCATTGCATATCACGCTCCCACTTCTTCGACCACTACAGTACTTGACATTACGTTTCTCAGAATTCAAGAAACTTTAAGTACCAAAGGATTTATCAATTTTGTTCGTAACACATAATTAGATACATTTGAGCGATTATTGAACTCGAATGCCTTTATCTTTGCAGTTTGGTAGCTTCAGATTTATGTGCTTCCTTTGTTGCGTTCTTTTTCATTGTTCACGTTCAACAAGTATTTGCGGGGCTGCCTTTTTCGCAGCTTCTTTACTCCAATTTCGTTTTGCAAACTATCAGACCCCTGTCACGGATTTAATATTGCTTGATCTTGATCGTAAAATGGAACGCTTCTATTTATATACGTCGCATAATTTAGAGAACAAAGTAGGGAACATCGGGCGGACAAGTACTTATGAACTACGGTGTACTTATCGTGTGACAGATAGTGAAATACGAGCGACATTTTTCTGTTCTTTAAACTGCAAGAAACCTCGAAGGGGTAGCGTTTTGAAGGGATCCATGATATGAATGGTAATACGATGGCAGACCTGAAAGCCATTTTACGAAATCAGTTCCCGGAGCACTTTGAAGGATGGAAAAGATGCTAGCGTAAGTGTATGGTATCCCAAGGAGACAACTTCGAGAGGCCCATAGTTACGCCCACTAATAATGTAGGAAGCGATGATGCTGCAGGTTGGCAAACTTTATTGTTACGGGTCGTTAATTAAGTTATATTGATTGCTTCGAATTCGTAATGTATGCACGTAAGTAGTAACGCATACAGGTTTCGATTGCATTACACGCATAGATATTTTTACTTGTAATATCTGGCTGTGCCCTATTATTACTAAAAGTAACGGGCATGATAAATGGGTTCGGTTAATTCAAATATATTTAATAGTACGGAAAATGTAAACCCTCTTTATTTCGGCGATCGTACTATACTCGTACTCGTAATAACCGTACAATTTCACTTCCAGCAAAATGATCGAGACCGCCATGCAGTTCAAAGCGCACAGAAATTTGCTAACCGTTTAATAAATTTATAATTACCAGTCCCTATAATATTAATTTCCATTTTAATGAATAGTTAACAAGCCATTCAATATTTGTACAATTAAGACAGTGATCCTAAATTGTTGGGCAACAGTGTATATGTATACTTTTGGGTCCACCCCGTATATTTATATAATGAACATTTCTTACTCGTTGTGCAGGATGGAAACTGCTTGTGAAGTCAATTTTTAATTAAAAACAATTTTAGGATTCACTCATTTCCCATTACTTCGGGATAACAAACAATACAGCTTCTTACAGTATTAAATTCTTTGTTCAACGCAATTATTCGATTTGTGTTAACATATAATTGTACAACAAAACAACTTCCGTCAACTAATGGCAAAGTGAGATAAAAAAAACTGTTGAAGCAAGTGCAAGAGTAATGACACAGCATTCGATGAAACAATTCAAAACAGACGTACTGTGAAAATGTCTTCGCAATTGTTCTTTCATGACATTTGTCTGCCCAATTAAATGAATACACAATTTTAAACAGACACTCGTTCTTCTCTTTTTCACGCTATGTGCAATACGAATTATTTTTTTCCCTGTCCCACCCAAATACACTATCGCCTGTTTCTCAGCCGCGCCCTGCGTGAATTAACATATACGCATATTACTGTTTTAAATGTGACCGTTCAAGCCAAGCCTCGGTTTCCTTTTGTTTCGCAAGTTATATATAACTCGCAGTTCGAAAGCCCTTTCCGATTTTCCTAATGGCGAATGTTGATATTGCTGTTAGAGCACCGTGTAATTTCGTTCCCGGCGTTCGTTTTCGAATTATTTGCCGCGCTGATCCATTCAATTGCATGGAAAGACACGCATGCTTGGTAACTGCTTGCGCCTAATTGGAATTTATTGGACGAGTGCAATTTGCATGGCCGTGATCGATTGCAAACCTCATGAATTTTTATATCGTGTAATTTCGGAAAGTTTACGAACCGTTGCGCCGCCAGGCCGGCAAACAAAGGATACCTCTTTCGAAAAGTTTCCAGCGAATGCAATTCTACCTACAAATAAAAGTCTCCCATAACTTTTGCTCGATCATTCGAAAACGAAATGCTGTTCCCCCAATTTTTTCTCTCTCTATCGCGTCACAGCCAGAAGCGAGGAACGCAACGAATTCGTTCCCGTGCTTTTTCTGCAAATGAAAAATGCTCCATTCGTCGCGTTCGAAAACAAAAATATTGAGAAGCGATTGTCACGGTGGTCGTACGCACAGGAAAGGAAAATCGCATGTAACGACTTCACGTGTGAAAAGCGCCTCCGTGCCCGTGGTAATCAATTTGTAAGTGATCGTTGGAACAAACTTGCCGGATGGCTGAAACAATTTGGCACTTTTCCACTTAAGCACCGCCACCTATCTCAGTAGAATAAACACGTTACTCGGCCCAACCTGTCGGCTTTGGCTACGAAAGGAACGGATGCAGAAGGGAAACTCTGCTCGTGGCAAATACGCGAATTAATTGATTGATAGAAGTTTATCTTTTGACCGCCATCAATTTTGTTCACGTGAAATACGTGTACGTATACACGTCGTCATGTTTAATTTGCGTTCATTTCGGTTGGGAAAAGATAATGGTGTAGTATATCAAGCTTTTGATTATCGGGACAGTGTGTCGGGAATACTGACTAACTGAAACGCTCCGTTAACAATGACAATGAATTAATAATGAAAATATAATAATAATAACGGAAATCTCTAAGTCCATTAATATAAACGTATGAAGAAAATAATATTCACGCGTGCGTTTCTTTATTTCATTCGTGTCAATTGGCTTTTGTATTTTAACATTAGTTTACCACTTAATATTTAGTTTTTCGACAAACTTTGCAATTCCAATGAATCGTACAAACGTTCTAGGAAAGTTATTAAACCATCTACTGGTATATTGCCTCCGTTTGTTTCTTTTCCTCGTGCCGTTATGCAGACATTGAATGGCATATTCATCTGATATTTATTGATGTCTTTCCGGCGGTGTACACGTGCACGTAATTTAAACAGAATAAAATTCTCGGAAAAACAGTTAGCTGTGTCTCGCGGAAAGCACCGCGAAAGATACATTGCTCGTATCGTCGATTTTAAGATTACAATCACGATTGCCAGTGAAACGACACTGTATCAATCTAATAATTTTAACGCGATTCAACGTAGAACGTTTGTTCTCTAATTTTTTATAAATGCACATTTTAAATAAAGAAGATCAATTCAATAAAAAATATTAGAAACCAGAAAAAGGGGCGCAATAATAACTTCGCTAATAACACTGTTACGAAATCCAACACAAACGAAGTAGTAGTATGCTCAAGTGAAATAACGCAGCAAGTAAAGGACTTCCCCAAGGTATCACGAGCCGATTCCCTAACTTCTGGGAAACATTGTCAGGCGTAACGAGCGGCGAATCCGGCGGCGGGGTTCGAAGCTTATAAAGTGCCGGGCAAATTCCGTACAGATCACTGCACCGTTGTTATCGCTCGATAAGGAAGTGCAGGGGAGCATTTATCGGAATAGCCGTCGAATTTATTGAATATCGAGAATGAACCAACTACACCGTGAACAGGGTCTGTTTGATTTTATAGGACTTTCTTCTCTTCTGGAACGTTGCAAGCAGGAACGTAGGAAAACGAGACGACGCGTCGCGACGTGCGTATGTACAACGCATGCATATGCACCTAAATTACTCGTTCCTGTGCCCGGCTCGACATTATATGATTCGCCCTATTATTTATATTTCCCATTTTCAAACTCCCACTGCTGAGACGAGCTATCTCGAAGATGTGCCCATCACGTTTTTCAAAAATAATGCACCGACCTAGAGATGGATTGGAATCGATCGCGGGGCAGAAAATACGTAGCTTGTTCTGGCATGTTTACGGTTTGCTCGATCCTTCGCTGAGGATGTTCGTGCGATTCGAGGAAACGCGAAACGATATTTCTATGAGGTAAAAAATATGATTAATTTAGAATAGGCCCGCGCTAACGTTACCCGTATGTCCGAGTTTTAGTTACGGGTTTAGTTAGTTAGTTAATTCTGTTCCAAGAATTAATTGAACAGTACGACTCTCGTCTTGGACGAGTAAGAAACAAACGACCTTAAGATTATTCAATTTCAATCAGTAATATTGAACTTTGTTGTTAAATTTTGTTTAACAAAATATTGTTAAATAAGGTAAAAATAATAATTATTGGAAGAAATATAGTTTTAGTGCTTCGAGCCGAGTTCTGGCAAGGATTATCCTTTACCATATATTCTACTCCGCGGACTGCGAAAGACTTGGACATTAGTCCCCCGAGCCAGATACTGGAATTAAAAGTCATCAGAATTTTAAACACATTGGTCTCAATTATTATTCTATCATATTATTTACGAATTTTAACTAACATGCATCGCTGATAAATTAATCACCATTTTAACGATCAGCTTTGCTTTTCATTTAGGAATCACGTGATCCCACTTGAATCTAGTACAGCTATATAAGTTTTATATTTTCCAGCTGACAAGTAAAAAAGAATGGTTATTGCAGTGTAAAGTGCTATCAGCAGGCCCGGGTAGATCGGGATTGTTTGTTCGTTTACTCTATACCGTAACGTACGAATCTCTTCGGTTTATCTGTTGGCGAATATAAAACTGTATCAAGTCCCCCTACGTATTAAGGCTCCCCTACTCTTCGAATGGACGCTTACTTTCTTAAACGACCAAGTCCCGATAGCTGTCGAACATATTTGTTCAGAAAATCTCATTACTCGCAGGTCGCTGGACTCCATGCTCCCTCGTTTTCGCGTATACACAAAAATTCCCCCCGACTCAATGATGAAAAAAATGACCGTCGTGGGGGAGCAGAATTATTACGACCAGCATTTGTGTCAAGTAAGGGAGCAGAACTTAACTTCGACCGTGATAACAAAGAATCAGAAGGCAAAAAGTGCATGGGGCTTCGCTCGAAGCGTTAAGCAGGCGTTTGATCGTGAGGAAATTAAACATTTCGTTCGGGGAAAGTGTTCGGCCGTGAAGGAAAGTCAGATTGAACCTAACCAGAGCAAACGGAGTGGTAACCTGATTTTCCTTTTCAGGCCGAATAACGCTCACTTATCGCGAACTTTAAGCTTCTACGATTCGTTGAACCCTGAACTTGTTCGCGTGATAGGGCTGAGCATTACCAAACCGAAGTGTTTGAAGACATGAAAGTATCCTTCGTTTATTCCGAAATCCTTGAGTGATATACTTTGTGCTCTATGTACGCCGGAAAGCCTACGAGATTTGAGTTGCATCGGTCGCATGAAGAATGTGTCAAACAAAATGGTTAATACCTTTGTTCCAGGTGTGATCTGAATGAACTTTGTGATCCAAAATTGTACCCTGGATGAAAATCTTATCATTTTTAAACGATTTCGACATTTTTTGCGGTTTTTTCTTTATTCATAAACAGAAGTACCTCGGTCTCATTTATTGTAATTATGTTGTATAAATATTTGTGCCATTATTTAATTAATAACTATACTACTTTCGAGTGAATAGAGCGTTAAAATCCATCCATGGTTAAGGGATGGTTGATACATTTTCTTCCAACTCCAGTTTTCATACATTACTTTAATGCGATTTATCAGGAAGTTATTACGAATTCAATAACATCAAACAGGTATGTAAAGTTAGGCGATAAATAGCCCTTTTTGCAGTAATACTTTTCGCAGTATCGCCTTCCAAAAGTAAATTACTAGAGTGTAAGAAACGTAATGTCTTTCTTGTATTGTGATTGTTTATCAATTGCGTCCAATGCATAACATTCAATGACACATGATCTTGCGAACGTTTAATTGGCTTGCAAATTACATCGAGAATTAGCGACATCAAAATAGTATTATAGTATGTTTTATGTTGGTTCACTTCAGATTTGCAACAATCTCGCAAATGTCTTAAATTGTAATTTAAGGAAACTTAGTTTATTAACAATAACTGTTTCAAACAGAAATGTAGATATAAATATGCATTAATAATACGAGGTTCAAATTAAATTTGTTGACAGTTACTCCTACAATGCGTGTTACAAGTAAGAATTTTCTATACACAACAGTAAATGTAGAGACTGTTTAGTTGAAAGAAAAAATAGAAAATATTGTCAAATCATTCTTTATTACCTGCTGATTGCTTCGATATTACTAAAGCGTGCATATTATCGCAACGCCTGATCTAACAATGTGAGCAATGCATTCATTTTATTCATATATTATAGTGGCTTTTATGTATTATAGAGATACTAACTGCAAGCACCATTTTTGTAACACGAAGGAAACGTTTCGAGTGAATGTACAGTGAAAGGTAACAGAGAACTTCACGAACAAATTCACAATATTCTGTTTCGAATATCACTTGCAACGTGAGTTCGGATTTAAAAGTATGTCTATAATATTTGCGGTTTGTTAAAAATTGGGCACGGCAATAATTTCGCGAGCGATAATAATGTTCCGCAGTTATTAAAGAATTATTGAATTCGACGGCAATTTTGTAATATATTTACTCTTTACACAAAACATTTTACTGGGTAGGAGGTGAAATTTGTTTCGTAATCCGCTGCCTAAATCTGATGTTTAATTTCCATATACAACTGTATTTTGCATAAACATATTACTTTGTAATCTACATTCGCTGGAATGTATGCGGGAATCGTTCCCAGAATAAAAGTACACATGCAGAAAGTAACAAAAACCGAAAAAAACAATGACGGAGAAATACAAAACATTGAAATCTCTCGAATATATCTTGCACAATGGAACAATTTCATTGGGAGCTTCTGATGAAAAAATTTCAATATCCGATTCGTAGCGCGTAAAAAACCAAGGGATTTGAAACTTTGCATATTTCACAGTCGAATTCCGGCCCATCGTTCATTTAAGCTTTATTGGCAGGCCGGATATATAACATACGCGTTCGCTTCCTACAAAAAAAAGGTTTATCAAGCCTAACGAACAGTCGTAAATGTTACTTAAGAAGGAGTGCTGGACTTTCACTATTTTCAACATTCTTTCTTAAACTTTCTCAACTTTATTAAAAGAATCAATTCCACGTAAGTGCTATTGAACTATGGTAAATTCGTTAATATTACATAATTTCCCATGCGTATCCCTCTGTATGTGTATTACCTGTGCTGCCGTGGAACATTTCTTAACGGTAAGGCTCGCCCAAAAATATTTCTGAACCGGAGGTATTGCACCCAATAAACGTAGGCCCTGCGGTGATGACCGCACTAGCCTGTTATTTTTTAACGGCGCCCACGACCGTGGGCATACCAGAGCGCAGAAAAAATCCAGAACTCGCCATAGCTTCAGGGCAACTCACCCCCGTCCGCACATTTTTTCCTTAGCAACCCTGCCGTCTTCCAGCTCTACGTTCAATCACCAATCATAATCGAACACCGCCTAAATTCTCACCCTCGTCCATCAGCTCGTCCGCCAATAGTTGTCGAATACTAAAAAGTCGAGTCAACATTTTGGACAACACATGCACGCTACAAGGAAAATTCATTTGCATCTCAAAGAGAACTCGCTTGGCCTATACACCTCAGCCAGAATTCGTTCAGAACTCGTTTAAAGAGTCGCTTGTATCTCTAAGAGAATAGGACTCATTCGCAAAATGTGTAACTGGATTACCAAATATAACTATCAACGTATACAGTGCTTTAAGCTCAATTAATTCTTTACACCTTGAATCGCTAGAACGTTAAATTATCATAAAATCACAAAAACCGCGGTCGTGCTCGAGCTGCCACGCAATAACCTACACAACGTAACGCAATTGAATTCAACTTTAATCAAATCTATTTGATACATTCCCCCAACACCAACGCGTTTAGAAACTCCGATAAATCCATTCCGAACAGCAATATCACAGGCCGATTTCCAACGCCTTTCACATTTTCCAACAAACACGCCGAGCAGATGTTAAAAGAGCCTCGATATTGGACACATGTATCATATTTCATCATTGAAAATCGCAAGCGTAATCCCCAAAAATTTCTGCGAAAAGAAATACCGGCAAGCTGGAATAGTACATCTAAGGAATAGAAAGAAGAAATAAAAAATGAAATAATATTCTATTAGTCCAGGTGGGAGCCAAGGAACGTGAATGACGAGAGCACCGATCGTGCCCATCATAAATATCGTAAAGCGTATGAACAGATTTCGTGCTCGAGTGGCTGAACGAAATGTATGGGGTGTCGTTAGAGCCCTGGTCGTGCCGAGAATTTTCATTTCATTCAACTAGGAGCTTCCCCTTTTCCGAGCTGCAGCCATACCCTTCCTCTCCGTTGCACGCAATATCGTGCTTTTTCTAATAGAGCTCTTAAGCCACCAAGCTGACATTATCGATATCAACGATGTAAGAGAGCGTACATAGCGACCGCGATGCACCCTTAACGCGATGCAAGGGTTGAAGTGTGTAAGAAAGAGCAGAAGGCCAGGAACGTCTTGTTGGTTCTTGCTCGTAATCCCAGAGATCTATCGACCTTCGCTTCACAACGCGTTTCCGCAATTCGATTATGTAACTTCCTCATTAGACAACTCGCTGTGCCGTGTAATAATATTTGCCTTTTTGGATTAACAGCTGACAAGTAATTTTGGATAAAAACGACCTGGTATCGTATATAGTATATATACATATATGTATGTGCATGCTCAAGGTAACTGAGATTTCTCCGGGCAAACGTTGCCACCGTATATTCTAAAATCTTGCAGGAAAGTTGCAGAGACTAATAGAAATCGTCAAGAAATTCGCCGAGTCGCAGACAGGGCGCATTTATATCAAGTTATATCAGGAAATGCGCTGTGTGTCGCGCGTATCTCGAGATTTACAGGATCTTTAAAGTAATACGACTGGAAGAATCGCAGATATTAGCAGCTTAATTTTACTACAATTAGTTCTACGTAGTTCAAACTTCGTACCATAAAAGTTTCGAAGCGGAACCTCTTGGAACTTTTCAGTTCTACTCTATTAAAGTGAGCTAAACGGCATAACTTAAATGTTTCTGTATAACATGCCTGCAGATGCATTGAAATGTGTACTAAGCGAAGTGTAGTATAGAAAAGAATAATTAATTATCAATTCAGTTGCCTATCGAGTATCAAGTGTGTTCCAGTCAATAACGTTAAACGAATGTTCAGTAGCAATAATAACCGTTGCTCAACTCTAAGAAAAGAATGTTCTTGTACGAGTACAAGGTTCACGATGCAACTATTTGTCACAAAAGACGAGTTGATTAATCAATTAAGAGGTTAAACGAATGTTGCGTTGCTGAGACATTTAAAGTCTCTCTGTGCGAGTACACCGACGTCAATAATGTTGACGCATCCCGTCAACGTTGAAAAACACAATGCAGCAGAATAATAAGACGCAATGAAAAAAATACCCCAGATATTAAAAATCTCCACACATTCCCATCGATAACCGTGGAAAATAAATTTCACCTTTCTCGACTCCGCACGATCGAAACGAAGTTTCCAAATTTTTCTAATCAAAAATGTACGGGACCTACAAATAAAATACATACTGAAAAAAGTGCTGGTTCTTGTTATAACACGGCCAGAGTTTTCCTCCATACTTCTCATCTGAACTGAATTGAACTACTATCTAACGAAACTGAATCAAAGTTCTAATATCAGTTTAAATGCTATGACAAAAATGACGGGTTTGTAGCAAACGGAAGACTGTTTGACAATTAGAGTAAATAAAAGAAGAAACGCGTCGCGTTTACAATATAATTCCAAAAATAGCCTGCTCCGATATCTGCAACGAAAGCATATAATACAATCGAGCGAATTGCGCGATTATTCGAACGACACAAATAAACCCGTTGCGAGATATGTTTCGCCCGACTGGAAGATTAGAAAAGTTCTTAATTGCCGGCTTCGAACGATCGGATCCCACGGCATTGCCCACTCGAACGTCTGAATCGCCCTCTAGAGAATTTCTGTCTGTTTGGAATAAGAACGCAGCGTCCCTCGCAGATCGATTTCGTTACACTTCTATACATTTATTCCGTTACGAACGCGTTGCGTTCTCTGAGGAACGCGACCAGCGTCTCGACGATGACGGTCATTCGAGGGTTAAGCAGCTCTGAATAACGTCGAAGGACCAACGACGCCGTGAGCGAGCCACAATTCTTCGTATTTGTCCTTCGAAGAGGGGAGACGGTTGATGCGTCAGCGCACTTCCTGCTGCCTGGTAGCTCGCCCTTGCATTTGGGCGAAAAATCTTCTTGACCTTCTCGACGAGACGGCCCTCCGAGCTTGCATTCCCTTGCGCGATCAAATTTACCGAGAAGCTGAATTCCAAGGTAACGAAGAGAATAGAATAGAGAATGTCCTCGAACGGAGATTTAATCTAATAAATGGAACGGGGAGGCCTAATTCCCGTGAATCTTTAATACATGCTTCCCATAGAAAGAGGGAAAACGTATTATTCCGTTCAGTGTACCCAGCATGTTCGAAATATAACTTCTTTGTCCGTTGAATCGTGCTCGTGTTCGTCGTGTGCAGGGCGAGTTAATTTCTTTTTCATAAGTGGAACCCCGTGCACCGAATATCGCCTGTCAAAAGTCGTAGCAAAGAAAAAAACCAAACAGGGCTCTTTCAGAGAAACTTTATGTATCGTACAGTTTGCACTCTATTCTATTTTCTGGACGCTTAATGTTTGAACTGCGCTCACTTTTTTTTAGCGTTTGCTTGAAGATAGAGGTAAAAATTGTAGTCGAAGGTTCCTGTTTTAAACAATAAACGCTGCAACGATCCAACGTCTAGTTGGATCCAACGTTAGCTACATTTACCATAAGTCTCCTATCTCGCTAATAACAAGCATGTTTACTTCGACGCATATTTTTCCACGAATTAACAGCGTTTATCATTAGACTCGTACGCTATTGCATTCTCGTTGTGAAACTATGTTAGCAAGACTTCGCTATCGTCAGTTACATAACAATAATTGTATAATTTTGTATAATAATCGTATCTTGTAATTAAGGTGACCATTTCCTCTACATAACGTTGCAGAAAATATGTATTAGGCGTGCCGATAAGTCAACCATTATTTCTTGATGTTTAGCATAATTAGTTGCCAACAAATTGCAAAACAATTCGTTCATAAACTATTTGTCATTTTTTTAGATATTTTTCCCTTTTTTTTGTCTGAAATGTTTAAGATCACAGCTGAATGGAGCATATAGATTTTTGTTTGCAATAAAGTCATCGTGCTTTTTTATTATCTCATCGATATTTATGGAAAATTTATTAGACGAAACTCGTTCAATCGACAAAAATATTGAAAATACGGTGTTTTTATAACTAACAGAAGTTCCAAACAACTATAACGTCCTCGATAAATGAAAATAATCTCTTCGATTATTTTGTCACGTGAAGCCTAGCGTTGCCACGCAATTTATTCAATATTTTTCCCACGCGAAACATAAAAAATCAATCTCTCTACTGAGTTGAAACATTTAGCTTGAAAAAAAGGAAGCGGAAAAAGGGTCGAAGAACGACGGAAATAAATTAATGTTACTCAAATTATGACAAAAACACTATAAGCTATAACTCTGTATATTATGGAGTGATAAAAATTATCTCAGATATTCTATGTAGCGGCAACGTTCTGTTTCCAGTATCAGAAGCGGCCTATTTTCAGCTCCATTGTTTCTCAATTTTTGTCGACAAACGAACCTATACGCGTAATAAAAAAAAACGGAAAGAAGGAAAGAAAGAAACAGAGATGCATTACTCACCGCCGTTCTTCGCGTCCTCCTTCGCTTCATCCCCTACCGGCTGGACACTCTCCTTGCTCGTGTTGCACCCCATTTCCACTCGCCTGTTCCTTTTCCTTCTCCTTTTCTAATATCCCTCCTGTATCCCCGAATCGCAAACGCCCACCGTTACTCGCGACACTCGCCGTGGTAATTCGCGATTACGATCGTGTAATTGCCCTCCTCGTTAACATCGGAGTCGTCGAACAAGGAACCAAAAGATAGCGGGATATTCGCTGGGTACGCGTGGAAAATTCTATCAATAAATTGGACTACCTCGGAGAACGGTCGTTACAAGGAAATCACAGCACGATATTTTCCGCCGTTCCAACGAAATTTCGTCGGTCTCCTCTCGTCGTGGCCCGAGGGTGAACGACACACGCTCGCGGTGCCGGCTTATTCGTTAACGATTCGTTAAGATGAAAATACAGCGATTTTGTACGCTTGGTCGAACTGGACGTATCGGAAATTCGTTTAATTACACGGCCTCCACCGATCACGGTTCTGACCGGCTAAAAAGTATACGAATATATTGTATATACATATATATATATATATGTATATATATATTAAAACACTGTAAAAAAGCTACTACCGGCGAACACTAAAAACGCTACCCTACGATCGTTCCACAAACACACAAGCCTTCTCGACGTCGCGAGGCGTACTGACACTGTCGACGACCCTGCCCTTGCGTCGCGACTAAGCGAGTCGATATATATTCCTTCTTCGTTGATCTCTCTGTGTTGCGTACGCACACACGGCTGCGTGCGCGCGAAACCAGCAATATTGCGAACGCCTATTGCGGATTGTTTATTGAAAACCCGTTCGATTATTTTAAGGATCAGATTATTTCTTTTCCCTTTGCCTCTTCTGCTTTTCCGAACGATCTCGAGTGCGTCGCGTGTATCGTTGGCTAAGCTAAGCGCCACTCCCAATTTCCATATATACTAACAAAGAAGAGAGCAGTTTTGTCCGCTTCGATCGATTTTATAAACGGATAGTTCGCTTGGTCGCACTGTTGCATTAAAACGATGGGAATATGGTAGCAGACGGGCGCCAGTAACTCTTGGGGCTCTAGCGTTTTCTGGGACGAATATCGATTTTGCGGTTTTGACAATCCAACCCTCCACGATTCACCGTTTCTGGGTGATTCATATTTCACGGACGGTACTTGCATATTTGTTTGCGCGGCTCGGTCGCGTGACTTGAGCTGGGATGCATACCGACAAATAGCTGTCGGTATTTTTAACGCACCGCCGACATGAACGACTCTTCCGATACGGGGTATGTTGAGGATAAGTAACAAGGACGATTAATAACGAGCTTGTATGGATGTTTATTTCAGTGATGGATAAGTAAAAATTGTATTTCACATGTACGCATGTATGATTTTACGATCCCTCGGTTAACGATTAAAATTTGTTGAGACACCGACCCTTTTATGCGTGTAGGGTAAAACCAAATGAGAAAGAAGAATGGGAAAAAGGTGTGTGCAGTTTACATGTCGGAAGTACTCCATTTGTAAGCTTCTTCCTGGCGTGCTACCTTTGCATTTTGAGCTTCGAACCATCGTTTTTCATAGCCGTTGCTCCTATCGACGCCATCCCATCTGTGACCAGGTTTAACGCCAAAACGATTTGGCATGCTTGACCCTTCATATTTTGGCCGATCTAGAAATACAGTTGCAAGTTGAACAATGTTACAGCCGCGAGTGCGTGCGTTTATATGCATATGTATAGTGTTATATTGAAACACCTCACCTGGCTTCCTTTTCCCCTCTTTGATTTGCTTTTGTTTTATGTACTCCAACATGGGATCACCTTCCCTATCTTGCTCTTTAAGTCTCTGATCCAAATCAGCGTCGTCTGCATACCTCGCTAAAGGCTTACTCATTTCATAGAGATCGTCCTTCAATTTCTCCTCTCGATCCTCGACTTGTTTCAGGCTGAAATGGAATAATAAATAGATTGGATTTCGTTTTTGTCATTGGAGCTGTTGAAATTTTCGGTCGTGATGCGAATTTCACTGGACTCACCCCTTTCCCCATTTGGTGTACTGTGCATTCAGTTCCGCTTGACGCTTTTGCTTTTCACGTTCTTCTGCTGCTTCTGCTTCCAGGTTGCGTTTTCTGCCGGTTTTAGTATCGCGTACAATCGCTGCTTGACCAACTCCTGTGACATCCTTACTGAGCTGAGGGGAAAAAATCATTTTGTAATTTTATAATAAGAAGTCGAGAATGAAGAAAGAGAAGAGAATTTGTTCAACTACCTTGCTGAATTGTTCGGCTTCTCGTTTTTTGTGCGCTTCTGTCTCTTCCCTTAACGCTCTGGCGTCTTGCAATCCTGCTGTTTTCCCGTCCAACGTTTTCTTCATGCGTTTCTCACCTGTTTCGTCGTCAGTATCTCTCTGTTTCGATTTCCTTTCTTTGCCGCAAGGGTCATCTCTGTGGGAATATTTCGACTCACGATCGTGCCTATCATTGAATCTACTCGGTTTTGATTTGTAAAAATCTCTGTCATCCCCTCTGAATCTATTCGAACTTGTATCTCTGTCTTTGTTCATGTTTTGAGGTAGATGGGTGTTCGCATCGTGATGTGTCTTGTACGGTCCAGAATGTTTTTCGGAATATCTATAATCCCTGTTTCTCTCCGTTCTCTCATCTTTATATCTATGTTGCCTCTGTGGACTTAAGTCGCTGCATCTATCTCTCCTAGCATCGGTATACGAGTCTCTGCACTTTTTATTTTGCCTGGAAGCATTCATATCCGACTCGTAATTTCTGCCTTTGTACTTCGTCGCGTGAATATCTTTTTCGGGCTTTCTTCTAGGCGGACTTAAATCAGAATCAGAACCTTTTTTCCTATAGTCGTGTTTTCTATCATTTCTCGGTGGACTTAAATCCGAGTCGTAGGCTTTGGTCTTTCTCGGGGGGCTGGTATCAGAATCGATGCTTCTTTTACTTTTTCTAGGGGGACTCAGATCCGAATCATCTTTATTTGTATGTTTCATGCTCTTACCGATTTCTTCCCTTCTACTTTTTCTCTGCGGACTTAAATCTGAATCGTAATTTTTACTCCGCCTGGGTGGACTCACATCCGAGTCGGAATTCCTTCTACTTTTTCGCGGAGGACTCAAATCTGAATCGTCCTCATTTCGTTGTTTAATACCCTTCTTAGATTTATGCTTTTTGCTTTTTCTGGGAAGACTTATATCCGAATCATCGGATGCTTTCCCCTTTCTCTTCATTTTCTTTCCATTTTTATATGGCGGAATATCTGTTTGCAGACTATCGCTGTCGCTATTATTTTGAGAGGCATTCCGCTTAGACCTACTTTGCTTTTTATGTTTCATTCGAGGAGGGCTCAGATCGCCATCCTCGTCCTCTTTTGATTTTTTACTCCTACCACCTTTTTGTCTCCTAGGTAACCTCGAGACAGATAAATCGTCATCTGACTGTTCCTTCTGTTTTCTTGGCGGACTCAAATCATTATCGGAACCATTTTCTAATTGTTTGCGTTGCTTAACTCCTCTGTCTGTACTAGTAATGGTTAGATCTCCACCTTCGTCATCAGCTATGATTTTCCATCTCCTTTTATCTGAGAAATCAACCGGTCCACGTTCATCCACTACACCAGCAATTTGCGGTGCATCTTCTGCGGTGACAAACATGTCGAATTCATTCTCGTCAACTGGCCTCATATTCTTCAGGTCTAGGTCATCGTCAATGATCTTTACTCTGGAAAATACATCTAAAAATTTGTGGAGAGAAACGAATGGCCTTCGTAAATAGTTTGACTATGTTCTAAAAGTCGGTAAATATCGTTAACCGATATTAGAATTTCATTTAAAAGACAGGGTAGACATTCCTTTACACGCTTGAACATGTTTTAGTTATCGTTCTAACACGAAATTATGGAAACGGTGTAATACGTTAAACAAATTCGTGATTCGTCGTGCTAAAGTTTCGAATGTAAATATTTCAATGAAATTTCCAGGAGTACGTGTGTTAATTACTATAACCTAAAACACAATGATTTCCTGTTGAAACGTTCGAAAGAGAGTGTAATATTTGCAAATTGAAACTTACGTTTGTGCTCCTACTTTCATCTTTCTCTTTTTCTTCTTCTTCTTATCCTCGCCATGTCCCGAAGATAAGTACTTTTTCAAATATTCTTTTTGATCTACAATCTTCTTCTCCATCATAATACGTACGGAACGAATGCTTGCACGCAACTACCATACATTTTTACCGCGTCCGTACGGTGGCACTGCATTCGCCTTTTAAACACTCCAAGCTGAAATGCAATATTATTTTTGAATTTACATGCTATCCCTTTCGCAATATTAATAGAAACTTAGAGGTCTGTATAATTTAAAATTTGGCGTTTACAATGTAAGAGATAAATATAATTTACACAGTTGCCTTCTCAAAAACGTTTTAAAAAAATATTTGTAACTCGAAAAGCGATGTTTGCTATTTTGAAAAATCAAATGGAACTCGTTTTTTCGTATATAAGATAATGCGGGTTTTATTCAATCTATTTTATAAAGTACAAATAAACAATTGCATAAAGAACGTGAGTGAGCGTTAATATGGCTTTGTATAATCTATTAGTATCGCTTTCAGTGACTTTGTTTGGTACTGGGGTTCTGAAGCCCCATAAAGCAGTTGACAAAATTACACGTGGCGCCATCTCGTGTTTGTCGCACCTCGGACAGTTTCAAAACTAACTTCGTGGATTACAGCATTAATTTAAACAATTGCCGCTTCCTCGGTTTCCAGTGGTTATTTTTCAACCGGACTTATCTCATATAAAAGCTGTGGCCGTAAGCTTTACTATTCAACAGGTTTCAGAAACATTTAAAAGTTATTAACAATTTAAAAATCGGCAAAACTGCACTTCGGGTCACCGCAATTATCACCGCTTCTGGAAGCGCTAGATTAATAATCGGGTGCTTAAAATAAAGGTATTGGATTTCGCTATGCGGCTATTGAATTATGAATTAACAGTTAATGAATGCTACTTGACCTGCTTATGTCTTATAAACAATTTCTATCTTCGTTTGAGAGCTACACAGCAACTATAGACGCGGACTGTTCTGAATGAGTACAGAGATTGTTCGTTGAGCTCCTCTATATCAAAAATATTATAAGAAACAAAAACAGCCCGTTCCTCCACAAGTACACCGGACAAAATCGTCCACTAAAATTCCACTAATTTCCACTAAGAATCATAACAACCATGAAACTAAAAATTCTACATCATTCGCGAAATCAACCAGGTATAAAAACCAAGTCTCGTGTGCCATGATCGTTCCAAAAGAGAGGAGCCGCGTCAAATGTGGCGCAAGCTATCATGCACAGATCCGTGCACATTAAAACAAGCGCACAGTTTATCGGGCAGCCCCTGATAATGTTTCATGTACGGACTGGATACTACCTGGATAGTACCCGATGAAGGTCCCCGTACTCGCTTTAATGCACACGTATAATACTCGCGGAAAGTGGCGCCTATACAGTTTTCATTGGCCGGTTGGCTGACCGGTGAGTCCGTGCACCGTTCCAACCGTATCGGCCGAGTGCATCTGGCCACGGGTTACGGAGAACGATCCACGATTCCACCGTGCCTGACGAACCTTATCGACTTTATTCATCGATCGTGAGTACAGGCCGCTTAGCAAGGTGATACAGCAACGGCGGCATAATCGGGATGGTCTAATCCGGTCCCGTCTCGTTACACGAGAAACTTGGAAGCGGTTCTCCATTGGTCGGTGGAGGAAAGCAGGTAATTACGCCGGTTGGAGGTGGAAACGACGACACAGGTAGGGGAGCGAAAGTGAACACAGCTCCAAGAATGGGCAGGAAGAGACGGGCTCCTTGAGCCTGTGGCTGAAAGTTTTTGACGGATAATAACGTAGGTGTAGTATTTTTATTGTAACGTTCCGCGCCGATTCAGCAAGGTGTTACGTTGCGGAGTGGTTGTTGATTAATTTTGTGCCGTTTGAAAATTCACCGCGAGCGGATTGACGCGGAAAATGAAAGTGTGGGTGAACGCGATCGTTCCAACAAGAAAAGCTTGGCTGGTCGAGTGACGATTCCCTCGAGGTTTTACAGAGAGAAACGTTACAGCATGTGCAAGGTTATGGGCGTGCTCCTGGTGCGATCCACTGTATGCCAGTGATTCCACACTGACATGCATGCGGTACCTGCCTGGAAACAAACAAATATTTCGTGCTCGCGACGACTCCGGTGCATAATCAGTTATCGCTAAGCCGCCCCGACGTGTGAGCGTACGGTCATCCTTGTCGCTGATTCTTCGACACCCGTGCTGGCTCAGACCATGACGCGAAAGCTGAGCAAGTTTTTGATCCTTTTCGACAACACGAACCTCTTGTACTTTCCCGGGCACTTTTTGTCCGGTCGGGTACTGATCGAGTTGGATGACGAGGCTTAGTAAGTATGATGCATGGCGAGAAGGAGTTTAAGCTAGAGTTTATTCTAGTTATTATTATGGGAAGATGTTTGGTATATTTGGTCATCATCAATGGCGATTAACTGTTCGAAATGGAAAATGAGACTGTCGTGAATTGTGTTGGAGTTAACGAGCTTTCGTATTGCAATATACTTGCCGCTTGCGGGACACCTGCAAACACGTGAAGGCGCGTGGATTACGTCAAATAATTACATTTCGTCAGGTTTACCTTAATCGTGACTAGTTCGCGTAACGTCTTCTATTGTGGCTGTTGAAGGCAGATAACTTTCACAATGCAAATTATGGTATGCTCGGGGACAGTGGCATGATTGATTAAGTGAATAATGTACAGTTTAATGGAATGTATTAATAAACGCACTCTGTGCATACTTTTATTCGTGCATTGATATAGTGTCTGTATTTATTTATAATAAATTGATATTTCATACGATACTTCGGCACAATTTCAAATTGTGTATGATAGTTCTCAGTTTGTAAAAATAATGAATTAAATATTGTTCGTTATACGATTTAACGCACTATTATTCACAATGATAATTTAACGCAACAATTTCCAAAATAATGAACTGCTTTTAAGGAAGTGTTACGAAAATATTTTTTTGGCAATCTACCACCCAAACGCGAAGCTCTAAATACCTCGAAACAACAAACATTTTATTCATGCCACTTTCATAATCACAATAATAACGCAAATTGAAACAAATTTTTCACGTTTTTAGTTTATCCATTAATTATTAACCCTTTAGTATAAATAATTGTATCATATATTCTCTAAGAAACTATATATTAAATTTCACTATCTGTTACCTTATTAACATTTAGTCATCTCAATATTTTCCCATAATTATCATCGCAAATAATAAACAAAACAAATTAAACACCGCCTGTGTAGTAAAATTCTATAAAAAAAATTCTATAGAAATTCCTGCAGGTTGCATTACATTATACTCGACAATCTATTGTGCCCATCCGTTTATGGGATAATGATATGTTCGGTATGTCGCAGCGTTTCAGGATTGCATTTTCATGTGATCGGCGAAGGAGTGGTGCGTGTACGCAGTCAACGTGCCGAGAGGGTTTACGACAAGGAAAACTACATAGATTTTCGTATGAGATTACTGGGCGAGCCAGGTAATGAAAAGAAATTGCATTACGGTACACTTAATGCAATCGTTAAAACAGAACGAGTACAATGGACTAAGTATAATGAGCCTTAGTTGATAAGTGCGTGACCAGAAACATCTTAATAGATAAAATTAACTTTACCTCAGTCTGCACGCCTATAGACTTGAGACAATAATTACGTACAATGTACGATTAATAATATCAATTTTCATTTTATTAGAATGTACTGCAAAGATAGTCGAATTTTTGGAACTGGTTTAAATATAATATTTGTCAAATGCTAGGTTTGAGGAAGTGGAATTTGTGGATTAATAATACTCATTAATAACAGTCATTGTCTAGATTTATTTAAATCTTATAAGGGATTTGTGAATACACTGGAGATAAGAAATAGAGTTTATTAGAATATTTCGCTTTAATATTCTAGCATTTTTTTAAACTTCCCTCGCCACATAAATTGTATATTAAATACGAGGAAAAAGTAATTTTTGGTATCGATTTTTGGGTCTAATTGACACACATATTTTCGTATATAAATGTTAATTCTTTGGCACTTTTTTCTGACACTACAAATTTCATCGTTCCAGTAAATTGATTTAGTAGAATTCCGAAAGTGATGCAGAATCCAATTTCGATTAATGCACGATCAATGTATTATATTGGTGAATAATTCTCTGTCTCGTCGGTGCATTTATAATTTTGTATTGCTGTGCTACATTTAATATTGCATTTTACTTGCACGTTGATTCAAGAGGCAAGCATTGAGTAATTAACTGAAGTTATAGCGATGAAGTCATAAGCATGATACAAAGATTGCATACAATCTTTCATCGTACGAGATCTTTTATTTTTATTTCCATTTACAACCGCATTACAAATTAATTCAATTTATTTCAGCGAAACAATTACGCTAGTTTCTTTATTCTTGAATCTTGAAATATGTCGACACTCTAAAGAGTAAAGTGTGCATAACAAGCCTGGAAACTTCAATTGATAGAAAGTGTGTAAAAGTGTCGGAATTACAGAGATCGCAAAGAAACATAATGCTCTTTCCACTCCATAAAGCGTCGAGAAGATCACGCGAATCTGAAACTGAAATCGAAACTTTGATGAGGCCCCATTTCGTTACCTTTTGTCTACTAATAGATTTTCCCTTTTCAATAAATAATACACATTCTTAATCATTTCAAAATGAACACGAACGAGTCGTCAGTGCATTATTATATTCTCTCAAAATACCCTTTGAGTCGAATCGTTTGAATACCATGTTAAATTTAAATGCACCCTAATCTTGTGTCTACAAAAATTCCAACACCATGTTAAACCAAGTATCAAAATTCTCCCCTGATTTCCCCCCACCCCCCCCCCAAAAAAAATTCGCAAAAATATTAAGCATTTAGATTAAAGAATGAATTTAACATTAAGATGTCCATACAAGGGTTAAATATTATAATTCCCTCGCATTGTCAACAGCGTCACTTTCAACTCTGTCAGCATTTGAATTCCATATTCCAATGGCACAATAAAATTTTTCTACCGCACAAACGGCACACCTGCGTGCCACCAGTCGCATAATAATATCGAAAGTGTTATTATTCGTTTTCTGTTGCTGCCACGTACGACGACACCGGAATTCAGGAGAAGGGCCATCGTTACTATCGCCGGGGATCCACAGCTTTCCATTCAAATTAGGCCTGCCCCTAGGCCTGCCATCAACCTTCCTGGGCAAACATGGCTGGGTGCAATATTATTGCAAGGCTGCACTTCGCGAGCCGGGCGGCTTGACTCACAAGAATCAGCAAGTCTTCATTGTGATGAACCCCATCGATCTGAATTTAGAACCACCGATTTTAGCGGTGAGTGTCCCCCCTGCCCCTTTCTCTTTGCATTATGGATGATACGGTTTTTCATATTTATACGTTCCCTTATTAGAAAGCGATAGAATTTTGATAAAGAAACGGCCGCGGAAACTTCTATCTCGAACGATGATTTTCCCATCGTTAAAAATGGTTATTCATGTGTTTCAGACGACAGGTTGCTTTGTGAGGAGTAGAAGTTCGTTTCTTTCTCTTTATTTTTATCGTCCGTAGATATGTATGCTTGTTATAAAGTATATTCCTAATTCTAAAGTATACATGCATACGTCGATCGTTGAACTGTAAAGCAGGAAATAATTATTAGACGAATTGTACGAAGGAATTTAGAATAGTTCGTGTGTATCGAATTAGAAATAGTAGCGGATTGTCTTATTAGTTCTGAATAGTTCTGTAAATATTAGAAAATCGGATTTTGATTGTAGTTTATACTTTATCAGTGCAGGGATAATTGAGTTACTTTAATGAACACTGTTCAAATTGATTGGCATATAAGCGTAGTCTAGGAATTATTAGTGGAACTAATAAAATATATACTTACCTGCAAATTAGTTCCAAATACAATTGAATTCTTATTCTATAATATATTTTTAAATCCTCAACCGTGTGAATGGCGACGAAGTATAACAAAGTGAACGCAGTTGTATGCTTTGCTATAACCGGAATAATCCATGCACGCCAAACATTTTGGTCTTTTCAAATGAAACGATAGATCTGTACACACTGGTCGTAACTTCTTAACAGAATTTCGAGGAAATACTGCACGATAATGTTATACAGAGAACTTCGATTAACATTTTCACGATCCTATCCCTGGTCTCGATTATTCAAGATGTCCAATATACTAATACCATATTTATGATTAATAACAATCGTATCTTCGCTCCCGATAATTCGTCATAAAATAGATGGTACTGTTTCGTGTCAATCCTTTCAATATTTGGACAAAACTAAAAATTTGCTAAGTATTAACTTCTTCGGTCTGTCTGCCTCACGATTAATTATTCTGCATTACTATTATCACTGTATCACTACATGCGATAAATATCATAATTCCTTATCGGAATTCCCATTCACTGTATCCGCGCGTAAACAAAACGTGATTCACGTTATCCCCTATTTTATGGCAACACGAGTTGCGTTTAGTTTGTACATCGTTGTTTGCCTTACGCTTTCTACCCCGAGCGTACAATTAGGCGAACCCTGACGCTCTCGTCCTAAATCGCGAAACGCAGCCTGGTCGGTTGGTTTTATTGCGGCCGCGATTAACACTAAACGTGGCATCGCACACGTAACGATTTCATTTGCAATTTTATCAGCGCGCAACGCGTCCGTGTGATTTCTAATCTTCGTTTAAAAGTATCATTCTAACGAGGGAGAGAGACATCCTGGAGGATGAATCTTCCACGCAACAAATTTTATTCAGTCGTTAATTACGGTTGAAACGTCGGACGGGGAGCAAAATGATATGAAAAAATTCTGTGGCAGTAAACGCACCGGTGATCGTTGAATTTATACGGGCATTAAAGCAATAACACAGAAATTAGTTACAGTCAGATCGAGATGGTACACAAAGATTTGAAGCAACGTTGGGTCGCTTTTCACGATGCATTTAATGAGAGAGCCTGTTGTAGAGAAAAAAGGACGTTTTTTCACGCACGCTTTCTTTCTTGCCCGGGTTATTAAGGAAATTCCTGGGGCGTTTTAGCATAACCGAGTTCTCGATAATGGTCACCGACCTGGGTAGAAAGCGATTGCGATCCCCACAATTATGCCGTGTCTTCTTCTTATTCACTTCCTGTATCAAAATTTCGGTCCGTTCAATAGCCTTACCTCGGTTTACAAAAGTTGAATGCCGCGCATAGTATTTTGCCGCTTATTAGTCATGAATGTTATTATTCCGTATTCATTATTTTACGTTTACTTCATAAGGCACAGAATTTTGTTCACAAACCATTATCTGTGCAGATATAATTTTCTTGTTATAGTATCTATCGAAATACCAATGCGATATTTATTTTCTTCTTAGTTAATTTGTGTATTCGTTTGTACGTATATTCCATTATAACTATATCTCTTCCCGAATTTTTTTATAAAAGAAAAGAGCAGTGGTTTTTTTAGGCTCTATTTAAAATAGATAGAGAACAGATGAAAGAAAATATTGAAATAAACACTTGTCAGGCTTTACTAGATGTTCAGTGAGAAGCAGGTCTTGTTTACGCGACTAAAGAGACACATTATACCAGGTAACATGTAATGTTAGATAATTATTACGTGGGCACGTGACATTCAGCTTCGATCGCGACCGCATTGTTCGATCTACTGTACAGTTGAACACATCCATTGCACACGCCTTGCATTGCATAATTAGAAGGTCTGAGAGTGTTAGCCGATTTTATTGGTCTCGAAATGCAGAAGCGAAACGTAAACATCTAGGGATTGCACTTTTGCAATGACACTCTCTCTCTGAAACCTAATACTCAAATATTAATATCATTCTTTAATAGTATGATTTCCTTTAATCTATTAGAAATGTTTAATAGTTGAATGCACGAGTCGTGTCAAGATGAATCGAAAGGCTAGCAATATATGTAACATCGAAAGGAATTAATTAGAAAGGAGCTTATTAATACTGAAGGTATGCGTAATGCGCGTACGATTTTTTGAAGAATACTTTATTTTTTAATAGCAACCAGCGAGGCAAGAAGTCGAGCAACGAGTTGGAGTATCTTGTGTCTCTGGAGGTCCTGTATTTTGCAGAGTGAGCCTAGACAGAGGTGGATATGTACCTGGTGAAACTATAGGCATTTCAGCGACTGTCAGCAATCGGAGCAAAGTATGTATAGTATAGTATTTCGATTCGATGGCTAACCAAAAGAATTTCTATCGTGGAAATGTGTCAGCTGAATATGATACTATCACATGTCCCTCGGAACGTGTGCGGTTTTCAATTTCAATTCGAAATGAACAACAGTGTTGAAGAGGGAGAGACGGAGAGTAATTCGTGTTACACTATATGATGTATGTAACTTGAATGAGAAAAATTGGAATTCATTCTCTCTGGTTATTTTTCTACATACAAGAAACAAAAACCGCGTGCGATTTTATAATATTGTGTTAACGAAATAATTCATATATTAGCTATACCAACAGTAAAATACTTATAAAAGGGTAAATGACCTTCAAATATTTTGACGTTTCCCTTATAAATGGTAAATAAATTATAAAATAAAAAGAGAACACTTGTTTCAGGCTTACAGAAAGAAACATAATTAATAGCAACTATCCTTATTATAATTAAAACTACCTTCATAAATGAGGAAAAAATTAAATTTTACCATGAAAAGGACAATCGTTCCAGGTCTATACAAAGAAATATTATAAGAACAATGATTTCAATTACAATTATCGGCAAAAATATATGTATAATTCTTATTATAAAACGCGATTGTTTCCAAACAGTATCTCGGTATTTCGCACGAAGTTTCACAACAGTTTCCCAAAAATTAAATGGAATCCCGGTCTCAACACGAAGCAATATCGGAACCATGTACAACAATAACAATAATATTATATCACATTATCGTGAAAGCCTGCATCGTGTGTAAATGATGCAAGCACCACGTTTATAGTAGGCATTTACGATCGAAATGATTCAACAGGTGACGATGAAATCGACTAAAGCATCCTTGACCGAAACAATTCAGTACCTGTGCCGCGGTAAAGTGCTCGCGAGCGAGACAAGAGAGCTGGCAAGTGTTTCCAGAGGGAAAATCCGTCCTGGAGAAGGGGAGGAGTGGTTGAACGAACAAATGTACGTTCCACCTTTGCCACCGACTAATCTAAGAGGGTGTCACCTCATCAACGTCCTTTATCATGTTTATGTGAGTAAAAGTGTTGCTACGAGAATGATTACAATAATTACAATTGACGCGTATCTTTCTTGCTCATTGCCAGATGTTTCTCCATAAAGCCAAAGGGCTGACGGATAATTATGGAAAGTAACGAGTTTCACTTGGACGATATTCTAATTTTGTTATCTCAATCATAAAAGTACTTCTGGTTAATCCCATTATTAGTTCGCTTCCATTTGTGTGTGCATTAATTTGGGCAATTGTTAAAATAGATAATTACATATGCTGTTATTCGATTTTATGCTGCTATGTTCGGTTTTATAAAATCATCTGAATGTAGATAATATTTTTGGGATATGTGCTATACACTTATTTATGATTCCTGCTTTCTCGGGATTCCCATGGATCTTCATCAGTCCACTTTCTCAGAGATTTCTGTTGTACTAATATTTCCGCAACTGACCGTTTATCCTAAATTCATACCATCCGAGTAGATCAACGATCTTCAAAATTGTGAGCGTAAAAAAATTAAGATACCAATAATATCCATAATTTACCATGCATTTCGAATTACTAACTATCCATTTATGAAGGACTATTAAATATCGAATTATTTATCAAGCAGTCCTTGTTATCTAGAATGCGGAATTTACTAATATTATATTTACAATCGTCTATCAGCTTATCTTAATTAATTAACGATAAAGAAAAATAATACTGTTTTCAGTCAAGTGTTTCAATGTTTGGGAAAAGAATACTTTTAATCGCCTCTGACTACCTGTCTCCCGATTAAGCCAGTTAATAAAAACCCAACTGTGCTACGTAATTATATATCGAGCAGAATAATTCAAACCTTGTGTTATAATTTGTATCAGCACGTAAGAGAGTTATTCAATTTTGTTGCAGTTTGTAATAAGTCCGAAGAGTTTGGACAAAGAGATCAAGCTACAAATACCTATCGTCCTGGCCACTTATCCTTTGAGACAGGAAGGTGCACCAGCGGGGACTGCACCATCAAAAAGGGGAGCACATTACCCATCAACGCTGCCGATATTTCGGCCGTGGTTGGATGATAAAGCTTTCGAGATACACGAGTGAAGGTTTAATTTAAAACTTTCACCAATGACCTAAATATTCGGACGAAGAAAGAAATTCGTAGCGGAAGTCATATCTCGAAAATATGTGCGACAACGGGCGATAAAAAATGAAAGAAAACACTTCGCGCCTTCCAAACAATTAATACGCTTATAACAATACTTATCTCGTACTAAGCTTAAATAAATGAACAAATATCCCTTTATTTGTTTGACTAAAAGAAATATTTAAAACGACGGAGAGAAAATGTGTTTATAAAACGACAGCTGAAAACAATTTGCTAATATTATACGTTTACAATTCTACGAATTTTGTTGATACCTTGTAAATGTCTACGGTAATATAAAAATATGATTTACAATCATTTAAATATGTTCGAACATATTTATAATATCTAAGATATTCAAAGAAATGTTGCAAATGATATTTTTATGGAATAGTGTACACTGAGAGTGAAACGATAACTATATCGAAAGGAAATTCGTACGCGTTTGCGTTCGTCGTTAGTATAATACTTAATTACTGAAATTAACGTTATTATTAACAGACTATTTCTACGACGTAATAATTGTATAAAGTGACTCATTTTTATTGTATAAATTAATTGAACATATTACATTGACACGATTGCCATATTTATGTATAATAAATATGTCTTATCAAAGAGAATAACATTGTATACGTTGACCACAGAAAGGTACCTAGTGTAACAATAAAAAAAATGAAAATACGTTAATGGTAAATGTAAATGAGATGCAACTCTCAAGTTCCCATTTCTGCTTTCAATTTTTCTAAAACCTTCTCCACTGTGGATCCAGACACGACCACAACTTTCTGTCGACTTTTGGAGCCCTACAAAAAATCGTCGCTTAAAATAAACAAAGAAAATCACGTTTCATTTAACAAATATTGAACTAACTCGGTCTAATGAAACGTCGGATTTCCTGGTTCCCAATACGGAAGCTAAGTATTTGACAAGTTCCGTATTTGCTTCACCTTCAACCGGGGGTGCGGATATTGCGATACCCACGGCATCGTTAGAAATATCTATAAAAAAATTCTCCTTCAAATACAATGAACCTATCATAGTTTTAATAACGCAAACACATAGCAACATATTTTCACCTGTGATATTATTATGTTTCGCACCAGGCTTCGCTTGTATTTTTATTGTAACATTACCATTTTTATTTACAGTTACAGGTCCCTTGGGATCCTACCAAAAGTGATCTAGTTGTTAAGGTAACGCATTTAAAATTAATACGAAAATAAATTCTACTTCATTTCCGATTATATGCTTCTTTTAAAGTAACCAAGATAATATATTTGTAGTATTAATTGTAAGCAATATAATTTTCTAGCATAATCATTGGAAACGATGATTTCTTTTACATTTGTTTGAATCAATCAAGTGCGCTTTATTTGAATCGAAAATAAAATGGCGCTCCCGAAATGTATCTAGTGAGTTACAATTATAATGTTGCCATTCGTGTATTCGCAAGCGACATCTAGTAGTATTAAACATAAGTAGAAGGTGTATCATAGAAAATGTCATGTTATTTTCTTAATAGGTGATCAAATCTGGATCACGCTTTAAATTTTAATCCTCGCAACCCGAACCGGTAAGCTATAACTTATAATATTCACTGACCTCGTTAGCCGTAGCTTTTTGGCTTTTTCCGGCTTTCTTTGATCCTTGTTTCGACATTTCACGAGTACTCACGAAATATTGCAAAATTTGTCTGCGTTGGCAAGTACTTATACAGTACCAAGTCATCTACGATTTCTCAATTATTCGGACCCTATTTTAGATTCGGGCGATTATAATTAAAGATGATTCTGATGATCCTTTAACCTCAACAGCGCTAACTGATCGATGCGTTTGCGCACGTGTAACAGTACTGCCAATCAAATTCTAGTGAAATACCGCTTGCCCGCGAATCGTTCAAATAACTATATTCGCGAATCTTCTTTGCTCCTGCCCGAGTTGCGGATAATGTTAATTGTAATTGAAACATTGCCCGCTAATATGTTTCTAATTTTGTATTACACTCATGATCGAATATAGGTCAATATGCCTAAAAAATTTGTCGGTGAAAATAGTAAGGCCGTCGCTGCGCGAGCGCGAAAAGCGGCGGCAAAAGATGCTGAGAATTCGAAAAAAGCTATCGAAGCGGAGGAAAAAGCATGGCAAGACGATGATAAACAGGTGTTGAAAAAGAAGCAGAAACAGGTATTTGAATTAATATTTATTATTTCTGTTATCACAGTTCCACAGCACTTAACGAACTTTACAGGAAGAACTTGAAAGAAAGCGGCAACAGCAGTTAGAGAAGAAGGCCGAAGTAAAAGCTCTTCTTGAAAAGGAATTGGCAACTATAAAAGTAGGCGGTAAACAACCTGCTGCTAAGTTAACTAGAGCAGAGATAGTTGCTACAACCGAGAAACGAAATCAGGTAGCACAGAAAAAGAAAGACGATGAGAAACCAATTGAGGAAAATTTTAATAGACTAACAATTGAGGGTGAAACTGCTCACGGTATAGACGAAGCTTTAACTGTATTAAGGTAAGATTAAGCCGTTGAATTAAATTTACCGCTACAATTCGTAATATTATAAAACACAGAATTAATGAATCTCCTTCTTTTTCTGCAGTACAAAGGAACCAGACGTTGATCATCATCCAGAAAAACGAGTAAAGGCCGCATACGCTAGTTTCGAGGAGAGAATGATGCCTATTATTAAGGAACAAAATCCAACACTCAGGCTAAGTCAATTAAAACAAATACTGAAGAAGGAATGGATGAAATCCCCAGAAAATCCACTAAACCAAAAGTTACTCCTAAATCGCTGAGGGTGAACAACAATCGGGGGGAACGCAAAGCACACATAGGATTGATAGAAGGTTCAGAGGAATATGTGGAACAAGACTCGTAATTGTAATCATGAATGAATCAAATATCTGTACACAATTTTATTGTAAACGAATAAGTTATACTCCGGTAGAATACATAAAATAACAATGTATAAATGGTCTTTGGTATAACTTATACGCTACTGCATAGCCTCTACATTGTATTTTACAATTTCATTTACAACCGGACTTCCTTAACGCTGCATACAAATCGAAGGAAGCAGCTTAGCAATCGTGTACATGTTTTGGCACTGTTACTGTATGCAGACTTATACAACATCTTTACAAAACGTGTGCGTACATTCTATCAGTTATTTGCCTGACTACGCGACATTAGAAAACGGATCGTATAAAAATAAACGTACGAGGAAAAGGAAGAATAGAAATTGATTACTTCATTGCAGTTGTATAAAATAACATTCTATACGAACGAATTTTCACCAGTATTAAAGCAACTATTATGTACAATACGTATATTCTAAATCTTTGTCTCGATGCGTTGAATTCGCCGCAGCAAATTATGCACAAGGCACCACAATTTTCGATGTTCCCTCTTTATCATGTACAATGAGTGAAATTACCCGTACAAAGAACTTGATTTAAATATACTCTTATTATGTAAAAACATGCAATCCGTAGATTGTCCTTTGTCTAAAACATGTTTACCTATTCATTTCGTCGCTACCACTTCTTGTTCTTCCATAAGTCTATAAAACAGTGTATCATGTGATTCACTTGCTCCGGGGAATCAGTCATAGGTGTATGACCCGCAGTTGGAATCGCCTCGAGGAAAGCCTTCAGCATAGTCTAAATCATTGAACGTAACAACTTCAATTAACATCGAGAATAAAGCAAATATTAAAACGATTGCTGCGATTTCTGCAAATATTTACAAAGTTAATCTAAAATCATTTTATATAGAACAAGTTTGTAAATGTCCATTAAATATCTTCCAGTGCGATGCGCTTCCGAAACAAAAGTATATTAAATCTAGAGTATGTATATAAATATACTGGATCTTTGTTCTCTCCCGTTCTAAACAACCATAAAACATAATTGTTTGTTCTTCAAGACCAAAAATACGTTTGAAACAAAAAAGAAAGGAAATAAAACATACTCTTTCCATTTGACATTCCTGCACGAGCGACACTTTGTTGTCCCTTAGGCCATGTATGAGGAGCGTGGGCGTGCATATCCTTCTATGGAACACATAGTCTCCTTCCGGCCAGATCATTCCGTTCAAAACGTATTTCATGTGCGAGGGCCATTGTTCTGGTGGGCCGCAATAAGGGTGTTGACGTCCCCTCGCGGAATATAATATATCTCTGTGAAGGCCGCACACTAAAAAAGGTGCCAGGGTTGCCCTGAGGCAACAGTGGCCAGCACTTTCGGTGCTTGGAGCCGCTAAAGGTGTTGGGCCACCTCCGGATATCAGGACTAGCTGGTGGATACTGGTATCGTACTTGCAGGCTAAAGCGGCTGCGAAACTGCATCTGCGAAGAATCAGAGTGCGATGCAATTCGTTGCTTTTTCATTGCGCGAGTGCTTAAATATATTCTGCATGCTTTTCTCGCGCGAGTATTGTATAATACTTAATCTTTGAACTATAATCCTGAGCAATTCATTTGCAGGATATCGAATGACAATTGGAAATTTTATTCGGTTTAAAAATGTGTACGGGGTCCCGATATTGATTTTAAACCAGTGCAAGCTTCTTCGCTTAAATTGACTGAAGTTATTCAAATTTTCATACACCGGCAATTACATCCGGAATAAATCGTATTTCAGGCAACATCATCTTCGCACAAACTTCATCACTATAGACTGCCAAATAAAACCAAATAATACAACAAAATCATTTCTTTGCTGCGTCAACAATTGGACAACATTGAGCTCCCCTTTTAGAAGAGACAATTCCTGTCGACATTTTTTACAACACTGTCTAGAAATATCACTCGCAGGGCTAATTGAAGCAAGTGTCCGTCAACGAAATGTGGTGCCATAGCGTCTCTAGATGGATTACCATTAAGACGTACAGTAGTTCAAGGCATAGGCTATTTCACAAGAATACGAGTGACTGCTCTATGTGACGCCACGAAGTCTCCCGTTTGCCACGGTCTATCTCTTGTCTTATTAAACTCAATCCAAACGAGACGGTTTCTGTCAACACTTTCTGTGGCATCGTATTAAATCTAAAAATAGCATTACCGTTTATGGAGTCTTTCGGACGCGTGTCCGCGACGAAAGCCCCCTGCCACAGTGGCATCGCCATTTAGTATTTAGTCACAGTAGTCTTTCTAACGAGACTCGCGAGCGGCGACACAAAGTCACGAGACGGAGTGTCTGGTCATAAATAGGGGGTGTATCGACACTGTGGGGTGCCTTTGTAAGGATATCGATACCTTCCTGGAAAGGCTCATTAACTAAATCCAAAAGTCCTGTTTATTGTAATTGAAACGCTAGTCGGCCGTTCGTGTACCCTTTTCCGATAGAATTTACAATGAATGGCCCCCACGTGATTATTGCGGTCTTAAGCCATTGCGGCAATCTGTATAGGTGTTCATTTTTAATAAATAACCGGAGGACGGTTGTTGAACCGTACGTGGTCCGTGGACCCGGCCTCGCGGCCTACATGTCGTGTTGCAATGTCGCGTTAAGAACTAATGGAAGTCGCCTGGTTATTACGGCATCGCCGCGTGTAGGTCGTAATTGCTAGTTGAGTGACCGTATTCATTAGCAATTTGCACGGTAAAAGTGAGGAAGGTTTTGCGGGGCGTTGCTAAAATCATTAACACTAGAATTGCCGCCGGTTTCTGGTACATTTAGGTATACGTTGCACAGATTATGAAAAGGTAAACGGTTGAATGGAAGGTCAATAAGGATATATAACTGTTTTCTGTCTTATTAAAAGACATCATAAATGTCTGCAACAACACCTACAGGTGTGCTGTTAATCATGTTAAAGGAAATAACATAGTGAAAGAAACGAGCCAGATTTCTTGCTAACAATACCATCGCGGTACTTTTTTTTTACAGAAATGAAAAGAAATGTACGTTGGTAATTGATGCAAAACAATTCTCCACGCACGATTAGAACAGCCGACCAATAAAGTATCACGTGTCAAATAAGTAACATAGAATCGTCAATAACTCTCGAAACAAAGTGACATTTCAGCGCTACATTCCTTCGATTCAAATACTTCGCCCGTCTATTAACGGCGACTAATATACAATTGCAATGGGAGTTAAAATTTTCATTACTTCTCGAGCGCACAAGAAGTAAATAGAATCGGAACTCTCTTAACATTCCATCCGAGGAATTTATCTCCCGTCGCAAAAAATACCACGTCCCCGCGGCATCCAATAGAACTTTACTCCAAGTTTCATATCTCCGCCATCAACTTGTACATCATAATACGAGCAAAACTGCGATTCCCCGCAAAAATAGTACGAATATAACAAAAAGCAGTTAAAAGCATCAAGATACGTCGAGCGTAGTAAGAACTGCTGGGCACGTTCATTCGAAAGGGGATAGAGGTATGTGTACGTGTACGTAAAAATGAATCGATCACACCGACGAATCTGAAGAACTCGAGGCACGCGAATTAAATGAGCGTACGGGTTCACCCATTAGCCGTATTGTCGGCGAAAACGCGTGCAAGCGATCGCAACGGTTCAGACGTCAAGGAATTTGTAATCTTCTGATAGCCGATAAGACACAGGCTCGCGAGTAGCCAGCAATTACGATACACCAGATGCTTTTAAATGGTCGAAGATAAGTTACGCGATTACGGCCAAGTTTCTACTAGTCACGGTCAAATAATTCCATAATGGTAATGAGCGTGGGGACCGAGGCATTCATCGGCTGACGGCGTTCCTTTCGAACCTGGATTACGAGATTCAACGAAACGGCCAATGTCAAGGTACGTTTGGCGCGGTTGTTCCGTGTACGCGATACCGCGTGTTTTATGGGAAATTAACGATATTCGGTGGTTACACACCGTTCGAGATAATTAAGAGATTGCATTTACGAAGAATTCCGGCGATCGAAAGAATATCGGGTTTGGTAGAACTGATAGGAAGTGAATTGTGGATTTGCCAGTCCGTGTGAATGATTCAGATTGATTTAGAGTAACAAGTTAATCGCGAGGATCGACTGTGCTGCTTTTCCCCCCTTTGTTCAATCGACGCGACGGAATGAATATCGTTTGGTTTATCGCGGTTGACAACGCGGATGAGGATTTTTTATGAAACTGAACTGTGATTGTCGGAAATATATAGTTACAATATCGAAGTGAAATAATGTTTCTTTATGGTATTATAGAAAATATTACAAAATGAGAAAACTATGAGAGTATTTAAAAAACTAAGGAAAAATGGAAGAAGTTATTAAACAATTGTAAGAAGGAATCTCGTATCAATTATTATATCTTGAAACCTAGTAATTCTTATTCTATAACAGGTAATTCGTAGTAAATTGGAGCATTGCATGGTTTTTATGACGGTCAGTTTTTTTAAATTGTTAGCAAAAGTTGGATATACATATATGGATGGTATCTAATTAATGAAGGAAATATTTTTTTCGTGATTAATTTCACGATTACGTGATTCAGTAATGCACACATACATAGATGCGACATAGATGATTTCAACCATGAAATGATTTCATTCGTAATGCGGGAATGCACGCGACAATTGTTCATTATTCAGGGACGTGAACGTGAATCTGCACTGTATTATTCTATTTATAGTGGCTCGCAACGATATCACCCAACCTGCAGTTACAATCCAATAATAATAGAAATTACATTTGCCCATGGTGTAGCAATAAGCATTTTAATCGTTAACCATCGATTAATTCCTATTAAGAGAAAAATTAATTGCCTTCATCTAGATATCTGCAATAGAAATAAAATTGAAGGATCCCATACCATTTTCAATTGGTAAGAAAGTTTGCAACAAATCTCAGTAAATCACAATTGTAACGTATGGCGTTATTCGCTCATAACTAATAATAAGTTAGACAAAAACACACTCCTACGTGAACTCATCATTTAAGATAAGATTACAATAAAATGATACATCTTAGCACGTAATAGCAGAAGATTCTTGTATTTAACACAGTCTCATATAAACATATTGTCGTTACAGACTGTACCTTGACATTACCCTATTACTTGAAAAGTACTTTTATGAAAAATACACATGGCTACGAAACAACATTTCAACCACGATACCAACTCCAATCCCCCCCCCCCCCCAAAAAAAAACAAACGCTTACCCATAATTGTGCGCAACTAGGACGCATTTCTGGCCAGGCTTAAACGCATAGTGGCACAGCACAGTGTCCAAATCCTTCAACAGCTTGCTGAAATGATAGTCCCTGGATCGACTAGGCGCCGAGCTCATTCCGTGTCCCAGCATATCAGGCGCGATACAGGGATAGCCCAAAGCAGAGAAGTACCTCAGCTGATGCTCGAAGATCTCCGCAGACGATCCAAAACCGTGCAAGAACACAATCATCGGCTTTAAATTCTTCCTCAGGGTAACGAAATCACGAGGACTCTCCTCGTAGCCAGTTGAATTAACGTCCTCCTCGATGTTCAGCCACGCCTTCCTGTAATCGTCCAGCTCAATGGTCGCCGCTTCCTTCTTCAACTGGAACGTTCCCTTCTTGTCGTTCCAGCTGGTCTTCTCCAAAGAACAACGATCGGGCTCGTCCACCGGATTCGCGCAGAACTTTTCCCGCAGCTTCGCGAACGCGTTACCCTTTTTGGCCCCGAAGGACGACACGTTGCCGTTGTCCTTGAATTCCAGTCGCAGTTCCTCGAAACTGGACTCGTTAACAGTTTCCCCCAGCTCCTCCAGATCAACCGCGGGCACGGCACCCTCGAGATTATCCGTCGAGATATCGATTCCACCGGCGGTTCCAACGCTCGGGTCCTGCGGCTCGCTCCTTTCCGCATCATTCTTCCCAGTGACCTCCGATCTCTCTGTGCCGCGATCGTTGCTCAGCTGCTCGCCACTTCTCGGAATCACCATCCCGTCCGTTCTCTTTGTCGGCTGGGCCTGGCCATCGTTTTCCTGCTCACCTGTGCTCAAGTCCTCCCAACTGTTCCCGAGGCCCGTTCTACCGAGTTTCTCGTCGATGATCTTCAACAAGGACTGCTCCAGGCTCGGCTCCTGGTCCGGCTGGAACTCGATCGTTTCCACGCTATTTATCCCGGAATCGATGCAATCCAATTGCTCCAGCGTGACTTCCGTGCCGACTGTTTCTCTTAAATAAAAGTCCAGGGAGTCCGGATCGTTCGTGGAGCCAACGAAACCACGATTCACGTAACCCTCCTCGTTGTTGCCGCTTGGCACTTCATTCTTCTGCTTAGATTCTTCCTCCGCGTTCCCCTGTATCTGCCCTTGGTGGAAAGAGAAGCTGATGTCGTTGAACGATTCCTCGTTCCCGTTCGATCGTTCTCCGGCCGCTTTACTGTCGTTCGTGTCTACTTTGTCACGGTTAGATCGCTCCACCGTCGAGCAATCGTTTGTCTTCCTCGTGCTTCTTATATCCCTGATAAGAGCGTCCTCGTTTTCAGTGATATACTTCACCGTGTCGTCCAATATCTCTTCCAGAAGCACGTTGATATATTTTTCTAGATCTTTCACGATTTTATTTTTGATCGTTCGCTCCTCTACCCGTTCATCGCTACTCGTATCGGTAACTTTGTCGTTCTCGTTCGTCGTCGAATCATCTCTCTCATTTATTTCAGCCGGCTCGCTGTCAGCCACAGACACCTCAAGCTTCTGCAAATTAGCAGACACCCTGTGCTCGAGCTCCTCGATCGCTCGCTCGTTCTTCTCACCTTCGCAGAGGCTGGTTCTGATCCTGTCTAATTCGGCCGTGATGATCTGCTCCTCGGCGGTGCTCATTCGTTTCGATTGCCGAAAGGAGCATCTGCAGTTGCCCGACGAATGAGGCCTTCTGGACCAGCGTGTGAAGAAATTATCGATAATGGACTCTGGTCTCTCGTTGGTGTTCTCATAATACCAGCCGCTCTTCAAGGACGGCTTCAAGATCCTCAGGGTTCGTCTTGGTCCCACGATGAAGAAGTCGCAATCTGGAAGCTCCACCCTGCCTGGACCAACTCGATTTCGGTTCTTCCAGTACTCGACAAATTTCGTGTACCAAGGTGCCCCTGGTATCGCTTCCTCTCCCTCCGTTGCCATATTACAAATGAGAGTTCACCACTTATTGCGATCATAAAGATTGCTTGACTGTCCACCGGGTGATAATTCTTTAATGAAACTTGTGGCATTAAATGTGGAAAATCTTAGGCGTGGCAGTTGGTTAACGTTGGCGGGTGACGATGTATACCTACGATCTTCTTCTTTCCGGAGTTACGCAGTCACGAGCGGCTCCTTTCCTGCAGGTTATAAACTGCCTCCCCGTGTACACTCTGACTCACTGTGCTGTTTCTTCTCCGTAAATACAAACGAGTTTTATCCGTTGAATATCGTAATAACGACGTCGTAATCCGCTGGTAACCGTTAAGCGTCCTTACTTTTTCGAATCTCGAATACGCGACTTGGAATCTTTGTCTCGACCCTTGCAGAAATGAGACTTTATTACAAACTTCCTACATCATACAACGCAGTACGATTCGTTGTATGATTTTTAATTGATCACGTTGTTCGACAGATGTCTGTTAATTTTCTGTTTTTATTATTTTATTGAACGTTCTATCGAACAAATTGCTCAGTCTTTTTTATTGAATTCGTTGATGCGTTCCTTTCGTTAAACGTTGGACCTTTCCTCCATGCACTTACACCGATACATTGATAAACATTTCTTGCAAATTGTATTCTTGCTCCTGGTGTGCCAAGTGCATAGCGATGCATACGAAACCCCGTTTCTTCTCCCCGCTCTCTTTTATTAAATACCGAGTCCAGTTCTTGTTTTTCCACCTCGATATTCCTCGTGACTTGTTCGACGTTTATAACGAGACTGGTGAATTTTTCCCGAAAGCTTCGGCGTTCCAACGCAGTGAATTCGTAGCCGTGGAACAGTTTCCCTGCAATTCTTGCAATCGTTTCTCGGTCAAACGCGATTTCCCCGTGAAAAACGAAAGTAACATTTCTCGTGGCCCCCTGTGTTAATCAATTCACGGCTGGCTGATTTGCCGATGATTGTTCCATCGTCTGGTCAGCTAATTGCTATATTCGATATCTCGACCTGCGGATCATACATTTGATTAGACGACAATGGTCCACGATGTTTCAAGTGGATATTTTCTAGTTACTATATTTGAGGTATCTGCCGACTCTTTTTGAACCGAGTAAATAATTTTTATTTTGCAAAAGTTATTTTTACGTGCGATTTCCAAAAATAATTTTCTTGATACATAAAGTGTAGTATGCGATAAAAATTTGTGACACAATAGAGTGGCTTCTAAACATAATTTTCGCAGGGTCAGTGCAGCAGTGACTGCACGTTGTTTACCTTATTTATTGTTCAAGAATTTGAGAAATTCGTACGAAGCTAATGTAAAGTTGCAAATGTCCCAGGTTAAATAATTAAAAGTAGTTCCATTAAAAATAGAAAATGTATCCGTAAGTGATGACTTTGGTATACTGAACGTATAAGAAGCTATGCGTAAAACGATTTGGAAGTGGAAATATCCGACTTGCATCATTAATCACGAGGATTGCACGATGAATAGCACCTCTTTTTTATACAGTTATGTGTGTACAGTTCATTAATCCGATTACGCATTCTGGAGCAACGAAACAATGCTGCCTTGAATATGTACATTACATGGAAATTGCGAATGCACTAAACTGTTACGCCAATGCCTATACGCATTTATATAACGATAAAAAAAACCCTTCTCTGAAACAGCACAATTGCAGCACTAGTCGCCTCAATGTGTGAAGCATTAATCAATTGCCAGATCGCATTTTAATGCTGTTTCGCATAATGGATTCACGGATGACGAACACGAATGTTAAGCAATCGTGAAGTAACGCAGAATATATTCCACAGGATAATTCTCATTATCACGGTAGTACAGAAATCGCGCATTACGTCGTGTATATCGAATTCATGAATATTCAAATAATGGATAATAGAGGGATAGTTGTGCTTATCTTCGAAGCAGTTTTTATCTGATACATGGATCATGATACACGATACACGGTGTCAAGTAATGCATGAAGACCAGGAAACTAGGTTTCAATATAAAAATATCTATTGGACGAACAGTTTGAAATGGAATACTCGATTCTGTATTTCTGAATTAGAAAAGTATAATAATAATGTGTTATATATTTTATGAAACATAAGTTTTTTAGGGCTTTATAGTGTAAGTGTAAGTGAATGAACTCTACTGCAAATATAATTGACACCGAATCAGAAAACGAATCAATGAAAGAAGTGTTTCAAAAGTGAAAGGAAATAATTGTAGCATAATATTTTAATTTCAGTCCGTTAAATTCCGAATCATGCAAAGCAGGTATAAGGCCCAACACGGAAGGGAAGAAATATGGGGATAAGATCAAATCAGATAATGAGGAATAAAAACTAGACGGAAAAAAGGAAGTTGGATATGTAGAAAATATAAGAAATTAAGGTATAATAAGAACGAAAGGAAGACCGGTTTGAGGAGAAAACAAGCGAGAATTAAAATACGAACGACCAAAATAACTTAACAGACAAATGAAGAAAATAACATTGAGCATCTGAGAAGCCAAATACATTAACTCTAATTCGTTTAATTAATTAAATAATTCGCTGATTTCTAAATCCGCTGTTATTAACTCCGTTTCAAAGTAATTACTTTATTTCCAACAAATATAATAGTTCGATACGCTTAATAATACATTTTAAACAATCTGTCCGTGCATATGTACTTCGAGCTAGATTTAAAAGAAACAGTTCCCTTGAGTTTCACCATTTTCTTAACTCTTTCTTCGATGAATTTATTAACAGTTTAAAATAAAGGATACTAATATTTGCATCGTTATTGATCATTATTGTATATTCCGAGTGCGTTTAGAAATCAATACACATATTTTCCAACGATATTACTACTTATTGCTATTATTGTCAAACTGGTTATCAGGATTTATTCGTCGTGTTTCCCGCGCCGCGTGATCCAGTTTAAAAGCGTACAGCAGCCACTTTTCTAGATATGCGGTTCAGGTTTCGCATATTTACGACACTGTGCTAGGACGTGTCACTATTAATTGCCAGATACGCATTTTTCTTATTTTCGAACCTATGCAAATTAGCTGATGGAAAGTTCGATACATGTGTAATTCGTAATTATCCTTATACCAGGGTGAGTGTACACTTCGATGCTTTATGGTACCATCCTTGATATAGTAACACCGACGTTCCGTGTCCATTTATTCAGGTTACTCGAATAAATCAGCTCCGGCATGCCAACGTTACTCATCGAACGATGAACATGAACTGGCTCAGAGTCCAGAACGATTTTCACAGAGCAACCGCTTAAATCTATAGCGATAATTTTAAACGATATTCTTATAGTATTGGCTCATTTCAGAAATCTTTGCGTGCTTGCTAAAAATATTATCTAACGCTTCGCTTCGAATTTTCATGTTTGTGTTATTACCAAAGTAAGATCTTTTATATGAATAATTTATTATTCATCTCGGGGGAGTAAAACTGAATTTACAGGTGGTGGTTGATGTTTTCTTCACAATAATCAATATTATTATTATTAATTATTTATTATTGGATGTGAAATTGTTTTTTTGGAACTAACGATAGATTATATTAATTAATATTAACAAAATACATAATATAAGACACAATAATATGTTTAAGGAAGATAGTAATAATATTAATATAATCATTGATAAACGAGTTAAACTACAAATGAACATATAAAATATATTGCAGCATATATATTTTTTACGAATTGAATTGTTCGAGCTATGCAAAAACTGATTACCAAGATAAAGAACAAAAATTATTGGCAGGGGGAAAAATTACGTTAATGATTAAACTTACACTTTCATGATTTTTGTCTTAACTAGAAACGCAGAACAATACGCAAGCACTATTGGAGTAACCCGATAAAAATAAAAACTGCAGAATGATTATGAAAGGTGTCACCATAAGGTACACATGTTCGTAGCCGTAACAAACACGTTATTGCAGTCACGACACTAATCCGCAGTATCGCTAGTAAAACACAGTTTCCTGTTTTACAGTAACCCGACAGCCTCGTTACGCAGAAGCTTTAGAGGAGAGCAAACGTTGCATGTAATATACATTCAGGCGCGTAGTTGTCAAATCCTTGTTTGCGCTCCTCTGAATCACCCTGCAGCGCTTGTTTAAAGTTTAAAGCTCAGTCCACGACTATCATCCATTATTATACTTGCCCTTTGAACTCCGCCTTTTTCTCCACGCGACAAACGCACGAGAGACGTCACACGTCGGCGAAGCGTGGTTCAACGCTGGCTGCAAGCTTTCCTCATCCCTCGTATGTACACTCCACGAACCACTTGTTGCTCGCCCCCGCGAATGATCCTCACCTCTCTGACCGCGAACGATCAGCGAAAAGTAAAGTAAAAAATCAAATTGTCCTCACATTGGAACACGCGCGAAGCCACTGTGCATCCAAGCTATTTAACGCGCGCATTAAACCGTCAATTGACACTTCCTCTCAACACAGTTCTGTTCTGGTCGGCGAAGGCGATTCGCGAGGAGCCACTTTCACGAGACACGAAAACCGGCTGACGGGGATACGCATCGGAAATACATGTTCACTGGCTCGATTTTATCGCCTGATTATCATCAACAAGGATAGATCGTGGAACCGTCGAATCTTTCTACACACACCGCACGCGTGTCAGCATCCACGGCGGTTCTCAGCGACGGCTGAAACACCCGCGAATTAGCCGCGTTCAAGGGGGCACACCGACGATAATCGAAGTACACCGTGTCGCAGAGCTGCGTCGACTGCATGCACGCCAAGGTAGCGCGCATTTTCGTGGGCGTGGAGCGGCGTATTAAAACGGGAAAATTAAAGAGGATTGACACTGAACTGCCGCACGTCGGGTCACGGCGGCCATTGCGCGTCCCGTGGAACACGCACGCCGCGCACACGAGACAGCGCCACTCCACTTCGCGCGCCTCCTACACGGTGTCCTGATAGTCCTTGCCCCCCCCACTCTTTCCTCGTCATCTCAATCTCTGGGATGCGCTTTTTACCTGTTTTCCGTACACGCTTCTCTCTTTGTTTCAAAGGGTGAAGTACAGTTTGCACTGTGGGAAAATTCGTGGTCCCTTCCTTTTGCGTTTTAGCAGATAATCGTTTGTAAGGCGAATATCTATTTATTGGAATCGCAATTGTAGGTTAGGAGAAATGGCGGGAGAAGGAGTGGATGAAGCGTGATAATTATGTACAATATTTATGGGGAGATTGTTGTTTAAAAATATTAATTTGCTTAATTTTAAGTTGATTGTCTATTATATTGCAGGCAGCATTTTGGAGAAGTTGTTTTGGAACTAGGTGGATTTAATGAAATCTATTCCATGCTTTTCGAAAATATCAATATTGGTAGTAAATGTTTAAAATTCTGCTATTTATATTACTGAAGTTTAAGCAACTAAGAATTAAAATTTTAAAATAAATTTCAGTGATGAATAATTATGAACGTTAACCTTGCAGCATGCGTACATATACGTTCGATAAAAATTTGCGTTCTAAAATAAATATCGATTTTTTACGATATTTGAAGGCAACAAACATGTTACTAGTTTCATGTTATTGTATAAATTATAATATCACTGATATTGTGTATCAGGCGATAAATAATTTATTCATTACATTTGCATGATTTATTGCATAATTTATATTTGCATAATTTATTCATTACATTGAATGCTTTTAATATATATTATTATATTATTTAATTTGTAAACAATTATTTCTCTATCTTATGGTTCGATTAATCCGTAAACATATATGTTCTTTAAAAACAAATAACAAAAATAAAGAATCACTGCCAATGTCTAGTAACATTTTAACAATTATTTAGAAGTATGTTTCAGTGACGGACCATTACATTCTTTATGATTTTATATATCTCCGCCACAAGTAATGCAAAACACGTACTCGTAATTCTGGGACACCCAGTATATTTAGCTGGGCCAGTAAGTATCCGTTGCGTTGAAAGCGCAGTGTGTTGTTCTCGCTACCACTTTGCCCGTTACTTTTCTACCTTGCTCACGTCATAGGAATAGTCTCTGTCCCCTTCAGTTATTAATTTTTTGAACCATAGTTTCGTTGAACAGCTCTATATTATTCATTTTTTTATTGCTGGAATTTTAATGACATTACACAAATTTTAATCATATAATAAATTGTTCTTACGCTTATGGTCATCTTATTTATCGATACTTTGACTTCTTCGGCGATTAGTCACAACCACGTTCAATATTAACTAATTTAAACCACTGCTCGAAACCAATGGCCAAGCGCCAGCGCGCCTGAAACAGAAAGAAAAAAAGTAATAAATAATAATATGCTTTCCCTAACAATATTATTTTATTATTCAATGGACAACAATTATTAGAATTATTGTTGCTACTTCTACAATTTTGTATTAATTACGCAATTGGATTTATATTGAATATGTTCACGGAATAGGAACTTTCGCATCGAAGTATTTATATAAATTAACTAATCATTTCTATGAAGCAATAATGAATATATTTAACACGAACACTGCGAACATCGTATCATAATACAGTACAGCCGGAAATTAATGAAACAATATAATATACAAGTTTAATGTTTTTCTTCTATTCTACGTACAAAGCTTGGTGGATTAAAGTTTTAAACATTTAACAGAGCCGAAACGAATTTATCGAAAGCGGAGTTTCTTTTCTGAAAGTATCCTATATTAACTCGTGATCGCATGGTCTCTTATGGAAATAAGTTTCGTGCTACATTGCGATCACTGTAACGCGGGAAAACGCGGTTCATGCAACGGAAACTGGTATGGATTCCGGCAGAAGAAAGTGGCGTTAAAAAAAAGAGATCAATTTGTATTAATATATTGTTTCAATTACTCAACTATTCTCGGTAGAACAATCGAAATTGATTTTTGTCTGCGTAGAGAAACATTGGTACATAATTATTATTGTGCCACGACATAAAAAAATTGATTTATAGGAACTAAGCAATAGACACGTTTGCTTCTCTTCGAATGAATTTCATTAGACAGTAGCTGTGGAGATTTTAATAACAAAATCACAATCACTGTTTATTTTAAATTGCCTCGATGTCTGCGACTTTTAGTATTGAATTCTTTTTCCAAGGTATACAGGATAATATAAGGGTATCCTGATAATGTACAGGATGTATAAGGGGATGTTCGTTTTTTATCAAACGCAGGCAAGTATCCGAAACGTGGAATATATAGAGGAATTCGGCGTGGAGCATAAAATATCATCACGTATAACGATGTGCTTCCGGTGATCGAACGGTACCAAGAAAACGAGGTTAAACATTAATGGCAATGTAAAAATTTTTCGGGTCACAACGGACGGTCCATATACTGCGTTCTTCGCTCATACATTTTCTGCAGTGAGCGCTTCGAAAATGAAGTAATTGCGTTCCGAGCGAGGCAGACAATAAATGCATAAAACATGCTGAAACATGTACATAATAGAAATCTACAAAAATAGAAAGCATCGAGAAAATTGGGGCTTCGTGTTGGAAGTGGAGTTAAACAAATGCAGTATCAATATTTTACCTTCTTTTCTTATATCTGGAACTTTTGTTCGTGCGTGCTATTTTTCTACTATTGACAATCACGACTATTCACGCCGTGGTCATTCAGCAATGAAATTGCTTGTTCGATTAGAAGAAACCTGCTAGTACACCACATTAATATTCCGTACGCCATCCCTGTACCGTATGAGCGACGATTAATATTATTTTCAGCTACTGCAGTACGGGACCGTGTCCTAATTCATCGGAAACGTTAGCATATATTTTATACGTTAGACGATCATCATTGCAAACTGCATTCCCTTTTTTTTCTTGCTTGACAACACTTACGCCACTGGCGGGTTTACCTCGTTGCAGAGATCCCTTCAGTGCATTCACTTTCCTAGAAATAACAGCGCTCAATTACATGCGTTAAGTCGCATTCCATGGCAGTTTAGTAATCTTTTTAACCACGACTGAATAATAGTCCTCTTGTCTTGTATAAAAATAACGAAACCTAAGGAAACAGTAATTTAGAATACATTTTTCTTTCACATCGAATTAAATCGTACAGTGTTTTAAATTCGGTTAATTATAACGAATAACATTAATTAAAGCCGAATTTCATTGTACGAAATGAAGTTACAATAATTCATGGAAAATATTTTGCATTTACTCGAGTTTTTTGAACGGCCCAAAATATGGACTACATACATTTCGAAAATTAAAACAAAGTGATCATAGTACATACCTCGTTATGTCGAGTTTCAAGCAAACTTGCTTCGCTACCTCGAGTACCCTTATAAAAATTCATACGCCTGACGATCAGCGTCGTTAAAATATATCTGTTAGAGCGTATTGCTGGTATTGATGATTGACATAAGTAAAGGAAGTGATAACATACGCAAATACATTGCAAGGATATTGATAACTAAGGCCAATAACCTGCCCCAATATGTCAATTCGCAACGGTTGGGGGAATTTAAAAACATACCCCAGAAGATTCTAGGACGTGATTGTGGGAAACGTATCAATATGCTCAAATAATCCATGAATACATATACCCTTTTAAAAATGTACATTTTGTAAAATTCGATGCGATAATAGAAATAAGAAAATAAAGATAAGGGTCCCGTGTCGAAATAATATAAAATAGAATCGCTTCTACATTTCCACAGAGTGAATATTTCTGTTCATTTATTTAGGTCGGGCCTTTTGTTATTCACACTTTTGTGCTTCAAATTCATTCTTATTTTTAGAAAATCATTGGTTTTAAATCATTTCCAACGAGAACTTTGTGCTCCTGTCAGTGAGGTAATCAGTTTCACTAATTCTGTACAATGAAGGTGAAGTAAAATATAACGAAGATCAGTAGAAAAATAATAAGTCTGTTAATTGTTGCACAGATATAGTCGTTCGTGCCTTCGATTCTCTACTATATAACTACTTGAAATGCAAGTGAAACCTTTAATCGCATCCTTATTACACCGAAGAAAATATGATTTTCCTGAGAATCGATTTAAACATTGCCCATTTATTACTCCAATGTTGAACGTAATACTTTGCAGAGCGTGTGTCAACATTTTCGTTGTAATGCATGGCTGAACTTTTTGCTGAGAGTTTGTACAGGTTATTGAGGCAATGCTTACCATCTACGAACGTTATGCAAAACATGTCATTATCACATCCTGCACGTGTGCTCTGTCACAAAGAAATTTCTTTCGCTGCCCGACCGAAAGTCATACCGCGAGTGTATAGTAAGGGACTCTTGCCAAATGTTTGCTGTTTCCATCATGTTTATGTAGCCATCCACGTAATCATATATTATACGCCATACTGGTAAAAATATATGGGTTGACGGGCAAGTTTTCATTTTTAATTCGCTCGAATACACTCGCGTTCCAGAAGATAATTGAACGTCGCATCAGCTTCCTAAGTAAACTATGATAGAGTAGGGAAAGCAATAAATAACAGCGGAACGGAATATTATAGTCTGCGAAGTTTCTCGTTCCTCCATTTTTCGAATTGTATTGGTGGCATTTTAAATTTAAGTTTCGGTAAGGAAATTCTTGATCGACTTGCTTCATTCGGAACGATTTTCAAATTCATTTCAGTTCGAACTCTGTGTGTAAATACGGTAAAACCAGTGTCACAGTAGTTTTCACAACCTGTAAAACTTTATTTAGTCCCTTTGAATCGCGCTGTTTTTCAAGCACTGCAAAGAAATTAACCCTTTAATTTTAAACTTGATAAATAACAAACAAATTGCAATACTTTTATACACAATTGGGGAACCACGAAACGAGTAAATAAATAGACAGGGAAGAACGACCAACAGTTTTCAAAGAGGATCATTAAGTCCCCACTTGTACTGATCCGATCATGCAAAGTTATAACGCTTAAGTAACTTAGAAATGAATATAACAGACGCATCTTCCAACACACTTGGCCCGACAAATAATAGATGCAATATTAACCAACCAATTCGTACCAAATAAAGTAGCCTCAAGACGTCAACAAAAACTAATAAACTAACTAAAAAACAATAATAATAGACACACAAACCTGTATAAGTGTGACTCAATAATAACAACAAAAAAGAAAAACCCCTCGCGGCCAAACAGTGCATTGAAAATCCTGGAAAAATTCATCAATGAGAATAGATGGCTAGGTGGTGCTCGGTATCTCTGATGTCCAAGGGTCGTGTTTGACTCGCGCGCCTTTCCAGCGAAGCAGGAAAGGGAGATCCCGCGCGGCGAAGCGCGCGATAAGCAGTGCAAATTTGTCGTGACGGTGGGACCGCGGTGAAAAATTTACGCGCTAAAATATTAGCTTAGAGTACGACGTCTCTGGTATCTTTGCGTGCGGCGCAAACATCTTCTAGGTTTCTGACAGAGGGGTTACGATGGGCAGGTCGTTTACCCTACGGCAAGTAATATGAGTATAAAGGGACGGCCTGGTCGCGCCAGCTAGCTATTTCGTTAAAATACCTCGGGATGCGGCCGCGAACATTCTGCTTTATTGCCGTTTTCGTCGGCTACGCCGCGTTCGCGTTCTTCGCCCTCGCCACGCCGGTCGTGGTCACCGAGGCATCCACGCCAGAGGAACAGAAGGTCCTCCTCGACTGCCAGCACACAGATTACAGGACCTACATAAAGTGCCTGAAGAGGCACAAAAGGCATCACATTCCGCATGGAGACAGTCACCTGACTCTCGGTTAGATATCAAACGACGAATATACAGGGTGATCCAGTAGGGAACCGGGTATATAAATTTAACAGGATGTTTGGTAGGTCGTTTTGAAATGAAAAGGTCGTACACGCGCATTGCGGATCTTGGTTTATTCGTTACTGTTTCACTTCAAGGAAAGAAGATTCTACGTGTACGGTGAACTGGGGTTGAAAGTAGCAAGTTAAATATTTAAAAGGTATCATAGCTATTATGGCCTTCTGGTGATCGAATTATAATTTTGTAATTTCTTATTCGTTTAGTAATTGTCCTGGTCCGATAATGGATACTTAATTCAGATCAATTTTTGTTCGATTACTTGAATGAGACATGTGCATTCCATTGGTGATGAAACGGTTAACACAAGTTTTGGTTATATGATGGAAAATTGCAATAGAAATGCATACTATGTCAGCTTGAATACATTATATCGTATATATGCTTACATATGTAACTGCAATGGAGTAACAGGTTTTTATTTTTATTTTTATATTTGTTGTTTACTTGTATATTCCAAAAGTGATGTAGAGAAAATGCTGGAGGCGTCACTTGCATTGCGTATTGCTCGTATCGATGTTGTGCTAAAAGCATTATCTCTCTGCAAACGTCCCTTGGAGATTATCTCGAAAGAAAGAAATGAAAAACTTTTTATTCAATGTAACGGTTATCTTGAAGACGAATGAACCAAGATCTACAGTGTATGACGTTCCTGATTCAGAATACCTTACCAAACATGTTGGTAGAGTTATTCAGTTTCTTTCTGGAACATTTTTTATATTTCCTCTTATTAGGGGTGTTATTTGAAAGTGGTGAGATTGATCGAGGCTCGATGAAAATGGAATGTTATCCCACTGACGAAACAGTTGCTCATTTTAATCAAAATAAAATAAAAACAAATACACTCAGGTTACCAAAAATGCTGAAGTTGAAGTTGAATTTTAAAACGGAAAGAACATGTTTGCATACTTTGACCATCGCTCTACTTATTGACAAATTATAATTTATCCTAATAAATTGCAAAGAACATTTTCGATATAGCCTTTTCACCAAAAAAAATTCTACCTTATCTTCGTTTCGTATATTGTATTCGTTCCGCATACGCTCCTATAATATGAATAAAAAAATACAGTGTCCCATTTGAAAGAATTAACTTGACTTGGATATCTCTCCCACCACAGTATCCACCGAAAAATTGTGTACACCACCTAATGTCCCCCCTTATATCAAACAATTATTGCAAGAACAGTGCACTGATAACTTTAATTTCACGTGAGATATTCCACCATTTCCAGTTAAACGGAACAACCTGCATAATTTTGTTCTCCGCCGTCGTTCAATTATTACTACACTTTTGTTTAATTGCTTGCAATTCTTTTCATTTGGATACTCGAAATATTAACACGCAACAAAATCCTATCAAGATACTGAGTGTTGGGATAAGTGCTTTGTCAAATGCTACCCGGAAACCGATTGTGATAAGAAGTGTAATCATTGTCTGAGGAAAACGAAGCACAAGCACCAAATAATCACCGAGTATGAAACTGAATGCACAACTGATGATTGCGTCAGCACTAAAGGTACCAATGACGTTTTAAGAAGCACAAATATTACCACCAAGATCGATATTCATAATATCATCGGCAACCAAAGTGGGACATGCTGTCGTAAGTACAAGATTATTGTCTTACACGTGGTCGACAAATGGAACAGACATTATTTCATTTATGAAACATATGTGTCACTGATGTGATTAATCTTTTTATTTAGCCACGTGTCAACCACCGATTCCCTGTCCACCCTATCCTTACCCCAGAACTCCAACAGGCTCAGGACTACAGCTGACATTGGTCCCGCAGTTGACTCTGGGATTGGGCTTGTCATTGGGTGGCGGATGCACGTATCCTAATCAATGGCCGTGCCCCCCGGCCAAACCGCCGGTAAGTTCCTTTAAATATCTTATATTCACTGATTGTTCAGTACAATATTTCTATCAAATGGAATACAATACTGGAGCAACGTGGAATTTTTTCCCCTTAATTCTGCTGCAAGTTGCTTAATCGAACAAGGTACATAATACGTTTAACTTACTTCGAGAATTTAATTTCTATGCGATAGGTTGAAGTTGAATTTGAGTAATATCGATGAATGTTTGTTTAGCTAATACGTTCAATTTTACACGTTTGTCAGTAAAAGTAGTTGATTTTCGTTGGTCGGCGGATGGACAAATTATTCTTATTTTCTGTTGCAACAGTTACGCTTTCTGTCGAAAGGTGACACGAATTATTCATATTACTCGTGATTCAAATTGTCTACAGGTCCTTTTCGCTTTGTTTCACAGTATGCATAATTACAAAGGTCTCTGCTGATTACTTTTATATTTATTGTAGATTGACTGCACTGGTTGCACAGCCCCATACAATCATTTGAGATGCGACGTCACTTGCTACACGGTGCAAGAATCGCAAAATATTTGACATCGACAACCAGTTAATTCTAATAATCTGACGCCTTGCACGAGTCCTTATTGCGTAGGTGGTACGTTCAACGCATAACGCAAGTTTATGAAAATATCAGTCTATTATTAATCTGCAATAATATTGTCCCGAATTACTAAATCATTCAAATTTTTCGGGAACTAAAGCGTAGAATATACCAAATTTTTAAGCTATCGCTTCTTTACATGTGTTTAATTGTCTAATTAACAGACTCGAATTTTTCGGATCCAATTTTCTGCTCGGAGTTCAGTAGTGTAGATTTTATAATTCGTTATTTATAAATCATCATTTCAGTAATTACAGCATTTTGTAACTACTATTGTTATTTTCAGGTTACGCGAAATGAATATTTTATATGAGGCTATAAGGATTGTGAAACTAGAACTGACTAAAACTAGATATATATTATATATAAAAATATATTCATAATATTTTATCATTTATACGCTTTGATCTAAATATCATGAAAAATAATGGATTATATGATTTATCGTAAGATTAATTGACAGATGTTGTACGTTTTTCAGTAAATGAGAATAAAACAATATGTACCTACTTTCTATTAAATTGTTGCTAGGTATGTACTTCTGCAATTATTTTTAAATGGCTTATTACAATCCTGTAAAATAATGTAGTGGCCGAGACCTGCGTACGAATTAATTGCAAAACTAAATTTTGTTTAAAAACTTTCCAAGCTGAAAGAACTTTTAATTTTTAAATGATAAAAACATTAAGGTTTCTCTGATTGTCTGAAATTGTTGAATAAATATTTGATCAGAATTTATTTGACTTTCTTGAAAGAGTTATGATATTACAAGCGGAAGAACGGCATCTGCCCCCTTCGGATGCAACCTGATTAACGTGGAATGCAAATCATTGCATACTGCGAAGGCTATAGAACCCAGAGAATGTTCTGTACAGTGACGCTAATAAGCTTTGAATACTTCGAATAACATATATAATATACGTCGCCATTCATGGTCACATTAAAATCAATTAATTAACATAATTGTTAAAAAAAATAAAGCGATTAAACACAGGTTTCAGTCCTATTATTATTAACGTACATATTTAGAAGTACCATGATCTATGAATCATTCATTTTATCTCTTATTATCTTTTATTTTAATAATTCCTCAATTCCCAAAGCGGCTCTACATAAATAAAAATTGCGCGTACAATCATTACCAATAACTAATTGTAATCGCTAGCAAAGCTATGAATAAGACTTCACAGTTCAATCTAATTAATCAAAAAACTAAATATCCAAAATGTTGAAACGTCAAGAACGTACGCCAATAAAAATTCCCTTTCCTTCCCGAAAGTCCCACTAACCTACTCCAGAACGTTCTCCAACTCGTGTTCGATCTACGGATTACAGAAATCCAATAAAGCAAGTGTATTTTACCTGCTACCTTAGCATCCCTCGAAACACCTGACACCTGCTGATCAAATTGAAACTGTACTCCACCAATAGCCCTATAGATGTAAAAGGGCTGGCTCGAATAGACAATGTGGACACGTGCCCGGCAACCTGCAAACGTCGCTCGAATATTACCTCTATGAAAGCCACCCGTGAACAGGTCGTCGTTACCAATAAATCCCAACATCTGTTTTGCATTAACGCCGATACAATAATGAACGTCGAGCGGAGTGGCAACGTGCTCGAACAGTCACGTTTTCGCGGGGACGACAACCGATGATTCCCTCCTTTGTGGTGCTGGCGAACCCCTACGGAGAAGCGGGCCTTGGTCTGTCAGGTGTTAGCGAACAGGTGCTAGAGGCGCGGCGGCGGCTACGTCGTTCCCTTCAGGTGCACCGTGGCGAAACACGGTGCCATTACAGTTTACGACGGAGGCTAAGAAAACCGACGGAATTGTTTCTTGCGTTTAGGGGCGCAGGTGTAATGAAACACTCTCGACTCGCCGCGGGTATGTATATATTTGCAGTACTTGCACGCGTACGTGCACGCGTGAACATCACACACGGGGCTCGTGACGGCATGGCGCAAAGCTGGTGACGGTAATCGATTCTGTTTTATTCCAGGGACCGCTATAAAAGTCGCAGAACATCGAGTGAACGATCGTGGTCCAATTGCTGTGACGACCGTCGCGAGATCCGGCGCCGTGAGAATGCCTGTCGCGACGTCTGCTTAAGGACTACCAGGACTATCGTCTTCCTGTCTCAACGGCTAGTCGAGCTTTATTGCGGGGAACAATGGCCACTGTGCGCGTCTCGTCAATTAGACGCCTCATCGGATTTGGATAATCGCTGGGGTCAACTGTACTTTATCGCCACTTTCATTCGGTTTGTAGGTGAGCGAGACAGCAGATTAGTGTGTCAGTGATTTAACTTCGGAAATAGTTTCTTAAGCATGCACGACCAACGCCGGGTCTTTTTACACCAATAGCTTAAATATCTATCGTCTCCATTTGCACATAAATACCAATCGTTAACTTACTTTCCGAAGCGACTGTATATTCGAGTATGCGTGTGCATTTATTAAAACACAAAGTCATGTAAGTTTTCTTAACGAAAACCTTCTTAGCACCTGTTCATGCACCTGACCCAGTTAACGTGGTTGATAGGTTGATGATTTCAAAAGATACATTCGGGTGTTTTGTAGATTTATGGATTTTAATGTTTGCTGAAAAACTGAAAATGTGAATTAACAAGGATTATGGAGCTACGAGTTGCAGCTAAAAGCGACAAGAATCTAATCACGATTTTTCCAAATTGAAATGAAGTAATTAAATTTAAGATAGCGAAAAGTATCAAAGAGCGTTAAATATGAGAAACATACACTATATCAATTTGTTATAGAATCCTCTTCGTAATATTTCTGTCGAAAATGAACGATTATTTCATTGAATAAATTATTATATTTCACTTTTCTGCAACACCAGCTTTATCCAACAAAACTGATTCTTCGTCGTAACAATAATTAAATGTCCCTTCTATAAATACACAGTGCGCATCAATTAAGACTGCTTTCTATCAATGACTTGCCTAGAACTGTTCAATGGAGTACACGAATGCTGAAACAAATGTGCCTCTACATATCGTAGAGCGATTTAATGACTTCAGAAGTTCTCAAGTTGGTTGAACCATCCGATTGGAAATATCTCACAGACGCGATGCTATTACGCGTTTCGCAATACGTTGAATAATGTTGGATAATGGCGAAAGTAGTCGCAGCATCCTGCCGTGGGAATGGCAACTTGTTTCTCCTACTCGCGCATCTATTCGAGCCGCAGACGGATTCTTTTCTAAACAGAAGTTATTAGAAGATGTATTTTGACGTCGCCTCTGCGAGAGGGCCCGCGACCGCAATATTTTATTGGTGTTCCACGAAACCCATTACACCCAACAGATTTTTCAGCTTTCACGTGGTTCTCTTTGTCCGCATTTCGAGAACGGTTTCACTTGTTCTTAAAGCATAGTTTCCTTTGTTGTACAGTGAAACTCTTATCGGAGCCATTTGTTTTTTACAAGTTCGATTTTAGAACCTCGTCAATTTTCGGCGAATTTTGAATGCTGATAAGAAAAAATTAACGGAGATCTATTAATATTGTACAATTAAAAATAGTTATTTGTAAATTAAATGAATTAATGTCTTAATGACATCTATCATTATGATAAATGTTACTAAAATAACCGTATATAAACAGTGTACATAAATCTAGTGTTAATAACGTTATCGAGCATTGGCAGATTATTATGCAAAATGAATTTTATAACTATTGAACACTTTTCTTCTATTGATCTGTACTATTAAATTTATCGTTTTTGACAAGTATTTTCTTAAGCGATTTAAGCAGTTGGTTAAGTTTGATACCTCTGTACTATAATCTGGTTTTATTTTTGGGACAGTTTAATATCGAAACTTGAATTTGAACAATATCCTTATATACTGTAAAATGAATGAAGCTTGAAATTGTATAACTATTTGCATAGTTAAAACATAAGACTTATCTTGTATTGCATAAAATATTTGTCGTACGATGAGCAAACGTACTACAATTTATTGTATTTACAATAGGATCATACATTTCCCGTATACAGTTACGCGACCAAGTATGTTCCAGTTTCAGTGTATGAAACCGTAGAAAGTTGAAGAACATCATAAAACATACAATATTGATTTTGATCCAACCCGCAACTTGGAGCAACTTATTTATTAGAACATAAATAATGCGACAAATAGTTCGTCACTTATCTATAGACGTAATAATTTATCTAACATACAGTTTTATGGTATTAACTGCATTCGTTATTATCATAGTCATATTCATATTCCTATATTAAATTTAATTTAAAATTTATACACCGTTCTATTTTTAGTTCAGCTCCTTTTACATCCTTGTGCATTTCAAATCTTCTGAACATGTCGTTTTAGTTCCATTCTATTCCATACGAAAATATAAGCAACAAGTTCACGGCCAGTAATAATTGAGAATAGATTTCTTCACCGAAATATAATATTGAAAGGAAAGAGTGCTGCGAAGAAAAGAGTGTTCCATAAATAAAGCTGCAGTTACTCATTTATGAAGGACTGAATAGTTGCCTCGAAGTACGTATTTTCATAAGTGGACACTAATGTCGCAATTGTATTGTTACGGAAGGCAACTGGTCGGTACGCGAAAGATGTTCCATCAGCGTTCATTCGCCACGCGAATTCTCCGGACGATAAGCCGTTTTATTTTCTCGTCGCGAGCCTGGACAGCATAGATCGCACTTCTCCTCTCCGAACAATAAAATTTACTGCAAGAATACCATCCACGCCGCTCCGGGAACCAGAGATCCTTTCTTCCTGTCGAGAAATCGTTTCACGCGACGTGCACTTGATCCTGGGATAAGGACCGCTACCTTAGCAAGGTAAGACGAGAGACAAAGCAATAAGAGGAATGTTTGCAAACCTTGAGGATAGAGGTGCACAAGACGGCCGATAGTAAATCAACAGCGAGAAAGGGGAAATGTGGCAGAAAATATTTCTTCCTCCTTTATTTATTGATGGAAGTAATGGTATTCATTTTGCGCAGATTATTGAGAAGCTGAACAACAGCGCAGCAAATAAAGCAACATATTGCTATATAAATTTGTAAAAAGAACAACGAGAAAAATGATTGCGGCTTGTCCAAATGCGTTTCGATCGAGATTACAGAGAATCACAAATATTAGGTCTACCGGAAAGTTCTCCCTGTTTTTTAATTCGAATAAAATAATATATTTTCAATACATTTATTAATATTTACCGAACAATATCCATCGTTGCTAATGTACCTTAGAAGAGCACATATTTAGAAATGCAGTGGTAAAAAAAGGGCAGCCATATAATGTAAAACTTGAGCTGATATTATCAGACAGACCTTTCTGGTAGACCTATTATGTATTTCAAATTATGAAAAAGGAAACGCTTACGAAATCCAATACATAATACATCACATAATTTCCCGTATCCATAGACGTGTATTAAGAAGGTGTTGCTATGAATCTCAGATCAATCCATGCCTCCATTCGTAACAAATTCCTTTCTCAAAGGATCGTACTGCGGTCAAAGTTTCACAACGTATCGAAAATTCCAGCTCTATTCAACAATCCGCACCCTACATCGTTCTCTTCACACGCCTTACCACCGCCAACTCGTTCTTTCTATTGCCCCTCTATCCATACCGAGTATCCCTAACGATGAATAATTAACGTGGCCATCATTTTCAAGAAACCGTTACACGCGGCAACCCCGACCACCTCCGCAAACCGCAAGCGACACTTGCTCCAATTTCCCTCGCAACACTAATAACAATTACTACGCCACAGAAACGTTCCTCGTCGTCAACGAAACAATAACACCCCTTCCCATCGGTGAACCCACGACGAGCCCACCTTGCCTACCTTAATCGCCACACCAATTACAATCAACAACGAACACCCATCGCGAACGTTCCTACACGTATACCTACGTCCCAGGTTGCCCCCCCCCCCTCCCCCTTGATCCGTTGGCATCGTTCAACTTAAAGGCATTCCTGTTCTAATCTACACCTGGCGCGCGATCTAACTTCGCCAAGTTTATAGAACACCCTAGCAACATCGATAGACCACCCAAGGATCTGCCCAGCTGGCTTCGCGCTCGTTCGGGCTCAAAACTCATCGAACGTCCGCCAAGGACCTGGATATCCGACTTCCGCCTTGCTGCACGGTAACAGTACACTACTCCTTGCCCCCACGAAGAAACTGGACATTAAATTTTCACGGTTCAGCGCTGTCGAACGCGAGCCCTCCTCGAGGAGTAGCGCGCCGCGACGCGACGCCGTTGTCCCCGGGGTAGGCCCCCGAAGACGTCGCATATGGCACGCGTGAAAGAGCCCGCGGAGGTCCCAATTAAACCAGTCACTCGTGTGTCCTAATACGCAACTATGTATTACTTGTTATATCTCGCCTTCGGCTTGTCATCTCTTCCGGTCGTAATTCGTGCAACGTACCCGTAATCGAAAAATGCAGCGGCTCGTTGAACAATGCCTACTTCCCGTTCATGGGGGCCGCCGCCTCGAAGCTTCACGGGAGTCCAACGGCGCTCCGTCTGGAGGAGTTCAATAATGATTCCTTTTATGCAACATTTCACGTTTGTTCGGGGCTACGAGGTGGTCGGCGTACGATATTACCGTGGACTGCGAAATGTGTCGAAATGAGATTCTTGGAATTTCAAATGGGAGACCGGCGGTGGTTGGAAGATCCTTCGTTAAACGGTGGAGATCGTTATTGGGCTTTTTTATATTGCAGTTGTGTTGAGGTTTTTTTGTTATTGGTAGTAGGATCTGTATTTTAAGGATGCTTCGAGTTTTAGGTGCTCGTATATTTGGCTTCGATATTATTGGAAGGAAATGCGGTCCGCGAGTTGTATTTTTGGTTGTTCTATTATTAGTTGCGGATGTGCTATGCAAGAATTACACTTTGAACTTTAAACGGTTCAACTTGAAACGCGCCTATTGTTGCAATATTATCATGTTCGTTCGATATTTTTTAATCTAGTGGAGATCGATTCATTATTAAGTTCCGAAAAGATTGGAACATTGGACTTTTCAATTGCATAGTAATGTTGAATATTAAAATCTGCCCTTCTTTAACCGTGCTAATGACTAATCTAAACACTTCCATTAAAATAGAAATACCTGAGTACATTATCCTAGTGGATATGTACTATTAAATATCGAAAAAATGAAAGAAAATAGTGATGGTTTCCCGTCAATGTATGTAAATACCGGTGCATCGTTACCTCGTCGTTTTCCTTCGTGCGAAATTTGTCTAGTCAAACGTAAATAAATAGGACCGGAGGGTAATATGGAAAGCTTTTAAAAGAGCAGGAAGTCAAAGTCAATCGTCGACGTGTTCCACAAGGCGCCCGGAGCGTCCCGCGCCGACGCGGCGAGACGACCTGTATCGTTAATCTAGGAAATTCCGGTTGTAAAAAGGGTGGTAGCACGGCCGTGGATATTGCCTTCAGGGGAATATCCTATAATCCTATAAAAGTTAATGCCAATTTTATAGTCAATTTGGTTCCATCCTAATAGGTTGTTCGTCCTTCCGAAAAATTGAAACTGAAATTGCAACTCTGTTTCGGTAGGTTTAAACCACCGTACGAATCCATAAAATACAACACGTTATCGACGATACGCGAAAGCTCGATATGTGTAAACGTGCTCACTTCCCTGCTTTTTGTTATTCGTGTTATTCAAATTCGAGAATTAAAATCTCCACAAATTGGTTCTTGATATAAAGTAATTAGTATACTTTGATAATTACCTTAATTCGGAATCCTGTATCATAGTGTTGGGTGGTTCGTTATTGCAATTGGAAGATACTGAAGGTGTTCGTGCCGCCTATGTGAATGAGATATTAATTTCTGAAAGAAATATCTGTGACAAGAACAAATGATTTCGTGTTCGTCTTGGAAGAAAAGTTCAACCATGCTAAATTTGAAATTAGATGCCATACAAGAGTTAATTAAGCGACTCGTATAGAGATGGACGAGTAATTGTCGTTCGGTACTCCTTTCTTTCTTTTTTTTTATATTATCAAATCGCGGGGGAAAAGTGACTAATATTAAAGGTATAATGGAATAGAGAGCTATTATCTTGCAGGAAGAGAAGAAGAAGCTTTGATGACTACCAAAAGGTGCCTCGGGCGTCACTTCTGCGTGACGTCGTCGTCCGGTAGAGAATATAAGGATCTACTCGACCGTAAAATGATTGGTTATATTTAGCATTGTTAAGAATGAATGCAAGTTCGTTGGAACTCGCTAGAAGGGTTGTCCTGCTACGTTCTTGAAACGTCGTTACTTTCCAATAAATTCACACGCGAGAAGTAAAAGAAATTTGTACTTGCTTCAGCAGTGTAATTATTACAAACAATTTTTGTAAAATAGGTATGTGTCTGGACTTAATTATGGAAAAAGAGTGATGTAATAAGAATGTATGCTATTCGTGGTATCGTTTTTTAATCTAAAATATTTGATAAACTAAATGTCTTGAATGTTAGTACTTTTAATTTACAAATTAAATATTCCAACTCTTACTTTGCTAATATAATTAGAATTTATTGGCTGTGTATTATGTTTCATAGAAATAAACAGTCCTCCATGAAATTATACAGAATCTTTCATTTGATATGTTGACTCACGTATTAAAATAATATACAATATATCATATATATTTTGTATCAATAGTACAGTTCGAAGATCATTTTTATAATTTGGAAACGTAAAGATGAAAATTTGAATGTAGACATAACAGGAACAATTAAAAGGAATGTCTTAATTAAACACATTATGCTACCAAATAAACGAGAAGCGCGAATTTTTGAAACATTCACTTCCCATCGTAATAATTTTGAAACCTTCCCATTGGGTCCGAAACATTTCTTCAGTTTTACTGCCAATATTTTCACAAGAGAAATTTTATCCGGGCTTAAGCAACCACGCTTTCATACCTTTTCTCAAAAGACAATACCAACCAAAGCTGTTACCTGGGCTAAGACATTCGGAGCCATGGAAATTAAATATCGTCGCGATTGTCAGGGCCAAGTTCAGTTGAGCTTTCTCGAAATCTCCTTACGTTGGAAGCGTCAACAGAAGACTGCAATAAGTAACACATTTTTCGGACGAAACCGATTTCTTTGGTAATTGAAAGTTGTGTATTTCGGCCGTACGATCGCAAGGAAGGTAAAGAAAATATACTACTTTTGGTAATTTAATGATGCATAAAATGGAGGATTACCAAACATCGTAACGACGTCGCAGCCTACAGAATTAGCACAGCTGGCAAACATCAGATAAGAGTAACGAAGCGAGCTACTGCGTCCTACGGTTAATTTCACGGGGGGGCTAAATTGTCGCAGCAATCGTGCTCTCGTGACTGTATAAAATTCGCATAAAATTTTACAGCTTACCGAGATAATAGGCGATTCATTAGAAATATTTTAGAAAAAGCTACCATATATGGGACGCAGATAAGTTCGTGGGACGTCCGTAGATTCCGTAAATAAATCGATTTGGGTTTTAGAGATATCATACGTCCTTGGTAATTTAAAAAATTGCAGCGAATATACTCCATGAAATATTTCAGTCACGAAGGTACCAGGAGAGAAAGTGAATACAAAATTACAGAAACAAATCTCTGTTTAAATAGAAGCTGTATTTCGACTGAAATCAAATTGTTTGTACGATTACAATTTGGAACAGTATCCAATATTTGCCAACAATGAATTCCATCGTTCACATTATGAAAACGCTGCGATGACAAATATTTCATCATTTTTCATTCAAGCATGTAAATTGTATACCCGTACACTCAGGAACACGTCAAAATGATTTCTCGATCCAATAAAAACGTGGTCCGGGATATTATAATCTCTTCCCACGTTTCGCCACTGTCACCTGTCTAGTTCCGCCACGCAAATCGATTGAAATAGGACATTTTTTATCTGATCTCCACCACAATGAATTAACGAAGTATTATTTGGCGAACGAAAACTCTACCGTACGAGCTCGACTCTTAATGAAAGGCATTGATAGCGAAACGATCGTCGAAGCGATAGGGCAGGCATCGAAAATTTTTCTATATCGATAAAACGAGTGAATCGTGCGCCAAGAATCGTGATTTAAAATTTCCTTCTACAGTGCTTGAGAAACATATATGTACATATAGGATCCTATAATGTAGGGATTTTTAAATGGAAACAGTTTGTCTCGAGAGATGATGAATTCTGCGAAGCGTCGAAATAGTGGCTGTATAACGTTTAATGAGACGATCGAATAATTCATAATCTGCCGAGAGCAGCGATTCTTCACGGTGCATTGGTGCATCCTAAAGAATTGTACGTACATAGTTATCCAGGTTCATACAATGGCAAGTGGTTAAGGTGCACGGCGTGCTGAGGCTTTATTAGATACGATCAGCCAGAAATGTGTATACATCTCATTATCGTTCGGAATATTACGCTTATAATTAATAACTCGAAGCGTTTCTTTCGCATAATGGCCATCGTTCGGAGCATTAACCTAAAAACAAATGGCTTCTTCGAACAATATCTTCTTGATGAATAATTTGAGACGCGGCTTTCAATAAAATCGCAGACTTCGAAATATTCTCTATGGACACCAAGCCGTGCGGATTCGAATTAAGATTAACGCGGTACAGAATTGGAGCATGACAGGAATCAGTCATTTTTTCTGGATTTTTTAGAATGATATTATTTTTAATTCGAGAGCCACCAAATTCGGTTGGGTATTATTTAAATCGGACAGTTTTAAAATAAATATACCTGTCGTTTTATTCGATCGAAAGTTTTCTTGAGATCTATATATGAACATACTTAGGATACTTAGTTTCTCACACAGATTATTTATATTTTACTTTATCGTCAAATAAGTATCGTATCTCTTCCAAGGGTACGTAGTTTTATGTTCCGTATAAGCGATTGTATGCATTACTCTTTATGGAATAGATTATCGATTTTCGCAGATAATTAAGAATGCTCCACGGTTATTCAAATGTGACGAAAATTCTTTTGAAATATTCGAGAATACTGTCAACATTGAATCCTTTGTAGGGGGTTCCCTCCGTTCGCTGCAGTACTAAATTTACTGCAGTAAACACTGTCCCTTTTCGGAAGAAATATTTGAAGGGAACAACCTCTAGAGCAAACAGTTATTACAGAGTAAAGTAATTCAACTTTATTACATGGCACTCTGTGTCTCAGACTCGCAGTAAAGGCAGTGTTAGAAATATAAAACTGTCAACTACTTTTCTAGTTCTTTCTACAAAATTATTAGGAAACAATTTATTCGAATTTGAAGAATTATTTCTCCAAAGAATAATCACTTATACCAACCTAAATAATTATTGGAAAATAATTCATCGAATCTCGAACAGTCATTTCCACAATAATGATAATATATATATATACTCCTATATATTACCTCCAATTTTATTGAATCTTGGCCATATAGAATTATATGAGAAGAGGCTTAGATACGGAAGTTTGCGATACAGAATTGTTGATATATATATATATATATATATATATATATATATATATATATATATATATATATATATATATTCCGTATCTAAGCCTCTTCTCATATAATTCTATATGGCCAAGATTCAATAAAATTGGAGGTAACAGCCGCATTTCATCAATTAAAACGACGTTGTATCGACGACGAATCCATTCCAAATTAATTTCACGGTACAGTTGTTTCGAGTTTGAAAAATAGAAAGATTCAACTAATCTCTCGCGGCGAGTGACCCTTCTGTGGAGCAGGTATCTATACCGTGAGCACAGTTATATGCAGCATCAACGGCGAAAGAGATGTGCTAGGTGTGGTCAGGCCAGAGAGAGTGTATTCGCAGCCGTAAACCGTACTCACAATACGAGTAAAATGTAAATTCGGCCGGCTACCTGAGAGTCGCAACTGGCCGTTCTCCAAGCCGTGAACAGTTAAGAGGAAAGTTCAGAAAGAAACGTATGCATGTAGTATTCTTCCGGCACGATGCCACGCGATGTGTTCTGTTCGTCCTATTTCTATTTCCCAAGCATGTTCTATTTCAATGTTATCGAATTTCTCCAATATCAATGAACTTAGTTCCTCAAAATTCATAATTGTGCTTCGATAAATTTTATATTCGCGCGCTCTACCCTACTTGTTTCTTGAAACTTCATTGGATATAAACTAGGCATAGCAATTTTATCGAAAACCGTTCAAATATTCGTATGGAATAAAAGAAATTATAGATGTGTACGCATGTTTTAAAAAATATCGAGGCGTTTGGCGAATGAGCAACTTGTCAAACCGGTCTACATCTGTTTACATTATTTATATCCGTCGTTAAAATCTGCGGAAACCACGGCTCAAATTGGCTATTCAAATTATTCATTAATTATAAATATTTTTTTATCGATGGTTGAAAAGAACATTTAGACTATCGTTATGATATCATCCGCTCACTTATTCATACATGTACGGCAATAAAATGTTCGAACTCGATGTATTATACAGTTCTATTGTTTCGTTTAATATCTATCGAAAGACGGTTCGATGTTTCTTTCGTACAAGCCCGGTGCAATAAAATTGTTCGTTCAATGAAATATGCATGATATACATCTGCACCGTGAAACTAAAAATAGATCAGGGTGTACTTAATGTTCTCGTTCCATCATTTATGGAGATATTGTAGTACGTCGAAGCTATAACAGTCCATTATGCTACACGGTACACTGTAATAATTTTCGTTCGTGCATGTCTTAGATCTAATGAACTTATAATCCTGATTCTTGCTCGAGGCCAGGCCTTGAGTAGGTGTGTTGCCATAAGAGGGTCGTTAGACGATAGTAGTTATCATTTCCAATAAACGAGCACGACGACATTAACCAGGTGTGGGAGCAAACAGCACAAGTAGGGACAAATAATATCGATGAAATGATAAAAAGTATATTGCAAACTTTTTCTCTAATTGTTATGTAACAGTCGAACTGTTACATTCAGAGAAGGAATAAATTAACGGAAGGCTAGTGCATTAAACTGATATTAATTTTCAAACAAATTAAACTTTTTATTTTCAACCTAAATTTCGATCCGAAACGTCTGATTTTGCGTTACATTTACCAGGTCCGTCATGGGATTAAGTCTAAGGCAGAACTTTTACTGTTACAATTTTCTAGACTCGCAAAGAAAGATTGTACCAATTCTCCTATTAACTCCTTGACTCGTTACTTGCAACTTTTTATATCCCCGTTCGTAGAAACCATTAAAGGATCAAAGTATCTTACATCTATAGCTGCTTTAACAGAGATTACTCCAATTTCGCTGCAGCTTAAACTGTCGCCGATTATACGTAAATCTGAGTAGTCCAAAATGCGACACGTTTTGCAGTGTTCGCGTCAGAAAATGGGTCACCTGTTCCCTTAATCCCGAACCTGCTATTAATTCGCCGCATAAGCTTGAAATTATGCAGCTCTTACATTAGTAGTGCCGCAAGAAGAATGGTCGTGAGGTGGTTCATTCTTACTGTGAAAAATAATCGTGATACCTTTTCGTTTTGCGTTTTACGAGTCGACAATTCGTGCGCCACGAGGGGATATTAACGGAAAGGATGCACGATAAACTTTTCAATGCGAACAGGCCGACAGTATCGCGCACCAATTTTGGTAATGCATCGTGCTTGGCCATGTTACGAAACGATCCGCCAAATTAACCGGATGATAATTTAGCAGAACAATTTAAGGTTACGATCCCGACGAGAATTCGCTCGCGAGTGGTTCATACGCGTTTGAACGTCTCGTTAATCGCGAAATTCCATTTTGGCGCCGTGTCAACGTGTTCACGCCAATATTTTCCTGCTTTTAATTAAAGCTTTCCACGCATTGACGCAACGTGAATCGCGATTGTATTTACGCTACGTATTAAACGTAGGTAGATACTCGTTCGTTGATTTACGTAATTTAATAGCAGCGATTAATATCGTTACGTTGCTTGTTACCTGGCACGTGATAGCAGATTTGTCACATTCGCAGAAATTTAACGAGTGCGATTGTAAATTAACTGAAGGAAACAGATATTTCTGAATTTTGTTCACCGTGACGAAGTAACCCATCGAAGTAAAAATAATACTACTGGAATGGAAAAAGCTACTATTTAGAGGAGAAATTATTGAGCACAAATTTGAGAGGCAAATCTCTGTGCTGAGAAACTTTAGTTGCATATAATAATTTTCCATTGATTTTCGTGCACAATAAAATATGCAATCGAATTTACATTGTTTCTGAATTTGCTCAACGACGGGATCAATTTTACCAGTATTGTATTTAAAAATTTATTAATAAAGAGATATTTGAAATCAGGTATCTTTCAAATTTTTGATACTGAAATTTTACATAATTTATAGGTAACTGAATCTCAAAATGGGGTTATTTCGTTAATTGATGAAATTACTCAGCATACGTTTCTTTCGAACTTCGAACAACAGTAATTATTGTAAGCAACCTGTTTTTTCACACGCTGTTAGGGCCCGTCGCAAAACTGTTTCCGTTGGAACGCCACGATTAATTTCAGTTTTTCATGCAGCTGAAGCGCATGTCATGTAAAGGACTAAAGGTGCACATCTTGCGCCGGCCGTTGGACGCGTTGCAGTTGATGTGGTTCCTCACCTGTCCGTTTCTGCTCCCCTGCCTAGACACCTTTCGCTTTTAACCTGTTAACCATTGTTTGTAACCTACAAAAAGTGCTGTTCAACAGACAAAAACCACGTAAATATATCTATTAAAAATTCATCAGTTGGTGGCTTCATTTTCTTTGCCTTTTCAAAATATAAACTCAGGGTCATTTGGAATTTTCTCATTGGAATGTATGAAATATAAAAATACGTTGCATTTAATTGAACGATTTATAATTTCAAGGTTTGATAAATTTGTATTTCTCCTTATTTATCTTGTTTTATGTATGCTTTAATTAATTGCACGGAAATGCTTATATCTGCTTATATCTAATTATATGCTTATATCTAATACATATCATGATATCCCTAATAATAAATTTATTATTTATACCTTATTTTTGCAACGTGAAAAACTGCCTTACATACCGCCCAAATCTACAACACATAAATAAAGAAGATCTTGTTCAGTTCCTTTCGTTCTATCCATCCATCATGAAAGGGCTAAACAAATGATCAATCACAAGCATTTCAAACCCATTACAAATATCCATTATGCCCGAAACATAGGATTTATTCACCATATGTTACATTTTCCCAAGCCTGGCCAGTAAATTTAATTGCCTCATAGGAAACCGTCATTATCGAAAGTACGTTCGATCGCGTGTCGCTTCGGCAACGATCGTTGGAACAAAAACGTACCGGGATTTCCAAAAGGTCCGTGACAGCCTGATCCAAAATGTGTCCCGTTGAACCTCGCAAAGGATTTCTCCCGTTGCGAGGCAGGTACTAAAATTTTCACCGACGTTACACCCCCGAGTATTCTTCTAATTATTTATGGTCACTCCTTTCCGGCCGGACTGGCCACGGCATTGGACCGGTGGGAAAAACTGCGAGGCACGTTCATCACATATATACATATCCTCGAAAATCTCGCCCGTCCTTGCATCGACACGGAGCCTCCGTGAGGGAGCTCAAAAATCTCAACTAGAAAACCTGTCATCGGGGCTATGGTTCTGTACGTGGTCGAATAAATTAGAATAAATTTTCTAGCCGGCCACTTCACCGTGAATACACATACAGTGGCCGATGGATATGTTAATTCGGTTGGTTACTTTGAGTGAAACGACCTTACTGTCCAACTTCTGTCATTGTTCGCCCAAATTAACCGATCACAGACTAATCACCCTGGTAACGATGGGGTAGTAATTAGGGAAACGAAGCTGGAATTGGTGGTCGTGAAATTCAGAGGGGAAATACCTCGTTAGGTAAACGAAAGAAGACTGGAAGCTGCTTGCGTAATTATTTGTGCATTAAGTATAATTCGAGCTGTTTGCTTTGTAGTTGGAGCTGAAAGTGCTTCGTCTCCATAATACTCGTGACCAAGTTGTTCTCTGGAAGGGAATGATGAAGCACCTGTTTTCGAGGAAATGTTTTCGTAGGAATAAATATTCTTGAAGTGTATTACGCGCGAAAGAAGGATTTCGTAATTTTAACGTAACTTAAAATTGCGTTTCTTCTTTGTTACGATGCAAAAAATATTTGTTAAAATGGCAAAAAATAGTTTGTTACTTTTGTAATAGAAGCTTTACGATTTCTGGTGCCTCGTAATCGTGAGCAATAAAATTGTCAATCTCGTCTGTCGGAGATTAATACTTTACTTTTACACATTTAAGTGCTCGGTTTAGGCTACTGAACGTACCCCTGATTACAATCTCTGTCTATTAAAGCGTGGGACATAAAAGTTTATTGGAAACATTTAACAGTAATTAACACCCTAATAGGGTGCGTTCCGTGTAAAAGCGTGCCAACCGTAGCCATTAGGAATATTAGTGTATATTCCGAACTGTCATAAACCATGAATTATCTAACCTACGGAAATTCCAAATTCTTCATTCTTTATTACCACGAAGAAAATCGTTCGTGTTTCCACCGCCTACACCATTTCTCAAATATAGGAGAACCTTAATAATAATGAAAAATATGTTTCCCCGACCCCCACACATAATACTACCACACCCACCGAACAACGATAACAATAATGGAATAATAAATTATTTAAAAAAAAATCGTTAATAGTAAAGATCTTGTAGCAAGAACTATGCATACAAATAAATCATTCGATATGACTCTTAATCGTTATTTTTATCATCGAAAAAGGTCTTCGAGCCATGGAAGAAAGTGTCAGCTTCCCCTTTCCTGTTTCGATTCAAGGCTCTTCCTTCTTATCCTAAAACGTGTCCCCATATTTCGACCCCTACCAATTACTTAAGCCCGTTGCGCAAATGCCCGCGTAAAAAGCGTAAAAATCGCTCGTATCCATCGATTCATCATGGCTGACCACTTGTGAGAAACGCGTAGGCTCGCTAGGTGTTTCTTAAGCGGCCGATGTTCGTCCATGCCCACGCAGCCCACGTTGAAACATTTTAGATTAGTGCCCCCAGATAACGTGCTTGCATGTGCTCAGGGCCGTACGTTACAAGCGAGAAAATAGCAAAGGATTTGGCGTACCCTTTCGAACGATCGTCGATCCGCGAACACGTGTCGTACACACGGAATGGATATCCTGAATTTTGCAACGATATTGATTTTCAGTACAACCAGACTCGTATAGCTTTTACTATTTTTGGGGAGGTCAGTGGGTTTTGATATCTAACCAGCAGATTTTTATAATGAATTTGATCGACTAGCGACGATCTTTGGGCATGATTAAATCGATTGGATACCTTTTTCTGTTATCCCGTGGGTTGTGCAGCCTGTCGAATTGTTTCAGCGTGGTAGTAAAATTTTTGATATCGAGATCGGAGCAGCAGATTTGATCCGCCTATCGTGTTCCTCGGATGTTAATGGGATTAGACGCAAGAGACGTACGTAATATGTATGGAACCGTTGCGTACAAATCGTTGGTGTGTTATAATTGAAATCGTTGAGATTTATTTCGGGAGTAAAGAAAGAGTTACATCAAATCCATATAAATATCCATTATTTTATTATAACAAATTTTTGTACGAGCAAAAATCAATGCGTCCCCTTGAGTGAACGGAAAACCTACCTACGTTTCGCCTTTCAACAGAACTGCATTAATACGTGCACCTAATTTTCGGATACAACGCAGTGCAATATATTATGTTGCGAATAGGAAGGGCGAACTCAACATTACCCAAAAAATTCTTTATTTCGCCAACTTGATCTACGGTAGCGAAAACATACACCCGTCGTTTCATTTGGCGAGATCTCCCTTCTTTCTTTATAATGTAAGGTTTTATAAAAAAAAAATTGAAAAACACTTTTGGGGGTACGCAGTGTCAGTAAGTAAGGGCGAACTATTAACCCCCGTTCTGCCCTACTGGCCCTACCGAACCTATTCGATCGCCACTGCCCATTTACCTACAATAAAAGAACTTTTTGTTGAGTGCGCCCTACTGGAAAATTTTTCGGACGCGTATTTCCCCAAAACATACATTCGTCAACTTTGCTCCTCCTATCCGCGACGCCCCGTATAATACATAATGCGGTGTAATTTGTTTCCGAATTTCCTTTTTATGTTCTCGCTCTCCGAATGTCCATTGCAACGACCGTGATATTATTTCGCACGCCTCTTCGGCACATTTGTCAATGTTTTTTCTTCCACGACAAATCCGTTTGTTAAATTACTTAAACGTTTAATTCGACAGTATCTGCACGAGGTATTCAACCTTTTCGCCCCTCTTATCCAGTCAGTCTTGCGCAAATGTTATCCGGGTTTTTGCGCAATTTCCGAAAACTCTCGGACGATAGATTCGCAGAAAGAACGACAATAGTAAAACGTGCCGCGCAGGTATTTTTCGCAAACAGCATCTATTGGCTTGTCTCCATTGGACATTTACGACACGAGTTCGTGGCTTGGGAGTACCGGTAGAATACAGGATGAGTCTATGGTAGGAACTGCATAGAATGCTTTTTGTCGAGCTCAAGGCCTCGGCGAGATGTGAATGAATCTAGAACCTGTTCCCCTCTGCTTCTTCTTACGTGTATTCCACCTTCTTTTAGGAGTCAGGCGCAGGCAATAGGCACGTCGAAAGCTGCCTAAGAACCAGGTTGAATCGAGTTTGTTACACGGACTGAAATATAATCTACTGCACGCGCATTGTCCACCGTCCTCCACTTCGCTTCTTTCCATCGGCGATCTTCCTTTCGATAATGGTCAAGAAATGGTCGTCGAATGGACAATGCGCGTGGCTCGACGATTTTTTCTGAAGGGCCCTTCGCGGAAGAACGAGACGTGAAATTTTGCGGACAGTTCGAAGTGTTCGGGGATGATTTCTTCATTTTTGATGGCAACTGAAGGGATCATTGAGCGGGGTAAAATTTAATAAAACAAGAAGGAGAGGTTAATTGGTGGAGGATCGAAGGATTTTTTACGGATTTTAATCGTATATTTTACCATACTGGGATAATTGTCTTCGAATTTCCGTGTGGCGTAGAATGTATCAAAATCGTAGTTTATTGATATGGATTATAAATGTGCAGGGTTATTATTTTGATCAGATATAGCATTTAATGATTATTAGTATGAACATTTCAGACAAATGAAGCATTTTAAATTATTTCTTCCTGTCGAATTTACTGGAATGGCGAACAGATACGTGTTATCATTTTTTTTATTGACGTAATTCAAGGATGACATTTATGATACGTGAATGACGAAACGAAACAGGATGCATGATAACTTTCGCGCTTCCTAATTATTCATTCGGTTTTCCTGAAACTAACTGTTTCCCTCGTTCATCGCCGGCGACTCGTTTTCTTGTTTACCTAGTTTAATGCGTGCAGTTTTATTGATCGTTTACATGTAAAATATAAGAAAGTTGTTAACAGGAATAATCGTCCGCTATTAAATATTTAAATTGCGAACGACAACTTTCGTCGACGCATAAAAAGTTTATTTCACATTGAATACGAAATGTGTCTTGAACATAAATGCCAATTACGATTTAACAAGTTTCGTCTGATACTTTAATAATGTTATTACTTTAGAAGAAACATTAATGATCATCCGTCGTATTCTATCGCGCAACAATATGTTTGCAAATGAAAATGCATATAATTGCATTATTAAACGAACAGCCGGCAATGTATGAATATGTTTAATATTCTGTATTTATTTAGCATAGCAATTATTATATAAGTCGAGTAATTAAAATTTCTCTCGTTTTTTTTTTATATCGTTCAAATGAAACTTAACGGCACCCTATTTAGACTAATGCGTATGTAATTCTCGTTTTAATGAATAGGTCTTGCTGCAAAATCCTGGAAATATTATACTTAATCATTTTAATTAACGCCATTGATGCTTCGGATTGCGTAATACAATTTTCTGTCGGCTTCATTATCATTTGTTTCGCAGGAATTCCCTGTTAGGCAATGTTCCATCCAAATCCTCAGCATCAAAATTGAGTTACGTCTATCACAGTTTCACAACCATGTTAATAAATAATACATTTAATCAATTTAATGAGCGCCACTGATGCTTCAGATTGCGTAACGAAATTTTCCATCGGCTTCATTATCATTCGTTGCAGAGGAATTCATTGTTAGGCAAATGACCCATCCTAGTCCGCAGTGTCAAAATTGATTTACGCCTATCATAGTTTCACAACCGTGCCAATAAATAAAGAATTTTTCCGTCGATACTTCGCCTCTGCCAACATTATCCAGCGTACAGAAATTGACAACAATTACCAATACAATTTGATCGACAAGTCCGAAAACGTTCACCGTAAATTCAACATCGATCAACCTCTCCGCTCCCCGTTGTATCCGAAATTCGTCCCACCGGCACACTCAGCAATCATAAATCTTGACCGAAACCAGTCCCTAATATTTCCCGATGAAAGCGGTAAACATGGATAAAACACATGTGGCCAAACACAAACATTCAATCAAACCGTAGATCATATAAATAATGTTAACAATACCGCCACGAAAAACAAAAGCCATTCTCCGCGATTCCGATAAACAATTGCCCCATTCCCAGGGGCGTGTGCGCATTGTCTTCCCATCGAAGGGGTTGAACGGCTTCCGAGGAGGACCAGAAAAGATGCGCGCCGAGGAACGTGATGCCGGTGCCGTAGGTCGTAAGGATTTTGGCTAGGAAAAAGGGCAAAGGAAAACGGTCAGACAGCGGAGGGTGCGAATGATTTACACCACCCCGGTTCCCATCGGGCAAAACGCTACTCCAGAGTACTACCTACTACCTACTACCTACGGGCCCTCGGTATACCTCCTCGTTTGTTACTCTCCATAGCCCCCCACCCCAGAACCCACGTGCATCGGCGCGTAGGTAACCCCGGCGCTGCCCGTTCCTGTCGCTTCGTTCGCCAGTTTCGACAGAGTCGTGCCGGTGATCGCTTCTACGATCGAATCGTTGGTCGATTGATACATCAGATATATATATACACACACATATATATATATTTACGTCGATAATCGCGTGAATCGGTGTCGAAATAAATATTATCGAGCAAGTGCAAACGAGTCCGCGAAAGTTTCTCGTTCGATTCGGTGTGCAGTTTTGTTCCGTTCACGTTCGTTCTTCGGCTGCGTCTTCGTGATTCACGATCAACCCGGTTCTTTAGCATGCATTTGCATTGAGGAATACCATTTAGTTGGAGGTGAGTCGCTGTTATTATATACAATTTTTTCTACCCGCGAGTCTCCAGTTGGGAAAATCGATGTTTTATTCGTAAGAACGGTGTGCATATTTTTCATTGCGAAACAGGCGGCTGGTTGCTCGTGTGTCGTCCATAAATTTAACGCCGATTCAGCTGTTTTAAATCGTCGATGTAATATAGGATATTCAGCTCCAATTATTTGGATAGACGTTTAGAAATGTTCTGCTTCGTCAAGCGAAGCGTTACTTTGTCGCGTCGCCGATGCATTTCGTGTTACACATTCGTACAGTCGCCCGCTCCTTGGCTCGCGTTCAGAGCTTTCCTGCCAAAGTTTGCACGGGGAACATGAACGCTTTGTCAATAATTCAGACGCGGACAGCGATCGTAACGCGTCGGTTTTATCCAAATTGCATGCTTTTATTCCCTATGGTTAATGGCATCGTAAAGGTTTTTCTCGATTTAGACGAGTACTGTATACGGAGATTTATATCGTACATATCCTTTAATTTTGTTAATGGGAGGATCGCTTAGCAACCATGGTCCCTTAGTCAACTCGTGGCGGAATTAACAGAATCGTCGCGGACCCCTCCATTTTCTTTTCGAATAAAATTGTTCGCTATCGTCGATCGTTTACAATTTTTCGCATCGCGGCACGTCGCGCTTTATTTCTGTTTATGGCGCACGGTTTTGTTTCGTTGACACTACGATTTCCGCGTACGCCAATCGACAAACTAGGAATTCGCCGATTCGCGAATTGTTTACATGAAACTGTGTGTCGCGCGATGGTTAGCCTTGGGCCCGTGAAAAAAAAAATTTCGAGCACGTTGGACGATCGTGAAGAAAATGTTGAATTCGTTCGAATCGAGCGGATAAACGATAAGGCTGTATGCTTTCGTTACGCGAACAGAGATTGGAGCTGCGATTTTAAAAGGAACAGATATCGCAATAGGGGCGCGGGAAATGGAAATTTCGGGACGTCCTCGATCGAAATTGAGACAAAAAATATCTCAAAAGCGTTTCCGCTTTTGGAGAGCCGCACCGGTTACAGGTGTTCGTATTTGCATATTAAGTTCTTCCAGCGTAGAAACGATTTTGTTGAAGCTTTCTTCTAAACGTTGAATCGTCCTCTGCTGCTCCGACAACAGGTGGGCTACGATAGACGGCGAAAACGAAATTTCCATTTACGTAAATTATTCTTCGGCCGACTGCTTAAAAGTGGGATGGACGTAGAAAGCACGTGCAGTTCCCTCGAATTTTTGATACACACTTCCTGAAACGCGAACAGTTGTATTCCTACGCGGCGATGAATGTTTTAAACATTTTAAGCAGGTGTAAGTGTGATCCAGCCTTAGGTGATTCCCGTAGGGAGACACGGATGAGCTTCTGCGTGTTGTCGGCTAGGTGTTTAGGGTCGTTGATTTGGTAAATACGCCCGATACGAGGTATAAATTATGTAAATGCGTAGGCCTTGTATCCGGACATGCATTTAATATATTCGCGTCATTCGTAATCGTGGTAGCCGACGATAAATCATAGGAGAATACTTTTCTCTGGCTTAAATACGGGGTTTCGCGAAGTGGGAAACAAACTTGAATTATTAGCCACTCGTCCAGGGAATTACTCTTATAAATTATCCGACCGATAATACTGCTAACCGTCGCTTAATCATTTGGATACTTCCTTCGCCGAGAACCGTGCAACATTCGGATGCCTCTGTTTGAACAGTCGCAACTCGGTGCAATTTCATAACATGGATAAATCTCTCGGGATAATTTATTTATTTATTTTTTCCCCCGTTAGACACATTGCAAATCGCTACGCCGAATAGTTCACCGCAACGAGAATTGATTTGCTTCGGAAATTAAATATAGTTGAATAATAAGTTTGATTTTCGACGATGGGAAATTTCAATCGTCGCTTTTGTCGTCGACCGCGAGCATAATGTTAAACGGATTGGCCGCGAATACAATACAATACGATTGGCTCTGTTAGAACGTTCGAAAATGTCCAATCTGTGGTATTTTCCAATTACTCGAGGATAATGAACTTCGAATGTCAAGATCGTTTGAGGACGGGCGAAATGGTTGTTAAGCGAAGGGACTAGGAACTTTGACGCCGTTCTGTTATTTTAAGATACAGCACGTATTGTATTGTATGTCCAAACCTTGCTTCGGTAAAACAGCTCTTCTGATAGTAAAACAATAACACTATTGTCAATGTATACATCGGTCACACGGTCCGGTAAATATATTTCATCGTTGCACCGGAGAACCGTTGTGATTGTATTGCATTCGGAAAAGCGTCGCTACCTGGATTACGGCAGGTAAAAATTCGCTTGCCTGTTCATTTGGCGAAAATAGAGGGTTTCCCCGACAAACAAGGGCCCCTTTACAAAACCGTAATTCGTGGGGGCCGGTTTATTGAAATTTATGTTTTTATAACAACATATTGTGTACCCCGCTTTCAGGATTGTACTTCTTCTTTACTGCGCCAGAATTCGAATTTCCATATACCAATGAAGATTTGCAATTATTTATTTTAATTCAATTATATTACGAATGAATTTGGTTTGAATTAATTTGCGTTACGAATGAATGTAATTTAAATTATTTCAATTAATTCTAATGAACCGACACACGTGGAAAATCATAACAAAACGAGCGCAAACTTCTCTTCGTCGAGTAACATCTTATGCGCGTTCTCTATTTTCGTTTTCTCACCAGCAAACCCCTGCTCGGATGGATTCGATTCGAATGGAAGTCCGCTGATTGCGAGTCGCTTATGCGCCAAACAATGAGCGGCAATTTGTATGTGCAAAAAATGGCGAACAAGCGCATAATGGATGGTCTTAGCCCGAGAGGCCGGGAGATTGTTTCTTATGTTGGAGACACAAAAGGACATGGCGTTAACGATAATTGCATTGTGCGACCGCTGATCTTATTGTTGGGGCGCTAACACGAATATCACGCGATAGGTTCCCCTTGTATGGACGTCCATGATTAGCTACCCTTTCTTCGTCCGATTGTAGATGCAACTCTCGGACCGGCGATCGCGATCCTCGTTTCCATATTTGATTCTCGCTATGCCCAGCTTTCGGTCGGCCGCAATGTTTATCCCGGTAGCTTTCGCGTTAAGGAGCTTCAGCAAGAACAGTGGGCGAGTTTTCGCGAGACGGAAAAATCGATATCTTCGGAAATACACAGTATTACAACGGAGTGGAACTCCGTTTATTCGAACTTATCGGGGGACGCGATTGTTCGGTAGCTGTCTTCTCTGTCTGTATTTACGAGTTTCGATAAAAGGGCGACGGCGTTCAAAAAATTCGAGTCGAGTACTTTCCACACACGCACGTACGCGCGTACACGCGTTGTATACATATTCTTAAGAGCATTTGGACGAATTAATTTCACTTTACGAGGAAAGTTTATTTGACTTGTTAACGGTATTATCTTTGACCGAACTATTTCCGGATTGAATTCATTTCAACCGACGATATTTCATTAATTTTTATAATAGCAGTATTTTCAATTTCATTTTAGCAACGTTTCGTTCCTTCTTGGAGTAAGTTTTTATCGGGTGTAAGTTTCCGTTGGGGCTCATTATACAAGATGCACATCAAACAAACCATGGAGACTATTTAAATCCTTCTTCCTTTAAACGGTTCGCACGACGAATATCGAAGATTCTTTGTTGCATCTTAAGCTACCATGAACGATCGGGAATCATCGTTAGGGAGCGAGATTTATGTTCTTACCTGCATCATGCATATTCAGATTAACGTGTTAGGGATGCACTGTATACAGGATACCTACTGTGACAAATATTTTCGAATGCCGCCATTAAGGTATTCTGCCGAACTCTGCAACTCTCTTCCCCGCAATTTCCCATACCGTTAAAGGTTCCATCAAGAGGCCTAACTAATTTATCCCAAACACTCGTCGATCACTTTAGCCCACGATTATTACCATCGTTCATGCAAATCCTTTGGTCCGTTCACACCCATGTTTTCGTACACATCCGCGTACCCCTCGTGTCCAAAGAGGGTTAACAATCGATGCTACCTCGTTATGCATATCGAAAACACGATTAGGTTTGTCCCCGGGAATAAAAACGGGCGTATCTGGAACGGTAATATTGACACAGGTTATTCTATCCCGATGTCAAGGGGGGAGCACGAGGGCACGGCGGTTCCACCGGGCAACCTGAGCTCACCTGGGTGGACTTGTCGATCGATGACGTCATTCCCGACGAAACAGCCACTTCTGTACGTATACGCGTCTACCTGTGGCCGTGCACGCGTGTTCGATGCTTGTGAATAAAAAAAGAACGAAAAGAAAAGGATAAAACGGACGGCAAAGAAGAGGCACGGTGAAGGCAGCCAATCGGGCAACGAACTCTCTGCTAGCTGATACACCTCTTTCTCTTGACCCTCTCTTACTCTCGTCCCTTCTCAGCCCTCGTCCTTCTTCCTCCTCGTTTCCCTTCGTCCGTTCCTTCACGATTCCGCGACTGGTCCGTTTCGACCGTTCGCTCCTACCTGTCCCTCCGTTTCGTCCTCTTCCCTTTCTATTTTCTATTTTCCCATCTTTCTCTTTTCCTTACCGTCTCTCTTGCCCGACCTTCCTCGTCTGATCTAATCTCGCGATCTCCATCTGACCTTCCTCTGGCGCAACCGTGAACGTGTGTCATCCGGGCCCTAGATAACAGGGAGCAAATGAGAAGTTATCGCAGGTGCTCGTGGTGTTAATAAAAACGCCGTGCCGGTGGTGTACAGCCTTCGTATAGGCCCGGAGTGTTATACGTGGCTTCACGTTTTGTAATGGATCGGGATGAATTTTTCCGTGCGCGCGGAATGTTTATCGGTGTCGTTTTATGAGGACGATGATACCTACCTGATTCGGTGTACGTATGTATGCCGAGACTCGTGTATAGCATGCACGTATTATTACAGTTACAAGTAGGCACTTTGTGGTGTGCAGTTAGGCTGTCTGATTGAATCAAGCTGATTCGGAAAGTATGTAGCTGCGCGGTTAATATTGTTTGTCGTATTTAAGGTGACCGAGGCAGACTTTTATTTTGACGCATTTGGAATCGTGTAGTAAATTGAGTCATTCCATAATCGATATTTTTTTATACGAATTCGAACGATGACATTAATCATTGCGCGTAAATTATAAGTAGACCGCGAACGAGGTGTTCGTAAGTCGAAGTGGGAAATGTAAATTTCGGTTCGATATCTTAACATCTTCCCAAATTTCCCACGCAACAGTTCCAAGATAATTTATCTTTTCCGGGAACACAATAGTTCGAAATGGTGCATCAAAATTCTCGTCTCGATTTTGGGACATGTTGATCGTAATTTCCACGCGGGGTTTAATGATGTACTTTTTTATTCACTGACTTTTCCATTTTTTTTTTTTCTAGCATTATGATACACGTTACGCTTGTCAGTTCGAAAGATACGACTTGCACAGTAACAGAGATTGCGAGTAACGTTAATATCAAGGCGATAACGAATTGAATTAATTGCAAACGGGTCAGGTAGACGTTCAATCAAATACCCTGTTGCATAAATTCTGAAATAATTGAAAGATACGAGGCCCTCCTGGATTTCCTTTAGATTCTGTAATAGATTTTCGTCTGTTCTTCATTCGTTGAATCTCGGCCGTGCGATACACTTATATTTGATGCGCAAACTAATTGTCCACTTCTACATAAAGTATAATACGTCGCTGGATTCTAATTCTGGGGGTTTTGCGAGCAAATGCAGGTGATTTCGTACCTGCGCCTCGGGCGATATCGTAGTTGCCTTTCTTCCGTACGGTTCAGTCGATTCCCGTTATCAGTTTGCGACACTGTTTTACAGAACGTTCTAAAAAAGAAGAAAGTTTCACGGTGCTACACGTACAAACATATACTCTACTGGTTTTTCCGTCCTCAAATAAACTTAAAGAAGTTCAATTGAAGGTAGATTGTACTTGTAACACCTTTGCAGTAGCCTGATATTATTACGCGAACAATATTTTCATTATTTTTTTGCGTTGCATTACAATTTCGCTGGAGCCAGAGAATTTTATAATTCATTGCTCTTGAGATATTAATCTTTCATAAGCTACCAAGAAGAGGGATGTGAATAGTTGTTTACTAGTTGTTTGCCTATACATTTTGACTATTGTTGGAATAATGATACTAACAAAGCTGAGGAATCCTCTTAGCTCGATTCAACGCGTCAATATTCTTGATTCTGTTAATAATTGATCAACTTGCTCCTATATTCTCGGGTATTACGAAAGAGAAAAGTGATCAGCATTATTATAAAAGAGAATTACATTATTACATAACTATCGTCGTTTCCAACAGCCTACCGATACGATCTCTTAAAAGTCTCTGAGAGATTGCCCGTTTCTGTATCGAATACTTTCTCCAATTAGTTCCGGTTCAATTGCCCCTGCCCTCTGTTACAATGATGCATTTAATATTTCGTAGGGTAATTGAAATGATCATAGACCGTCTGATATTTTTTCTCTTCATTTCCAAAGTATGTGGCCCACTGTTTTCCTTGCCCGTCTACGAAACAAAGAGTACGCTGTCTCATTGTGCGTTCTTCGCTATCCATCAACCGTAATGAACGAATCTCTTTCTTCAACCAATGTTTCTTAATAAGCAGCCAGGATGTCTCACCTTAATAATAATAATCGTTCCTCAAATTTTTTAACCATCGCCGTGCGCATCTCGAAGTTAGTAGAGCGTCTCCCACGATGCATCGTGAATTCCAGGACGAAACTAGAATTACAATATCTATTCGGAATAATTGGGGCAATCCATTAAAAAAGTAACAAGGTGCCATTTTAGGTGGAAGGTAACGTTCCTGAACGATCCGCTGATCGCTTCTGCTCGCGGGGATATTTAATGCGTCTCCTTAATTACACTTGCACAAAGTAATCGTTAGCGTGAAACGGTATAATTACGGGACGACCCTAAGGTAAATTTTATTCCGCGTACGAGCAGATAATCGTGGTGAATGTTTCAGGAGCACGTGCCCCGCTTATGAGTTGCTGTTTTGCAAATAAAATTACCCCTCTTTTGCATATTGTTGGCCGCCGTTCGTTTGCCCACTTGCCTTCGTTCTGTATAATTATTGCACGACGGAATAAATTGCATCGGCCGACGAAAATTAACATAGATCCGTACGCGGTGTTGTTTTAATTGTTTTCGTAGGCACAGTTTCGATAGTACAGTGCAGAATTACCTATCGGGACAAATACGATTATACTATTTACACACTTGTTCCATTAATACGTAACAGACCATTTGGTTAATTGCGTAAGCACGTTGTTCTACGGGCGAGCTTTAACCGTGTATGCGCTAGTTGAGAATTCGCTTCGTTAAAAGCAGAGCACAATGGCACAATGGAAGCTGGGTTAATGATTTCAAGTAGGATGTAATTAGTGCGTGGCTCCATTGTGATGACGCACCTGTAGTAAGGCGACCGGCGTTTGAGCGATTTATTAAAAATTTTCATCGCGCTCCATGAACGGGGCTAATCGTGCTGGGAAAAGTAGCTTTCAAAAATATTGACTTTTTCGTCATTGTTTTATATGTGCGTTATGTTTCTTACGAGCGCATATTATAGTAAAATGTATTATATATAAAGGGTGACATGGAAATGATGGTAAGCGCAAACCAATTGATTATTTATCAGAATTCACAAATATTCGTCGCAACGTGTTTGATAATTGTATTCCATAATTTTCGAAAAGTGCGCCGATTACTGGAAAACTATTCTTTTATAAAAATATTTTCGATCCGCACATCTCGTGGTGCAGTTCAGATTTACGCATTACAGGCTAATAATCTCTAAATTCACAAATATTAAAATAATAGTTCGGATTCGTAGTTTCACGAAAGCTCAAGATTCTTGTACTTATGTATATTACACATACACAAAGAACAAGGTGTTCGCTACAGTTTACATCGATCATATTTATTTAACTCCACTTGCCCGCCGAAAATAATAACATTTATAAAACTACCCGTAAATGATCTGTTCATTCGCTGTTTCGTTAATCATAATCATAATAATTAATCAAAAAAGAGAACTGCAACTTCACCAACTTGCTGTCGAAAACGATTTCGAGCTGCGAAAACTGCAGCAACGTGTCGAATCTGCAAGGCAGTCGAGCACCATGGAAATGCACATTTACAGCGTACCTGACCGTACAATGGAGGCTGTCCTTTTCCTTTCACGATCGGTTTAATTGCGAAAAGCTGGGAGCACTTGAAAAAGGTCTTCGAGAAAGGGCCACCTGACCTTGCGTATACCTGTCCCTACGGTCATGGGAACCTGCCCCTCGGGAGCCGTGGCTAGGGTTTCCAATGCGCCATGGAACAGATGTCGATTGTCCTTCCTCTTTGTCGTTCGTACGGGTCTTGCACGCTTCGCGTACACTTCCTACGGGTCTCCCACGCTTTATTGTACAGCCCGTACTTTTTTCCCCTATTTTCCATCCGTATCGAGCGTTCGCATCGAAATCGCGTCAGCATATTTTCAAGCGTACCCCCTGCCAGCATTTGTATTTAAACGAGCTGCTCCTCGGAATCACGTGTCGCGATGATCAACGATTTCTGTCAGGTGACAACATCGTACATAGATTCGTGCACGGATAAGGGACATCTAATTGTGGGGGGGGGGTGATAGTATCGATGTACATACGTGCTGTGGTAATTCCTCGGAGAATTTATTCGAAATTTCCATGCACGGTGTTGGGATATAAAATGTAGGTTTGATGGTATATTCTTTTTGTTTTTGGGTCTCTTTTGTGCGCTTGAATAATTCATTGCTTCATTTATATGGAATTGCTTGGCAGAAGGTTTAATAAATTGCAGTTTCGGGAAGCTACGTGGCTCTTTGATAGAACATGATTGTATTAAGCCTGATACTTATTCTTTCGTGTTTCAATATATCATCGAACGTATTGTACTCGGGGGAAAGTTCAAATGAACCGTATCTTTCATTTTATAGTAGTTTTCTGCGAGAACGCGAGATCGGGTTAATGTCGTACGAAATTTTTCATTTATGGTACATTTACAAATTCTATGCAAGGGTTAACGATTATTGCGTCGTTTATACATATTCGTACAAATCCAGAACCAGTAAAATGATTGGCAAGCATTTGTCAAACTATTATAAACTAGACACTGCTGGAAATTTGAACAGTTCAATAAGTCGTCCGCTCTGTTACACCGCCTTCGTCCGTTTACCACAGGTGTTATCCTCGATTAATTCTTCTATAATTCCCGACGCGATCGGTTTCACGCTAAAACTTCCGGTTTCGTGGGGTCTCCGTTCCATGCGCCCCAGCGCCTGGATCCTCAACGACGAATCGCCAGGATGATCTAGACGTCCCGTAATATTTTACATGCGTACGTACAAGTTCACACCGGTCGTGTTAATTCTCGCAGGTCGAGCACGTCTCATCTACAATTTCCGTGATTCTCCCACGTTCGAAGGAACATTGTTCGTTTGTCTGCTCCCCGGGACAAGGTGAATACGAAACAAGCGTATCCTGGTCCGTGAGTTTGCATAAATCCATCGCGTTTCGCGTATGCATCTCGCAAAAGCTTAGATCCCTCTCTTCCTCCTCGTCGCACCTCTTCGAAATCTCCGCTCAGCCCTTTTTTCCCCTCATCCCGTGGACACGCTCGTGCACGGGCGATGCTATAAGGTGCCCGCCAGTTACTCGATATAAAGACATCCCGTACAGATATCGCGGATTTCGAATAGAGGATAACGAGGAGAATTTTCATCGTTGTAAAACGGGCCTCTATTCACCACGATTTGCTTCAATGGCCAGCGCGATAGTCCTGACGCTCTGTCCCTCTTTATACTCCCCTTCTGATCCGCGAAATTTATATGCACGCAGTTTGCGTTTATTATTCTATGGAAACGGAGTGTCCGACGCGAGTCGGCTCTGCCTTTGGCTCAGCGAGGAGGCACTGCATGAAAGCGTAATTTCATGCTGCAAATATTTTTACAGGATGTATGAAAGGAATTATACAGGAAATCGGGCAGCCGGGTAAAATGTTACGTGCCGAGGCGTGTATACGCGCATACATATGTCACGATATTTTCTGCACAACAGGAATGGAAATTCGCAATGTTTCGGGCCCCCGATTCTTTCAGCGTCCCTCGAAATCGTTGGGAACGGAATTGCAGGTTTTATGGATTTTTGTTCCGTTTTAACGACAGGGTTATTGTTCTATTACTATTAACGCGTTCCCGTTGCTCTGATAGGAATACATCGACGCGTATACACATAGAAATACAGGTTTGGGAAGTAGTGTTTTATATTGCTGTAGCGTAGAGCGTAGTTGGTTAAATATTAAAATTGAATGTACCTGCCTGTATAGAATGTGTTACGGGTAACCTGTTGTAGAGAAGTTAATATCGCGCGCAGTCGAATAGCGGGCATTCGTAAAGTAGCATTTCGCTTCCACAACAAGAAATCTACATGCTCCCAACAGCAACGTAATAATTACATTGAAAATTAACGCCCATTGGCGCGTTAATGAATACATTTAACTAAGATCCCTGCCAAATAACGATCGTAAAGCATTCCGAATTGCTTCCCATTTCTTATTCATCAGCGTACGCTTCTTACCTCGTCGGCGCAAAGGACAAAAGGAATTGCCATTTTTATTGCACCAACGCGGACAGTGTATTCACGAAGGTTCCCTCATTCTTCGTCAATGCAAGTGCAGCGAATTTCGGACCCCTGCGGTTTATATAGATTCCATAGACATTTTCCTGAAAGAAAAATAGATCTTCATTCCTATTACTGGCCATTGCTGTTTCCCACTGATTGTGAGTAATTTTAACGTATTTACGATAGCTTCCTTTTCTTCATTCGCACAAAGAACGTACAATGTTGAACCGCACAAATGCCGAAGGTAGACTCTCATTTCTATTACGTTAACAGTAGAATTGGCGAAGCGTTTTTGTACGTTCAGGTATACCCTAGGCAGATTATGAAAATGAAAGGATTTGAGTTCGAAACGAAGCTGATATTATTCTGTCTTATTGGAAGACGTCCTAAATACCCACGGCAATAATACCTATATAATGTCGAGAAATTTTGCAGCAAGAAGTCCGAGGAGTATCGTTTTAACGAGCTCTGTAATTCTAATACGAATTTTCCGTTAAAAACCCGTAATCCGTTCGCGGAACCCGTAACTTTCTTCCTCCGTTCAACAATCGCGAACACCGCTATAAAATGCAAACGCGTAGCGAAGAAACTGTCCCACCTATCTTAAACAAATCTCTGGGCTATATCTAAGCCGCTTTAATGCAAGGACAGCTCGTGTCTTCGTGCCGTGGCACGATTCTCATTGAGGCGAACGATCGCATTAGATTTGGTTCGTTTAAAGACGGAATGTGGGGCTGTTGATGAAAATTCCCAGCGGTCGAGGATAATGCCGGTGATCTTGCCGGCCTGTTTGTTACACATTTACGTACTTCGTTCCAGAAGAGGGGGGAAAAAAAATTTGGGTAAAAACACCGCGTTCCAGGAATACGCTCATTCAACGTCTCATACTTCGCGTGGAGTCGGCCTCTGGGCAAAAAGTTGTAATTATCGCAGACCACTCCGTGCGATTGCACAAACATTCTGTTGCCACCGTGTGCCGCTGGCTTACTAACGAGCGACGTCCACCGAGTTGTACGATTTCTGCGAAACTTCGCGTGCCTGTAAAGTAAAGTGGAATTAAACGACACGTATGCTCTTCTTCGGCGGCTACCGCGGTTCCGTGCAGAGAGAGAGAGCCCCGTTCCTCGAAGTCCTTTATTTCTACGCGCTTTAGAAATTATCGAGCCGAGAGGAGTTTTCGTCGGTCGGCTACCGCGAGGATACGTTCGTGGGATGACTTTGGATGGCCGAGCAATTTTCTTGGCAGAATGTGCAGAAAGGGGAAGAATGCGATAAAATAAGAGGACTTTTCGTTAATCTTGGTACGGAGAAAAAATACGAATGTGCAGAACAATTTCTTACCTTCTTCCTGCACCTGTCGCAATGTTCCGGTGATATCCTACAGCGAAGGTTTTTTATTACTACATTTTATAAACCCGCATTTTTGGTATCAACGTAAGACGAAAGTCAATTGGTAGAAATATTGCAAAGATATTCATTCCGTAATACAATCGCGTCAACGTATCCTCCACAAATTACACCTTTCTTCTCTCCGACAGTAACCCGTACTTATCCAGCGTTGCGTTCACGCGAACATATCCCACCTGTCCAAAGCGGTGTTCGCGCGTGTCAGTTCAGTTTCGGAGCCGAGAACATAATCTACCAACGGGATCCTGCCGCGATCCTTGCAAATCCGCTTTCTATCCGCTAAACAACTCTTCGCCCATGGGCCATGGAAATCCTTTCGAAAAGAGATCCATCGAGGACAGCTGGTCGATACTCGAATCCGCGAATCTGTGTCAGGCGACGAGCGTTGCTCGAGGACGCTCGGGAAGCCGTAGTTTTACTTTCTACGGGACCGTGGTTGACGGGGTCGACGGAAAGAAATAAAAAAGAAAAACGGCCGATTCAGCTGAGAAATTAAAAGGAAGAAGCGAGAGGGGGTCGACCGAAATATCGTGGCATCGATTCTTCTTTTTCTACTTGTTCGATACCTGAACCTGAACGACGAATCATCGATGTAGTCGCCCCGAGCCCCCAACCTGTACAGATTGGACGCAGTAATTGTATGTTAACATTGGACAGCATATCGAGCAATGAAATGAAACCGGTTCTTCGAAATCGCAAAAGGAAAGGCAGATTTTCTGGGCCCGTGATCGTGTGCACGAAGACATGTGATTTTTTGTGACGAACATGGAAGATGATGCGAGAGGTGGGTGGTTTGTTTGTGCATCGGGTGAGAGTGATTGAAGAGGATCATTGTGCAACGTTTGGGGAATAAAATTTTGAGATGTTCCGCTTGCGATGGAATGATTATCGACGAGTTCGTGTTGAACGAGAATAATATTTGCGATCGTTGAATTGTTGTAGAATTTTCTACGCTACATTTTCTCGCATCTCATTTTGCGTAATCGTAAATTTATGTAGGATATTAATGAAGTTACAACAGGATTTCAAAGCAAGCAGTAGAAATTCATCAGCCGGCCATTCACGTTCTCGTGCATTGCAAGTTGTGAAAGTCAATCAGGTGACGGAGCAACTTCTGTCGTACCTAAAAATAGTTCGTGCAGAACCCTTTCAATTTTCCCTCGCAACCGCGACGTCTTAAACGAGAAATTTGAAAAAAGTTTCACGCTTGCATTGCAATTAACATGAGAGGAAAATAAAATAATAATTTCACCGTTTCGCGCTGCGTTGGCCATCGTGATAATCGCTGACAATAAAATCAACCGGTTCAATTAAGTAAAAAGAGACCGCAAAAGCTTTGGAACGTTGGCAACTCTAATCTTCAGATATATTTAGCTTTAGGAAATAAATGAAAATTTCGTTCGTCGATCATCAGAAAATTGTGATTGTTCTCGCAACTTCGTTTCCAAATTTATACGTTTCGAAATATTAGCAAGAAGAACGACGAGCAGCTTCGCGTCCACTTATCCAAACATGAATTCCTATTACGCGAAGAAAAAAATCACAGGTAGTGGAGGAAATCAGAGGACTCCTATTATATGAACTACTTGTCCCCCGACGGTTTCGTCTAAATGGATTCTATTGTAGTCACAAATGGTTTTTTTTCGTTTTCCATTTTTCTCACGATTTTTCACAATGCCCGCCGAACTTCCCCAATTTCCCTCTGTCTAAATACATTCAATTCTACTTCTGCACGGTAGATAGATTGCCCAAAAAAAGGACCAAAAAAATCGCGTAAAAAAGATGCAGCGCGCGTGAACAAGAATAGAAGATTGGTTCCAGACGTTAAAGTCCAGTAGATATAATAACGCATATTCGGAAGAATTGTTACTTCATTTTGATTGAAGTGAGCTTGTGCCGAATATATTCTTATTCCCTTAAAATACAGAATGAAACAAAGGGGTAGTCGCTAATGACTAATCGCAGTCGACGCGAACCCAAAAAAATGGAGAGAAAAAATTGGGGTGCAAAACCATGAAAGAAATTACCAATAAAACTTCGAGTTTAAATCTGTTAACCGAAACGGGACGTTTCCAAAGGGGTGTCGTTTGGACCGCGTCGAATCAAAATAAATCGCGTGAAAAGGGAATTGAAGTTTTTCGTTACTGAGCCGCGCTTAAATCGTTGAATCGGAATCGTATGAAAAAGAAATCCATGGGAAAACAGAATTCGTCGTATTCTACATTTTATTCAAATTTACCTGAAAGTATTACGTTGCGCGCTGTATTTTTACACCAGCGAAAGCGTCAAGCGATGCGTACAAGATTATACACGGCGCACAAAACGCATCCTTTAACGCGTAAAGAAACAATACCTGGCTAACGGAACTTTCCAGGCTAATCGTATGTTGCGCAAATAAACGACTATCGCGGTTTTCTCGCGTAACTTTTTTCTTGAACGCGTGTCGAACATCGGAGACCCAATCACCCACATTTTACGGTCAGCTTACTCTCGCTGGTTTTTAATAGCGAGGCTCCGCAGGAGCGTGCAAACGCGTGCAGCAACTACGGGAGTCGCGTTTAACCTTTTCTACCTCCATTTGTAGCCGCCCGAGGTTGCGAGGCGCGTATCCGATGTTTCACAAAGAAAAAAAAGTATTGCCTGTTACACGGCGCACGACGAGCCGTCGTGTTTTTTTCGCAAATCGCAGCATTTCACTCATCGATTTGAGGATACGAGTAATGGATGCGTGCGCGCTAATGTTGCGGAACATTCTTTTTGCGTTTTTCGTTTGCGCATACATAAGAAAGGTGCGAAAGAATATTTCGTTTCGGGCCGATCCGTTTAGCTTTGGACGCGAGTTACGGCGGCGGACTATGCAGATTCTATTGGCACGATAATAGTGAACTTCATAATTGCGAAGGTGAATTTTTTCAATGGCTTTATCTTATCTCGGGCCCTTTGCGCAACCGAGCTTCCAACGTGGTGGTACGTACCGTTATGTAAGTTCATATAGATATTATGCAAGATTATAAAACCGTGGGGCCTTTCCATTTAAAGAAATGTCTGATATCATATAAAGCCACAATGGGGAAAAGCTTATGCAACACCAAAACCTAACGTCGCGTCTAACCTGTGAATGAAATGAAACGAGCTAATCCTATCGTAAAGTACAAACCGGTGTCGCGCTTCAAATTTAATGCTCCCCGTGAATTAAGTGAAAAATTTAACTGAGATATTTCAAGGCATGTAAAAAAATATATAATCCACAAAATAAAGCGAACGAAAATATCCTAAGTATCACCGGGCTCATCGGAAACAGCACCTACCCGGCCTACAAAAGTCTCCGTAGCATCGAAATTTCGAACAATAACGCGATGAAACACGAAGGGTATGTTTCGCGAGAAATGAGACAACAATTCATACATTTTATTCAAAAATGCTCCGAGTACTGTAAAGCACTTGCATCGGTAAGTACACACAATTCGATCGTTACAGTCTCCTTCAGACGCAACGGCAGACGATCATTTGAACGTAGGTCAGCATTTCGCTATCGACCAATATCCGAAATACCAGCGCAATCAAATCCGGCCGTAATCGTTCATCTTAAGGTCTCGTTAGTTAATAACTGTGCAAGCTCTCCTGTTCATGGATCGCCCGGCATGTAGCTGCACGAGCGTCGTATTTCATATTTTACGGTGTGCTCGCGGTGCGCAATACGCGGCCATCACGCTGCACCCCAGGCGGATTTTTCGCGCGATCCGTCCAGCGGAGCGTACGCACGCGGTTGCTTCGAAGGCACGTCTAAACGTCGGCGGGAATAAAGTGCGGCATGCGCTCAAGCATAACTGTAATGCATCTCGCGTCACCTATGATCTCGCACCGTTACCTTGAAATAGGTGAGCCAGGCAGTTGGTGGCCGTGGTAGAAGCCGCAGGACTCGAGTTACAAACTTCGCTTATCCTGGACCAATAACAGTGGCCGGCCACGAAAAATCGAAGACCACCCGCTAACGTACTTAGTGCCCCGCGGATAGTTGTTTCAATTATTTCATTATTTCGCGAGAAAACATGTTACGATACGTTTCAATATGTATTTCGAGATGTGGAACGTCGACGGTTGACGATTTATGTACGCGAATTTGTCCTGCACAGCTCAACGCGTAAACGGAAGCTTCCGTTGCTGAGAAACCAGAAAGATTGCACCTGGTAATGTATTTATTAACGAACACCGAACGCTATTCGTTTTAATCAAACTAGTCGAACGAATAAAGATTCAGCGACAGCGTCGATAGTAAAAGCTGTGGAAATTTCTAAATCGCGGGTGCTAGATTGTATGTACGTATTTGTTCGTTTACGGGTGAATCCATGTTGCACGCGTATCTCTGAAATCACGGCCACCGTTGCTCCACGTGTCAAACGGGTTAAACCTGTTAAATCGTTTCGCGGGAAGCGTGCAGGAAAAAGTGCGGAAACGCGGAGCGGGGAAAAACACGAAAGCGGCGAGGGGAAAGAAAAGAGAGAAAATCAGGACAGAGGGATGGACGGGCGACGGGAAGCTGGCTCGACGGGAAGCGAACGTTTCCTGTATACGAGACGACTCGGCGTCCTGACGCATCTATTTCTGGAGGAAACGGGGAACGAGTCGTTCTGGTCTGCACCGGTGGAGGGGACACGGAGCGAAGTTTTCGGTTGTATGAATGAAAAGTCGGGTCGAAGAGGAAGCCAGATAGTCGGTGCACCGTGTCTGGCTTCGTTCTAGCTCGCTGCGTTTTCTCAAAGAAGACGTGGGTGTTGTTGCCCTCCTCCCTGTGTAATTCGACGCCGTTTAATCGTTGCCCAGCCGCGTTACGCGTTGCTGCATTTCCATGGGACAGTGACGGGCGAACGGGTTTATGGGTGCGCGGACGCGTTTTGTGATCGTGGATGGTTGTTCGATACGCCGCTGTGATTTTTCGTGGGAAGTTACGTTGACGGGGATGGATCGTTGCTTTTCTTCACGATGGTGAACGACGAGGAAAGGATGCACGGGCGAACGAACAGCCGTGCAACAAGCATCGGGCTCGCCTGTGGGACTTGGATGAAGAGGGGACGGCTTAGCGTGAAGGTAGCTTTTTGATTTGTCTGGCTGGATCTGTCAGCGACGGCTGAGAATTAGGGAGATCCTTTTGTGACCGTTGTGACATTTCGGGAGGAGGATGGAGTCGTTCTTTGTACACATATTTCGGAATCGAGGAACATATTTCAGGTTTTTTTTTGCCCCCCCCCCCGTTTGATTAATGGAGGACGTTCGGGGCAACGATTAAGTTTGCAGTTGAGAATTTTCGTCCCGTGTAACGTTGTGAAAAAAGTGGTCCGATCATTTTTCATTTTCTTGAGAAAGCGCGTTAACGTGAGTTTGTATAATTGTTTGTAACGACGAGTTAGACGTCGCGGAGTGGCTTACGCAGGAATTGCTTCAAACGAGGCACGAAAAGTTAGGGCTATGCGGAATGATATATTCGTCGAAGTAAAAGTTCGTCCATTACATTCTTCTCTGTTAAAATCTATTTCGAATAATTCGGCTCGTTTCTTCAATTATTCGCGATATGCGTTTGCCAGCCTCACTTTCTTTCTCGATTATTTCCAATTGCAAGCATTTCAATTTCTTGCGCAACGCACAATTTATATTTAAATGGCCCCGCAAAATGCATCGTCGGACCTAAATGGATGTCCCGAGCCGGATTGTTTTATATCGAGGCAAGCGGCGCCCTTTTTAATGCCACGCGGAAAGTGCAAGAAGATTTATAAATTGTACGAAAAAACGGTAATTACCTTGGGAATCTGAAACGTCGCTCGACTTTGAGATAATGATACGGTTGAAGAGCAAGGGGAGGTGAAGTTGCCCAGCGAAAGTCGAGAGAAATTTTATTGATACTCGTTGATGGTGTTCAACGTTCGATTAAGAGGTGCAATAAGTTTGTGCGAATCTTAGCTCCGTGTGCCCGAACTGGTAGTGAAAGCGCGGACTAATTATGAGTTTCAATTTCACGAAACAGGGATGTAGAAAGTTGTAAAATGCTGTGCGACATAAATTGTAAAGCGCTTTAGATTAAGGGGTCCATGGAGCGTAACGTTGATTAGGAACGCGGTGCCCGTGATATTATCAGAAATTAGGAGATAAATTGAAGCGGAATAATCGCCGAGGGACGGTAAATGATGGAGTAAAAGGATTTAACTACGTTTTCACCGGGAACACTCGCATTTAGGCGAACGATATTATTTTTACATCGGGAAACGATAATGCGTGTAATTTGCCTGGCGGAAACATGATGCAAAAATTCTGCAGAGACTGATTCTCTTGTTAATATTTTAGAACTGCCATAAATATTAATATTCGAGTATTCATTGGCGTGGTTATTTTTGTTAGCATATTCTAAACAAATATAGTAAACTTACAGTATATACAGGATGTTTCACTGGCTCTATCACTTGAAATATATCCGCTACAATTCATATTGCACAGAAATATTTTTCAAATAAATTGCAGTCTTATGAACCCCAAGTTCTATCTCCGCCCTTTAAATTACAAATGATTCTCCGCAGCCTGCCAATGTACCAATTAATGTATTCATTCGGAATTCCTGTCACGCAATAATCCTCTGTACCTTTCTCAAATTCAAATAACACGCGTTATCTGCACATCCACTTTCGATCTCAATAACCCAATACTCCCTTCCAACCGTTCATGAACGATTCACGTGACAAGCGCCATTCAATTCGAACAAACTATGTACCTCCATCGATATGCGAAGCAGCTGTACACAATATCCGATCGTATCGCAATGCTGCAACACCCTCTCGATACTCGATACGCCTACTCCGACTTTAATCTCACCTGTATTCGGCTTCTATATTAATTGCCGACGAGCTGTCTTCGTCGGACAATTTCGAGAGTACCGCGCGATTGGTCGTCGACGATTTTTCCCGGGGCGTCGTAATCGCGACCGGATGTGCCGTCGAGCGTTCGCGCGAGGAACGCGCGGCAGTTTTCACGCGAGCACCGGTGCATGCTTCGTGCCGGAAAAATGCACGCCGCGGCATGTGGTATATATGTGATATGCACTTATACGGCCCGCCCGAGATACACGTGGGCACGCTACGGCTACATGCACCTTTTTTTCCATGTCTCCACACCCTGTTCTCTCTTCTCCAATCCCGGAACGTTTTGTCGGTGCAGTCTACGTAACGGGTGACGCCTGTGAAAGCTATCACAGACAGACAGCCGATAGGCACAGCTGTTGATCTTTTTCGACGTGTTTTTTTTCTCCTTTTTTAGGGGGCTACCTTAAGTGGCGTGGGAGTAAACGGTAATGGACGATACACGCGTCGAATGTGGGGAAGGTACAATTTGGAACGAAGAAGTTTTTGTTTTTTTTTGTTGTTGTTCGATATGGTTTATCGGTTGCGTTTATTTTTAGGGTTTTCATGCTCCCGTGCGTCCCGTGACATTGCTTCGTAGTTTTTATATTGCGATTAGTAGCGCTCGGTATAGTCGTGGATGATTTGGAGCACCTGGTATTAAACGCACTTGCAGGATGGTGTATATTATAATTGGAGTAATTGATAGTTGGAGCAGCTAGTGTCTAAGGTCTCGAAAAATCAAAGTAATTCCTTCGTGCAATTATTCCATAGCGCTTGATATGGCTAGGGTGTTTCAAGTATGTTCGTTTACAGTTAGGATTTGTAATCGATTTTACTTGATTGCCTCTTTTCCATTGCAAAGGTATCGGTTCGGTCTGTCTCACTCGAAGTAGGAATTTTCTGTAACGTTCTTCCTAGATGAAACTTGCCACGATTACATCTAACGTCTGACGTCCTGAAAATTCTAAAATAATGAAACAATAATGTAATCGTTGGCGCTGGCGTTAACATTATTAATATTTCATAAATCTTTCAATACTTCACTGAATTGAATTACACCGTAACATGTCTCGGATAATACAGAGAAATTTGCTCCCCGTGTTCATAAATTCTGGCAAATATTCGCACATGGATACATAATGTTCCCACGAGCGATGACACAAACAAAACAGCTTTATCGTTTCCTCTAACCATTATGGAATATAAATCTGGATCGGTGTAAAATTTATGTTTGGTACTTATAGTGCACTCGGAAACGACGAGATGTTGCACATTGATCTTAATATCGCTAATACGCATTAACGTCGCGGTTTTCAGTGGTCCCATTAATTCTGAACATTTATGATGAATAGCAATAACCGGACTGCAATATCTTCCATATCTTGGTACGCATTAAATGTATTTGGTAATATCCTTAGATATTCACTAGTGACCTTTCACTTCTGCTCACGCGTGGGCTCTTGATTAATTGCGTACAGAACATTCGTATGGAGCATTACATGCAATTCTTTTCACCCGCGATGCTGAATACCTACCGCGTCTCGTCTCAGGTATATACTTTATTCCGCAATCGTTTTTAGTAACAGAAAATATCGAAGCTGGCACTTTAAATAAAAATAGAAGCGGCGTTCATACTGGTCCATGCGATTTCATCAATCCGTTCCATCTTAATACAGTGTTTTACGACCTCGTTAATTTAAATACGCACAATTTAACCTGCTTCTTCAAAATCTAATTTAAAACGTGGAAGCAGCGAAGACAAATCAATAAATTCCACTTCAGTCATCTCAGTTAAATTCAATTTCACTCATTCGCTATTTCACAAATGCCGAAATAAGAGTATCCATTAGAGACGTTTACGGACACGAAATCTTTTCAAACAATTGTATTCGCAAAAATTGAGATTGGTCAAGGAGCATCGATGAAAGAATGAAGGATATTCAAGGGCCTCAAGGCCTCGAAAGGCGCCAGTTGTTCCTAATTGTTCGCAGAATCGAAGACATTAATGGGAAGGGAGTGGTGCACAAATGGTTGCTGCAATCCAAGAACGACCCATGGTCGAAATGATAAATGATTTTTTTTCGGCCCGTTCGACACAAGCGGTTGCTACTTAATGCTTGGAACGGGTAATTCATGTTCGACTGTAAAGGCGTAAGCGTGGTAGTGATAAAGTTGGCGTGAGTAGGAGAGGCTTCTCCTCTTTCGTTTGATAGCCGTTGGAAACGTTGCTAAACGCCTGTGGAATGCTGGGAAAGTGATCGTTCGATTATCCAGGCTTTTACTGAACTTTATGCCTCCCCCGGCGATTTACTTTTCACACGGATATTCGCAAAAAGCGAATTAATACTTTTTGTATCTAGATATGATTTATGCGCGACATTACTGTAATATTTTTTGATGAAACTAAAGAACTGCTGATCTGAAAATTGTGTTATTGAATATTAAAAGTGTAAGCTTGCGATATTTAAATAAATTCTGAATTTATGAATATCTTTTGGAGGAGTTGAATTTCCGACGATTTTTGGGAAGTTTTACGTACACATTGTTCAAAGGCAATTACATAATTGAAATCATTTGTATGTCAATTACGAAAGCCGTGACAGTTGATGAATTTACAGGCGCGCATGTATATTCGACGAGTAGTTGAATATTTTGATTCATTAATTGAAGAGGGCAGTTAACAACTCTTTTGGTTTCATTTTTCAATTAGTCATATCTGAGTACATACATAGTCAGTGCTGTAATCGCAGTGTTACCATTTCTTTTTCCAGGCTATCGCGATGCGTCTATTTAAACGTCAGCTCTCTGATACCAGCCCACAGCTAGTTTCGGCTATTCCATTATCTCAGGATGGAACTGTTCCGCTGGCAATAGTTGATGAAAATTCCGATCCAGGCAACAAGAATTCACAGCATGAAAACGATGGGTTAAATCAGACGCCCGCAAAAGATAATGTCAGCGACACGGAAAAGCCATCTTCGTCGCAGAGCTGTGCTTCGAACCGTAAAGGTAATATCACTACAATGTCAATTAATAGTATGTATGTACAAATAAGACAAAATAGGTACGCTATAAAATAAATTGGGACAAGTTTGCACAAAAATAATTACTAAGATGAAGATGAATTAAACTTTCTTTGCGATTCTTTGTTTAGTGATCAATCAAGTAATACCAGTCGTTAATTATTTCTTGCATTATTCTATTTAACTAATTGGTGTCATTTTACTTGATCTTAAAAATCATACGGCACATATTTTTATTATGCATTTAACACGTTTCGATTATCGGGAACGTGGCATTCATCAATTGAATTATAAACACTCTCGTTGGGGGTAACGATTGAAACATCAGCCGTCCCATCTTAATGCTGGGAACAGTAGGAGATGAGATAATGGTTGACATCTAATTATAGAGTGAAAATTAATATTTTGTATCTGGTTTGTGTGACAGGAATTTCGACATGGGGCAGGAAAGTAGGTCGAAGATGGGATCAGCTGAAGAGATCGGACAGCTCCGAATTGCTTTCGGTTTCGGGCCGAAGAAGACGATGGAGCCCGAATCGGAAAGGCTGCACGACGGACGAGAAGGAAAACGTAAGCACGCCGCTTTCCAATTTTTCACGTGGCGCAACTTGGCCAACCTGATAAATATAATTAGCACCCAACTGAATAATTCCGGCTTCTTGTAATTTATTGATCAATTTCTCCGCTAAATCGCATCTTTGAATCGCGTGCATTTAATCAATAATAAACGAAGCCATTATTTAAAGAAAGATTTCATTAAGTTTAATTGATCATCGGCGATTAATTTATGAAAATAATCAAGCGCTTTACATTTCTATAAATTGATCATTTATAAACCATTCTCTCAGAAATATATACAAAGCAATGAAGCATTTAATAAATTTAACGATCGTGTAAATTGAGGGATATCAAATGGAAAGAAAACTCGTCTAAATATAAATTCACAGGCTTCAAACATTTTCTCCAAATATTCTAAAAAAAAACCGCTATTATTTTTAGGGCGACAACGGATCACCGGAATTACCAAAGCCAAAGAGAATTTCCAGGGTGGAGTCGTTGCGAAACTTGTTCAGAAGTAGCGAGCGGAATGGCAGTTTTCTAAATAGCGACACGTCAACCAGAAGTGTGACGATACAAGAGGAAGATGTCACGTGTATCAGTCATTACCCCATGGAGAAAGCGTTGAGCGAGGGTGCCATAAAGCATGTACCCTTTCGAATCAGCTCTGACGATAGCCGTTTGGATCGTGGAACGGTTCTTCACGAAAAGAAGAAACAATTAAGTCGGAGCATCCACGACCTTCAGGAACAACAACTGGTTCTAGATTACATCTTGAAGAACCAGGATATACTTAAGACAGAGTTGGGTACAGCTTTCGTGAGGGAAACATTGGACAAAGTGAGGGGCACCAGTCCGATTCAACGAACCAATCAGCCGACGACGGAGAGCAAAAAGAGCAGCGTTTCCACCCAAACCAGAGACTTCTTCAGCAACCGGCTGAGCAATATCAAGAAGAATCTTTTCAATGCGCGTACGAGTGGCAGTGAATGCGAGAGGTAAGGGTTGACTCAATCTTTACACGGTTTCTTTGTATGAAAAAAGTTATAATTTGTATAAAATCCACACATACATATATACGCAAAGGATATGTAGATATACGTTAAAGAGATTACGAAAATAAAAAGAAAAATTATCATGAAAAGTCATCATTAATTCCTGCAACAATACATATACGGTGTCAGCGATTTTAAAGCAGGAAATCTGTTAATAAAAATACATACTATGTTAATTAATCAGCATCCGAAGAATTTGATTCAACTGACAAAAACGTATATCCTTAATGTCTATGCATTCCAAACAATCTATCAATGACTATGTACATTTCGTTTACAGAGCCGACAGTCAAAGATTTTGCCAAACGACTGGCCTAGAGGAACTCATGAGCAACCTTCGATTAGGCTGCGACGAGAGTGGTTACGATTCGGACAGCACACGAGCTGGAGCTGACTCTCCAGACAGTGGGAAGTCTGTACCACCTATGCTGAAGCCTCGTAGCTTCTCCATAACGTCCGACGATTATCATGGTATCGATCTATCGCTACCAGTCAGCACACCGAATAAAAAGGACGCAATGACCGAAACAGAGGACTACGAAGCAGAACCATCCTGCCACGACGACACTCTTATAGTGAGCAAAAGTCTCCTGGACGATTCAATCAGAACAGACACGACTGCAATACCATCGGAAGCAGAGGACACGGACAGCTGCGACGAGGACACGTTCGTGGATTTCGCAGAGTACCAAAGGAGTTGTGTAACCGGGCAGGCTAGATCCAACCTAAGCAGCCTGCTGAAATGTGACTCTGGCCTGTCGAAAGGATCTTCCGTATCGTCCAGCGTGAATTTCGAAGAGCTAAGAACGGCCTCAACTTTCAGTAGCAACGAGCTGTCGAGGATACCGGAGAAAAGGTCGTTCTCCAAGTCGTTGGAACACAAAGCGCCACTATCGTCAGCGGTGAAGCTGCAGAGCTCGCACAAAGACGTCAAATCTCAGATCCCGTTGAAATCGAGGAAACACACGAAATCCAGCGCGTTGAATCTATTAGAGAACGCCGCGTCGCCCTGCAAGGACAGCCCACCCGCGTCAAAAATCACCTCCGCGACCGTAGGCAGCCCGCTGCAATATTACAGTCCAAAGAGATCCCGTTCGAACTTAGACCAAGAAGATTTCGAGACGTTGAGCTCGAGGAACAAAGTGAAGAGACCCACGCAGCTGACTAAAATCGGTCATCCAGCGTCTTCTCTTCCTCTCACGCCAGCTAAGACCTTGGTCCGCCGCGAACTGAAGACCATGAAGCTGTTTGTAGAGAAGACCGGTAGCCTGGGGATCTCCGTGGAGAAGCGAGAAGCTGTAAGACCGTTCTACGTGATCTCCAAGATGGACGCGAACGGAGAAGCGGCGAAGTCGAACCTGTTTCGAAACGGCGACGAGATCGTTCGCGTTTGCGGTCGTAGGTTGCGGGGGATGTCCCCGATCGAGGCTAGGAACGCGTTGAAGAACTGTTCTGGGACCGTGGAGTTACAAATAGCGAGGGAACCGACGTTCGCGTTTGGGGAGGAGCTGGGCGACACGTGGGGTGACATTTTGGTCCGCACTCGAAGCGACTCCGAGGTGTGGACGTTGAAAGAGGAGAAGGCCGAGGTCTCGGTTTCCGTGGACGCTGCCGTGCGCGAAGAAACACCTGCCCAGTGCAAAATAGTGGGCGCGCTGTTGAAGGACGGCAAGAATTTGTCCGCGAGCTCTATGGAAAGGTTGCAATGCGAGAACGTGCCGGGAACGAAGAAGGAATCCGATCAGAAGATGACCGGCATGAGAAAGTTCCACGTGGTTCGTAAACGTGCTACGAACCCGGTCTCGTGTCCACGTAGGGCGACCAGTTTGTCGATGGACTTGTTGACCATCACGCTGGAGAAGGGTGCCCCGAAGAAGTTGGGATTTTCTATTGTCGGTGGATCCGATAGTAATAAAGGATCGATGGGCATTTTCGTGAAGGACATCATGGGGGACGGACAAGCGGCCGAGGAGGGAACATTGAAAGTGGGCGACGAGATCCTGGCTATCAATGGAATATCGATGGATGGACTGACGCATGGGAAGGCGTTGCAAACGTTCAAGGCTGCCAAGGCTGGGAAAATAGTCCTCCATGTTGGCCGAAGGGATCCAACGCATAAACGGTTGGGCCGCAGGCGATAAATTGTTGTCCGTAACACTGGGTTAGTTCGGTTGCTTTGCTTACTTAATTGGTACTTTACTGGTGCTTCTAACAAACCTTTGCTTCGCTTTTCGTTGATACCATCTTGTGGGAATAGAAGTGGTTAACCCTTCTTCATAATGATGGATTATTTACGCAACGTCTTCTATGCTTTCATATTAATTGGACACTTTGATTTAACTTTCTTATTATTTGTTAGATGGTTAGGAAAAAGTGTGGAATTCATTTGGAATGGAGGAAAGACAATATGTTTGTGTAAAATTATTTTTTATACTACTAGTTTCAAAGAGGGTATTATTACTGTAATATTATAGAAACAATTATTGAAAATTCATTTCTTTACGAACATTTCAATTGATTATAATTTGGAAATAGCGATAAGAAAATCTAGTATTCACATAAATAATCTGTTATTGGAGTTCCTGCTGAAGCATTAATTCGTCGAAGCGAATACATATTACTAATATTCAAGAACAAACGCAAAATTAGTTTTAACGAAGAACTCTATTCTAAGTTTCCGTAAGTTAATGAAGGAGTAATTATGTTACAGATACATCATTCAATCGAAGTCATACGATTGCCTGGACAAGTTAACGGAAACAGGACACGAATGAAACCATGGAAACTGAAAAAGAAAATCAAAGTCTTTCAGTCACTGAAATTATTCTTGCCTTCACAGTGCTTTAAACGCATCGGGCGAAGTAATATTGTTTTCCGATTATCGCAAGCAAGAGAATGGTATATGTACATATTTCGCGTAGAATTCAGAGCACGGTGTTACGTTGCACGATCATTGATATTAGAATATTTAATCACCAGCGCTATCATTTCTGTCAATCATTTTTTGTTGTATATAAATTCGTTCTTCTCTCGAGTTTAGCAGGAAACTCTGCACATTTGCGATTGATGATCCGTAATCAACGTGCACATTTTTTTCCCCGCGTATTTGTTGTCATGTTTTTTCGCGAATTTCAATGTATATTAATTAATTTTTTTTAAGACAATTGTGATATCGGTTCTTTATTTGTACTAAAAAAAGGGTAATCTACGTTGCGTCTCATTAATTTCCGTGTCACACTATCGAGATTAATTCATTTCCCGTCGACGGAATCATTAGCAAATCAAGGATTGTATTAAGTTTTCGTTATTTAATTAATTAATCGTGTTAATGGCAATTCGTTTCAACGCAATATATTGTAAAATTAACAATAAGATACAAACGCGTCGGTGCCGTATGTACGTGTTAATATTGCTATTCGGTTTTTATCTACAAGGACTTGTTTATTTTCATGTGTCCTTGTTCATAGTATTATAAGGGAAATCGTATTTGTAGGATTAATTGTAATAGATATTCGTATGTATATAGTCATATCCTGTTAGATGTAGAAAACTAACATGTCGGATTATGGCTCAATTATGGTTCAATTCAGTGTAGCAAGGATTTTACTCGCGTTTTATTTTCGAAACATGTTTGTTTAATACGAGCTACACGCCCATTGGAATTGAGATTCATTATGTGGTATGAGTATTCATTAGTTACTCATTACTTGGTAATCTCGTTACTCAGTTAGATGGTAATCGTAGTGTTTAGTTAGTTAATAATTTTAAGCTACTGAGACTGACATTTAGAATGTCTACCTGAGAAATGCTGTGATATTCATTGTAGTCGCATTAGCTGGTATCGTACAAATTGTAAATAAAATAAATCTGGTTTTGTTAATAAATGTATGTACATGCTTAATTAATTTTCTTTTCCCTATCATTTTTTGGCTAACACAGTTTATATAAATAGGCAATTTGTTACGAATTTTTCGGTTGGTTTATTTGCAAATAAACACTGAAGAAATATTTTAATATGCGATTTTCATTTGAAATAGTTCATACAGGATTTGGTCAAGTTCTTATTATTTAATATTTATTTAAACCTAGATTGCTATTCAAACGATTGCATATTGCATGCAATCAGTTTTAAATTTATTGCATGTTTGCAACGATTTTGCTTCGATTTCTTTGCACGTAGAAGATTCATAAATTCGAATTTTATGCATTGGAAATTAATAAAAATGCGTTTTATTTTAGAATTTTTACTTGCAGAAAAATCTGCATTTCAATGAGAAATTATACTAAACTTTATATTAATTCACATCATAGTAGGCGTTGCCGTACATTGGCGTTTTAGCCGTACATTGTAATATACATGAAATAGTGCTTAATACGAATTAAACATTGTTAAAATAATGAAAGTTGCTAAAACATATCTATTATAATAATTCTAATTCAAACCAGTCGTAAAGTAACTGTGCCTGAAAAGACTGTTAATCATTCTCACCATATAACAAAATAGCTCGAACTATTTGACTTATGTAATGAACACTGGAATTACAATAACAGTATACCTGCTGCCAAGCGATAGAATTATCCTACCGGAGGAAGGTACGTTTGTGGTCTTGGTGCAGGTGCACGATAAGTAGTTTGCGGACTTGGGGAAGGGTAACTAGGCGAGGGCGCTGGAGGAAGGTAACGTGGTCCAGGACGTGACACAATATTTGGTGCAGGTGTTGGGGCTGGGGCCGGAAAACTAGGTGCAGGGGCAGGTGTAGGATAATTGTAGGCAATAGTGCTAGGTTTTGGAGTCGAATAGCTGTACGCTGACGCATAGGCTGAAGAACTTTCGGAAGCCGTATTAATCGCTGGATAGTTGCTTGCAGTTGCTGTAGCTGTCGAAGTGGCAGGGTAATTTGCAACTGGTCCGATTATTTTTACAGCGTTCGCGGAAGTAGTAGCTGATGCTGAACTGGATGCATATGCAGCAGTTGCTTGGGGAGATCGCTGGACTTCCTGACCATACGGCGGTAGGTATGTCGGTGCTGGTGTTGAAACTCGTGTGGGGGGTGGTGGAGGACGAGGTGGTGGTGGAGGAGGTGGTGGAGGTGGTTGCGATGGAGGTAGATATATTGGTGGCGGAGGAGGTGGCGGAGGTGGAGGAGGTGGTGGTGGCGGCGGAGGTGGTGGTGGCGGCGGAGGTGGTGGTGGCGGCGGAGGTGGAGGTGGAGGTGGCGGCGGAGGTGGAGGTGGCGGCGGAGGTGGAGGCGGCGGCGATGGAGGTAAATATATTGGTGGTGGCGGAAGAGGAGGTGGTGGTGGAGGAGGTGGTGGTGGAGGAGGCGGTGGAGGTGGTGGTGGAGGAGGCGGTGGAGGTGGTGGTGGCGATGGAGGTAGATATATTGGTGGCAGAGGAGGTGGAGGTGGTGGTGGTGGTGGAGGTGGTGGTGGAGGTGGTGGAGGAGGTGGTGGCGGTGGTGGAGGTGGTGGCGGTGGTGGCGGTGGTGGCGGTGGTGGAGGTGGTGGCGGTGGAGGAGGTGGTGGAGGTGGTGGTGGTGGAGGTGGTGGCGGTGGAGGAGGTGGTGGAGGTGGTGGTGGTGGACGATACGAATAACTTGGTGGTGAAGGTGCCGGGCTAGGATACGAGTAACTTGGTGGTGAAGGTGCCGGGCTAGGATACGAGTAACTTGGTGGTGAAGGTGCCGGGCTAGGATACGAGTAACTTGGTCTCGCAGGTGGTGCAGGATACGAGTAGCTTGGCGGTGAAGGAGCTGGAGGTTGTGGATTGTAACTAGGACTTGGCAGGGTGAATGGTACTTTTGGTATGTCGTAAGAATATCCCGCTTGTCGGGGTATCCTTAGATCTTGTCCAGCGGCATAGATGATCAACAGCAATATTCTCAACTACATACGTGTATAAAAGACAATTAGTGAATGCATGGACAAATTGGAGAAATTTTTAATGGAAATAATTTACGTACCCATTTTAATGGTCGCATAATCAGCTCGCGTATAGCGAGAAAACAAAAGCGACAATGTCTTTTATAGGGACTCCTGTCATTGTTTAGCGAAATCGTGCGTTTCATAAGATTTCGTCAAATAGACTCACGAGATGGCCATTAAATTATTTGTGTCCTAGTTGCGCCGAGGGCTATTATGCCGGCGGTGATTATACTACTCGAGAAGGGTGATTTTTGTCTTATTCGTTGCTCCATCGTACTCGTGAATGTTCTGAGGCAACGCTAGGGAAGAAGCAACGTTTTGTTGCATTTTAAGGCATATAATTTAACTGTGGTTCGCAGGGTTTCTTACCACCTTAATTGATTATAATGTCGACACAGTTACGTTCTAGTGGAATGTCATGTTTCTACTTGACAAATCTTAAGAAATTAAAAATTATTGTGCGGAAAAAATAGAATGTACAATATTTTAAATATTTTATTGCAGAACTATCCATCGACATACTTGTATATTTAAGATCATTTTCAGTGTAACCAGAAGTCTTACATTCCTAAGCAAACGACTATAGTAATTTATTACATACAACTAAAAATTGCGTTTCATTGAACGGAATTACTAACAGATATTGTTAGAACCAAATTGGAGTTTAGAAGTTTATTCATACTACAAGGGTCAAATATTTTCTTAAATAGAAATGAGAAATTGTTAATATAGTATTTAACAATTCCATACTAATGAAAATACTTTAATTTCTTGCTTCGAACTTTTGATTTTCAAGCATACATTTTTCTTGCATTCATGATGATTTCTGTAATACAAAATAATTAAGTAGTTTAGTAGAATTTTTTCATAATAATTAAAAAAAGAATTGTTTTAAATTATTTGAAACTTTATATTTACTTTGTATAATCACAATCGTTGGTTCGTGCGAATTATGTCATAGCGCTTCTCCATTTATTTGATTTTTCTATTTGTTGTCGGTCTAACGCACACATAGAAATTTGCTACCCAAGCACGCGAATTGATCTGAAATACCGCGACAAATTGGAATGCACGCACACTTTCGCTGGAGACCGACGGGTTGCGACGGTGGGCTCGTTAATCTTCTTGTGCAAACTTATCAGCAGGCAGGTGGGTTAATGCGATTTTTATTCTCGAACCTGTTATTCGTATGATTAATCGCAGATAGGAGTCCGATAATTCTAAGTTTTCCTCGTCGCTTTCCATTCTTTCTGGAACCGCATCTTTCCATGATCACCAAGGGTCGTGATAATTACATTTACATCTAATGCCATGCATAGTTTTTGCAAATTACTGCTCTGTCAAATTTTTGTGACGGCTCTAATATCTACTTATATTTTTATGACAGAGATAGATGGGAAAGTCTAGTGATGAAATTTGTTTAACTTAATATAAGATCGTAAATCTTTTAGATTCTGACGAATAATACCGAAAGTTCAAAAATCTGTAATTAAGTATCGTACTAAAAAAATTGCATTTTTTAATGAAGGGATGAAATAAATGTAAGAATTTAGTACAGAACTGCTCTACATTTTCTTGTGTAAACATACGTACGAATTTCTGAAAAGAAATTCTGCTCTAATTATCGCAAAATTTTGATAAAACGTCTAAATCCTCGGGCATCGTCAACTGTTAGAAATGTATCGTAGTTGTTACATATCCTGCGTCACCGGAATGCCTGTCGGGATATATTCATCGTACCTGGCATTAATTAAAGGTGCGGATTTATTTGTACGTGTTAACTACAGAAGACTTCAACACGCATAAAATCTCGACACAATAATACTGTTGGAGGTCTAACTAATGAGATAAGTATTACTTGGAATGGATTTGATTGTAAATGACATTTCCTACACAGTACTGTTTAAAGGATTGATCGCAAACCCATATTTGTTTTTATACAATCGAAATTTCGTCTTATACATTTCGTTTGTCTTACAAATTTCTTCAGCAGCTAAATTAATATTTAAGTCTTTATTATTTTTATTGCGCTAATAATGTTTTTACACGTGCAATGAGATTTCACTCACCCGTACACAATTGTAATAAATAAGGTATAATTTTTTATTTATCTTGAATTATTATAATTTACGAAGCCTTGCATAAAGCATAGGTGTCATTTATATACATATAATATTGAAAAGTAGTTTGCACTTCCCAAGACTATAAGGAAGATATAAGCGGTGTTGATATATATTTTCTATCATTGTATATAATAATAAATAATACTTTTGTTGAAAATTTCTGTGATTGATTCAGCTTTACTCCTTACTATATGCACCTCACAGCATGCAAGGGGTTAAACTACGGAACAAAGTTACACATCTAAAACAATTTTCCATTCCGCAGATGTGCAAAATATTTCCAAATGAACTCCTGCAAACAATCATCTTTGAAATTCCGTTTGCTATTATTCACTGTACAGTATATACATTACGTCCACATAGTTCCTGTCATGTCCATTTAGCTCTGTAATATCTCAAGACCCTCTTCAATTTCCATTGAAAAGAGTTTTCCAAATATCGTTCCATTCGTGTACATATACACAATTCCTTTTTCACCACGACGGTATTAATCAAAATGAAGTTGTTTACAATGTCTTGGGCGTTGTAACGCCGTAAACCACCCAAGAAGAATGCGTTGACTGATGAAAGAAAGGGACGTCAGTCCTCGAGAACCAGCCAAAAAGTAAACAGCGAAGAGGGTCCAGAGAAGAATGAGTGTGAAGCAGATGACCAAGCCACTTTCGTTGCAACTTCGTGCTCTGCCAATTTGTTTCGTTGTATGTGCACATATAAACACAGGTATGTACGTGGATACTCTGCAATCATTGGCACGAGAGAACCTAAGGCGCCTAATGTTGGAAACCAGAGAGGTATCACGCGATATTATCCAAAGCATAACCGAGGTTTTCATGGACCAGATGGTCAGGAAGAAGACCATTCTTTTTCTTTTATTTCCGCCGAAAGCGATGGTACCGTAACTTCTTCAAAGAGAGAGAGAGAAGGATGGAAACGAAGAAAGGTAAAAATACATGTACTTTAGATACTTAATATTTAGACTTATAGTAGGAACCGTACTAGAAACTAGTGTTGAGCAACGATCGATTATAATTTTCAATTCGAATTAGTTATAATTATTTTATTTTTCATTTCCAGTGTACAGAATTCAATAAAATTGTATCAAACTATGCGGGCACATGTATATTAGCGGAATTGGAAATAAAATAAAATGATTTGGAGAATTTGAATAGATGATCGTTAATGTAATTAATTTGATACGCAGGAAACAGAATCCCGAACGTTTCGACGTAAATATAATTCCAGTACAGAAAATGTCTATGACATATGCAGATTGCAAAATCGTCGAAGTGTTAAAATACAAGCGTTTCCAGCATATGAAAGGAAATTTGATACCATCAAGGGGGAAATTAGGGGGTTCGAGTCTCATTCTGACATCACAGATGTTCATTCAGAATCCTTTATTTTATGAATGAGATGGGTAAACACATGTCACGGTAGCTTTCAAGACAGAACCAGATCGTAACATCGGTAAAGTATTAAATTACACATGTTTCGAGCATCGGATCCGAAAATTGAGACGATCAATGGAGAGATAAGGGGTTTGAGATTCATTCAAGACCACAGGATCACCATACGGTCATTTTTTCTGTTTTAAGAGTGTGATGCGGAAGCTATTTATTACCCTGTCATAGCTATACATTATATTTAATAATGATAGTTTAATTACATATTAATTATAATATATTAATAATACCATAATTAATACAAATTTTCGGTACGTACAGTAAATGAAAATAAACAAGCATTTATTAGTAATTGATCCGTTGACTGCAGTATAACATCGGCAGGTGGATGGACAAAAATTTCGTTGATTTACCTAGCGATGGGATGCTTCAGACACAAAATAAATGAAATAAATTAGATAAATTAGTTGCTGTTTTAGTTTAGGTAATTACTAATTACATGCATACATATAATGAAAATAATTATTTACTTAGCTTAGGATAGGAAAAGTTAATTACAAATTGAAGCAATTATTTGTAGAACCAAGATTTCACATGCTTCATAGAGGGATATCCCACCTTCTCCAGTTACTATAATTAACAGAACATTCTGTACAATCTAACATGATAAATGAACCAACCAAAAGTCGAGCAAATTCCGCGAGACCTCTCCACCGTAATTGTCCATCTAAATTTTCATTTCTAGGAAAATAGAGGCGCCTCGCGACTTTCCCCTAGATTTATCGTTGCACAGTGCAACTTGCACTCATCGTTGATTAACATCATTCAAAACGTGTCCCGCGCAGAGGTGTTCCTGATTCCCATTCGCGGTCCAGGATCGTCATAAAGCTCCATTACGATCGAAGATACGGAGAAACGGCGATTACCGTCGACGTGTCGTGAACCCGAATGTTCCCATTTGAAACGCGATCGTCCGGTAGAAAATACACGGTCCCAAGCCCGGGCCCCTAGCAGGGAGGCTCGTGAAGATATCAAAGCGTGTTTCAGGCGTGCAGTTACGCGCAGTTAAGCGATGTTTATGGATAAACCCGGCTGAATATTAACTTGGTCTTCCGCTAACGGAGGACCCGTTACCCTTTTTTTCTTGCTTGCTGCATTCTTTTTCTTAGTTCTTTTCTTTAGCTCCTCTCGGGACCATCGCGCGGGACCCATGGGTGCAATATTGGGCGTTATTGACATATCCTCGGGCTCGACTTTGCTGTTAATGTGACATTATTTCGGAGCGGCAGAGGCGTGCACGAACAGTTTCGAGAGAGTTGAATTTTGGTTGTTACGCGATTTTATTAGGCTGGTATTTTTGGCGAGAATACGTGGCTCGATTAGTGGCTGCTTGAAACAGTGCGTGAAATACGCGTCCACATATTTTATTTGTGGTCGATGAAAATTGTTCATTTGTTGGAAGACTGAATTGGATATTTTAGACCTTTTGTTTATGTATGGTTCACCATCTTCGAAACAGTGTTTATTGGTTTGTTTAGTCTTCGTGGTGGTGGAAGTTTTAGTTTAGTCACATATAGTATGTAAAAGATACCTCCTTACGAATGAAACGATCCACAGCATGTACTGCTATTCAATGTTGGTATGTATTTGAACGTATAATTATTTTTAAACACTAGCTTTTTCCGACAACGAATTAAAAGTTAGTTTCAAGTGAAGCAAGAATTAAATAATTTACAACAATTTAGTAAAAGTAATCAATGTAAATAATCGAATCAACAAAATTCACACAATGATGAAAGTGATCGAATGATTAAAACGAAATATGTATCTCTGTTTACCACAATTCCAAGTTTCTGCATCCAGAAAACTATAATAACACGCGTCAGCGACCAATAATCGTACACACGACTATCCATTCCCACAATCGATACGTAACACGAGCATGAAGCACATTTTTTCAATCCAGAGAGGGATCTGACATTTAAGAAGAACCCTGACCAGAATATCGTCAAGCATTGCTACTGTTCTCATACTCGAATTCTCGCAGCAGATATTAGATATTCCGAAAGGATCATTCGCGGTCGACATTACGTGCTCCCAAGTGTTTCGTTTAGTAAAATGAAATATTAGTATTCTAAACGGCGGAAGTGTTTGTGTTTGTGGGTGTGTGTGTGTGTGCCTGGAGGCGAAAGAACTCTTCGCGGCGAAGAGAAACCCACGGATTTCCGCGAACGAAGAAGCAGGAACGAGGAGTTGCTGCAACAATTACTATCGTGAAGACGATAATGCGTGGCACTTGCTGGCAACCGGTTGCATGCCAGATGGCCAACACAATTTTGCCAAGAATCTTCTCAACACTTTAAACGTACGCCTGTGCGTTTAATGCGTCGCGCTAAAGGGTTATGGTCGCAGTAAATTGAAAGATACGAAAACGCTAATTTTTGCTTCGCCCCGTGGCGAGAAATGCGCGCCTTCGTTCACAGCTGATATGATAAAAATACCACACGTTTTGATCTGCGTACGTTTTTACGGCGCTGAGATATACATATGCACGCCGCAATTGGGTTTCGCGATACGCGAATAAATTGGAAATGTTTATTATGCAGTTATTATAGTAGCCTTGACGGAGATAATTAAAGTAAGGTAAATGAATTTTCCCGACTTTATAGAGCAAGAATAGTTTGACGTTAACAGCTTTTATTAGAGATATTTTGTTACACGTTTACTCGAAATCGAATCGACAATAGTAGCTTTCCGAATTTACTTTTTTTGTTGCTATTCACAATATCCCGTTTCTCATACATACAACTGATAAGAATGTTGTAACACAAGCTGCGTGGATCATAATTTCGGAGCAATAAAAAAATTGTAGATTTAAAAGCACCTTTCTCCCATTGCCGCGAAATACCCGCACGATTGATTATTAGTTGCAGCCAGTGAAAAGTACACATATACCCACCGACCATGCGAAATGTCAGTCAACATTTACAATCACATATCACACCCTGCAAAAGAACAACTCCAATCCAGCATTCGCCATCCATCGTCCCTTTCTCCGCAGTTTCAAAACAAAAATATCCCCATCAAGTGGACCACGCGAAATCCACTGTACCATTTCACTTACCCATATCGCCCTCGACTCTCAACGCAAACCAAAGGGAAACGATAGAAGAAGAGTGATCGAACGAGTCCCCTGCTGTATCAACTTTTCATTAGAACCTGACTGTAATGACTTCCAGCGCGGAGACTTGTTCCCCCGTTCCGCGATTAAGCTGATTCCTCGTGATTATACGTTTGCGCGTCCAGCGTCGGACAGGTCGGTGTGTCACCGTGATTCCTCCCGGGAAAGTTCAGGTTTCTCCTCGGCTAGGAAGAGGGACAGGGGCAGGGGCGAGGGAAAAAAAAAGAAAGAGAAGCTGATGCTGCAGAGGAACGTCCAGTTTTTGCAAAGACGTTAGCTACTACCTTAGCGCAGGCAACGTTCAAGAGCATCTCGAGCAAGGAGCGAACTCCTCTCTGATCTTGTAACTTTCAAGGGAGGCAGAAGAAAGGGAGGCGCGAAATGGAGCACGACAGATACGTAACGCTGTAATCATACTCTTCGCGGTCGTTTGAACCTGTAATGATCGCGACTACGGTGGCAATTTATACGGGCTCACTTGAGCGCCAATTAACGACCTCGATGCTGTATCACCGTCTCTTAATTTCCCGCTTACCATTCGTTTGATTTACAATGTTATTGCGTGGCCCTGACTGAGCCCGCAGATGCATGGATGCTGCAGACAGTCTTCTGGGATCGCGGTCAGCGCGATTATTCCAGTTTGCGTTAGTTTGTCGCTACGGTGATTTCTTTATTTCGTCGAGGGAAGTATGAATTTATTGGTTGGGTGAGATTAATACAAAATTTGATACGTTGAGTTTTTTCCGATGAAAATTGTTTATCTTTGTATCTTTTTTTATTGCGATCTTTGTGATTTGTTCGGGTGAACATGTTGTAAAATCTTGTGGCTATTATACATTATATGGTTTTCTGTTTATTTTTGTGTGCTTTTTAATCTTTATTTGTAATGGTTTATATATTAAATAACAAAAATTGAGAATTAACAAATTCATGTAGATTATTTTTTATAATTCCTTGTAAAATGCATACTGAAACATACATTGCAGATATATGTTTTATGTTGCGAGTAGAATTTTCTAATTTAATTTACAATGTGGAATTAATCGGATTGGTTTCTATAGAAAATTATTTATTAATCAACTGTAGTGGCGTCGAGCGTATTTATCAAGGAAATTATTGTTAATAATAAAAAGTTTAAGCACGAGTCATGTGGTTTGATAGCAAAATTTTAAAATGTAATCGTAATTAATCGTTAAAAACCAAAGATAAAAAGTAACAGTTATTTAAAAAATGTTTTAGGTAAAAGTAACTGATGAAAAGTTGATTTTTATTCTAATGGAAAGGGACTTATCATTCAATCCACAAGAAATTATTGAAAAAATGATGTGAACAAAAAATTTTCATTTTTAACTTTTCCGGTTATGAATAACAATTACGAATGACTAAAATTTTGTTGACAAATTGTTGTAACCATTATTAATGACCAAAATTGTTTTCGATTATAAATAATTGTTATTGGACGGCAGAAATCTTCTTGGTTACGAATGATCATTGTCGAAAACAAACGGTTTTTCTGGTTACGAATAACCATAACACACGGCGGAAATTTTTGTTGGTTAGGAGTGACCAATATCGATGCCCGGAGTGTCGTTTTGGTTACATTAGAACTAAAATTTGGGCTTCGCGTATTAATTAGTTGCTGAGATATTGATAAAAAGACTTTCTACATAATTACTTACCCAACCGTCTTCCCTGTGGTAGACGTCAGCGTCGAGTGCGAGCGAAATTTTGTTTGTAAACACAGATCACGAGTAGAAACGACCCAGAGTCCTGTTGTACGATCTCTATCTACCCGATTTATAATGCTGTCACACTTCGCAAACATTTTTTATACATGAATGTACATTATGAAGAAAGCTCAATGAAACGCGGTCGTTGCCGAAGTATGATTTACGATCAATCTTTTCCTTCTGCTACCAGACGTTTGATGACGCACTTTAAGAGCAATGCAACCAACGCAACAATGCACCAAAAATAAGAATATAGGGACAGTGCTGCAGATCATTAGGATGCACTGATTGGATACGATTGATCATTTTGCCCCGATTGGTTCTCATCGTCTAGTTCGCGCAAAAAAGAATCAAGGAATCAAATAGTTTTTTCGTTATAAACTAAATAAATGATGTATAACAAACTTAATACAAGTAGACGTCTCAAAAATTCCAGTGACAATAAAAATGCATTATTCGAATATTAAATATATAGCTAACAGAAGAAAATGTTTGATTGTGAACATTGTTGGTCGGGTGAAACAATGAACGAATCAGATTTTGACCGCACTTTTTAAAATTAAGGAGAAGGGGCGCCGTTGAAGAAACAGTAGTCTGGTGGCAAGTGACGTTGATCGAAGTTCTTCTAACGAGACAACGAAGGTAAAGATTTTAACGACTATTTATCGCAACCTGGTCATTCGTAAATACTTCGGATTGCAAGCCAATATTGTCGCGACGGTTTTGATGTGTTCGCGAGGTTATACGTTAGATGCCACGCGGTATACGGTAGAAAGTAGAACGGGCTTTCTGTTTTCCAGAAAGTACAGGCCGGGCGCCATGATGTACGTAATAGCCCTTTGACTTTCTGTGCGATTACCGAGAAAAATTAGCGTGTTGAAATAATCGACCTGTGTTATTGACTAGTGACTGTCGTTTCACGTGCACCGCTGATTGTTTCAGTCGTATCGCGAGTGACTGTGTTTGTGTTAATAGTTCAAAGTGCAATGGATACGTAACAATGATAACCTAACAATCGATACTAATAGACGGAAATGCTACATGGATTAGAATCGGAGCTCCATCCTGATCAGGCTTCTTCGTCAGCGAACGGTGAGTCCTAACCTATCTGAACAAGCTAAGTCGTACACGGGTCAGCGTCGAAGTTTTGTACAATATTATCGTACACACACGGGGATTTCGTCCGAAAGTACAAGTTCGATACGCGAAATATTTAACCGTTAAACGTAATCAGTAGTATTGACTACTAACGTTCGAAGCAATTTGCAATCGCGTTTTTTATCGCGATATGCATAATATCATTAATACGAATATTTCGTTAGTAAAATTTTCGAATTATTTATATATTTCGCAATTTATTTCTCGCGCTCGGGATTATTAGATTAAAAAAAGCACGGTACCGTACAAAATTACATTCTCCGCGTCCTCGTTTAATTTTTTATTCGGTCTGCGCACTCCCGTCTCTCATTACAATGTACATCACTGCCGGGAACCCTGTGATGTGCACGCGTACCGAATTGAGCATCAACGGGATATACGCGCACTGTCGATTGCATCCGCGAACAGGTGCACTAATCAGGAAGGCCGCTGTATTGTAAGCTTATTAAAATCGTCAAAGTTTCAAAGTCCTCGAAGGATTAATTACCCTACAGGATATTTATTGCTGGGCTGCTCTCTTTCCTCGCTTGCCGGGGAACAGAGGTAAGTAAAGAAGGAGCACGCGGCCAGATAAGGGGTAGACTGCGAACTATCCGCGAAAAGAGTCTTTCTTTACGTGTGTCATCGTCAGGGCTTGGAGATAGATTTCTCACACGATAATTGATTTCCTAGGTCCCGTCGTGTCGATTAATTATGCAGTTTTGCGGAGAAAATTAATAATGCGCGATTTATATATGCAGATATTCCTCTAACGAATCCTTCGAGACGCTAAGCGCGATTTCAATTTACACGAGTCAGATTATTTTTAGCAAAATGGAAGCTTTGCATAAATTAGACAAGCTTTTCGAATAAATTAGGTCCCCAGTTTTAATAGCATTGTTTGACAACGATGCAAGCCGTATTGGTAGCATCCAAAAAATGTAGCTAAATATCAGTAAATTTTGGTAGAAAGTAAATCTTATAATTAATATCTCTTACTAGGATACGGATTTTTCTAAATCGAAACGATTGTTATCATGCAAAGATTGCAATTTTTCCTCGAAATTCCTATAGGAATTTATGTAAACAGATTGTATTCATTCAATTTGATACTGTACACCACTATAATTGTTGAAAAGAGTTTTCAATTGTATACTACAATTTTCATCCAACATTATATTCTACAATGTATTTTTCAATAAGTTCATCGTTTTCTTGGCCCGTCAGAATCGCTTCGCAACTTATGTACTGAATTTACAAGGAGTGGTTCCTACTACATATTTACTCCTTCTGGGTAATGAGTCTTTGTCGGATGGGAAATACTACCCTACTGAAGTTCATTATATTGGGTGCGTATAGTTATTTGTTTAAATTAAATTATTCATTTAGTAGACGGTTTACATTAAATTAGTTTGAACTGAAAATTAGAGCCACGCATTAATTCCTGTACGATACAAAAATTTGCGAACCGGATCTGCTGTTTAACGAGGATAGTGCTTGCTTCTTAAAATGAGCTTCACAGTTTGTGCCCAGCTTGGCTTCATACTAACATGACAATCTCTTTATTTTAACATGGACTGCTAATTATTATATACTATTTGCAACAGTCAATCCTATTGTAATTGCGCAAAACTTTTTTCGACACATTACGCTCTCATGTGAAGAGAGGTTTGCGCAAAAGTAACTGACGAATGCACATTGTAATTATAATAATATAAGTTCGGATATTTTCGTGCGAATTAAAAAGAAATACATATGCTAAAACGTGTACTTGAATACAATACATATGTATAGCGCGCTGGAACCCAAGCACTATGCTCATGTTTCTGCATGTTTCAATCTTTTTCTGCATGTTTCCATCTTTTTCTGCATATTTCCATCTTTTTCTGCATGTTTCAATCTTTTCCTGCAGTCACCTATCGGCAACTATTTTATAATATGGAAATTAATGAACCGTTCATTAGTGCGACGGAATTTTAGAGTCGCAACTTATTTTATTAAAAGGTGTCATGCAAATTACCAATAAGCATAAGCACCTGAAACATATGCCAGGAAATTTAGTACGACAGTATATTACCACTCTGCAAAAACTCATTACACGGAGGGGGAAATTAGTAGGGATCTCTTCCTCCTAGTGGTTTTATTTTATCACGCGATAGAGTCAAACTTTGTTTTTGAGTCGCTCAGTTCTTCGTTTTTATATTCGTACGACGTTTTATTATTATTTTGTGATAGAACCGGTTGCTCTACTGTTTGAAATGTTGTCCCCTTAAAAGAAAATCTCATTATTTTCAGTCACCAGCAAATTTTTCCAGCTATAATGGTAATAATAATAACAGCTAATGTTTCTTATTGTACGTCACTTATTGTTAGTTCATTAGACAGTACCGGCTATTGGTAAGGGAAACATTTATATTGGTTGCCTATGACTGTAAAGTTGAATTAAATTATTTAGATAATAGAACTCTTACATTAAATTAGTTTGCATTAAAAATTAGAGATAGCACTAATTCTTGTACGATGAAAAAAAGTTGCGAATAGGAACTGGTGTTTAACGAGTAAAGAGGTTGCTTCTTAAAGCGAGCTATACATTTTGTGCCCAAGTTCGCTTCATACCAGCCATAGCATGCCAATTTTTTTATTTATATAAGGACTTCAAATTATTATATACCTCATGCAATTGTCAATCCTATTGTAATTGCGCAGAGTTTTTTTCGTTAAATTACGCTCGCACGTGAAGAAAGGTTTGCGCAAGGAAAATTGACGATTGCAACATCTTGTATTTTGATGTGAATGACAAAAAATTGACACGTTACAAAGCGTACCTGACCACAATACATATGTACAGTCCGCTTGCAAACAAGCACTATGCTCATGATAATCTTTGTTTGCATCTTCTATTGGCAACTACTTTATAGTATGGAAATTAATGTGCTGTCCATTACAACGACGGAAATTTAGAACAACAGATTATTTTATTACAATATATGTAAATTGGTAACAATCATAGACAACCACTATCTATATCAGTCTCAGTGAAGACCTCGGGAAAAGCTCATCAAATCTTTCGATTCAGATTAATAGGAAATTAGCAGCGACCTTTTCCACCTAATGCTTGTATTTACTCATGTGATAGAGTCAAATGCCATTTTTAATTAATACGAATCTGCACGTCCGCAACCTCTCGAAATTCTTTTCTTGTTTTGTAATAGAACCAACCGCTCTACTGTTTGAAATGTCGTCGCTTTTAAAGGAAATCTCGGTATTTGCAGTAATCAGCTCACTTCGTCATTAATGTTCCTTATTATACGCAACATATTCCATTTTTCGCACGGCGGGTACGTATATTTTCCATCGTATTGGTCATTTGTCTTGATGTACGCAGTCGTCGTACAGGTTGTCGCGTTACGAAGAGGAGAATTCATTAACCGACGTTTCGTGCGTAAAAAATGCGGTTGAAATTGCATGTGCAACGATCGAATACTATTTCACAGCTGTTATCGGTTTTTCATTCAGAATGCTAATGTATCTTATAAAGCGTATATGCGCACAGTGTCATGTTCCTCGTTTCAAAAATAAGCAACAAAATTAAGATAGCAAAAATAGCTACGACTAGAATGGGGCGTAACGCTTTAGTAAATGAAGCGCGCTGAAGAAAGAATCGCCGCATGAGAGAATGGCTCTCTTAAATATTCGAATACTCGTCGGGTGCATTTAAAAGCGGTACTCAGACTCGGTACGCGATCATTCTAAGCGATATTTTGAACTTTTGTATATATGCATGCATTGTCCTTTATCAGGTATATATTTCCGGCAATATTTCATGTATGTATTATCATACGGACCGTATGAAAAGGTAGGTGATGTACAGATACTACTTTTTTTATGGGAGTGAATCACAGGATTCAGTTAATCGACGGAAAAAAACTATTATATTTATTTATCATAATTTTTTATAATAAAAACCAAATGCGTATTACACTATATTATACGTGCGATTCAGTGATGCAGTGGTGGTAGTACATATCGTGATTGAAAAAAACGACAGAATAGAAGACGCGGACAAGAAGAAAGCAAGAATGGCAAACTATCCGCATTTTGTTGGTATATTAAGCTATAAATTATCGTAAAAATTTTATGAACATGCATTCGAGTACGATGATCATTCGAAGAGGGACGCGTGGGTCGTGTGCCCGTAATACGTGACCGTTGCATCTTATAATTTTTAACAACCGCGTAAAGGATGCTTTTATCGGTCGTTCCTTGACGATGTAATAAATCAACGCCTCCCCAAAGCCACAGAGTTCCGGAAATCTCGCAACTCTTCGTAAGCGTCCACCCATGGATTTCTAATTAGTCGCATCTCGTTAACGGAACTGTGGATATATCTTATCTTGTTATTATTTTTCAGGGCTGATAATATACCTATTTATAGGTACAATAATTTTATTGTAAAATTTAATGTGCTTTTATAACGTTTCCTAATTGCTTATTACATAAATTAGAATGATTTTAGATACGTCCTTAATAACTGAGAGGACTAAGAACTTTCTGTTTCCATTTCGATTACATTTATAAAGTTAATTCAACTGATAGTAAACAAATTTGTAAGATTCTTCATTATATGTATTCATTTTCTGTTACTTTTCATATATGTTATGATAGGAAAGATGGCTGATAATTAAATGCATAAAATAACGACAGGAATATACTCGCGAGAACGCGAGAGTTGGATTATTTATAAAGTGAAAAAAATGTTATATCTGAGAACGCTTAGAAAATTTTTAAAACAAGATAACAATAAGGTAAACTTTACTTGAGTACAATAATTTAGTGAATGTAAAAGTTATATTTGGCATACGATTTCATTTTCTTTCCCAGATACGTTTAAGTAGGTGGTCCCGGGGAAAATGTTTAGACGCGCGTTCATTTAATCAAAATGTGAACCAGAAGACGTTTTTCTTTCCACGGTACAGTAATGGGCAGCATAATAATGAGTTGCAAAGGGTTTACGGTTAACCAGGAGAAAGCATTGTTCGTGATCCATGAGTCCTTTCAGAGTATGTAGAATTAAGGTGAGGCTAAGCTAATTTAATAGACATTCCGATCGATGGGTTATTCTGTATTGCTTCCTGTGAGGTGTACGATCGGGTCGTTACATTTTGATGAATATTAATGACGTTCGAAACTGTCCGCCATGTGTAAAAATAGATCGAATCTTCGAAGATTTATGTCTTCGATACTCATATCGTTCGTTCCAATGAACTTCGCAGTTTCAATCGTCGTGATTTATAGCCTCCGATTAGTTTCATTAGTTGCATAATGTGTACATTCGCAGCTAATAAGTTGTAGATATCGCTACAGCTTGCGAATGCTTGGGTGTGTAGTAGTGGCGAAGAATTTTTGGAGCGTGAATTGTGAATATTTCATATTTGTATGTTAATTAATCAAGTTCAATTGTAATATTTTCAGTGGTTCTAAAGGTACGATCAATACATTGGCGGTGCCGGGCATATATTGCCTAATTAAGTACGAACATTTTTGCAGTTATTCATTCAACAGTGGAATATGTTTAATGATTACACTGCACCTCGAAATTTCATTCATAAGGTGAACTCTATCTATTAAGCACCGGTTGATTAATCCTTTAGCAAAATTTATTTTAGAACATAAATGTACACGCTTATATGTATTTAGTGAGTGTAACAATTATTCATTTACAAAATACTTTATATCGTAAGCATACAATCGGTTATTATAAAACATATTTTTACTATTATTTCGCTAATTGTTTTTGCTAAAAAGTTATTTATACATATTACGCAAGTGCAAAATGCTTTTGGGAAGTAAATTGTTTTTTCTCGGCGAATATCTTTCATTCCGTTCGCTTCAATTCCCCGAGGGCTTTAGACTTTAGGGTATGCTCATCATAAGAATTTGTATCTTGAAGTGCCTGCGAAGTATGCCACGTCCCAAGAAGTTGTTGAGATGCACCATTCTAAGTGCAATATTTCTGGATATATGCCAGAGCGTTTGAAGGTCTATTCGAGTGCCCATTTTGGCATCCCGATAAACTATGGAAGCCCTTTTTAAGTGGAAACTCTTCCAACTCACGTTTCAACCGACATGATTGCAATAGCGAGAATGGCTATCGATTTCAAGAAAAGATATACATGTTGTATATGTAACAATATACAAAAGTATGTACACGGTAACAAATTAGCTTCAGATGTATAAAATATATCCAAACAGCAAAATGATAAACACTTTAGTATACAATTTAACCCGTCAATTAATCTTCACGCTTCGCGCTTGTGATTCTGAGTTCACAATGGATGATGAGATGGTACAACTCCAAAATGATTTCGACAAATTATTTTTCGAAACGCGGTAATATTTGCGGTAAATAGAAATATTGATAATGTGACTCAAAGATTAAGAAATTGCAGTCCTTAATTGGGACACATTTCGAAGTCTTATCTACCAAATTACACACCTTCGTACAAAAGAATAACAAAAAAGTAGCACATCTTTACAAATTTTTTTTTCACAAACATTTTTTACAAAAACACACCCTCCAACTCAACAACCTGTTCTCTTTTTTCAAGCAATTATTTATATTTTCTGAAAAACTTCCAACCGAATGAATGATCGAAAATTCATTAGAAAAGATACACACACGTTTCCCAAGGATGGTTCGTTTTCTGCCCCAAATTCAACGCACAGAACGTTTAAGTCAACCCGTGGTCGTTCGACCCAGCGCGATGCCAGTCGAGTTTCCACAAAACAAAACCTGGCACGTATTCTTCGTCGTCCCATGGGAGATACGGTGTATGGTGTCGCCTGTGAGTGAATACCTGACGAGGACATCATTAAGATTCTGTCCATCGATCCGAAAAGCGACGTGCATTTGTCCGCGCAGCGGAAAAAAGAAGAAAGGGCGCGGACCAGAGGCCACCATTGCGGACAGCACGAAACCATGCTCGTCCGTTTACAAACGAAGAATGGGCCAGTCGTTGGCACACTTGAAAAACAGCTGTAACGACTTGTGGACGAGTTTGACTTTAAATACGGGTCCAAAGTGTCTCGAAAATGGGAAACGATGGAGGAAAAAGGGCAGGCGTCGATGTTTAACAGTACAGTTGGACGCGTTGCCCCGTTTTTTCGGGTGGTACTGTTATGCAGATCTTCTGGGGGGGCTGTGCCTTATCCTCTTTCTGTAGCTTCAAGTGTTGTACATATTTCGATAAATGAAAACTGGGTGAAGGCCTATGCTTGAATGTATATAAATTGGTAATTGACTATGCGTATGCGGTACAGTAATGAACTTCACACTTTCAATCGTTGTGATTTGTAGCCTTCGATTAATTTCATTAGTTGCACGATATGTACGTTCACAGCTAATAAGTTTTAGGTATTAATGAAGCTGGAAAATGTGCAAGGGTGCGGTAATTGTGAAAAAGTTTTGGAGTACGGGTTGTGAATATTTGGCACTAATATTTTAATTAATCAAGTTTAATTGTAATATTTTTGATAAATGACAACTGAGTGGTGGTCTGTGGTTGAATGGACATATATAAATTGGTAATTAACAATATGCGAGACAGAAAGAGAAGTATAGAGCAGAGAAGTGCACTGCAAAGTTTATTTCGTCAATGGTTCGTGACAATGAATGATTCGTGACCTAATGATTCGCGATTATTTTAGCAGAACTGTAATGTCGTAGATAAACTTCTAATTAGAGTTTTATTCGTCTTAGGGCAGAAAAGAAATGTTAGGACAAAATGATTCATTTGGGCGAACGTTATAGAAACTATCATTGAACTAAAAATAGGAGAACTGACAAATTTATAAACATACGTGTTCGAATAACAAAAATCCAGCTTGACGTACTTATAAATTTTATTAAAATGTACCATTCTTCGCCACTGTAAGAAACGCAATATTGTTACTTAATATTCAACAATACTAATTTGCCATATTCGTACCGTTTTCATAAAATAAAATTAAACTAAACAATCAAGAAGAACCCCCCCATCGCGGAACCGGTCGAATCTCACAGCACTCATATTATTTCTTCATTGAGTGTGCTTGAAATCCTCTACGTTGACTGCTCTAGCACTCTTGATTCAACATTGTATCAACTTTACTACTGAAGGGAAGCAATGGATTAGCAAATTATAGTGTTTAACCAACACCGAGGCTCAGATTGCCCACTTACCGAACGAATTGAACCGTCAATGAATTCTTTTCAATTTACGATTCAAATGAATTTCCTGACAAATTTCATTTCTGTACTCTCTCAAACAAAAAAGGAGGAAAAGCGTTAAATTAAATTCTCCTGCCGCCATTCGTTTCGACGACTGTAATACACGAACAGATTTCAAAACGATACGAAAACACACCGGCAAACGTCACTTTTAACAACGTTAAACGCACGTTCTCGATAAAGCAGAAAAGTATCGAGGCGAAAACTCAATTGCGGACACGGAAAGCGACGTTCAGGGGCCGCGGAACGTCTGGCTGGTAACAATGGACATGTCGGCGCCGTTCGTTCCACTCAGTTTGTCTTACCGCACCGCGACACGTTCAATAACCCTTTGCCTAGTGAAAAACTGACAAAACGCTAGGCTGAGGGGCCACGTGGTCGTGCACAACGAGAAAAGAATTATATATACGACCGCAATCGCACGGTTTTACGGTCGGTCGTACGACATTTATGATTTAGCAGAGTGCAACACGCAGCTTTGGAGACAGAGACAGCGTCGAAATTGAACGCGACGTGCGGTTACTTCAATTACGATTTCTTTTTTTCTTTTTTATTCTACGAGAATTCTTGGTCCATTCTGACTGGGCCCAGTTGACAGTCCTTTGAAACAACGAAGTTAAATACATTGGCTCGTCGAGAACATCCGAACTCCAAACGCACAGCAATGTCCGTTTCAACTATTTTAACCCATTCGCGAAGGATTTGTACGCTGAAGGTTTTTCCCTACAATCACGATTAATATGCAAACGGTTAATACATACTCACAAATGAAATTACCGTGAAGCCATCACTGCAATTGCATAAGGCTTAATCCTTATGTTAGCAATTAAAATGGTGAAGAAGTTCGAAGTTTCAAATTTAATATATTATCCACACATTTGTTTTCACAGAACGCGAGTTGATGATATTATCGAGAACGTACAAAAATGATTAAAGCAAACGTAGAAACGGGTACCCCGGGACCCGGTTGTTAACATAAGTGTTAACTTTTGATTCGACAAGTGGATTGCACGGTTCATCCACGGCGTTCCACAGAGAATCCCAAATAAACGATGAACACCGTGAACATACGTATAACGAAATAACGCGTTACATATATATCACCGCATTTCTGGAAACGCGGAATTAGGTTACGCTGATGCTTAGAAGCATCCCGTTGCCCCATGCTTCCTGCCTCGATTCACCTTCCGCACAATCGACACGTCGATTTCTGATCCATCCGGTTACTGTGCACACGTAGATTAACGACACACGCGAGTCATATAAAAACTCGCGAATTCACTGCGTCGAAAGAGGAGGATTGTCGCGAGTGTTGGGACAAGCGTGACTGTCTCTTTCTTTTCAAACGACCCTTTTATCCGTCGATTGGCTGCGAATGAGGGTCGAGGGGGTCGAATCAGGGACAGGAGACCGGTGATTATGAAAACTGGCTGGGAGGGGTCCGTCATTAATCAATGAATACGCGCTACAGTCCAATTAACGAGATCGCGAGTGCACGTCGGAATGAGTAAACACGTGCCATTAAGTTCGCGCTGACGCGGAGCACCATGGGGCGGAGGCGATCCAAGGGTATGCATTAAACAATTACACCGAGTATAAGCTTGATAGCGGTAAGTGACGTTGATGGTGAACTCATGGCAACGTGTAGTTTTGCTAATGTTTCTTGTTTTTTTGGCCGGGGCTGAAAAGTGGGGAGCGAAAATTAGGCAACGGTTATGCAGGGTGCGGCCCACGTTTGGGCAGGATCGGTCCGTTTATTCGATAATTGTGGCCAAATTGCTTTGGGGAACTTATGCGAGCATTAAGTAGCAAGTGTTGTGGTAGATTTTTTGTTTGCTTTTCGTATACGTATACGAAAGCGTGGAGGTTTATTCTCGTTGGACGCATGGTAATGTTGGCCCTGGGTGCTTTATGCGTAGAGGGGGTAACGCGATGGAGTTCGCGTTGCGAAATTCTGAGGATTGGAAGCGTTAGATACAGATATTTTCTAGAGAAGAGAAGTTTATCTAATCTAATAATTGTATATTGATATTTACGAGTTATTTACTATTTCGCTTCTGACAATAAGTAGGTATGTATTAAGTAAAAATTGTAATACCAATCGTTCATTGAAATCGTGCATAGTTGTTCTCCGTGATAGGATGCCGTTTGCCAATTATATAGAGCAACAAAATATAAGTGTGTTCAATGTAATTCCACTGCCACAATTTCTACTTCGAAACATTAGTGTGAATTAGGAATTAATAGTATTACGTTAATATAAAAACGTATAGCGATTACGTTGCAAATGTGAAGTCTTTAAGCATATATGTGTAAAATTCAATAGCTACGTAGGTGGACTGCATTCAGATTTGAAATTCACGGCGCTGGTAAAAAAGATAAATGGCTTCCAGCGTATAGACAAAATTGGACAGACGGGAAGTTCATCGACCTTTAATAAGTCGATACTGCCTTTAATAAGAAGTGAAGTGTAGGCAGTAAATCTATAAGAGACAAAATTTCCCGGTTATTAAATGCACGTTGCTTCGAGTTTATTAGTTACTTAGTGTTTGTTTAATTTATGCAGGGCCGCCCAACTTGAGCACTTCAAATGTCTCGCTTATTTGTAACGACGGAGAAAAAGTTATTTCATATTTGTATCATTATCATGTAATAGCTGATGCCAAGGCCATTCTGATTATGTCATTCTTACGCCATATTCCGTCTTAGAAATCACACTCTCTTTACACTCGAAGCTCGCCGTACACTTTATTCGATTTGGCGATTCCGCAGGTTCCTTTTGTCGATCCGTTCTTTCAAGTTCTTTCGATCGATCTGCTTGCAACACAATCGCTATCATTAGTTGTCTAATTTGCCCCAAAGTAACTCGATAACAACAATTACTGCACGCAACGCGGGGCCACTTCTCCGCTAAACTGCTAATAAATTATTATCATCCTACCACTGGTACTGCACGCACATTTAGCATTTTAATTACAATCTTGGCACCATTTAATTTCCCAAAGACAACGTGTCACACGCAGCAATATATCTGATCGGACCGCGACTCGAATAACCATTAAATCGAACCCGCCTCGTCCTTCCACTTTTCATTTCCAATTATCAGCCAATCTCGATCGGAAAAAAGCCCGCCTCTCGAAACTCTCCCTCGGAGCGCGAGCGAGCGCGCTCGAAGCGATACATCGAATCGCGTGCGCACGCACGCGCCACCGCGGCACCGCGGCACCGCGCCGCTATAAATGGGAAAGCTCGGCGCGGATCACGGTGTGCCGTGCAAATTTATGGAAAACGGGGGAAAATGTTCGACGGTCGGTCGCGGGGCATCGAACGAACGGCGAGACCGTGCGTTCGTTTCGAAGAAGAAGTCGCCCGCGTACCGGCGCACCGTGTGCAACGAGGACCGCGCAACCATAGATAGTGGTGGGGGCGGAGTGGGACAGAGTGCAAGGGGAAGAAGGACAGACAGGGACCGCAACATGACGAACGCCCGGCAGCAGCGAGGTGCGGGCAGTCTGCGCACGGACATCGATCGAAGCTCACGTTCACATCCACTCCCCGAAATTCCCGGTGTTTTCCTTTCGATTCGTTGACATATCCGCGAAGCACGAATCGAAACGCGGACCGGCTCGTTACGGGATTCGACGACCTGCGTTGCCCCGCTCCTGTGAGTCGTGTTTCGGTGTGGTGACACTTGTGCCTTGCGTAGGGAAAAGACTGACAAAATACCTTCGTAGTCCCGGGACACCGGGTTTCACCTGCAACCCCTGTCGTCTGTTCGACCGCCCCTCCGGACTTCGCCGATCGTCGTTCCGAATCGCATCTAGATTGAACGGGGACATGGTTCACCGCTGACTGTCTATTTACCTGTTCGCCATCGGTGAGTATCGAATGTCAGCTTCGGAATTGCTTTTGTGTACGCGTTATCGTTGCGCAATTATGTAGGTAGACAGGCACGGTGCAAACGTGGGTCGATTTCGATACGGGGTGATGGTTCGCTATTGATATCGTTCGCGCGTGTAATTGTCGCTCCGATTGGCGAACCGATTTCTGCGGTCTGCAGAATTCGTATGCGTTACATCGTGTGCTGTGTTATAAACAGCCGGTTTCTTATCTTGCGGTTACCTGCGGGAGGGGGTGCGTTTTTTGATTGCCAATCGATGGCCCCTTGAACGGAGAGGTGTTACGCTTGACCTACTGTAAAGTGCTTGATGGTATCGTCGTGTGCACCGAAATTACTTTAGATTGTACCTGCCTTAGATTGAACGCGCGGGCGTCTTTCAGGAGAAATCATATCGAGCTGTCTAAGGTTCATCGCACGATCAATGAACCACTTATTAGTAGCATAAATCGTATTACAATGATTATGAATTAATTGTGGAAGATATACAATGTACATTGTATTGTTGCCCGTTACTTGCAACTGATCGTGATTTGTATACAAACAGTTGTACGCCCGCGATTAAATAAATAACTGTTCGATTTGACAAGTGCTCCGAAACAGAATATGTATGTGCATACGTTACCACGATACCAGAAACTCTACCGAATAGTCCGCGTTCCAGTGTTGGCGCAAACGTTCCAAACGCACGAATACTGCTATCACGAAATTATCGCGCATGTTGATATTGGTCACGGAATATCTTTGGGACCTGCTCTGTTTATCATTGGAGCATCCGTTGTCCGGGAAGGTCCGCAATGCGTCGCGACGACAACTCGCCGTGGACGGTCGTCGTAGCCACTTGGTAAGGGTTAACCATCGGTGTAGCCCCTAAAACGATTACGAAATTTCCCCACGAAGCGTGCTTTCAACAGCGACACAGTGTTTACGAGCCGCGATACGCGACGTACAATAAGTGCCCGACAATAAAACGTCTTTGGTACCGCTATTGTCGTGCACGGCCGCGGATAAGCGTGCCTGCGTGCGTTTTGCACGGGCCGGCGGGTTCGCAGAAGGGCGAGAAGGACGAAAGAGATTGAAAATCAAAGGTTCGGCCAGTTAATGGACGAGTGGAAAGATCGCGAGTGCGTTTGGAAATCAAACCGCTTTGGGTGGTTCTGACTTAGAAGGGTTTGGATTTGACGCGGCGATAGGGTTGTATTTAGATGAAATCTTGTTGCGAATTTTCGGAGCAGATGTTGTACATGTGCGAATTTTCTGCAGCGATGCAAATATCGAACTTCTGCAAAGTAAGCTAAATTTAGATTAGTACAAGTTATTTTTATTGCAGAGTTGCAATTGTAAATTAAAATTGGCCAGGCAATCTAACCCGTTGAATATCTGTTAAGATTGAAAGGGTTGAAGTTGAGAAGATTTCAATAAATGAGTGGTATCTACGAATGTATGCGGAACCAGGTTTGCGTCATATACAGTTATGAACGCAATGTAAGGGTTGAAAGCGGGTTTGATTTAGCATGCGTGAAATTAATCGGTTTTTCGAAGTGCAATGGCAAAGTTTTATAGTTGCAACGCGATTACTACGAGTTTATATTTTCTTCATCAATAGACGCTTGATAGTTTCATTCAAAGGCTCGGATGTTTAGAGAGAATAAGAAAAAAGAGTTTGTTGCTCCGATTCGACTTTATTTTCGGAAATATGTGCGTGCATTTCCAAAAGTAAAATCTTATTCACCTGTGAGTTCTGGCTGGAATTTATGGCAGCCTGTGTATGCGTATTTTTAGAATCAGTGTGTATTGACGACTGGTGTTTTGGAAGTCCATCGTTCCGCTTTGTAAAATTTAAAAACGACAAGTTTTCGAGGGAGGACTGATTAAAATAATCAAAGATTTATTTTGTCGCATGTAACAAAAATAGTAGCAGACTGAGAAAATTGTGATTTATTTAAAGTCAAATTTATTTGGCATATATGAAGATATTTACATTTCACGTTTTACTACATCATTTTTGATGTTGTTAATTTAAATCATTGCTTGTAGTTTATGCGTCCATATAAAAGTATTTAAGTCTCTGGAAAAATAGAGACATGTTTATGAAAGCTTTTTTCTTATATACGCCGGCATTAATGAATTACGATGCAGCGACCCATTGGAAATTCGTGTCGGCAGAGATTTAAATTTTCGTCGAATATTGGATGAATTTTAAATATGTCTGCCGTTCGAAACTCCACCATTTCTCTGCGTTATACATAATTCTTTTAGAAATTGATGTTAAAGATTTCCGCTTTTAGAAGCTATACGATATTTTCGAATTCGTGAAGCTGTATTCTGCGTTCCGTAGGGTTGAATTTAAATGTTAGTACTGTTTATTGGCATTTTCGATTGGAATTTAATCTTGTTTGTAGTTCTTGCTTAAACAGCTATTGGCGATTTATGATTTGGAAGGTATCGTGCATGGTCTGGCATGTTCTGGCGTACAAGAATTCGCAGCCCTACGGACAAATTTAGATGAAACTTTCTGCTAGAATGTAATGGAAGTGTCTAGTTTTGTATGTTATTATTCCTTTGAATTTCGAGTCTTCTTCAAATATTTCCCTCCCGAAATAATTTCAGCAGTACGGATTTAAAACTTAAATTCAAACGACAGGGCATTAGTTTTTCATCGTTTCAAACGAAGCTCTGTCATTTCAGTAGCCTTGCAATCTACGCCGGATCCCCTTTTTTTAAATTTGCAGTTACTCGATGTTGCAATTATCTACCATTTTTTACATATTAAATGCGTAGGCAAGTAAGTACTGCCATTACTTAATCGTGCAGTATCATAAAAGCTTTCCCTTACATTTATTACAATACTCCTAATGACCATAAATAATCATACTATTAGACTTCGTTCATTTACTTCTACTTGGATAAATGAAGAAGTGAAATTTTGTTTACTTTCTCCTCTAACGCCCCCTAATTTTATTCAATAATGCAAAAACTATTCAATCGGTCGATTGATACGAGTATTTGCTCAATGGAAATCCTGTATATGTGTATGTAGATACAGCCACACAAACATCAGCAAGCGGCTGAATCGAACTAATTAAACCGACTTCTTGATCCACCACTCCAAATAAAGCGGTCGATTCACTTTTCCTTATCTCGCCAGTTGCTCCACTTTAAAGTCAGAAGCACATTTGAAAACGACAGTCTCCGCGTATGTACATATGTATGTATGTACACACTTCCATATTCAGCGTCCTTTCACCCATTTGATTGAACTAAATACAAAAGCGGTTGTTTATTAAGAAAGAATCATCGATCCTTATTCGAGTTTAATCACTTTTTTTTTATCCCCGATCGAAAATTGAAAATCTCTCGATATGCTGGTACAAGTTACGTATATATTTAGATATACAGTACATACATATGTATACAACTGCTAAAATTGTAATTTGGGATTTTCTTATTAAAATAAATTGTTACTTAATTCTTGTCATTGGATCAATTATGTGTTAACATTTGTGTTACAATTTAATATTGCTTTAACAGATGTTAGTTTTATCAGGGAATACTCATTTTCTTTATTTGTGTATGCTATCTACTTCATAGTAAGAGATCGAAGGATTATGGTTACCTTAACTGTAACATCTGGATTTTTTTTTAATATGAGTGTAATATTACTAACGTTATTGCCAATACACAGACAATGCATACTAATAGAATCAATCCTTTATTTGATCAATAGAAAATCACCGCATCTGAATCGCATAAAAATGTTTAATATATTTGATTATCTTATTTGAAAATCGCCATTGTTAGGAGCATTGTTCCTCGTTATCGCGATTTCTGGTATCGAAATTGCACCGTGACAGTGCGAAAAAAATGTCAGTGTCTCCTGGATGTTGCACAATTATTCTTCGTTGCGATAATTCAAAGGAAATCATTTATTTTCGTTTAATTCTCACATATTTTCGCGACTGACGCGTGAAATTGTCACGTCCCCGTATCTGACTGCCTCGTCGTCCCCTTTTATTGCCGTGAAACTCTAAAATCACATGAAACACGTTGAAACGTTTATGGGGCGGCGATATCATTCCAGTGATTTACGCGTCGCGATGTTTGTACGCATTGCGCTGTACAAGCGGATGCTGGAATCTCGTTTGCTTTGTGTATCGCGGTGTAAAGAAATTATGTACTTATGTTTCATGTCACGTTGCGTAACCGTATGATTCTTAATTAACCCTTTCGCTCGGCCCTTCTCTCAGAAAGAAAAATGTCCCGGATGCCCGAAATAGTACAGTTTTTCTTAATATTGGGGAACAATACGTTTGAACACTTGGATATTCTAATTATCTAATTCACAATTTATATAAATAATGACAGTAATGACACATTGTTGTAGAGAACGTTTACATAGATTTCAGATGAAAAATTGCTGAATATCTAAGGGCGTATATGTATGTATACGTATATTTCATATAAAATTGCGAGAATATTGCGAATAATATTCATAGTATCAAATATAAGTGAAAGATTAAGTATTTACATATGTATGTATATTCGATCGAAGAAAGTAGAACCTCTTTAGGCATAATTACAGGTAGACATGGAAAGTAACAGAGTTGAATGAAAGTTCGGTACATTTCGCGTCCTATCTGCGCGAAGAAGAGTTTGATCTGCATACACGGATGACACGAATTTGACTAGAAATTTAATTGAACGTGCACGTGATATAGGCTAAGAAACCATGCCTCGCTTTGGCATACTTTCCTACCAGCCCGCTAAACATAGATTTTCACTCGCATGAATTTCGTCAAATAGCTTTCCACGTGTTTTCGCGTGCGCTAAAAATACGGATGCTAATGTTTTACCATTGATCGTTTCGTCGGAAGTGGTCGTAAATGGGGTTCACGGGAACTATTCTCGCCGCTTATTTACAAAATCGTCTGGCAACCACGGAATTCGGCCGGGTTACCTGCTGCTTTTCGTAACAAACGGACGTTACTAATGAGACTAATGAAATATCATTAATTACCTTGCTTAATTTTCGTGGCCTGTGAATGCCCTTCCTATACGGAGTATCGAAAGGGCGAAAATTATAAATAGAATCTATTAATCATTTTATTTAATTATTATTTAATTGTTAACCTGCAAAAATTAGGAACCATATGTGACAGAGTTAAAAATATTTCTTGCATTATCAAATCGTTAACTGCAAGGAATCATCTATTCACAGGATGCATTTTCAATTGGCTCTAACGTATTATATCATTTTCGCGAGGTATAATTAATTAAACGAACCGCGAACAGTTTATCGTTTTCAGCAGTGAAGTTCGTTTTCATAATTTTGTACAACATTTCTTTAAACGGAATGAAATGAAACAAGAATTATTTTTAACATACTAAAAATATCTAATACTACTCTAACGAACAACACTTTTCTTGACCGAAAACAACACTATTCTACAATCCAGTGGTAACAATAATGTATCTCAAGGAAAAGAAACTCTCGCAAATCCCTAATTTTAGTTCATCAACTATGTATAACTTAGGTCATTAAATATACAAGACCAAGTTCATTGACTCCCCAGTCACACTTCCCTAATAATTCAACCCGAGCCAGGAATTTCTACCTCGTCTCGCATGCATCATATTCATCACCTTTGCACAGTAGCCATATTTTCTACCTGCATGCTAGCAAGATGCGGATATATCCACTCTTCGAACCCGCATAGACGTAGAAAACTTCATCCATCGATTTCGATCTCAATTCAGGGCCCTCGTGCGCGGTCGGCGATGAACTCGTGTATCTCGAGCAATTAATTCGCTGGTTGATCCCAGGTTGCCTCGACCGGCAATTAGCGATGTTGAACGTCTAAGGGCGGTTTCACACAAGCGTTTTTCATGCGAACGTTTTACAGCCAGACGAAATAAGCATCGCTGATGCGCCCTCGCTTGTATTATAACCAGTTTCAATTTAATAAACAAATGCAGTTATTCTTTTGCAGAATTTATTCGTAAGAAGGTACCAAACAGTAAGACATTAGTGGAGTTTTTGGTAGGACGGTTTCGGGCAGTAGTTTTATTGGAGTTAGTAAACTGCCTTTTACATTTTATATCTGTACAATTATGGCATGGGTAAAAAAAGGAGACAGCGGCGAAATGGTAACATGGAACAGCTCTTGTCTGAACAATGATTTACACTCAATTAGCTGCATCACGATTTACTTTCTTCTATGTATCATGGATTAATAATTTTGCGTTCATTGATGTGCCACAAACGTATGTACTGCATGAAATTTGAAAACACTTTAAGCTATCGTTGGCTTACAAATGTGCGATTACCAGACGGAAAAATAATAACGCATAAGACAATTGTTGCTGTATAAGCAGAATATATTAGTGATATTGTATTATCACCTTACCATGGCAGGACAAATAAAATAAGTAACGCGAATACAGTCCGTTCGTAATAATTTTTACTGTGACCCTTACCGCGACCAATTTTCCACGCACTCTTAATGAGTAGCACCGGATCAACTGTATTAAAAAAATGTATGGAAATTGGCGTGACTGTTTTGCGACAAGAAGATGTTCCTTCAAGCGCCAGGGAAAGTATCGAAACTGCGAGACACGCGAATTTCTTTGGCCGTGGCTCAGAAGGAAATCACTGGCGAGCATCTATCATGCGAGCCCGGTCTTCATACGGTCCGATGAGTTTCTTACCGGTCTGCGACGGGCCACGGAAACCTGCTTAACACGCTCCCGCCTCTTTAAATATATTAGCCAAGTTATAGCTTGTCGATGAGCAATACCACGCGTTTAATCCACGGATGAGACAGCCTGCTCTCGTGTAAGGACGATGATAAAATCTGGATCGTATCTCGTTTCCATAAAATTTGATGTTCTACGCGTGTATCGTCGTTGTTGCACGCCCCATTCTTTGGCAAGATAGTATATATTGAAGTTCGTTTTTTTTTTCTTTCTTTTAGAAAATTGTCGGGTGTGTTGCTTTATTTGGTAAAACAAGTTATCTGTTTCTTTCGGTGGATACACTATATTCGCTGAGTTTAGTCTGGAAAGTACACGCTTCTCAATTTATATATTTTATTGAAGGTATTAGTAAAGTTTTACATATGTATTCGATAAATGTGTCGTACATCTTTTTTTCTTTTTTATTTCGTGACACATGGTTAAGCGTATGGAAAGCAATTTCCATGACACTCACAATCAGTAACGGTCGACTTAGGATAGAAATACAGTTTAATTTGATAACGCGATATTATTAATATTAGATGTTAACTTTGTGTTTAATAGACACAGCTTTTGTCGCTACATTCCTTATAGTATTGAGTTTCTATTCTAATTATGTTATACTTAATTTCGCGTCAAATATTTCATTTTTGCCTCGATATCTGTGGACAACACCATGGTCTTGAAATGAATGTGCAATATTCCCCGTGTCTCCAATTCAATTTTTACACCGATTAACAGGTGTTTTACTCGATGCAGTCTGCATCAGTCTGAATGATGTCAAGTGGGAATTCGGTTTCCACATAAAGCAGTTGCAGTAAAAACTTTGCTTCCAATAGAAATTTACACATAGTTGATCATCGACAAAGACTACTAGTTTTGAAACTAACAAAGGTGGGCTTTGATTAACCGGTTTAATTGGGAGATAGACCGACTAAATAAAAAAGAAGAATCGATTGAAAAGAAGTTTTATTCAAACTTTCGTAGGTCATTTTTATAATTTTTGTTACCACAGCCACCTTTATATGACAGTTAATTAATAAATAATTCTAGTCGTAACCTAACAACTACATTTCTAATAATATATTTTACAATGTTACATTTGATAAGAAATTCGAGGAAACAATGCATGTATCATATTTCTCATATGTCTCTACTTTCTGTTTTGTGAAATTAATCACTTTGGTAAAGGAAGGGCTCCGTTGTACATAGCTTCTTCTCTATCACCAATTTCAGACTTACTCGATACGCTTTTAATAATATCACATGTGCATTCGATAATTCAGTGAATCAAGTACGCCGACAATCATAACTCGGCTACTCGCAGTACTCCTCTAATACGTACCATCCATTGCGATAAATATTCAAGCTCACTTTTCCTTGCACCATAAATCATTCATTTATAGACTTACAAATTTACAAATTCCATCGATCCAATTTCCACCGTACCCGCATTTCACCTTCCGTTCAATGCACCTCAATACCATTTCGTTTGGCTGGTATTTCCGCGGAGGCAAAGAACGTAACCGCGTATCAAAGAAGCAGCAGTAAATAATAAACGTCTTGATATATTTATCCTCGTTTTCTACCGTTACTCGAAGCAGAATTTATGTCGATGTTTATGCGAAGTTTACTATTGCTCTTAACGTTACGCTTCTCGCCATCGCCAACGTCTTCACAAGCGTGCAGGTCGCGTGACGAAAAACTCTCTCGAATCGCGCCTCCAACGCTAATTATTATTCGAACAAGCGTGAAATCTTTATTCTCCGCTCCCTCGTGAAATTTCTTCACGTTCAATCGTTTTGTCACTCTATCACCTGATCAAACTGTTCTCTATACGTATAGGTTGTTGACACTTAGGTGTGCGGAGCGCGTCGATTTCACGCGTATCCGAATTCGAAAGACAATGATTAACGAAGATCCGTTAATATCGTGCAATTAAATTAATTATGCTTCATTTCTGAATTGGGTCAATTAATTTTTCAAGGGAAACGCGCATTTTTCCTGTCAAACGTTAATCTTAGGGGAGTCAGTAAAAATAAGCGTTCAAACTTGTCCGTGAACCTAGTGCTAAATAAAAACTAATCTAAATATTTGTAATAATAACCAAGAGTAATAAAAAAAATCCAAAACTCACTACTTTTTATCTAATACGTAGTTTTGTATTTAATTTAGCTGAACTTCTAACACCACTTTCTTTTAAACATCTCGCGTACACTTTTGCTATAATTCGAGACACGGTCGGCAAAGCAACAGTGGTGGTCGCGTTTGGAATGATTTGCAAATCAGAGAGACAGCGACGGGGGGGGGGGGCAGAAGAAGAGAAAAAAGTGACGCAATGTAACGTCGATTAATTAATCCCTACGCGTGTCACTTAACGTCTCGATAACCGATTCCTTGTCGTCACTCATCCTGCAGGGCTTCGTCTCTCGAAACTACGACCCGTTTGTTCGAGCATTGCTTTTCGAAACGCCTGCACTCGACCAGGAGTTCGTTTCTTCGCTTATCTTGCGCCGTTTCGCGGCACGCGTTGGGCAAGTTGAAAAGCAACCCCTCGCCAGGCGGCCACTTGAACATTTATTCTGCGGTTCACTCGCGGCGAGATGTCCCGTGGCCGGTCGATGATAATTCATTGATACGCGTCCGTGCAGCGCGAAACTATAATCGAATATGTCGCCGCGTGCAGAGTGTGGGTGGTTTTTGTCTCCCGGTAGGTGAACAACGCACGGTCCTTCGTCGTGTCGCGAATCGTACGAGACTATTAATAGCACGGGAACGTCGGTGAAACGAAGAATAAGTTGGGAAAGGCTGGGCGACGGAGAAGACTTGGGCGAGGATAGAAAGGGTTGATCGAGCGCGGCTGGTAAACGAAGGCTAATGAATTTCGTGCGCGTCATTACATCCTGCGTTAGTTGCAATTATAGCGCTGTTAAACTATGACCTCCTCGTTAACAATGCAGCCATTGTGTTAATAATTACGCCTTGGAATGCGCTTCGCGATCAGCTTTACGTAACGCGAACACGCCGATGTCGACAATCGAATACTAATCATTGTGCTCCATCGAACTCGTCAAAGGAAATAGCCGATCTGTGATTCGCGTAAGAAACACCTGTATTCAGGTAGTTCAGCAATGCGCCTGGCAAGTGGATGCAACTGGAGGCTTGGAGAAATTGTCGGTCCGTTTCTAACTCGCTTTATTATTTTCAATTGAATTATTTAGGAGGCTATTCCTCGATACAAATTATTTGACAATTTATAAGTGTATCTTGGTATGCATTGGGTCTATAATTAGCGCTGTTTATCCGAGGTTCGATTTAGAGACAATGGAGTATTATATTGTTGTAAGTAGAAATGATGTAATATTTTGTTTGTACGTAATTGGGGCATACGAGTTTATAAACGCACCGAAGTGCGCGCATCGAAATTTGACTGGTAGCATCTAAATGGTAAATAGACTCGAAGCTCACAGCGGGTCAATTGCCAGTGCAAACTCATTAAGCAGCGCAACAGTATTTGTCGAAAAACAGTCTGTTTCGAATTAGGTTGCACTTTCGAGCCCATTTTCTGTCCAAAATGACCGCGAGTACACTTTGCCCTCGACAAACCCGTTCAATTAATTCTTTCAATAAAACGTACAATCGAATCGCTGGTACAATAGAAGTAGAACATTAAATTCGCACATTCTTACTAATGGAACATTGGATCTGAGCTGCACGCAGTACCAAGTCAGCCAAGATAAACACCTCCGAAATTTTTATTTCAACTCTTTCAACCGTGATGTCGAGGGTTTCGATGCTTGGGCCGCTCCATAAATATTCACTCAGCTTCCGAGATATCCATGCCACCCAAAAAAACGAACGCGTCCACTAATCAATTTATTGAGAAAACTTCTTCGCAACACCTTGAGTCAACCGATGATCAAATCGAAGCACGTAATCGATTGATTAACATAAACTACCCTTCACGGGAATCAAGTCTCTCGCGTTCACCAAAACCATAAGGGTCTCGTCGATCGGGCCTACGAAAATCGTAATATTCCAAAATGTCGTTTCTTGACGCGGGGAAAAAGTGGGAGGCTCCGCGGCGGGGGGAAAAGCAAGAGAAAAAGAAGCGGGGCTTAAAAAGGGAAACAGAAACGCAGTCGTTCCTATCGTAAATCACCGACGAAAATACAATAATGCAAGGAGAGGAGGCTCTCGCTCGCGCCATAAACCAAATCGCATCAGTTGACCCGGCTTGACCTGTTCGGGGGCCTTTTGTGCGACATATTCTCCTCGTTTTGCACCTTTTCGTCGGAGGCACCGGTCCGGCTCTTTAAACGGACCTCCTCCTCGGGAATTCCTCAAGGTTGCTGGTCCACGAGACGAAGCGTTAGACGCACGCCGGCGATCCTGTCACCTCGCCATTAGGGTGGTGGCCTTGCCGTTGGTCGCGTAAAATAATCATATAACGTGCCCGGCTGCATAGCTGCATACCATAATGCGCTCCTTCTCACCCTGTGCACGGTTACGCGAGGCTTTCTCTCTCGTACCATTGTCCCGATCGGCGCAGCCGAAAATCGACGAGCACGACACCGCCGATCCCGACGATCCTTTTTGTCCGCTTTTACGACGCTCCAGAATGAATTCCGTTCAAAGTGCCTGGCGACCCTCCTCGACTCTTTTTATCCTCTTTCCGCCCTGATGAAGTTATTAATGTTGACGCCCGATGGAGACGGTAGATCACCGTTTTGGTTTGTTTCTGAGATGTGCCTTACGCTGACCTGTCTCCTTTCGAGTGTACGCTGCTTTGGAATTGATTTGCCGTGGCCGCGCGGTACGTCTTTGGCTTTCCTGTACTGGAATCGTCTTGAGGGAGGACAGTTTCGATTTGGACGCTTTTTCGGAATTGCTTCGGCGATGGCTGTTTGAGGAACAGGAACCGGGTCCGCGCGAGGGATATATTGGAGTACAATTTTTCTTAAGGCAACAGTTAAAAATATAACATTTGTTCTTACAAACTTGTGAACAATATGGAATTAAGTTTGCAAGACTTTGTAACTGGTTGGTTGCGTGATTTTTATACTCATTGTGGAGTAACGCAGTGTGTAAAACGCGTGGCAGCTCATAATTGAATTTCAAATTCATTCAAACATTTTTTTCAACATCGTTAGATTTATTTTTCTCGCACGGATCACCATAATCTTGACTAAAAGCGCTCGCAGAAAAATATTCGATCAACTGCTGGAAATCATAAGAATCACCCTTCTGCACATTTTCGTAATTACTTGCGATTAGGCTTTCGAAGATTTTCAAAAATGACGGCCAATTGCAGAGTTAATTGCTTGATACGCTTAATGGACCGTGTATGTGACCGTTTTTAATGGTAACGTGGAAATTAGAATACGTAGTTCCTTGATCGTTGAAATGGAAAAAGGCTGCGGTTGAACTCGTTGATTTCTGCACACTTGTTTATTACGAGGTCTTCTCGCGTTTCCGTGCAAGAAGATACTATGATATAGTATCTGTTCACGGAATCGTCGCGGTTGAATATTGCCTGAAAAAATCATAAACGACGCAACAAATGTGCCGCGGAACGGGTTTTGTTTTATACGGTGTATTGGATTTCGGCTGCTCCTCGGAAATGAGTATTTATGCGAAAATTATGCACACAGTTTTTCATAATATCAATACGAAATCGGACGTCAGATAATTATAGCTTCTACCCTTTAATTTGAATACCGTACAAATAAGTATAAAATCGAACTGAAGCAACACTTAATGGGCTCATTTTGCTTCTTTCGCGCTAATTAAAATACCACGCCGTGTATGTAATTTCACGAACTTTTTTTACAAACGAATACGAGTACGTTCGATGCAAATTTGTATACATCTACGGATATTTCTGTGGGGACACAATTTTATGTACGGCATGCCTGTAGAAATACTTGACTCTCGGACAATTGCAACGAAAATTTAATCCAAGATCCTGGTAACACAAAGTCATACGTTTTAATTAACTAGAATATATAAGGTAATCGTTGTTAGAAAACACCTCATTTGCTCAAGTCTCGGGTAATCTTGTCCCCTCATCGTCGCACGTTTACTTTGCTCCCTCCAGAGGGACGACACTTATCTCAGCACCAAAGATTTTACAACTCTGAATAATTTTTATCTCGTATCACAAGACGCATGACATATTCATACACGGAAGCAAGCCTTACACGGTAATAAACGTTCAACCTAGCATCGTAAAACTTAGATAAACTATCGAAACACCGCCGTAGAGTAATTAACCCGTCGTAAACGAACAGATATCATCACGCGCACGTACGCACAATAAAGCCAGCCTCGGCTGTACCAAACAGTCGTGTTATCTATTAAATTGTACGAATTCTGAACGAACCGTGAACGTCTGTGCAACTCTTGTGCAAGTAATATTTATTAATTATAATACGGACCAATAGATTCAATATTCTGCCATTTCATACGCGACAACCTACAGTCTCTGGTCATGTAATTAGAATTGCGCAAAATTTACAATATTTTGTATATTTTCAGTCAAATTAAATGGCTCGAGCGAACTTTAATGACGAGGGTTTCCTCCCCCTGCCGTGATTACAGCAGGCATCTTTTTCCGCATGCTCTTTATGCGCTGCATTAACATATCCTTCGCGTCTTCATTATTTTGCCAAACAATTAGAACTTTCGTTTCCATGCGGAGCAGTACGATGACTGGTCACGATCAGACAAGTGATTCGAGTAGTCTTCGGACGCTTGGCATTCAAGTCGAGTGAATTACCCGACAACGAGGCTAGAATTTCACAGTATGCGATAACGATAGTTCTAAAGGACTCGTGACAATCATTGGTTGCGTTCCGATAATTTCGGGCGGAGAATTCGCCTGTCCGATAGCTCTCGTCCAAACACAAATCGTCCGCTTTCACGCTGTCCTTATGCCGGGTTCTGCTAATGGGCTTTCGCGTCTAACGGAGCCCCCTGCGATCTATTCGTCCCGCTTGTATCTCTTCTGCGACAAGTTATCTTTATGCACGTGACACGAGATGTAAATTGGCCATGCACAGGCGACACCGGCCACGCCAATAAATATCTCCATCGCGTTTAACCGCGCGCGCGCCTATCGTTTCATCCCTCTTTTCATCTCGCTTTCTCGCCTTCGCTTCCTAGCTGCCGCTTGCGTATAATCGGCATTGTGTCTTGCCGTGCACGTACAGCGTCGGAGATACGGTGTGATTCAGTAGCATCGATGCTCAGTCTCGAGAGAATACGGGAACGTCGCGTGGGAGTATATTTAACCCTTTGTTGCGGAAAGCTAACGCGTCCACGGGTGAGCTTAGGCGTGTGTATAGTAATCTAGATTGGGGGATGGTTTATGGTGGATTGCGGTTAACTTCGATCCTGGCAGGAGTTACTCGCGTGACGTGTCAAGTTTTCGTCTGCCGTACGGAAAAATTGAATTGCGTTTGAGAATTGAACGCAATCGAGTGATACAGGGACCTATACTTGTTTAACACTATTATCCGTGTCGCTTGAATTTTTTTTTAATTCAATTCAATTGTTGTAGATGCAGAGTTTAATCGGTTCGATTTAATTCATCTGACATATTTTACTTGTAGAGCACCGCGGTATTGTTCCGATTTTTCTTAGGAGAAATAGGGAATCCGGGGATCATTTACGTGACTTTAAACATTCGAAAGAGAAACGCATGCTCCAATTTGAAAGAGGCATAAGCTTTCTTGCTGCGTGGTAACCGCGACATAAATTACCGAACTGATTGTATCAGAAGAATAACGCGGAACTGTCATAGCTTGAAGCAGCGGTAGAAATAAATGGGGAGAATAAAACTAAATTGTATCGTTTATTCAGAAAACGTTTTCCAGCTATCATAGAAATCAGCGAGACACGGGTTGCCGTGTCTCCCCTTGAAACTGAAAAACTCTTCCGGAAACAACATCTTGGCATGCTGGAAGCAAACGTGGGCTGGAATTATTTCTATTTGATCTTTGGTATTCACATAAGACTTGCCGCGCTTCCTACGCGCATAGTTAGAAAGTCGACGCATGTTTCCGTTGATGCATCCGCCGACGTTTCCGCTCCGCGGTACCTCGCTCGCGTCTTCGCAGGCTGTGGATGCACCTGTGCAGCTTCGATTTAGTCTGATCGTTTGTAAAGCACCGAAGAAAGTCGACGGGAGAAACGGGAGATTCATGTATTTTGATTTGTATCCAATTTTTCTGGGCGGCGATTTCTTTTTTTTGTTGCTTTTATGTTAATGTTTACCGAAGCGTACGCATAGCAGGTGTGCCAATAAATAATTGCCTATCTGTTTATTGATTTGATGATTTAATAGGAACGCATTCTTAGACAATTTATTCATTATAGTATTTTATTTTTGACATTCAGCTGAAATTTATTGCGTTCCAAAAAAAAAAATGATTGTAAAAATAACCTTTACTTTTGCTAACGAATTATTTTGCTATACGTGGATAATATTGTAAATCATGACAGTGATACCAAAATACCGGATTCCTTATTGAGAGAACTTTATTAAAAAACAAATATTACGTGCTACATATAAAATATAATCTACTTGGTTATTTAATCGTATTGAATCGCCTATTAACTACTCATTAATATTACAGAGACTGGTACATAATATTTAACTTCCTCTCCGCATTTTCTATCTTACTTGAACCCTAAAACGTTCAACTCAAAAGAATTAACCGAACATAAAACTACTATACAGTAATTCCTCGAACAACGCGGTGGTTAGGGACAGCGACTGACCGCGTAGTTCTACAGCCTACCCCCAACCCTGACAAAAACCGAAGTACCGACACTCATTTATATTTTTCCAATGCATTTACGCATTGCGCATACAATATGTATACGCGGGTAGTTCGCAGATATACACTAACCGTTTAACTTTTTTTACGAGCAATTTTCGAAGAATTAGTTCACGGGCGCAAACTCGGATTCGTTCTTCTTTGCCTCCTTTCTTCGCGGCGACACAGAACATTGCAAAGTTATGCTGAACAAACTAGCTCGAAACATATGTATTAAAAAAAAAATTGCGTCCGAAAGAAAATCCGCGTGTAATCGAGACCGCGTTGCTCGAGGGATTACTGTGCAGCCTGAAGTGCTCGACGACCCCCGAAACTTCTGACCAGTACCGTACAGATTTATCCAACTTCGAATCCCAACCCTTAACGCCACGGCTGGCGACTTTCCTACCCAGCCGGCTCCACGTTGCGTCGCGACGTCGAGCTTCGCGGATCACGCGAGCGCGGTCGCGTTGCTCGTCTAACTTTCATTCGGTCGCGAATCTAACGGAGTTTCTCGTGTCACCCGAACTAGTTGCTCGACTGCTGGCAGATAACCGGCGCAGTCGCCGCTGCTTCCATCGTGAAGCCGATTTTTTTGCCAGAGCTCGCTGGCTCGGGCTGCGGTGGACGTGCCTCGGCCACTGGCAGAGGTAAACTAGTTGTTCGAACGACGCACAGTGTACAGCATTCCACCAGCCATGGCATTAAAAGTCCCCGTCGATATTCACGTTTGTCGTCCTGGCAATAATTTTCACCGGCTGACAAGAGCATCGATGCGCGATATCGCACGGATGCATTACGATCGACAGTTATTCAGCCAGCAGCTTCTTTTAGACATAGGAAGCCTGTCCGAGCGAACGATACTTGCCCATCAGTTTTTCTTTGCTCCTCGATTATACAGGATGAGGCTGGACAGATGAAGCAACGAGGCGTGGGGTGATTTTGTATGCAACAATGAGTAGGTAAAAAGGAGTTATATTTCCTTTTTTTCTTTTGGTAATTCGTTTTTGAGAAAATCGAGTTTGGAAATACTAAATCCGGTACGCGTGCATGTTACTGTATCTAGTCTTGGATTTATACATATACCAGCCCCTCGAGTGACGTGTGGCGTGGATCCAAAATTACGAAAAATGAGTTTACTATAGATATAGTAAGTGGTAAGACTACATGTATATTTACCAATTTAACGTTAACTAATAAAGAGTCAATGTTTTGGAAGTTCAATTGCCACGATACTTATTGAAAGGGATGTAATTCACTTGTCAACTAAGGGGCCCGAGTTAACTTATTAACGAATACAAACCTCAGCGTTCGATGCAAAGAGTTATAAACTCTGATGCCACATTATTCTTGTAAAGCTTGTATTATTTACCTACATAGGATTTATATAGCCCTCTGATATGTACAGAAACGAGGCCTCAACGAGGTCACAAACGAAAAAATGTTATTCCCTTTTTTCACCTTTTATTTTTGTTATGTTTTGTTAGCTATTATTTAAATATAGGTTTATTTATTAACATATATATATATATATTCATGTATATAGATTTAAATACAGGCTTAGACTATGTGGATGCCGTGTCCCGCTCTGTAATTCCACTCGCTCTGCGCACACACGCATCTGCACATACACATACGTACACATATGATTGTGCTACCATTACAATTTTCGCACGTAGAATCAGCCAATGCAGGATGAGGTTCCAGAACTCTGTCAGAAATTGGCAGGAACAACGCCATGGGTACCTTTTGATTTCGTGTAATTGGAAAGGCGTAAGAGCAACGAGAATCGCCTGTATCGATCGTTAAGCTAATAGCTTCCTGGCAGAATTTTCGATTGCTGGCCGAGGCAACCAGATTTTATAGGATTGCAAGTTTGTTGCAAACGAGAGCACTGATTAAGAAGAGGAGAAACAGGATGTGACTTGGCTTTCATGGCTTTCCGTTTTATCGTTTTAAACGTTACGTTGATCCGGAATTGGTGCCTCGTGATCTTACGGTGTGTCGTGATCGCGTCTATGGCTGTTGTCGGTGTGTAGATCGAGGGGTGAAATTTGGAAAAGGTTAGACCAGTTTATTCGGGCGTTCATTGGTGAATTATTATCGCGGAGTTATCATGGCAGAGGAGAGGTTGTGGAAATATAATTATACGCGTGTATTTTAACTGGACGAGCTTCGTTTCGAAGTTGTTAAGATAAATTACGGGAAACAGGTGGGTTTTACAAGTTTATATAGGTCTCGGAGGTTTCATGTTTTATAGTCGTTAGTTATAAGTTGTTGAACGAATTTCTGTATAGGCCTTACTTATCTTATTTCTATTAAAGTGCGTGTTTTTTTTAACATCCGTAGATTAGTAATAATTCTGTGTTATGGACTTATGCAGCTGCATTCGTCTATAGTGTTTGTCTACAGCGTTTATTATTTCAAGCAGAGTAACATATACAGTGTATTATTATTAATTATAAAATTATTCTTTTGTATCGTATTGTTATTAATAAGGGGAACGGATTGTGGAAAATACTAATAGAATATAATTCTGCAATATATATTCAATTACATGTCTCTGTTTGGCCTATATTTTATCTATTTTCAAGAGTCTAGAATTACAGAACAAGTGCAATTGTCGCGCTATTTTATTCCCTTTTCGATCCAACTGTTTTATATTTATCGATGAACCGATCTAACTAATGATACTTTATTCTTCCCAGCCTATCGGCTTGATAATCAAATTTATCGCATGGCACTGTCTAGGATCGTTAGGTAAAGGATTAGGATCGAAGGCTACAATTCACGTTGCACGAATAACGGCCCTTTCTCTCCCTAGAATCACGATATTTGATTCGATCGTTAAGCTACCGGATGCCGGCCCCTTGGATTCCTTAGTTGGCACTCGTCTTCGTGTATTCATTTAAGATGATTTCTGACCGCGTGGCAGTTGCTTTACGATTTGTCCGGCTAGTTGAGAAGCAACATCTTCGAGTGCGTTTGTACATAGTTTTAATCTTGCCCACTTTATACTTATCGTTTGAAAGCGTTACATAGTTCGTTACACCAGTCACATGACCGTTATCGAGACTTAATTTTGACTCTTGTTTTCAATACACTGCGGTCGTCGTTTATTCACGACTCATTAATAACATTTTCCTTCGGGTTAATCAGTTTAAGTGATGCATTTGGTTACCTGATAATCGGCGGCCGGCGAAAGTAGCGCAATTAGTTTCTTGATAATTAATACGTAGGGGTTTTTATATGGGAAAACGGAGTCAACAGACGTCAGTTCCGGAAGGCATTCGTTCGGAATTTTCACTTTTATGGGCGGCCCGTCCATAAGTATAAATAGCTCCAGCAGAATATAATGGTCGAGGTGTTTAATATTTTATTATTATACGTACTCGCAGTTAGCGAACATTCGCATTATATTGGTGAAAAAATCCAAGTGTGCAATATAAATCTATGATTAATACAATCGGTATCTCTCCATTAACCGGTCGTACTTGTAATGCCTTATTGTTGCCGCTATCCTTCCAGGCAGGTAATTTATAAACGTTATGTTCATTCATAACATTCTGTTTAAAAGAAATTAACGAAACGGAATAAAAGTGGAACAAAACGAGACTCGTAAAATGGAGCTCAAATGGGAACATATAACTGTACCGTCTTATTAAACGTCATCATAAATTCTTGCAACAATACCTACAATACGACGTTAATAATTTTAAAACAAGGACTCGGAAGACCATGATTTCGACCCGCTCGATAATCCTGATATTAAACGTAGACGCGCCGTGTCGCCACGAATCTCCAGACTCTCTTTCAATTTCATCGAAGACGAAAACTCGTTACTCTCGAAGCACGGCGGGCGCTCTACCCATCGAAGTTCAAGTCCCGCGTTATTTTCACTGGCAAAAATTGAAAAGCTCCCCTTGGAAGGCGTGCCGGAGATTGGCAAACATGTTTCACCAGGACGGTGCACGCGAGAAGCCGAAAAAAATCCATCGGCAAGCACCGCCCACCTCTAATTGCTATCGGTGAATCGCGGCCACTCGCGGTGAAATAATAATAATAATAATAATAAAAAAAGAGAAGGGGAAAAGAGAGATAAAGGAAGGCAGCGGCAACGCAATGGAATCTGGACTACCGACGATTTTATTTCATATTATAATTTTACGGCGTGTCCAGTTCCTCTGCCACCCTTCCTTCCTCCCTGTCCCATCGTCGTCCCCTGTGCTTCTCTCCTCCTCGTCTCGTTGCGAGCAGATCGGCCGTTGATACACGAACGGAATACGTGCATGCACAGCTGGTTATAATCGAGGGGCGGTAAAGGCGAAGTCGATTCGATATCTCGACGAGTCGAGCATTAACGCGCTATTAAGTCGCGTAGAACGACTTTTCCGGATCGTTGGCGGACTGGACCGATACGAAAGAGGGGAGAGGGAACGCAGAACGAGACAAGTCCACGATTGAGACCGATCGGTTCCACTGATAAGGTTGCGACCAGTCGATAAAGAGACAGAATTGTCGCTGTACACGCGATAAAATGAAGTCACGGCGGATTTCGGAAAAAGGAATCCGCGGAATCTATAGAATTAGCAGTGACAGCGGGCGCGCGAACCGAGCTCAAAACCGGAAAGTGATTAAGCGCTGGGGAAATGAAACGAGCGCGGCGGGAGCGTTAGTTTCTGTCGATGAAACGAGACGACGACAGGTGCGACCCGACAGGTTGAGCGGCTTGGCGTTTGTTCGTGTCGATTCGTTTCGTTGATACGTATCATTGGGGCGATTTGCTTTTCAGGGTAAGCAGCCACTTCTTTCGTTGCAAGTGGCCACGCGGCAATGAACGATCGCTTGTTGGTCCAGAGCGCTGGTTAACTGGCTAATAAAAGGGTTTATTGTTCGTTCGTTTGTGTTTGCGACTTCCCGTAACGCGATTCTGCCCTTTTGCTACTCACTCTTGTCCGTGTTGTCTTGTTGTTTTGGCCACTCGGTAACAGCCACAGTTATGCATGACGCGACTCGTTCGTGCGACCTGCAAAGAAAAAGGACTTGACTTGATATTTAATATTTACACATTACGAGCGACGTCTTCATTTTGCTTGTGCCGGTAGAAAATTAATTCATCGTTTCGTCATTTGCACTTCACGCCTGGAGATAATTTGCAGGAAGAGACACGACGAGGCGGCGTGGAAAAGAAATATGCATATAAAACGCGGCAAGGAGTGAAGCGATACACTAATCATAGGAATGAACCGCGTCAGAAACAAAAATGAGAGAAGAAATCCCTATATAGAGAGCAGTATAAAAGCGAGAAACCAGAAACGTGACACGGGAGGCACACTCCAGGAAGTTAAAAATAGACCACGAGAAGGTGGATCAGGGACAGGGTTGAAAAGGATCGAGGAAGCCAAAGAGGAAAACAAACAAAAAAATAAAATAAAAATAAGAAATATAAATAGGACAAAGATCCTGTCTGCAAACTCGAACGAAAACGACACGGTCCACTGGAGTTCCTTCGAGGCACGAAGCGTGTCTGAAACCTATTAAAGTCCGTCTACCTGGTCCTAAGACAATGATGCTTAGAGCAGGTGCAACACTGCGAGTATTACCATCCAGTCTACCGTCCCTTCTGATCTCCGTTCCACTCGATTCACGATCGCCTCTCGTGGATCACGAGAAGTCGATCGTGGACCTTTGATCCCCGTAGCTAAAGTTGTTCCTGACCCGATCCAATTATGCATGTCGGCTGTAATTACGGGTTTAATTAGATAGCCAGATACATTCGGTGAGAACGTCGAAACCCCGACGCTTCACGCTTAGGACGCCTTGATATTTTCGTTGGGGTGATTAATTACCTTTGATCTTGCTCTTGAACTCTGTCCCCTCGTCTCGATGTCGGTGGTCACGGGGTAAACGCGGTGCGTCCGAAGTTCCGTTCTCACAGCATTCGCGAAGTAGGTATTCGTGTTTGCAAACGAGAACGCTGCTGCATACAATTTTGGAAGTTTCGGACGTGCGCAGTGTTTTGTTTTGGGACGCAGACGAAATTTATGCCGCCGCTCGTGACAGGTATTCGCTTCTTCAATTAGCAATCCATATTTAGCATGTATAGTATATATATATATAAGCGCGGCAAAAAATATTTAAATGATTTATTGCGGGGTAGATTCGTTCCGATATATAAGATAGCTGGAGTTTTGAGATAAGTGCGAAGTTTCAAATAGTCTGTAGTAACTCTGTGTTCAGTTTTCTTTTTCTTTTTCTGTGTTCTTTTTCAATATGTTAATTGCGGGAGGTTTGAATTTTTAGGACTCCCATAATCCTGATCGCGATCATACGGGTGTATCGATTAGAAATATCACGTTTGACGCTTCGATATTTTTACCTCGGTACATTGCAAGTTGAAATCAAAATTCTATGCGGCATGGACTAAATGCAGCATAGCTATTACATATACAATACAAAAAAATATAACCATCTCAATTAAATTATTATTCCTTAGTAACATCATTTTGTACGATACTCTTTTAATTTGCTAGGGCTTTGGTTTCTTTACGAAGAGTTAAAACGTATTAAAATTTTGAACCACAACATATTCCTCTATTTGCATCACGTCTCAATCAATCGTATCTACAAAAAAATGAAAATAATCGATAAACCGAACTTGCCATTCAGAAGAACCTTGCCTCGCCTTAACAAGAAATACCTGTGAAATACCGTTCTGATCAATTCAACCCCCTTACGTGAATTCCATTGACATAGAATTGGCATGGCCATACACTGACGAAAATTTCAGCCCTCGACGGAAGGAGGTATCAATTTTATTTCCACGTTAAAGCCACTCCAACGTGGCGGATTTGCATTCCGTGTGCTGCACTTCCGCAAGAGGATCACGGAGGATACTCGTGCAGGGACAGCCCGGGGGTATTTCCGGTCCGCGTACGCACATCGAAGGTTTTTCATGCGCGCGGACAGTCGGTGCCAGAGGGGATTCGAGTCATCCTTTCTCGTCCAAGCGTAAAGAAGCGGATACACGAAGAGAGAAAGGTGGTTTCTGCAGTATGGACCGCAGGATGCGCGTCATTGCTTCTGGCGTATCCTCGATAACGATCATTCTTTTATCCTTCTTTTCTACGGAAAATTACACGAATTGATTCCCCATCTGGACGGACGTCCTCGAGAATATTAATAGATCGGCGACAAAGTGAGCACAGAATTAGCGTTTCGAGTCTCTTCGTCCGCGATGCTCGGATTCAAATGTGCATCGAAATGGTTACAACGCGAGCGAATAATCGAGGAATACGATGAATATAAGGCGCACGGTATTCAGGCATAACGCGGGCCCGGGGAAATGAAGCGGCAGGAACGGGATTCTTACGGAAAAGATTTATTGTCAAGGGGAAAGGAATATTTCATTGTTCGGATTATTCTACCGGCAAATTCTCAGCTATTTCCATTCCCCGCTATAATTTTCTTTCTCGATTCAGAAGGAATCGCTCGCTCTCTACGGTTTTCAAATTTATTTCAACTTCTCGATACGAAATATCTTTCTCACGAAGGTGTCACAGACGTTTCACATAGGTGAATCCAACGTCCGCATTTACCAAGACAATTTGTCATAATAAAAATGGGCTACCTTACCGTTGTATCGTGTTCGGTTCCACAGATGCAAGCCAATCTAGATTTTACGTTACTCCGGATTTAACGTACGTAATATTTATTTCTCAAAGACTTGCAAATCGCGATGCATATTCAACTTTGTATACCTCCCCGCCTCTCAAACGAAACATACATGTACCGATCCGACACTATCGCGGAATATTATCGAAGAATGAAGTTCGACATCCTCGCCGCATCGCGATCAATTTTCATCCCCCTCGAGGAAATTATTTTCGAGAACCGCCCAAAAAGGAAGTTAACCGCTCCGCGACGTCGGCGGGCTATCTCCCAACGTAACCACCCTTGACGCATGAACGGCCGTAGCCGTAACGCACCAGGTCCGATCGAGCAAGGCATCATTCGTAAAGACAAGCAACTTGTCAAGGGGTGTGTTATCGAGCGTTAAAAGCGAGTACGCGTATTTGCAGCGACACAAATCACTTTCCAAAGCCTTCATTACATTCTCTCTTACACGGGCCCGCCGTTCGATCGGCCAAGGATCGCGCATTATTAACACCGGACATCGATACCAAATATTCGCTATCGGCTCGTTCGCGGTGTGCGCGCGCGCGCGCGCGCGTGTGCACCTAGCCGCGCGTAGGACGCGGAACAAGCGTGTTCTCATTCCTGCATCCGTTTCGAGGCTGCGAATACGATTGCGCGTAGAGCTATAGGTCGGTCAACGTAGAGCCTCTTCCATCGATAAGGCCGATCCGTGCCGGGGGATGTTTTATTCAAGGAAATTGATCTTCGGTGGCTTGCGTCCGTGCACCGGTGTGCATAGAACGGCAAAGTACGTGAGTGTACAATGCGATGGCAAACGGATACACATGCGTATACATACGTACATGTGTATGCACATATATGGATATATGGATGGGCGCACAGTGGCGGTCAACCTGTGCGCCAAGTCGCGTGTTCGCGGCGCGACACCGTCGAAAGCGTCTCGATCAATTAAAGCGGGGAGAGTGTGACACGCGAGCTTCGTACTCGCGGCGACACGTGGCAATTTATGGACGGAAATTGTTTCGATCGATGTGGCGTGTGGTTCATCGACGCCGCGACACGAGGGATGGACCCCGCGGTATTTATACGGATAGGTAGGTTTTCGCGACCGCTTGGAGAACGGAAGTCGATACTTTCCGTTCGCGGTGCCTCGTGCTCGCTTTACCCGGGCCTGTTCATTATTCGGTGCGGGAATGCGTTACACGTTTTCTATTATGTTGTTGCAACGTCCTTCCTTATTTCTGTTTATTTAAAGTTACTTCAAGACGCACCGGCGAGAATTTTCGGCGAGAACACATGTTTTGGCCGGTTCAGGTTCTGGCAGATTTATCCGGCGTGTGGGAAAAATTTTTCCCGAATAACGCGCTAATATAATTTCTGGAAAGTTGGCCAGGGTCTAAAGCAGATCTCGGACGGTTCATATATGAGCCACGCGTTTAGCCAAATCGGTGAACTCCACCTTTCGAATTTTTTTGCGATTTGATCGTCGTATCGCTTGATTGACTTTCGACTCTTTATATTTTCAATAAATCTTCTTATTTTTGTTTCGCGGAGTTAACCGATTGTGCCAACGAGCGCGCTCACATGTTGTCGATATTTCAAGGTTCTCAATGTTATTGACAATATATATTCGGAATTTTGTTATACGCATCGTTAACGAACCAGCTTGGAAATAGGTGGCTCTAGACATTCAAGAATAGAATCCGTAGCCAATCTAAATATTTTTAAGTTGGATAATTAATTGAATCACTGTCGTCCAGCTTCCATTTCTCACTCGTCTACAAATACAGGAAGTGACCCGTCGAAATTGCTGAAACTTAAACAGGAAGTTCACCATGATTCCACGACACCCAAAACCGATATCACACTAGCTAGTAACTTACTAGTTCAATACATTTAATTACACCAATCGCCAAAACTGTTTCTTCCAAATTCCCTGCAGCTCAGCAGTACTCAAAAGTTGAAACAACATTCCAACCATTGTACCAACAAATTATTAAAATCAACGCTATTTTTAACCATCGATTGAATCAACAGAACCGTTTATATTCGTTCGCGAACCGTTCTGTTCACAATCTACCAATTATTTTTTCACGACTCTAAATAAATCGCCAACCAATGCCTTGAACTTCATCGCGATCCCAGAACGACCGCCTATAGGCAACCCTCGCGACAGCTATATGAACATATCGACTTCTCGAGATTGTTCAGGATTTTCCTTGAACCGGTTGATCGCCACTGGGCGTGCAGTCATATGTGCACACATGAGAGTTTTCGGTCATCGGACCGTTTTACTTGTGTCGGTTATATCACAGGTGTTATTTTACGTCGCTTAAGCAGCAGAGGAGGAAGGCGAAGATATCGTATGTTACACGGCATAAGGGCAACGTTAGACAGGACCGAATTACACGGGAAACGTTGCGTCTTTTTTTTTCTTTTTTTTTTTTTGCCTCGCCCGTCCTCGTGCTCACCTTCTTTTTCCCCTCTTTTTCGTTTCCCTGTCTTTCCCTTACCTGTTCCCTGGAGGATGCTGCTTAGTTCCGGGTTTTTGGGCGAACACCGTATGCTCCGGAGACTGGGTGTCTTTCGACGCGATTAAATTGCCACTGAGGGGTGAAAGTACCGTGGAAAAGACGGTTACAATGTTGGTTAACGGCGGTCGATGACACGCAGTGCGGTGCAAATGACGGGAAACTGGGATCCTCGAAATAAATCACTATTTCTACCCCAATCTTGAAGTTAAGGGGAAGTACGAAACCTGCCACAATGTGTTCCCTTCTCCCCCCATGGGAGCTGACAAATTGGTCTGTCATAAGATTGACTCGGTTCAGAAGCACTGTTGCGCATCCATTTGCCCGTGGTTTTTATAAATATATTAGTTGCGTATTGTGCTAATTAATAGATTTTACAGGTAAGACCTGACTTTCGTATTTTTTTATCTCTTTCTCTTTGCTAAATATGATAAGAAATAATGACAATATTGCACATTATTTGTTATTGTTAATTTTAATTAGAATATTATACGTTACACAGTAGGTCGCAAAATATGGCAAAATAATTTAATAATGCGGCAGTCATTCGGGGCATCGGTCTTTCAGCAGCACCCATTTCCATGCGTTTGCGAGACGATAAGCAAACCCCTTAAAACTGAATTTATTTTAGAACATCCCCAGTTTCCCACGAACCTTCATTCATTATCAGGTACACTGCCGGTCAGAAATAAGGGAGCGCCAGGTATCTCGAGCCATGCGGAAGTTTTATAACCGACGAATAACTTTAAATTACAAAATTTTAGGACGTTACCTACGCAGAGCACATCGGAGCAAAGTTAATTACTATCAATGCCCCGGATATTATTTTCTCATCAATGGATCGCTAACAAACCCATTCAATATTCGTCTAACTAATTGCACGGAAGCATGCGCTATGCAGTCCCAAACTTTTCACCAACAGTGTACATACAATACTGTCGAGGTATCAATAAGACTGCCGTATTAACATTTCCTTCCGCATTACCGTCATTAATACCGCGATCCATCACGTCCGAACGCATCAATATCCATCCGCCTGGCGAAGCTTATTCATTATGTACCGATAACGTTGCATCGCAAAGACAGCCGCTCACGGAAGGGATGGTTAATACCACGTTATCCCGTGCATTGTCCTTCCCAACATTACGATACGAACCACAGGCTATTATTGCAACAGAACTGACGGTAACGCCGCGCTGCCGCCGCCACCAGTCAACAAGGTGTTAATTAGGAGCATTATCGTTCATTTCCCATTCATAAATTACGACCGGCCGCGAAAACGTTTATTAGCGATAATCAAAGCTCGCTCGGCGTACGTACATATGCGCGTGGCGCGTACGTGTGCACACGCACGTACATACAGAATCCGCTTTAGTATCACGCGGATGGCTATTTAGGATCGAGGCGGATACCGTTAAACACAATGTGCACAACGTTACAACGATAAACCACGGAACTTGCACGTACTCTCATGCATATTCCGCCGTCGTATCTCTCTCCCTCCTTCTGTCCTATCCCTTTTGGCGTAAGGGGCGCGTAAGTTTATAATAGATATTAAGCGGAACAGTTACGCGGCCGGATAGCCGAGGAAAAAGCGTCGCTGCTCTCCTCTTACGACGCGACCGTGATTCTCCTTCTCTTTACGCTCCTCGGTGGCCAAGAGAGTAAGTACCTGTACGCATACGTAACGGCCGCTAGAGTAACGCACAGCAGCCGCGTGGATCTCGCGAGTGCTTGTAATTTTCGGAACGATTAAAGCCTCGTTCCCTTCGCTCGTGCACATACTGGCCCATAGTGGCGCTACATGCTCGAGACCACGCGGCTGCGTCTCTAAATAAGGGAGTGGAAGAAACGACAGCGCCCGATAGCGTTAACGATCGTACGGTGATAAATTTGTTGCCGGTGATTCGACAAATTCGGAAAGACTATCGGAGAACGATAAGCCGGCAGCAGGCTTCCGCGTTTGGGTTGATAAGATTTGAGGAAGGAAGAAGCGGCGTCGGGGGCTCCGAATTTTTCAAACGAGCTGGGGATAATGGCTTCTTCTTTTTATTAGGGTACGCGTTTGTAATTGGAATGTATTAGGGGCGCATAATTTAGTACCTTAATTTTTATGTTTGTTGGGATAAAACGGATGTTTCGTGTTTATTTCTTTATTTGGTTATTAGTATCCAGTTTCAAATTTCGCGAATACGTCGGTAAAAGTTTTAATCAACAGTCCGCAGATGACTAAACTGCTATGGTAATGCAGGTATTCAAGTGTGAGGTAGATCTTGATTCTAATTTACTTTTGAAATTTACTTTTAAACTTTTTGTGGGTGTTCTTAAAGGAACCATTTACATATACCGAAGTCCGTATTAAAATGAGTTTCGAATATTCCTTTTCAATATGTCTGAAGCGTTTCATTTTTCAATGAAGCTGAATTAGTTTAATTCTTTTATTGGCGCCTCGCGTATGGAATACGTGTTGTCGTGTTGAAATAAATCATTTAATTGATGTTATTCGAAATAAAACTGAATATTTAAAATACAAAAATCCGACAGCAAAATTCGAACAGACAATACAGAAATTTATTTTACTGCGCTTTTTCTCATAACGACAATCGAGTTCAGCTTCCACCCGAAACGATACTCGTGACCTAGGAACGTGTTAACAAACATCAAAATCCGCTGATATCCACGCACTTCCAAGCACAATTCCACTCCTATACATACATATTCGCCGTATTAAATCGCGAAAGCTCCCCCATACCTAATCCGCTGCTGAAAATCTGAATATTCGTGCAATCGATGAAACAATCAGGCTTCCACAGCCCTTCTGCTCCGCTTCATCCGTACTCCTTTCGCCACGATCACCGCAGCGCCACACAAATGACACATTAATCTTCCGCGCGGTTTCCTACCAATCATCTCATCGCGTCTGAAATAATCGTCCGTGATGTCATTCGTATTCGCGAATAAAAGCCGCTCGGGGCAGTGTCTCGCGTCGCCTGTAACAAGCGCACCAGAGTACTCGGCGCAAACACGAGGGTATCGAATGCGCAAGACGTAAAAGCTCGCGAGCAAAGCATGAGAATGGCGCGACCTTCTTTAATTCCAATCGCCAACCGCGAATTACAGGCACTTAAACGTTACACCGGTCGCCCGTGGTAATATCTCACTTGGCGCACGGCCGCGATATAAGCTCCCCAGCGTAAAGGATCATAGAAGCTGAGCACGGACGGGCAGTCCTCGTCGCCTCGAGTGCCAGCCAGCGAAACAGCATTATCTTGCCGAACGTGGCACGGTCGCGTTGCATTATTTCCCTCCGAGCACTATATTAAGGCTACGAAACTCCTCGCAGACTGGCCGGCGAGGCGTCGCGTCTAGCATTCTCCGCGCGAACGTCTCGCTTAGGAAATCCAGACGTCGTCCTATCGTCTTTGGCGTAGCAGCCTCGAAATGTTTACGATGGAAAGTGGAGGCGTCCACCTCTTTGTTATCGCTGTCTGCCAAGAACCTTTCTCTTCCCTCCCCACCCAGGCGACTCATCCCTCGTACGTACACCCGCGAACCGTTCCGCCGCGCTCTGCTCGTCCCCGTCCTTTCCCTTATTTCTCATTCCATGGATTTCCGTGTCGGACGTGTCTGTGTTCGATTTCGATTCGCCTACACCTCTGAGACTTTGCTCACCCGTGTCGCCCCGTCTCTCTCTGCTCGGCTCCCCCTCTTTCTCCTACCTTGAACCTCCTCTTCTTCCTCTTGCCCTCTCGATCGGACGTACGCCAACGGCTCGCTCTATTTGGTCCCCGTTTCCCGGTCGCATACGGATTCGCGTGGCGCGCGTTGCACGCCGCGAGAAATGATCGTATAAGGCTGGGGGGAACTGGCCTTAGATGGTTTGAAAGACCGGTGGCAGGCCACGCGGATCGGGTCCAGGTTTCCTCCCCCTCGAGCCGGCCGGTGGATAGGCAAAAACTAGGATAGGCCTAGATGGTTCTGTTCCCCGAGAGACAGGGGAAGGTTAAAGGTAGAAAAATGCTACCGTGGTCAGAGAGTGAAATAGGAAGAGACGGAGAGGGAGTAATAGGGAGACTCACGCCAGCTTAGTACACGCGTTTCAGTGCGTACGAAGAAGGGAAGAGAGGAGCCGTGCTGGATTGATCGTATGAAACGGAGAGGAACAGTGAAGGGAAAGAGAAGTTCCGTGCGATCTAAGGGGGTTTGAAAGAGAGAGAGAGAGAGCGCGAGAGAGGAGGAGGAGACAGAGGTGGCAGATAGTGCCGGAGTAGGTATATTCAGCCTAGCCGGCCGGACAGTGCACTGAACTTGGCAAGAAATCCAAGGTTGCATGGCTTAATGATCTAGTTTCTTCGGCAGCGATATGATTCACCATTATGCATCCACTCATCCGGCTCTTTCCGCGCCAACTCGCGCTGCGTACAAGTTTGAGTACTTCTTGGAAGATGTTGGATTCCGTTGAAAGAAGGGATTCCGAGAGAGGTTTCGGAGAGCGGTCGCTCGAGAGGCCATGGCGGCCCGGCCGAACTCCTTGCAACACCAGAATCGAATATTGTTGCAAGCGGTGTTTTGGAAAACGGTACGCACTCATTGCTTAGTCCCGCAGCTGCCTTTGATTCGCTTATGCTCTTGAGGCCTTGGGGACTAAAAAGACCCGGTCTAATTAAAAGGGTGGAAATATATTTTTGTGTCTCTCATCAAATCTTCTGTAGTAAAAAAAAAAACCATACTTGCCTCTATTTCGTCGTCCAGGCTGCTGGAATTACAGTGAGATACGTGATCATCGACTTCAGATACTTGTTCGTCCGACGAGAAATCTGATTTTAAACCAATACTCGACTTCACCGTCGGTTATGGTTTCAGGATATTTCGCCTTGCCCACTGGTCTGCATCATTCGATTGTTTTTTGCTGCGTCCAATTTATTACAGGCTGTATCGCCAAATGGGGAGGGTAAGTTTGATCCAACGCAGCATTTAAATTGCCGCGACGATATACATATGTATCAACTAACCCGTCCGAAGGTTTCCCCGTAATCTTAGAAACTGTGCACGTCTCATTAATTAAATTGCTCGATTCCCGTAATTAGCCAGGGGGAGAAAGGTAGTGAAAAAGACGATAAGAACGTTAATTCGCGGGCTGCAGCTACAGCGTCGTCGTTTCAAGGTCGCGCCACTTAATGATCCAATTTCTTTGCCCGAGATATGATTCATCATTGTGCATTCGCTTAACCGGTCCTCTCGCAGTGGACTACCGAAACTCTCGTGAAGCTTCTCTACCGAAGCTTCTCCGTTGCTGGATGATCGAGTTGACGTGTTCGCGCAGAATAAACGCGACAAAAGACATCGACGTGAAGTTCGTTCGTGATAGTGCCGTTGCACGAGTTTCAACTGCGCAGGGGCACTGATTTATCGCATCCACCTATGATGAAGAAAGAGAGGAAAAATGTCAGGGTGAAAAAAGCGGAAACGAAGGAAAACGTTGGCGTTAGTAGCGCAAGGTGGCTATTAAAGATTGCATTTTATTTGGTCGCACTTGCAGATCCAACAACTGTTGGAAGGGAGAACCATAAATCAGGTCGCCTAGCAATCATCTGGTGTTTATCCCTTTTTTTTCTATTACCGCGACCATTAGCTCGGTCCGCACTACGCAGACGAGTAATTATTCTGAAACTAACAGGAATGCAGGCTCAATTGCTGCTAACGGTGTGCGCTTCAGGTTCCTGCGCCAATGAAGCGCTGGTTATTTTGAATTACTACATTAGATGGAGAATATCGATTCATATTAGATTGTAGTAATACACAGGCGTTTCTTAAAGGGTTTCCCTGGGAAATCGGAGAAAAATATACCGTTCTGATAATAATTGGTGTGGGATCGGGTCCTCCATATCCGAAGTCCGGGCACCTGGTTTTTTGATTTATGTAATTGTTCGGTTTGGGAGATCGTATGGGATGGGGAAGACAGAAATTTGGAGAAATTGTGAGAAGGAGGAAAACAGGCAAACGGCAACGTAGCACTCTAAATATGTGCAGAACAACAATTTCGATAATTATAATTGAATTGGGAGAATAGCGTGTCTTGTTATACGTACAGTGGCTCACAAATGTGCTCGCAATATTTATCCGTTTGAAAAATATAATCGCACTTATTGTACGGAACAAGTGGTCTTCATTGAACGTGACCAGATATAACAAAAGAAGTGTTTTCATCCTAAATTGACAGGGTATAAAGACGAAGTCGTTACTTTTAAAATTGAATAGCACGTGAAGGAGCACATGAGTCACTGTACATCTCATACGGTATCGACAACGAGGGCGAAGACGCAAGAATTATAGAGGGCAAGAAGCAAGTGACGACGAAGAATATAAGAAATCGGCCACAGAACGCGTGATCTCTCGCAGGTGTAACGAAGTCCCCGCGATTAAAAATGAATTTGTGGAAAATTGTACGCACAGACATATACCTCGATACTTTCAGAGCGCCTTCTGACTCTCGACATCAGAAAAAGAGAATCCGTTAGCGACGGGGCCCGTCTTAGGATGTCACTGGACCACTGGCGAAGCTTTTTTGCCCCGATCTGGTGTCTTTATTTTGTGAACGCGTTCTCGTTACCCGAGTGCCACGGTACAAATCCAGTCGTCGAGAAACCCGAGCGGATTCCTGGCGGGTCTAGACTTTTGTGCCAGGTAACACGATCGTCGATCGACGACGACGATGCTCGCCACGTTGATTCTTCATCGAGTTACCGTGTTCCTGGTTAACCGAAAAATGGTCCCCATGGAACGGCTTGCTCGTTATTTTCGTAATAACGGAAACTTTTTTCACCGTGGCCCCGGTTCTGGTCATTAGACCAGTTTTTTTTCGCTATTCGTGGAAGAGGAACTGTGCCGGCGACTGAAATTTCTGGCACAGGGCAGAACTTTTATTTCGGTGAATTCGGGACCGCGTTGCGAACCATTTTTGCGCCATTTCCTGAAGCGTTGGGTAACGCGAGGAGATTATTCTAAACGGGCTTCGGAATTTTTTTTCTCGACTGATCGTGTCAATTGCGTTCTTCTCTAATCAAAATATTCCTTAGTCGCGGTCATCATTTTATTAGCTCTCACTGGATAAAGTAAAACCGTTCGATTAAACTATTGGGTTATTACAGAAACGAAAGGAACAACAACATGGACCTTAATTAATCAACTAGATTGCCACTTGCGTGCTTTTAGCGATTCATTTCGAAAGTAATGCAAGAAGTGAAACCGTTTCTCCGATAACTATCGATCGACACTTTCACATACCAATTTTCCCTCCACTGACGCAGAACGGTTTTATTGCGCTCTCGGTACCATAAAAATGGCTAAACGACAGTAGATAAGTGTGCTGCAGCACATGATTCATCAGTCGGTTCTATGAATATGTCAATGCACATAAAATAGCAGTGGGAGGGGGGCAAGGCTGCCTGGAGGACACACGTGCAGGAAATGGCACGCCCTTCGGAATGCAGTCGAACATTGCGTACGGCCGCAAGGTATGAAACAAAAGGAATGTATTCTAATAGCTTGCGTACGCATGTCCTGACCCTTCGTGCCTCGACTGCGCCAACTTTCGCGTGATGTTTTTCTGGACGAGCTTTCAATCGAAAGTCGTTGAACTAGCACGTGTTCGTGTTTCATGGAATTATTGTCGTTGAAGCGAAAAAAGTTTCATTAACACTAGAACTACCGATAGGTTCTGGCACCGTTTAGCACAGTATACGTTGGACAGATTATGAACGCGAACGTGCTTGAACGGACATTAAATAAAGATATATAATTGTCAGTTTGTCTTATTGAAAGACATCATACGTTGCTGCAACAATGCCTACATGTTAATAACTTTAAAGCAAGAAATCTAGAACCAGTCATTTCGACTGTCTCGGTAGTTCTAGCGTTAATGGAAGCTATCATTCGCAAATCTTTATAAAGACGAATGCTCGTTTTACGTATACATATAAACAATTGTTTGAGAGAGTTATATTATGTTTTATTTGATGGTTGATGAAATTTTAATCGAAGAATGTCGCGAATACTTCATTTATTCATAACTTCATATTTGTAATATCGCTTAAAACCTGGTGCTTTCTACTATGCACACAATTCTTAATCATCCGTGCGCCAATTTATTCTTATGCTCTACAGGATTTTAAATAGTTTATTGCACGAGAGAAACACGTGACCCTAATTTTACAGCGGTCAGTAGAACAATATACGAACTAGCTACAGTGGAACGGTACAACCGTAATATACATTCTTAAATTATCAAAAAAAGAGAAGCGATAAATAATGTTATCAACACACGTTGAAAACCACGAACTCCTGTTAATTTCTTCACGCGAAGCTACCATTCGAACGCACAGTCTCTCTATATCTCCGAACAGGTAGACTAAGCAATGTCGTTCAAGCATGCCCCCTCAAACTTTCCACTGAATCAGCGATTGCAATAATGCAAGTCCCCCACTACAATCGATGAATAGAATGATAAACCGCCGGGCACGATCCGCTTGTCCATCAGCATGGTATCTGCCGCTCGATCGTGGTGCAGAGGCCAACGAATAGGAGGAAGAAGTGGGCAGAGAGTAAAGAAAGAAAAAAAATTCGCCTGCAAGGCTGTTTGGAGGACACAGGCACAGGAAATGGTAGGGCGCATTTGGAATGCAATCGGACGATGCAAACGAAATTCGTTCGAAAGCGGCGCGTATACGTGCATGCACACCGCTGTCCCCTGGGCACTTGGCGCATGCTTTGTCTGTGTGACCTAACGCGAAAGAATGATCAGTAAAAAGGGGAACGCGGTGGTAGAAAGGTGGAGAAGTTGAGGAAACTGAAGAAAGAGACGACGGAGCGGGAGGAAGACGAAGAAGACCCTATGGAGACGTGATGTGCCTCTCGATGCGAATTCTAAGCCTCCAGGCTGACGGCCTCCGGGCCCCGAGGGCTTCTGAAACCTATGAGAGCTGCCATCTTTTCCTCGCTAAGCTCGATACACACACACGCGAACGTTTACAGAGACCTAGTCTCCCTTGCTGTCCCTCTCCGTCTGTCTATGTTTCACGATACAGCTAAAGAGGAATGAACTCCTTCCCTCCGGATGAGCACTCTTGCTCGTCGTGGCTTTAATGCACGTTAATTGATGGCGACCACGAGGTTCGATTAAAATTAAAGTGATTTTAAAGTATACGTTCCCGGGCTGGCGAGATAAGCGTCCTCGATTGAAAAATCGCCAAAGCGGTTTCCATTCTCGATGGTAGGCTCGGGGTAGTCGGCTCGTCGCTACTAAATGATAAATTTTAATACCAAACGGCAGTTTAGATTGAAGAAGATTTCCCTTAACTAGCGAGTGGTGTTGCTGCAGGTTTTCTTAATATTGGATGACTGGAGGACTGGAGGGTTGCGAAATTATTCATCAACGAATGTATATATACGTTTTGGACGTTATGTTCGTTTGATCTTATAAAATACTTTATTTACTTGCGAATAATAATGCGGAAATCAATAATTGATGTTAACGCGTTGTCCGCCACGGCGAGATCACCTGATCAGGACGCCACGAAAGTATTGGTAGATAGAAGTATTGGTAGATAGAATTTTTCATTTCTGATCTTCTAATTAAAAGTTTTAATTGAATAATGCCCATTTTATTTCAAAGTATTCTCTAATTGACGATGATGTTCAAAATTCATTTCTGTCAATCTTCAGTCATCTTTTACAATTATAACCGTTCGAAGCACTCCCGGTCACCGATGACCACCGGTGGCGCTACAGGCGAAACAATCAGCGGTCACATATGACCACCGGTTGTAAAGTGTTAATAATATTATGTGTGAGAATATCGAGGATGAGAATTTTAGTATGTCCGACGTAATAAAATATGTTGCTCACGGTTAGTACTTCGATGGTCCAGTAGTGAAATAAATAGCCTGGTCCTTCGACGTTCCGGTTTGACGTGTAAAATTAGACTGCAAACTGTGATTCGCATAAATTCTGTTTACTACTAATCTTTCTTTGTCATGTTCTCAATCTCCTGTCAAATATTTCATACTTATATTACTATTCTGTAAACGTTCAATGACCGTTATCATTTTATAAACTGTTCATTGACATAGCTCCTCCAGAGAGTTGCATTGTTGAATAATTAACTATTGCCAATTTCGAAAACTCTGGGTCGCGTCATATTCGCCCAGAAAATATACGTCCATAGCTGTTTACAAGGAAACGGTGGCAATCACAATTTCGATCTCTAATTGAAATCGTACACTGCCCCGCGTGACGAAGCTGATTTTACAGCAATTACGTTATCCATATTACGCGCGAAGCGTGCCGTTTTCTTCCTGCTTCGCGGAATATTCCAGGGACGAGGGACACTTCCCGGTTGTAGGAAACGCAGAATCAGGTGAATCAAGGTAGGCCAGGTGCAATCCTTTGTGGACACTGCCACGGCAAAGGCGCTGCGTCATCCATTTGGATGGATGGTACGGGGCTGTCTACCGAGAAAAACTAGGAAAGACAGATGCGTAGATGGACTTTTATTGCCGGCCTCGCCATAATAGAACGCGACGTTCCTCTTTCCTGCGCATTCACGGCGACGCGACGCGTCCCAACGAATTTCACTCGGTTCTTGCTCGCTTCAGAAGAACCGTGTTTCACGCGACGAACAATCATTTCTATCAATTTTTCTCCCCCGTTTCTTTTTGTTCCCCATTCCCACCAGGTGGACCTCGCGGCTAACTACGCGAAGGAATCACCTTTGCGTGCGTTCTGACGGAATTTTTTTCTGTCACGTGTGAGTGAACTCGAAATGATTCGCTGTTTTACGCGGTTTGATGCTCGGACGGGTTCCTTTGAATTTCCTCTATGCCCGCAGTTTACACGCGAAATTGTTAGGTTCGAGCAATGACGTAACAGTATTCGTAGGAAGTATGCGCGCAGCTTGTATGGGTTTTTGGGCTTTGGCAATTATGTTATAGAGAGTAGAAATGAGCTAGAGGTGTAATCTTTTTGTCAAAAGAGCAATCAGCGGCAGATGTGATATTATGCAGGAGACAAGAGTTATGTTCTTTACTGTAGTACCCATTACATAGGTATAAATTTGTTTGAAGCGAAACGTAGATTTTAGTACGCGGGTAATATATCTTTTCGAATTTCAATTGCGTACAACTGTTGTTGTTGCGTCGCAGTAGTTGCGCATCAATTGCAATTAAAATGGTAAACGTTTTAAGGATTGATTGGCGTTTAATATTTTTTTTTTGGCGACTAGCCATAAAGCAGGTGTAATATTTTTAACGTAATGTAGAAGAGATTATATTTCATTGGTTTGCTTCAATTTTTCCACTCGAATACAATCTTGTTATTGCCAGGACTATCAGCGTGACAGGTTCGTATTGAAGATCAATTTTCCTTCGTTCAAATACTTTAAACACCAGGTTTGCGGACAAGTTTGAACACCTGTTTTTACTGGCCTCCCTCAAATTAACGATTGCCAATATATTGACATTTATAAATGTGCATTTTGTCTAAAAAATTAATTCACTTAATTTAGAAAAGAAATACAATTAATTTTATTATATAATATTAACGGACGTTCATTAATTTTTGTCTTTCAAATTCTGAAATGCATCACTTTGACGCGTTCCGCAAACTTGGTGTTAAACATTTTTAACGGTTTTGCATTCGTCCGGTCTGTTGTGCAGTTGACTATAGCAATTCGTCTTTTATAGATGATTTTTCTGCGATTCGTTACACTATTGACTTTACTTTCAATATCTCTATATCCAATGCAATAGCTCAGCTCATTTGAACATTTATCTTACTGGTTTAGATTATCCTTCGATTCCCGTGAATAATCGATATTACCTTTCATTATCAATTCACGAACGCCTTTTATTATTTTCGAAGCCGTTTGTACGTGACTTTCACGCTCTCACAAATTTTGTATAATCGTAATTATGTTTCCAGTAAGTGCTCATCATTTGATTTCTTTATTTTGTACAGAGTTATTGAAGTGCGTATATGAAAGGGAAAATATATGCGAGACTAAATTTTATATTTTATAATATAAAAAAATCCTACATCAATCTTTCTGTGATCGTTATAAAGGGGGCTCTTCAACGTTTTTAAATCCATGACAATTTCGGTCATAACAAAAATTCCTACGAACAAAAGAAAGTACCTTCACTTTTCTACCTGCTACACAAAGTAAAAAGATCCTAAAAAACCATAGGAATGCGACAGTAGAGGCTTCACATTTTAAAACAGGCCCAGGCGAACTTTGCCCTTTTTTCTTCACGCAGTTCCAGTAGTTTAAAGATTGACAATTTTTCATCGAAAATTCAGTGACAGTGAATTATGCGGCGCAGCGTATAAAACAATATTTTCATTCTGAATATTATTGCAATAAATACCTACACGCACGCAAAGTGTCCTTGTTTTTCAAAATACGCGATGTAAAAATACATAAATGTAAATATAATACATAAAAATACATAGCACGTGAAATAGCACACTTGAACAGATGGATTAAAAATTACCCAAGCTAAACTGCAAATATGTTTAATAACCGTGAAATAGTCGCGGTCCACTCACCAGGAACCTTGCGATAATCTCGGGATTCTATCTCGAGGACGATGGCAGGGAGATCTGTGAATGAAAATCCTCTCGCTAGCTGATTACCGCTTCACTATCACTCCACGTGGGCGTCTTCCTCTTTCAGTCTCCTCTCCTATCTTTCGTAAGTTCCATTTGGTTCCGCGCTCGGTTCTCGCGATTCCACAAACTTGTCCACGCCGTTTTTTCGTCCCGTCGAATGTCGGCTGAATTTATTCAGCGGCGTGTCCACAGCGAAAGACTTTTATGATGTTTATTCGACGCAGCAGTCGAGCTGAATCTGACATGCGGAGCGGATCGAGAATAGACTTTGAAGTATGTATTTGGTCGGTTTCGTGAAAATTCTTTTCTCCCTTAGTTTCGTTTGCTTGATCAGGTGCATTTTATTGGAAAATGCCATAGTTTATAATGCAGGGTAATTATGCGGCAAGCTACTTTCCTTCGACGTTTGTAGTTCGAAATGATGGTTCGAATATGGGAGAAAATTAGAATGTATTTGGATTTTAGCGTTAAGAGTTTTATAAGTAACAGGTGGTGTAACGAAATGCACAGCTGCTTGGCACGAGCTTAAAGATTTAATGAAACACTGTAATTAGAAAGTTTTCGTTACTTGAAATTATTTCAGATACATTTACTCGATACAGTGAGAGAGCTTAAGGTACTTAGTCTACGTTCAACAGATTTCAGTTTATAAGTTTCACGTTCTTGGAACATATCGACGTATGCATCTGTTCTGCTTTCACTTGGACGAAATGCGCACAGTTTTCACGAAATACGCTTACAGAAGCAAACCGAGGTTTCCCTAAAAATAGACGAATGTTGAGAACGACCTAAGACGGGCACAGGTCTCTCGAGGTTGGCCAATTTTGACCATTTGGAAGTGAAAGAGATGCACGGACATTCGTGGAATATTTGATCGTACGTTACGTCGTTTTATATCTTTTATCGTTTTGCATCTCGAGTCACATGATTTCACGCATGACTTTAATCGTTCCGAATTACTCGATTTCACGGTCGATTTACTGACGTTCTTCGAGCCAATGTTCGTATCCGAGGCACGTTAAATCGCAATCTCGAGTGTTCCACGAGAAGATCTCTTCGTCAGACGTGCTCCGTTCCACGGGAGCTTTTACGCGGACTACGTGGCTCCCCTCTAAAGTTTGAGATTGTATTTCTCCAGCTGACTTGGAACTTTCGGCTTTCAAATGGTTTTTCGAGACACGTACGTACTATCTCAGCCGGCGGTACTGTTATTTGCGTCGCGAAACAGGATTTTTCACGTCACGCAACGTATTTGCGCGATGCACTTTATCTTGCGTGAAATGACTTTCGGCCGGCGAGAAATTTCCTTGTGCTTTCCCATGCAAAATCGTTGCGGCTTTCAAGCGTACGTAATGGCTCGATTGATTTCTTTTCCAATAACAATTGACAGAATGGTACGAATGCGGAATAGTGAGTTTCTACAAAAATTAAATAAGCAGGCATCGCGTTTATTTCATAGGTTTGAAGATTGAGCAAATTTTTTGTATTAATGCCCTCTGCGATGAATTTCTCCATTTTCGAAGAACACGAAGAAAAAACGGGAATAAAATAAATTAAAATAGATAGAATATATTGCAATAAAAACTAGCTGGAAGCATTTAACGATAGGCAATCTAAAAATGGCGGAACGACGCCTTGTATATTTCCATTACCATGGCATATGTCCAGAAATATGTGCACGCATGCAGTACCAAATATATTGAAACGATAATCGGAATTTGTATAGCGATAATATGTGCAACTTATTTTTATTTCTTTTCAACTGTACGCCTAATTTTGTTTTCCACTCGATCCCAAGGAAAGAAGAACCTTTTACTCATTCACCTCGATCAGACCGAGATTTTCCCCCGCACCCCCGACAAAATTTCAGCACACTTCAAGGATTCCTGGCGCACCGCGAAGGAACTGTCAGAATGACTTCAGAGTTCATTAAAACTAGTTCCATTCGAAGTTCGTCCGAAAGGACTCATTGGCCTGGCTACGATTGCCCACCAGTCACTTGGTATTCGAACTCCAACTTGGGAGCGATGGTCTTGCCGTGTACCTTGAATTTCGCGTTCCCGACGCACGTCGAAGCTGTCACACGCACACGCGAGCAACAAGTTCAGCGATCGCGATCCTTCGATGGAATTTCTCTAGCGCACGCATTTGAATTCTATTCGGAGCGCGTGGCTCGAGCTGGCTCGGGGCTGATCCGCTGCCAGCAGCCACGATGGAAAAACTGGACGGTCTTATCTGACAGAGCAGGTAAATCAGCGGTTGCGTGCTTCGTGACTTGGATGAATATAAATAATGGAAAATAGTGGCGCGTGCCGTGCGACCCCCTGAGGTTATCTGGGTCGACAGGTGCGACGGGGGATGATTTAAGGAAGGATCGAACTTCCGGTACCGTTTCGAGACGAACGATAGGAAAACGAAGGCGGCGCGAATTTTGGCTCCGAATCCATTGGTGACTCCTATGATTTTCTGTAGATTATAATGGTAGAAGTGTCGAAATCATTGATCATTACGACTGCTGGTGGTTCTTATAAGATACATGTATAAAAATTACATATAAATGTTTTTATGCGTTTCTTTTTACGTATTTGGTGAATAATAGGTAATCAGGTGGCGCGAGTTCATTTCATTATTAGCAGAGGACTCGCGATATCAGAGGAATTGTAGATTTCATATCGCGACTAACTTTTTCGTCATTTACTTTTGTATGAGTAGCAACTTGTTTCTTTAAGACGACAATCGATATTCATTCTTTTATCAAACATCAATAAAAGGCAACGGTAAGAAATTATTTATTTATCAACAGTATTGGCTTATTACTTCTCACGAACTACGCCAAAGAACTCAGGGGAACCGAAACATGGATGGTTGCGTGCCGCTTTATTTCTACCTCAATACAAGAATGTGAACGTTCCTTTATTATTTAAAAATGGTTAAAAATGAAATCTCGTAGCATGAATTGCGTGGTAAATTATATACGATGCAGCCCAATCTTTCAACCCGCTGGATAGAACATCGATCAACTCGAAAATTAATTTAATCTCTCGCTTCCTTGCGAACGTCTTCGAAAAAATGTGCAAGTTGCATCGTATTATATTTCGATTGCAACCTTTTCCCTCGAGCCACTCTCATTTCCGCTCTGCCTATCTTATAAAATCACTTTCTTGTGACTACCCACTTGGCTGGATTAAGGAAACTAGTCGAGTATCTGCTGGCGGGCATCAGATATCGTGTAACTACATACATACATCCCGTGGCCCTTCTTACTTTAATAAATAGCCTCGAATAGTGATGAATGGTTACCCGCTACGAATAGGTATCGTAAGTTGCGTTAATTTAACTAAGAATGTAACACACTGTCCCGTTAGCCATTCAAATAGTGGCTTATTTATCCAAGCTGATAATGTAACTAATTTATTGATTTATTTAATTGATCGAACTTGAATCGATCCCCCGGATGAAAAGGGGAGAACTGTAATCGTCGTCGAGAAGTGTTTGAAAGTTTATGGTGCTCGCTGACGTTTGCCCCGAAGAAAATGATTTTTTAATTCCTATGGAATTGCAGTCCTATAAGTAGCATGATCGAATCAGAGATAACGCAATGGCTGCTGTAACAGCGAAACGGAATGCGTTTTACGCGAGATCAATTACGTGATCAATCCGTGTGTCGGTGATACATATATGTATTTTTTGTCCAGCCATCGAGAACAGATAACGACGTTCGCGGTTGAATAGTACGGACAGGTGTACGGTCTTCAATCTTTCTCTGTCTTTAATTGCATGCAAATATGCTCCACTTTTAATGCGAACGATTTTTACAGGGATACTATGCAAAGAGTTGCATAGTCGCGTAAGAATATCCTTGCCACCGTTCCATACGCGAGTCCTTCTTTCAATTGTTTATTAACGAATGGATCAATATTGTAAAATGTTCTACCTTATGAAAATGATCATTATTGGCAGCTATGGTTCTTTCATTTACTCTCGACGTGGACAGAATAATCCGTTAATCCGATAACCAGGAATTAATCTAAATATTTATTATTGTTTGCGAGAATATTACTGGTTTTCTTTATTGTCCACGCAGGCAATTCCACATTTCCTACCGCACCAATCGTCGACTCAATAATAGGAATGACCAGTCCCTATCAATGATCTGTTCAAGGAATTTTCGCGCACATTCCATCGCTCGTATACTACAGTACACTGTAATTTCCTGTACAATAATTTACATTGCAGCAACTTCGGGCAAATTTAACGCAAGTACCACGTACGGCAGTGTCTCCCCACGAAGCTCTTTTCATCGATGCGAAATACTCGCGAACGTTCCAAGACAATGCATTCTGCAATCGATTACGTCACGATCGAAGGAAAACGCCGAAGATATTAAGGCTTCGCCTAACTTTCGAGGAATTCCAGTTCCACCTCGCCGAGGCCTGTCCCGTGGTCGTAGCGAAACGAAGCCGCGTTACATTCTCCCGTTGAGCAAAGTAATAAAATCTAGGAACGGCGGCTCGATACCCGGAGGAAGTCGTCGTTCTTATTCTCGCCAGATTACGTCGTTACGGTCTTAAGTGCTCGGTACCTATCTGCTCTGCCTTCTTCCTGTTAGCCTGGCCGGGACATTATAATCTTCGAATCTCGTAGCATCGCTCGTCGATGCTCATACATACATTCATGGACCCCGGGATAGGTTGAGGCTTGGGTCGATTGACAACATCGCGTTACTCACCGTTCCTTGCACGTTTCTTGTATTTCCTCGATTCTGCCTGTATGCACGTAGGCACATCTGCAAAGGTTCTCGAATTGCGTCGAGTTGCTTCTTCACGGAACAGGTTAATTGAAGGCAAGTAACAGCAGAAATTTATTGCCCTTTGTAGGATATTTGCAGTTGACCGGGTGAACAAGCCTAGGGGACAAGCGAAAATGATTGTTATTCGAATTGAATCGAAATAATAAATCAACTGCGAGTTCACGTCGGTAGCGTTGTTTTTATTCGCCTGGAGGGGTAGTCGTTTTTATCGTTATCCCACACGATTATGAAATACGTAAATAATTTGATGTACTTCAGGATGCATTATTATTGTGCATACATTTGTTTAACACGCTGACTGTCACGGTGGTCATCGGTGACCGGAGTGCTTCAACTGTTTATAATTGCACGAGTTGAATGAAAATCGGCAGTTAATGCATAGAGAGAGAAAAAAGCAAAAATACACTTGTGGCGTCCTGAACCGAATATGCAATTTCGGCGTGGCAGTCAACGTGTTAAGGAATATTTAAATAACGAGTTTACTAGTACAACTATTACTACTATTATTGTGATTATAAATCTATTCTTATTCAAATATGTAAAAAGCAGGCACTCCCGATTTGATGCACTTAGCATTTTAGTATATATGAAAACGTTATCACCAGGCTGTGGTTAAAAAATGCATCGACAGAACATTCGTTATACCATCTTTGACAGTATCCAATTAAACGATCCAGTCTCGACGATACACTTCTTCGATCCCTTGTACACCAATGGTCATTCGCTAGCAGTAATTGCGGAAATTGAAATATTATAACAGTATTTTATTAAATAACTTACGACAGGAAATCCGATCGCTTCTTTTGCACATTTCATTTTTTGTTATTTAATGTTAGAATTCTCTTTATGCAATTGCCACACATACCGATGATGAAGTTATGTTGTACTGAAAATAAAAGCTGGGAAGGCAGTAAGTTGCCGTAATTGTACCTAATTAGTAGCCAAAGGACGTGGAATCCTGATCGTCGCACTTTTATTTCCACTCGTTCTGTTGGTTTCAATAAATATTAGCAGACACGAAGGATCAGTCTTACACGAAACCAGTTTGCAAAATGTACAAGCTTGTAAAAAAGGAGGGACTAGGCCAGTTGTTAAATCTTTTTGCGGTGTGTGTCTTAATATCACGCAAAACGACTGACATCATAAATACTAAATACACATGCATGCGTTTATGTTCATTGGATATTCCTGGCATAGGCAAATGATGCTCTTGACCAATGACTGGTACGCGTTTTCCTTTTTACTGAACACGCAACGCTCTGTTCTATTATTTAATGAATTATTGATGGTTCACAAAAACGAAGATTTACATGTCTGCTGTATCAAAATTCCATTCATTCAAACATATACAAAATCTTCGTTTTGAGGACACGGTATGAATCAAAGGATACATTTTTTTAAAACGAGAAATATTTCAATCCGATACATTTTATAGAACTACGCGCGAACACAATGTTATCATTAAACTGGTAATTTCTATTTTTAAAATGAATAAGGAAATCTATTTGTCGATAACTACTGTTCAAATTTTTTAAAAATAGAATAGCGTTCAGTACTTGTGTATAGTGCTTGTACATCTTCATTATACTTGATTATCGCTCATCAGCCACCCCCATCTCCATCGTCATTTAACTCGACTCAGCGCTTCTATCATTCTCGTTTATCGTTGTCCTAAATCTCTGTCACACAGACTCCGGAAAATAACGCGAATCGATCAGATCTCATCGTCGCCCCGCACTTATCGCTATCACTCGAATCATAAATTATTAAATTAGTCGTTAATTAATATAATTTACAACTCAATCTACCTCTTTCGAAAATTTACAGAATGATTTATTTCACAACTCGGAATTCTTAACAGCGACTAGCGTTCCATAGCTGCTGCACTATTTATACATTTATTTCAATTTTCCAAACGTACAAACGTATACATGTATATGGAAAATTGCTTTTTGGATTTGCCATCACAATTCTTTTTCAAACATTCATTTTCATATTATTAATACGGACTAATGCGCCACTGGGAAAAAATTGGGGACCATCAAGCAGTTGAAGCAATACAGACATTTTGTGGCCGATTAATAAGTTTCAGGTGAAAGTGTAAGTTCACGCAAAGTTAATTGTCATCAGTCTTTATAATATTAACTTCTAATCCGTGAAATATTAGCAAGCCTTTCAATATTTGTATAATACAAGCACTTTCTTAGAGTGCCCATAAAATTTTATCCTACCAGTGTGTTCCTATATATAATAGCAATAACAATTATTATTATTATTATTTGACTGCTCAATTTCGCACGTCTCTATTGAAGGCAAAATAATGAAATCATCTTCTACAACCCACGCTACATTTAATAATTTCCACCGGCACGGCATTGCAAGCACTGACAGCATTGAATAATGTACAAGTATTGCCCCTCATCGGATTCCAACCGTCACCATTAATTCTACCATTAACGGTGATCGACGAGCCCCGTGGCGCCACAGAAAACTTTCTGCGGCCGGTCTCCAACGACCCCGCGACATTCGACGCGTTATACAAGATCCCGCAATTCTTTTTGTCCAGCATAAAATTCAACAACCTGCATCCGCGAGACACTGCCGCGGAGAAGCGTTTCGTGATCCGTGAACGGACGGCTTCCTGGCCCGATGAAAGTCCGTGCTTTCCTTCGCCGGTACGAGCCCGTCATGGTCCCTCGACTTTCGATCTTCTGCCGTTCCACGTCCTCCACGGAATTACACGCGGTCAGAATTCCTCTTCCTCGGCCCTCCTCGTCTTCCTCGGGCGCTGCTCACCGCTCGAACCTCTCGTAGATACACACGGTGATTTATCGCGTCGTCGTCGGGACGCATTAACGTTTCCACCTGTGTTACGGCATCACGGTTGCTGTGTTTGTTGCCGAGATAGAAACGGTTAGATGAAGACCGCGGTACGCCTGACACTGGGTCACGAAAGTATCGCAATTAAACGCGCCGACGCCGCGTGTAATGAAGGCATCGTAAGCGCGTATCGCCGCTGGCTGAGTTCCTCGATGATGGGTTGATCGGCGGCGAACAGTAGTCGGTGAACGTTCGAAGAATTCGCAGTGATTTATTCCAGTCGTTATCAGAGAATGGGCTCGGAGGTATACTTGATTCGTACGGATTTTTTGTGTTTGCCGTTTTAATGGCTCATTGGCAATTGAATGTCTTGGGAGGGGATGAATTGTGACAGGTTGGAGTAATTTCTATTTAGGGTGCACGATAATGTGTAAGGGACGAGAGAAAATAACTTTTTCCGTTGCTTTGAACTGTATTGTATTATACAGAATATGTAACAGAAGTATTAGTCTTGATTGCTGTGACTTTAGAGTTAGTTAAATCAATGTAGTTCTATCCTATTATGGTATTTCCTACTGCAATTAAATAATTGCATTCCGTAATATTTGTTCGTTTCATTTATTCATAATTTAACAGGCGAAGTGAATTTCTACTCTTCAAAAGTTTTTTTTATCATTCTAATTATTTTATTTATTTTTATTGTTACCTGTTTCTGTTGTTATGTTACTAATTTCTTAACTATAGAAGTATTTCTTCGAAACACCATGTTGTTATTTCACAAAGGTCGCTAAAAGTATTTTTACTTTTGGCAAGTCGAGTTAACGTCGTTTTTCCGCGAACAGTTGATACCGCTGTCGCATTACGTTCGTATTTTGTTTTATTATCACTTGCTTTAGATCTTGGGTATTAAAGGTATGTACGTACAATATTTTCGTCCGAACTTCTAATCCCGGGTGAAATTTATAGTGACGCGTCTTTTGATCATACGCAGTGGTCTTAGTACTGCTGTCAAGTGTTATTTCTTTGAAACAATTTAACCCTTTCTATTGAAAGTACAATTATATTTTCAGTTTAAATATTATTCATGTTCCCGTTATGTGGGATAATTTTTTACATCTTATTGTTTTTTACAAAATGCCTGATTAACTAAATCCAAATTCGTAATAAGCGAGGCGACCAATTATCATAAATTCGCTTACGAAAATTAGCCGCAGTGGTTCGTAAGTTTTCTATTTATGTGCTAATAATACAGAAACAAAATAGTGTTAAATAATTAAATATACCATATAATGGAGTAGTGCAAAAATCATAGTAAGGTAATAAATTATAATAACTTTAACATAAATAGTATTAATTTGTCATTATTGAAACATCGCCAATACCGAACCATAAGCAATCTAATTTATTCCGAAAGAAATCAATTCTGTAGATCTCCGGATCAAATATGATTGAACTTGATTTAAGAAATAACTAAGAAATTACCCGGTCGATTCCGTTTCCCTATCACCACACGTGACACGAATAAATTTATTTCGAACAGTGGGAAAGAATGGAGGAGTATAATTCCATGAAGTAAGTGAAGAAACGTCCGTGTAATAATAACGACAAAACCGCTATCTTTCCTACGGCATCGTGGTGCATGGCAGCGGAGATAGAAACGATACAGCGCGACTTTGGTATTATGCTGACATGCACGGCAGTCCCATAAGAAGAGACTGTCCTATCGGGGCGCGTTTCAAGCGGAAAGGAATGATTTATCGAAACACGTAATATGTCTAATGCCTGATAAAAGGCCGCATAGAAATGTTCATTCAGTGGAAATACGGCTTCGCGGCCTCGTGGTTAACTGTATGTACACGTCAGAACGATTTAAAAAGGTAAATCGATTACTGTCCCGGCCTATCCTCCTCCTCTTCCCTTGATTAATTACTGGCGGCGCGAGCAAATATTTGAATGTAATTCTATGTAAGTTAAGTCCCGCTCACGGTGTATCATAATTCATGAAAGTGAGACGTTCTACCGTGTACCCATGCGGAGAAAATGTGGAATAACGTAAAGTGCGGTTTGAATAATTTCGCTGGAAGTGACGATTTTTCATTTGTAATAATTCCTTCCTTGATAGGTGATAGTTAAATAAATAGTGAAAACAATACAGATGATGTAAGTTTCATCGCGAATTACGTTTCTGTCTTTATTACGGGCATTGAAAACTATTTCGAAAACTCAACACGTTACTACAACTCCAACCCCCGTGTCACCAAGATGTACACGCATCGATAACAAAAGTTTCACTTGACACCAGCTTACTTATGACGCCATCCCAGCAACGCTCGTTTACTATTTACAAAACAGCCGACCAATTAGTAAGCAAGGAGGCAACACGGGTTTCCTCCTACCTATTTCTTAATTAAATTTTAATCTCAGCCAGTGTACCGGCGACAAACGTGGAAACACTAGCGCGTCCATCTTGCAAAAGGAACAAAGAAAAGACGAAAAACATATTCTCCCATATTTTATATTAGATAGTCTATTAAACTTTTAATCACCTATCCGCGATCTTCGTTAACGTCCTAATGGTTCCCGGTATTCCAACCGAGGTTCCGATTCAGAATCGTCCCGGCTTCCCTCTTACGTCATAGACGTTAAAATTTATTAACATAATTTCCTCTCGTAATGAACTGCTTACAATCGATCAGACTCCGGCGGAGAGTAGGAGCGGCTCCAACTACATACATACATAGTCGGCAGGAAAAGAAGAACAAAGGCCTGGACCCTCGTCTGGGTTCCGTGACGACCATGCTAGTTAACGTTTTATGGAATCGAGCAGACCAGAAGAGTCGAACAGGTGCGCGAATTGGTCCATTCGACGGACGGTCCCGTTCTTTCTCTCCCCGTTTCATCTCCTAGCTCCGTTCTTCTTCTTCCTCTTCTTCTTCCTCTTCTTCTTCTTCTTCTTCTTCTCCCTTCGCATTACTTTCGACATCCCCCGTTCCTTTGCACCCAGCCCAAGCTTCTACTCGACCTCTAATTCTCGAGGGAACAAAAACTTAATCGGTCGCTTCCTCTGCTCTCCTCTGCGAATAGAACAGCCGCCGCTGGAGGCTGAAACCGCGGCGGAGAGTAGGCTGTGCTCTCGAGAAACGAGAGGGACAGAGTGACACGCACAATGGTGTGGAATTAACTTTTAGACGATCCAGATATATTTTTTCCAGTCGAGCCCCCGAGGCCGTCTCGGGGATACGGACCCGGTTGTTGCTTTTTTTCTGGTGCAAAAGATAGTGCTAGATCTGCTACGTGGACCCAGCAGTGTCAGGGCACTGCGATACGACGGCGATACAGTTTGTGATCGCAAAGTACTCGTTGCTTTGCGTCTTATAAAGGGACGAGGATACGTAGATAATTCGTTCGGTCATGCTTCGTTTGAATTTAACTAAGAAAGCCGAAAGTCAGAAATAGACTATGTATCTGCACATAACTCGTTCAATATTTGTTCCTATAACTTAAGTAATCAATTAGGATTATCTGTCGGTGACCCATGGCCGAAATTGTGGCTGTACGATAAACGCCAAAAGTTAGCAACGCCTCCAGAAATTTATTTACCCTCGTTCACGTATAAAACGCGCGTATCATTGAATTACTCCCACGCGACGGTTTCTTCTACCGAAACCTCTAGCCCCCTCAGCTCGCGGTCGTCCACTTTCGACGAACACCATCAGCGACAAACCACTCGCACCGTTTTCCCCGCGAGTCATTTCCCCGAAGAAACAAAGGTCCCGCTTCATTGGATCAACACCACGAGAAATACCATTACAAAGCTGGCCGTGATACACATTCGCCGAGGCAAGCCGACCAGTTTTCCAAGTCACTCTCGCATCAGAGGCAACGATCAGAAACGCATCTTTTCGTTCGCGTAGCCCCACAATTTCGATCTCGTAAAAAAATCCGGCCTATACCACTGCGTTCATCAGCGCAGAAGAAGATCAGGCGAAGACAAAAAGCAAAAAAAAAGAGACGAAAGAAAGAGGAGAGGAAAAAAAAATAAATAAAAGGAACAAGCGACTGCTCGAGGAGAAATCTAGCCGGAGGGGGATCCTTTCGAGAGATGCGTACGATCAGGATTACCTTCGGGGTAATCTTCGTATCCAGTAGCTATAAGCGACTGCATTCATTTAGCCGGTCCCCGTCGAGGGGAGTTGTTCGTGTAGGTGCAAGCGATCTGTGGAACGCGCAGCCGGTTTCGTGTTATTACTGGGCACGGGCCCCGAACGTCCGCGAGGAGGAGCTTCTGAAATATGTTTATAATGGGTGGTAGCAAACGAAATCAACGGAGCTAGCCTCGATTCGCGGTGAACATTTATTTGGACAGGTTGAACGGCGTGCGCGCGTGTGTGTGCCCGAGTCGTTAAAGTTAAGGAATACGCGAGATGGACTGATGGACGGAAACGTTGAAACGTATCGTTCCAGGGGCCGAGGGAAATTTATTCACCTTGTCATGTTCACGTGATTCGGACGTGCGTTTAATCTTTATGGAAAGTGGCCACCTCGTAATTTTCGCCCCGGCCCCTTTGGCCTGATCTTTTGTCTTCGCGGTTACGTAAGAGGGAACGGGATCGGTCGCTTAAATGGGGAGACGCGGCGAAGGTGTACGAAGGTGATTCGGAGTATCTTGCGGTTTTGTTAATGATAGGAGAGCGGCCTTTTTTTTTTTAGGGAAAATTTGTTCAAGGCTGCAGTCGGTTCTGTTATTAGTTTTGGTTTCAGGGGAATGATAGTGGGCTTTCTTTTAGTTCGTAAATTGCTCGTACTGTTCGACCAAGATTCGGACTTTATTTTTTGGTAATGTTATTATTAAGCTCGTGGGTGTTGTTGCAAGTATCCCGGGAGATTATTTTTTCTGTAGATGGAATGTCGAGGCGGAAGTTTCGTTTAATATTCGGAGGACTCGAAAGCCAATCAGTGTAAGTCCAACTTTCCCGGAACGTGAGTTTCGTAGCTCGAGAACCACTTTACTGTTAAAACTTTCAGTTGATAATTCTGGTCACTATTTTCATACGCGAGCGATAGATTACGGTACTAACATTGTCACTTTTTTCCAAGTAATTTGTACAAACCTTATTTATCTCGGCGTGAATGCTAATGGACTTACGCTGATTGGCTTCCGAACCAGGCATTTAAAGGTTGCGACAAATATATTTCTTATTCTGTGTACAAATTGTGTTGTGTATTCTCGAACGTAACTTCTTACGGATATGAAAAATATGTACAAAAGTATGGAAAATAATTAGAGCAGGTAATGAAATGTTGAAACCCGCACAAACTTTAATTACAGTTCATATTTCGTCGGCCTACCCTTACGTTTAATATACATTTTATTCCACTTCACCTAATTTATTTAAATTACCCGGTACTCCTCGTCTTCTCTTCTACATCATTCGCGTTCCCCCATTTGTACACTCGCCACTCCAAATCTGTACACCTTACGGCGGACAGGTACGCGTACACACGTTCGCACGAAAAGTCCCATCGAATCATTAAAATACGTGAATAATCAGAATTGCATTTGAATCGACGATCCGGCGGAAGGCCCGGCAACAATAATAAACAAAATAACGCCCGCGCAATCCGCGCTTCTATCTTACGTAGCCACGGCTGCGAAACCGGCGCAAATTGAATACTAATACGCGAACGCGCGCGGTGTCGCGAGGACACGATGATCTCGGCAAAGGTCCTGGCACCGATGACGCTGTCCCAATAAATAACGGCTGAAATATAATACGGCGCGGATAACTCGCGCAAGAGGAATTCGCTTTTTCGTCCTGGAGCCGCGCGCGACGCCGGGATCGCCGTTCGAATCTCGTCGTTGGCCATTTTTTATCACCCGCCACGTCGTATTCCCCTTTACCAGAAATAGTCACTTTGGATCTAGATAGTTGCGCCGGCCGTTTAACACGGATCGGGCTATCCGGCGTGAATCTAAGATAGTTGACGCGGCGCAGTCAGCGAGGATCCTGAAATCGTCGTATGATTGCAACGTATCCTTGCCGGAGTGTTTTGCCGTTTGCACGGCCACGGAGCGGGACACTTCTCCCCGTTCCCTGTCCAGATGGTAAAGTGAGAACAGTTAGGCGGAAAATTTACGGCTCTATTGACGCTGATAAATGGGATAGTTCAGTCTATTTATAATTTGGCGTTAGCCGCGAGCAACGTTTTCCACGTTGAGGACTGTGCCACGTATATTTCAAGGATCTCCGTATCCTTCCAGCTGGATTTATGGTATTAACGCGACAAACAGCGTGGCGTTGGGCGAGCAAACGTTGAAACGGGGCGGGAGGATCGGTTTCGGAGAGTTAATTATTTCGTCGTGAGCGTTTGCTCGTATGTTGCGTTTGATATTGCACGCTTCGTTCCTCGAAGGCTCTCTCTGTCCCGTAAAAGTCCGGTCGGAAGGGCCGTGTAATTAGAGGAAGAGAATCAGCCGTTCTAACGACGACTGCCTGCGGCGTGTAACGCCGTATCGCTCGTATACATATTTCGTTTCACTTTGGATAACGCCGACGTTAGGTTTGTTATACCTGTGCTCTGGAGCGAAATGGGGAAGGACTGGTGTGGAAAATGGGGAGAAAATCGAGACGCGGCCGAGAAGTTAAACGGTGGGCGAGGTAGACGTTGACGTCTCGATAGGTTCGTTTGAGGAAAGGCGCCTTGGGAGAATGGAATCGTTTTCTTTGTCGCGCCCTAGGGTTCTTTTTTCGATTTAGGTTGATGGGTGTGAAGTGGACGTGGAAACGAAAATTGGATATTGAGCTCGGTTTGATTGGATTTGATAATTGTTGATACGCAGACACGTTTCTATTGAGTTCATTATTTCTTGGAGCTGGCACTTTTGTTGAAGCAACGCGTAATAGTTTATTTTATACTTCTCTCGTTCTCAGATATAGAAGATCTTCGTAAGTGCACGAAGTGAAAAATTGTTTTTAATTTATAATTGACAGTCGGCGAAGCATGTAATAAAAATAATGAGTATGTTATATTTTTAAATGAGTGAATAGTGAAGACCCTATAGCATGTTTACTTATTCTGCGTAACGATTACGGTGTATAAACGTACGCGTTTCTTGTAAAAGTGCTCGGCTGTAGAATGTTCACCGATTACAATTTGCAAGTTTATGAGACCATTCATGAAAAGTCAGTGAAAAATTGTTATGCTCCAATTACTGAAACAACGATCTTGTTTAGAAAGGCAAATGCAATAAATCTACGTTGCGAATAAAAAAGATATGTTCCTATTCGAACTTGTTTTACAGAACTATCGCTGCTTAGAATAGTTAGCATTGAATAAATGAATCGTACATAAAGTTCCGGGAAGTCTAGAGTTGTAAGGGAAGCCGGAAGGAATCAATTAAAACCCCGTTTGAATATAGATTTTAAGTGTTCGAAGTTAAACTATAAGAATGTACACTGTTGATTGTCTGCAACAAATTATAAACATAACCGACACCTACAATACATACCTTGCAATTTTTATTTCAGAAAAATAAATAAATGCAGATGTGATATAAATAAATTGTCAATGTTCACAGATTATGTGTCAATAAGCATTATGAATAAAGTATAAATTCGAATGATCTTCTTGTATAAATTTAAATGTGGACACAATGCAACAGAAACTACTCATAATAACAAAATAAATGAATAAATAAAAATAATAATAAAATTTTTGAAAACGTACGGCAAGTGAAAGTGACAGTTCACCAATGGTTCGAAGAATTTCAATTATAAAATTGCGAGCCTCAAAAATTAATAACGAACGCGCTGTAAGATTCACCGTCGAAGGCTTACGCGCGTCTAACTGGACTTTAAAAAATGAGAGTATACAAATAATGGATCGCACTTTAATTAGCAAACATCATTTCCGCAAAGCTATGCACCCTGACGATTTTCGAATATTTCATCTGCCACGACCAAATATGTGTATCAGTTGCCCGTTCCTATACGTCCTAGGATAAACGGAGTTCTACTGTACTAAAGTTGCTCAACATTGAATCGTGTGAAGCATTCCGATGCACACCCGCGCACAGCTGTCTATTTATCAATGGAGGCACTGTCGACGCGAATCCGGCGGAAGTCACGCACGGGAAAACAACTTTCATTGGCCGACGAGCGATTTCATCTTTCTTGATCAGCCTGCTCGAATGAGGAATTGAGGGGCCGAGAGAATTCCGACACGTGAACGTCGCGGACGTGAAACAGCGAGGTGCTCGCTTAGCAGGAGAGCAAATTATTAATTATTAAATGGTTGCACAGATCGGGCAGATTACTCAAAGCCTTCCCTTCTTGACAATGGAACACAGAAATTATATACACTCTATCCCTGATATATGAGCCGGTCGTTCGCTAAATCGGTTAACTCCACGAGACAAGAACGGGGAAATTTAATTTAAATATAACAAGCTTTCGCTTTGACGATGAAATGTAAAAATTGAGTTAACCAATTTGCCCAATGTGCGGCTCGTACGTATCGGTTTCTGGCGAGATATGCTTCTTCCGTCCCCTGTTTTTTATTTCGAAAGGTTTCACTTGTGATAATTTCACACGGAGGCGACCAAATGAAATTTTACTAGTCGGTGCGATCCATGCATATCCAGCAGAGTTTCTGTAAAGGTTTCTTCTTTTACTTTTTAATTGCAGTTGTTTTATATCCAGTCTCGAACGTACGCGCGTTTAAATTGATTATGTCATTGTGGATGATAGTACAATCAGAGACGATAAATTGACCACGATCAAATTAATGGTGTCCGAGTTCCACCCCGATACCATACAACATTTGCTTCAAATATGTCTGTGTACTTGTAATACTCAAGGAATTAACGCTCGATTTTCAACCAGTGTGCCCGCGAGAAGATCACTGGTGTGTCACAAATTGTTTAATACAAGTTAATGCGACGCGGTAGCAATGATTAGATGTAAGTTTTCAAGAATTCTGAGTGCTATTGGTTTTTTGGAAAAAGAGTGGCATAAATGAAGCAAGTATTTAAAAAGAATTTTCCCAAAAGGAATCCTATTTTGGTAGATCAGCGAAAAAGTATTATATAATTTTTGGTGTGCCGTGGAATTTTTGTGATTATTTTAGTAATGAGTTTACGCGTAGCGTGAGATAAAGGGAAGCTTGAACATCGCCGCTGTAGAGCATTTGATACATCTTCGTGTACTCGTCGTATCATGACAAATTATTCTATCCTGCAACTTCCTTGAATATAATGGATGAATCGTCATTATTCATTCATTGCTATAGTTAACACAGGTTTAAATTTCAACTTCGCAAGTGCTAAATTACTATCCAGCTCCCCGTCATGAATTACCAAGTTTCCTCGATTGATCTTACACCAACATGCCACTTTCTATTTTAGAACGTGAGACATACAAAATGTATCTTTTTGATTGAGTAACTCAAAGTCAAGGGTATTACTCATTTACAATTTACTAGCCACACTTTTAACATTTATGTTGTAACCTTTCCGCAACCTGTTTTTTTTATTACAATTTTGCATCAAAGAAACTTCACTTTAGCAGTGAGACAAATATGTGAAATAAGGTTCTTTAACGGCAGCCTTGTGAGAAATGACTTAGGAGTGTGTATTTTAAATTTCCTTTACTCACAATTGCATACTCCCTAACATATCATTAATCGAACATCTATCGATCAGCATAATCTAGAAACAGACTAAATAAATTAAGATCCAAGGAAAAATGTTTCACCTTTGCCAATCATTTTACGATTGAAAAATACGGTTACAAATACAGTAGTGGCCTTCTATCTATATGTATACATGTATACATTAGCTAACCGGGATTTTAGCTTGGTAGCTGATGTATAATCGGTATCCTCATTAGTTCTTGAAACTGTTATCTAACATAAGCAAACGTATCCGGGACCCTTTATTGAAAACTGACTTCAATCTTCAGAGAGGTGAGTTTCCTATCTCCCAATATTTCTGTCATTTGGCTTGTCCCAACACCCAGTTACATATGTTAATTTGAACTACCTAACAACCTTAGGTAGGTTGTTACATCGTGTCAATTATCTGTATATACATACAATATTTCACTCGCACTGAATACAGAAGAAAAAACAGTCGGTGTTCCTTTGAACCCTACTTCCCTTGATAGCTGACCAGATCTGGTCCCAAACTACGGCTAGCTAACGCGACACTGCGGTGTGTATACATTTCCAGCCAAAGATTTGGTGCCGCCTGGTCTTTGAACTACTTAATAATTTTATGTTGAAAATGTTTCTTTAATATTACTATATCAGCAATTGGAATATAATTCTATGAATTAATTTCGTCAACAGTACCACCTATGGCGTAATGAGAGCTCATCGATTGGCAAGTCCTCTTCAATAATCAATTAACTCTAACCATTTATATCTAAAATATAGCATATCGAAACAAAGCTAATGATTATCATCAGACTCTATAATATTAATTTCGCATCGCTGAATTGTCAACAAGCCGCTCGAAATATTTCTAACAACTAAGAAACTGATCCCAAACTTTTAGCAGGCAATACATATTACTAGTAAGGTCTCTTTACGCCATAGTATCGCCATATAAGACATGCCAGAATCGAGATTGAAACTCCGTACAGTCACCGAAATATTCTAATCGATCATCCAGTTCCTTCTTCAGATCCCGATAGACCTTTCACAAAACCACCATCTGTCTCAAGCTCACCCAGTGGCAAACCCACTAAAGCCTGCCAAAGCATGCACAAATCCATGACGTTACATAATTTTTTCAAGACTCCCGACGGCTGGTGTGCCCAGACAACCAGACGCGGTCGTAACGACATCCCTCGTCGCTAGATCCCATAACACTCGCAACGTGTCGCCGGAATTCGTTCCCGACCCGAGCAAACTCCTCGGTCGTTGCTGCCCTTTTTTTTGTTTTCTTTTAACCCAAGATTCCGTCGCTCGACGTCCACGGAGTCTGGGCCAAGAGGCGCTCACAAAGAGGAACGTCCACGATACCGACGCGATAGACCGTCGTGCAGAAATAAACACGACTGGAACAAAGTGTGAAGCGAGACGAAGCTACGTCGGATTTGAAGGACGAGCGATTACGGTGCAGAAGGGTGAAAAATGTGCGGGGGGGTGGGGGCTGCTTAATCGAGTGGAGGGAAAAATAAGATAGAGGAAGAGATGTTTGCCCAACGAGAAACGGATAAGCGTGTAAATTTGCGAGAGTCAAAGGCGAGACCCGCGAAAGGAAGGCTTGATTTTCACGGGGCGTTCGACGAAAGGGGACGAAGAGGGAAAGCTGTGAGACCCATTTTGCATTCTGCGGTGAGCTAGTCAGAGGCTAACTATAAGAGGAGCTAACTATAAACCGCACTCCCTACCCCCGGCTGCTATTTTCGGCGTCGCGCTTGTCGCATTGCCAAACCCCTCTTGGTCTGCTTGCCCTTCTCTCGCCACCCTCTAGATGGATTCTGTGGCCGGGTGAACTTCTCGTTCTTCGACGTGCCATCCGGTCGTTCGAGCACCGTTAACCCTATAGCGGGGCGTTCCTAAAATGGCGAATATGTATGATGAGAACGGTTTTTACTATTATGCAGGTTTTTCTATGTCACGGAAGGGATGAATTAAACATTTGGAGATACATCTTCCCCGTACATTTTTCCTTGTCTTTTTTCGTTTCGTTTCGTTTTGCGTGGATGCCAATGAGATTAATTGGTTGGAATATTTGTGCGTGCGGCTTTTTATTCGCTGGTTTTATACGCATTATTCTTTGCCGAGTAAATAGCAATACGATATATCAATACAACTATTAACGGAAATAAATAGGAGGCGTACTAATGACTGTTTATGCCCACGAATTATTCATTTCGAATAATACGTGACATTGTTAAAAGATATTTAATTACTGGATTAAGGATTATAAATTGTTGAAGAGAACGATCTATCTCTTTCGGCATTTTTTTGACAATTTTTTCAATGCAGAATATGCTAGTAAAATGTTGCATTAAAATTCGATTGAATGGAATCAGAACCGAAAACAGAATTATTATAGTGAACATTGAAAAAGATGTTTTGAAATTTAAATGACCGACCGACTGGTATTTTAGTACGTCAGTATTTTAAATGTTGAGAATAAATATAGAAAGTACAAGAGCTACTATGATATTTTTCTACATACATACATCGTGCAGAATATTTCATTCGGGAACTCTAATGGGTTTTATGACACGCGTATGATCTGGAAAGTCGTAGGAGGAGGATGATTAATATAGCGATTTGCAGATGTGGTGTTGACACAGGATGACCTCAAGTGTCTATATTGCTATTTTAAAAGATGTTTAATATATTACTAGACGATGGCGTTGCCCGCCGAAAGAAATTAAAACTCCATTAGGAATTCGAGTTGATGTGAACACGTGGATCTGTGAATATTGGATTTTCAGACTTTAACTCGCAACCTTTTTCATTTTGTTTCAGACAGACGGATAAAATCATATCGCATCAACCAATAATGCTTTAAATTTCTCACTGCCGAATTTCCTTCAACGTAGCAGTAAAGTTGTAAGTAATTGACGAACGCTACACGTAATATTTATAGCAAAGCGTTTTAAAAGCACCTATAACACGCGCGAGTAATATTATTCGTACAAAATTCTGCTACTTGCCTCGTCGACATAGAAGTATCCTTAACATTGTTTCAACCCTGCAATCGTTGCAATAAGAAATCAGTGCACTGGCTGGAAAGAATACTCGGTTCTTCCAGCATATTGTTCCCGATAATCGGGTTTAATACCGTTCGTAAAATCGACCGGGTTCACATGAACCGTATATCTCGAGTGACCCCAGCGAATTCTGTAAATAAATTCATTCATTTCCCATGTGTGCATTCTTGTGCCGTCATAGAGCATTAATTTATTCAGCGAACGAGCAGTTATGTTGTTCGTGTATGGGAAAAATGTGAACCGGAAAACGTATAAATTAGCTGGCTTTTACGTGGAAGGGATCCCTGTCACGGCTCGTCGTAGTTCAAACATTCACCGATTGTGAGTTATGCATAATTATATAACATACTGATTATTTATCGATCACGCAGAAGCTAATGTTCTCCATACGGTCGATTGAAGGGTCGCCAGTTGAAATAAATGTCGGTACCTAAATACACATATTGATATATATCGGTAAATGTGGGCGTCTCCAGTGTGCTAGGTTTTAATGGTTCGATTTCTGTGCGGGTTACGCGGCTCGATTCGTTTAATAATCGCGGGGCATCGCGAACGCGAATCGAATTAACGAATTAACGTTACCGACGTCACGGCCGCCGTTTACTGTATTTTCGCGTTCATTTAATAGAATCCGACGTCTGGAGCGGAATCGGTGGGCTGATCAATTTAGAACGACGTACAGTTCGGAAACGAGACCGTTAATTACGATGGTCTCTAATCGCTGGTGGACGATGTTCAAGAATTTCCGACAATTTTAGATAGTACAGTAAACTACTTTGTGGGCATTCGTTCGAGCTTCGAATTGCCAGAATTAGAAACAGGCAGCTGTGATTTTATTTGTCGATTATGGTATCAACGGCAGGTGGTCTGTAAAAGATTGCAGGTGACACCGAAAATGTTCGCAGCGATTCGAAATACAAATGGAAATCATTAGTGAACCAAATGAATTAATTTTTTTGTTCGCTTAGATCCGACGCGTTGAAACGATCGTTGTGTGTGCGGGAAGCTAAGTTAATTAAAAACGTCAATTGCACGACGAGGCCTGAAAACACTCGCGTGTTTACCGCAGTACTAGTACAGTAATTGTATGGAACTAAGAATTTTTGTATTTACTTATGTTGGAGTTCGTTAATAAAACGTGTGGTTAATAATTGAAAAAAGAATAGTGCGTGCTGTTGAACAGAATTCATTGTTGAACCACTTTCTTATATTTTTTGCGAGCAATACGGTGGCATACCTACGCTACTAATTACGAAAGCGTAATTAACACATTCACTACGCTAACTACATTCTCCACTATTCACACCTGTTCTTGCCGGGAATAAAATCGCCCAGTCACGCGGGGGAAATTCTGTTACGTAAATTCACCAAACTGTATCTGGTTATATTAATTTACGATTAGTTCACCACTTCCATTAAACTGTATTGCAAGAATCTACTATCTCGATGAAAAAACAAGTAAACTACATTGCACTAAATTCGTTACTCTGCCCCAGCAAGTGCCGACAACATACAGACTCAAAATATCTTGTGATTCAGCCTGAACTTCCGGTTTACTAAGATATCCCGTTGGTCGCGTGCATTATATTAAACACAAAATTGAAGATACATTACATACACGTGTCTTACACCTCGTATATATCTGAGGAGAACAAACACCGCTGAATTAAACTTATGTTTCAAACTTCATGTTCTTCTTAAGACCATTTTCCCTGCGCGAAATAATACAACACATTTGCGTTTGCGAATATGTATATAATAATTTCTAAAGAAAGGCATAATTTTAAGTATACAGGTACCACCCTCCTATAACACAGTATCCAACAACACTGTTTCGCTCTGACACGATCAGAAATTTACGGAAACCCCCGTACAATACGGTTATTTACGACGCGGTTTTATATATGTATGTATACATTCAAATATTTAAAAAATTTTTGACTTATTGAAGGAAGATTGTCCGCGATCTCATATAACACGGTTTCACATAACACGGCATTTTCTAGGGCCCTGTCTACCGTGTTATAGGAGGGTCACCTGCATATGATTGCCGCATTCGAATACAATAATTATTTATTAATAAACCGTATAGCTCATAAATATACTATTTAATTATTCGCCGCAATATATAAAATAAATTAATGGATCATCGCTAACATTAAATAACAATAACAACATGGGCAAACGTAGCTGAATTAGGCTTATGAATGTTTCTCCGACGAATCTTCCTCGCGCAACCCTTAACGCAGTTCGAAATTCTTTTCCCTCGCGCAATCAACCGAACACGCGACTCGAATCTTAATTCAATGCGACTTCCTCGTGGCGTGAAACAAGCGGAATCGCGTCCCGATGTTTTCGCGTTAGCGACATGCGTATGCACGGTGTCGAAGCCAGGCACGCGCATAGATTAAAATTGCACGTGGGCGCGCACGTTTGCAGGGATACGCGTGTGTGCAAGCGAATGCGTGCACACAGAGAGAGCCAATTAAGCGTGGATTATGCGACGGATCGAAGCTCGCGAGGTCAGTGCTCGGACCTATTTCGACGACGTTGAGCCGCTTTGGGTCCGCTAAATTCTATTATTTATTTACGGTCTTGCTGCTCCCTCCATCGGGATCGAGAAAGCGGAAGGCGTTAAGGCTTCAATGGCTTCGAAAATGCGGCGCCCGTTGCGAGGTATCGCTAGCAGGTGAAAAGTGAGATGCAGAATGGAAAGAAGCTTGTGAAATGAGATTAGGGATTACGCGTTATATACGATCATCGGGCTGATTCGCGATCGAGATCGATAGATTTGATTATCAGGGCGATCGTACCATTCTTGAGATGGCGTAAATGGCGTTGGTGTTAAGTTCAATTAATTAAGAATTGTTTATTAATAAATCGCGCGGAGGACGACATTCTGCAGCGACGAGGCTTGAGAAGTGAAACTAGGGATTACGAGTTACGTGGCTGATGGTGCTTTTAATCTCGTTCGTTTGATCAAGATTGTTACGGTTAATCATATTTGCGATTATGCAACGGGGCGTTGGTGGTAGGATTCAATGTACGTACGGTATAAATAAAAATACGGGGGCACGAATCTTAAAATTAATGTTAAAATACGGAAAGATTCAGAGATAAAATCAGCACGTACGTATCGCATACACAGCATTGGTTCTTAAAGATTACAGTTAGTTCAGTAAATGATTCTAATGTATACGGTATTTGTTATATTTGTAATTTACAAATACTGCCAAAAATAGAAAAACCGTTTTACAATGAACAAAGTATTTGAAGAAGAAACATGGTAAATATAAATTGTTTTTACTTATCATTTATAAAGATGAGCGAATTAATTATTTGAAATATGTCAACGAGGTTTCCAGTGTATTAAAAAAATAATAAGAAATATCAGGCACAAATAATCATGAGTAACTTTGATAAATATCTTGAGATTATAGAATTTTTAAGTATCAAAAAAGGCCCGAAACGATTAAAAGATCATGCGTATTAAAATATATATATATTTGAATTAGAAGTAAGAATAAAATTTAAATAAAAATTTGCCTGCAGAATGCAATTTCATTCGTCTATATTCTATATTATTTTATAGTGTACATCTTAACAATTTGCTTGTAATCAACTCTGCACATGGAATAGGCAACTGAAAAATAGGGTTACGTTAATAGCATTGCATTTTCTGTATTATCGGATTGCTGGTATTTCCATTGCTAGCTTTTGCATACTACAAGAAAGTAGACTTCTAATGATAACGTTCGTTTGAATTAAATATCATAGATTCCTCCGTGGCATGGCAATAAACCTTTTACATATCTTCGTTCACCATTTCGTCATTGAGCATCGAGTTATGCGGATGATAGAGATATTTGGATAACCATGAAAGAATGTTCTGTGTTCTATCATTATGCCATCTCTTAGGATTAGGTTTTACGATTTCTGTAATTGACGATTCAAAAGCAACTGTAGTAGGTATATTTGCATATGTGCGCATATATGTCTATAGTATTATTTTTGATTTCTCGTATTTTTAATTAAGAAATCAGTGGCACGAATAATCTGTTCCAACTTGAAACATACGTGGGCAATCAGGAATATAGTAAATGGACAAGTAGTGAATTTTATTATTGCGTATGTTGTACCAGCATTCTCATTACAATAGTTTCGTATTTCTGCATAAAGTGCACTAAGGGGATTTAGTATAAATGAAAATTAAATTCACAGCAATAATGTTGTTATTCCTGTCCTATAACCGTTTTTACCAATCGCCTTCTTCGTGCATAACTACAATAATGGACATAATAAATTTCTAAATTTAAAATCTATGTATTCCAACATTAAATCTTTTTATCTCAAAATATGATACGCCAGTCCTAATCAACTTCCTCTTTTCTTTATCGACACATTCATATTACGCTTCTTTCATTATTCATAAACTAGAACTATCAAAAAACAAGAGCCAACGAATTTCAATAGTACTTAACAGGGCCAAACCGTTTCTGTCTACGATAATTCTACAAAATTGTTTCAAAGTTGAAGAAGGGAAATGCCTGAAGCTTCTCTTGAACTTTTAACGAAGCTCATCTCTTAACTAGAGAGGTCTCGTTAATTTCGGGCGGTGTCACAGGCTCGCCAGGCAAAAAGTCACCTCGACCGTCTAATTACAGTCGGTTCTCTAGTAATTAAGTTGGCGTTTAAAGTTTACAAGCTGTGTTAGGTCCGCCTGTTTCCCCCGTGTCAGGGCGCACTGTGATTTTCGAGCGATTAACCGGCCAACACGATTAGAGTCGAGCGACTGAATTAGCCTCCTCGACTCGTGCCGATTCTGAAAAAGCGAGCTCGTGTCCGGCGACGAATGATTGCGTGCGTATTCGCCGCGACATCGGACAACACGTCACCTAATTGATCCTTTTCATTATTTGAAGTTATTATTTTATTATTTGAACGGCAGGCCGGTACTCGTGGACTTATACTTTTTAAGTACGGTTTAAGTTGTTTTCAATACAATTTATGGTAATATTCCATTATTGTAGAAATTTCTGTACTACCAAAATTTTGTGGATGTGTTGAATCGTCATTAAAATTTGTATTACAGTCAAATATTTTTAAACCGTTTTATATCTGCATTCCAGGGTGAATATTATATTATATTTTCCACTTGCAAGTATGTTTTGTGATTTTGTTCAGAAGGAAATTATTATCACTGCTTTTTTATACGACATATTAAGTTGAATCCTGTCTGGAAATTTTCATTTCTTTATCATATATTTTTGGTATTGTGTATGGAAGCTTATGAAACTTTACTATAAACAAGAATTGCAATTGGATGTTCGTTATACTACAATTATTCTGGGTAAGATTGGTCCTTGGTATTGAAAGATTTCGAAAAGAAGAGGGAAGGAAATCAATGTTGAACATTTCAAAAACTATACCGAGTGTATGACTATTTTTATTGTCTCATTTCTCACAGATTTAATCACTATCTAATCACAAAAGCAAAATGTAATTATCATGGCATAGCAAAGTGGATATTAACTATAATTACATGAGGCAGGCTATTTGAATTTAGTTATTCATCTAGAATACATCTGTTTTACATTGTTGCAGCAAGCAAAACTGCTGTTTAGCATAGCACACCTGTAGTATTGCGTAAAGAGCATAGATAAAGAAAATAGAAATTGCAACAGAAGAATAAAAAGAAGACATTGGGAAACGCATGGGTCGCATTGCAAAATCACAGGCAACGTTTATTTTTATATCCCGAAGACAATAGAATCGATTAATGGATCTTAAATCGAAAAGAGGTCTATTCAATGCAAAATTTCGAAGAAATACAGTAATTTCAACATTTAAATATCTAATGCTGGATGTTTATATATATATTTTTCCATTACTCAATTTACAATTTGTATTATTTATTATTTAAGTACAATTTATCATTACAACCTCAACTTCTGTGGCCTCTGATAAAATTAAATAAATAATACGAAAGTCTGAAGATCAAATCTAATATAAAATACAATAATTCTTCAAAAATAAACGATAACATTAAGAACTTAGTGTCTCTGGACAGGACCGTAGCGTATAAGACTATACTCGTGACATATACTAATATTACACTTATACGAAATATACGCAATATTATTTCTTACAATAATAGTAATCCATTCGTGAACCTATCATCTATACTACCGTATACCAAATCCACTGAATGGCCAGCATTTAAAACCATTCCTCGCTATTTTCATCGATTTCGCCTCACAACACTGTACACGTCACACAGGAATTCCAACTAAAGCTTCAGTCGTTACGAAATCCGCCAGTAATTAACCAGCGGTCGAACCATTAAGCAAGATAATGATTTACTCGAATGTAAACGCACGTGACTTCATTTTATGATTCAGAAGTTTATTGCCTTGGTTCGAACAAAAACGATCCTTCGAGCTATTAGTTCGAACGTATGTACATTCAGCGGGGCTTTCTCGATCCGAGGCAGCTTCGTTGTAGTAAATACAGGCAGGTTACGCGTAATTCGAGGCGAAAGGAAAATCGTGCCGTGACGCAACGCGAATTCGATTCACGGTCGGACAGCCTGCCGCTGGTAGATGTGACGAAATTCCTGGCGGATTTTTTCGTTTGGAGCGGAGGCTGACTTGGCACCGGCAAAGTGATTCCCGTTGGCGCGATAAACGGATTGTTTCTTTTGCTCGCTGATGTAGAAACTGAGGACGGTAGTTGGCTCGATCGGGCAAACAGATCGGCAAAGATCGTAGAACGATCAGCTTGAAATTGACAAAGGTTGGAAATTTGCTCGCGGACTTTGGAGGACGTTGATCTTTCAGCGGTCGGTGATTTTGCGCTTCTTCAATATTCTGTTTTATTTGTTTTTTACTATTTCACTGTCCGGAAGGAACTTATAAATTCATGCTTGGCGTTCGCGAGGAATATATTGTGTGTTGCAGTTGTAGTAAATGCATATGAGTTTGTTTGTTAGTGGAATTAGTCCACTAATTATATTGTGATTGAAAAAGTGTACAGTACCAGAAATTCAAGTTTGATTGTTGTTTGTCGAATTAATTTAGTGAACGATAACATTTTACCAAACGTTGTAGTTAAAACATGTAGACCTTAAGTGAGAGGACGATATATCACGGGATGTTTAAATGTACAAAAGTCGTTCTTTGCTACATGTTTATCTATTCTCACGGCGCGATATAATATCTACGTTTAATATAACAAATAATAAGTCTTTTAGATATTAATCTTCAGAATTAAAGCATATTCTACTTCCTATAAAGCTTCATATAGCGCGAGAGCTCTTGCAGCTTGCAACAAGTCTGACAGATAACAGTTCTGCTAGATAACTGATGTTGGCTAAGTTCTCTACGTACATATGTATATGTATGATACATCTCATATTCACCAGTCGCAGAAGATTAAGTTGGCGTACGACGTGTAGGTTATTTCAACCTACGCAGCACAATAATTTTACTTTATCAAGTGCGCCTAACGAGTTTCGCGTGTCACATGTTATTTTTCATACGGATATGTAGTCTTTCACCTGAAAGATGGTTGAACGCATAATTAAAATAGTGGACAAGTATAAAATATCGCCCATTGAAGCATTCGTAAATCGTTCAATTTTTGTAATATGTATATTGAAATTTCAGTCCAAATATTCTGCGATACTGATTTCTATTTGATTGAACGGCAGCTTTTTGTTGTGGAATAAATGCGATGGTACTCTTGTCCTCGGCAAGAATTTCATGCAATTAGTGCATCGAGTAGGAGTACAGAATTTGCAGCAAGTTCAATAATTCATATTGTATTGAAATAATGGGAGACCGGGATGACCTGACAAGTGGAAGCCTTTGATTATCCATACAAAGTAATGACAAAAGATCAGGCCCTTTATCTAATACTAAATATTTTATACGAGCCTGTGTACTGGTGTACGTTCTGCCGTTGCGAGATCTCATTATCGATTGCAATTAATACGAACTTTGATTAATCTTGGAATTTTGCAAGAGATGAAATAGAAATGATGGTTCATTCGCGAAAGTATAATGCACGAAAATGTGTAACCACAATTTTTAAAAACTGAAACATGCAGTAACATAAGTAAATGTAGGGAAAGGTAGCAAAATTTTTCACAAATTGAACGAACTTTTTGAATAAAAATTAGAGAGTTATCATCGCTGATTAATGAATGCTAGAATATTCATTTTGTACCTTCAGTTTCATTTTTGCATTGCCAATTCAATCTATTCAGAAAAGTAATAAAAATTACAGAACATCGGGTTCGTCTTTCTAAACGATCCATGTATGAATCAATGTTACCTTCCACTGATCATTGAACAATCATGTTACTTCGAAAAATAATGTTCACTCTTGCCTAAGAGACATCTCAATAATTCGTACTAGACAACTTCTTCTTGGCCATTTTAATCCCTCTTCTCTTTACTTCTCAATTATTTTACCAAACGAGGGAAGGCTTCGACCAACTTTCATTCAACGAACGATAGCACGTTCACGGATTTCACTCGGGCGCAGGTGGACAAACGAACGTTTTAACGCGGAAAACATATTATGTAAAGGGTGGTTAGATGTACGGAGTAACATCTGTGCTTCGAACTGCACAACGTATAATATTGAAAATTATAGACGTAGCACAGCATTTGACGAGGGTCAGGGAAAGCCGCACAAATTTCGCAGCAGATTATGTCATGTTCAATAAAGGAAACGCAAAGAGTCGAAGTGGTCTCGGCGTGCTAGAACGCATAGACGAACGTTTTTCTATTCGGAATGAAGGCGTAACTGAAGAGCAGTTGCATTACGTAGGAAAGCTGCGAGTTTTGCTGGAAATCGTTGCACGAAGCAAATTGCCACACACTGTGTTATAATGGATCGTCTTCGGGCCGAGGAAATTTTCGCAAGCAATTGATTGTTTTCGAACGCATAATATTGCGCGGTAAGATGATGATGATTTATTCATTGAAGGAGTATTGCGAAGTAATGGATTTTTTCCCCAACAATTTTGCTTGGTGCAAGTATTGAAGGCTTAATTGTTAATCGAATCAGGCACTGAAGGAATTAATTAAATTAGGAACGGAGGAATTATTAAACACCAGTTACGAAGTGCCAAATTTTATCGGTCCTATCTGGTTTAGATTTGTGTATGCAAACAGCGAATCATAAATTAATATATGCGCTGTATTATTTCTAGAAATTAAAGAAGAAAGATTTGTTTACAATAAAGTTTATTAGGAAATAACGCTGCAAATGAAGCGTGCAGCAGCTAATTTAACGTTGCCTTTCGCCAGTACTTAAAATTAGTATTTAACAGAACGATGCTTTATTGCTCGGCATGTAATGCCGAAATAAAATAAGACGAGAGAAGCATTAGACATTTCTTACAACCGTAAAATTAATAACAAAGTTCCTGGTACGTAGATAAACAAGTGCAAGAAACCGCAATAGTGAACTTTATTGCGAGCAACTGAAACAAGTGTGTGTTTGCAATCAGTTTGCAATCGATCATACAATTTCCTGGTCAAGATTTATTTAATCCTGCACACGCACGAATTCTCGGGTAATTTGTAGCTGAATCGACGATAGACTACGATTACTCATACAGTTCCGTTTCGCGTCGCGTGTAAATTTAATTTCGCTGCCTTTTTTTTATCGCTATATTATTCATCGATTTGCGCCCCGAGATACCACAGCTTGCGCCAATAAATATCTTATTTATCTTGTTCCTTGAGGCCTCAATCTAAAACCCTGCATCTTGTTGTACTTTCGATCCTGAATCACGATTACTCATTGACTTATGCATCTGTTGATAACACCCGGACCATGAATTTAATGGACAAATGATTTGTTGCTACTTGTACAACACAAGCTTGACGTAAAGTGCCATTGGGTTATTCATTTTTAACGATCTTAATTAACAAGTACGGGTATCGTAAGGATTCGGACAAAAATCAGTTAAAAACTGGGAAATTCTCCTGACTGAAAAGATAAATAAACAAACGATTTCCCTTTTCTGTTATTATTGCAATACTTTCGCAAATTAGGGCAGTGGCGAAGTGACCTTATATTTTTACTAAATGAAAAATAAAAACTACGTGGCAAAACTCTACATCTGTACTACATGTGTATGAACGCGTGTCTTCACTACGAATTTTTCTGAAGCTCATCTTTTTACTCCAATATTCAGATCTAACCGTGCAGAAAATAAATTAAAATATAAAACATATCCCCGAATACGCGATCATCTAGGAAATAAATTTCAATAAAAAAGAACGTCAGTCTTAATTGTACAATTGAAACACTGCTTTCCACGAGAGTCTCAACACCTCGATACGCTACTGTTGTGGCATATCTCCTTCTCCCATTTGATCCCTCAAATCGATGGCGCAACGGATAATAAATCATCATTTTTTTGCACGATTAATTTCACTCAAATTTTCTCGGCCACGTAGCAGCCACGCAACAAATGTGTTCCCGTCTCTGCTGGTTCACATATGTACATATGTATACACATGCGTATACGTATAATGCATTACTGTCGCGGTTCTTCGTGTGCATGTATCGCGCGACACCTCCCCGCCGCACGGTGACTCGAGTGAAAGTACTCGGAATTCTTGCGGCCAGTTTCAGCCAAGGGTTCGCCTCTGAAGAGGCTTACGCAACGCGTATGGTAACAGGTGTATTACCTGTGTAATAACGTGTCCGGGGCTCGTTCGCACTTACGTATCGGCAACAACGTTGCAACGCTTGTAAAAATGTCGCGAACACGAAGACCCCGGCTTGTGTACTTATATTATACTTGCCACCGGGAGTCGCGGGAATTCGATTGAAAGGCCGCAGGGGAGGTAATGGGTCCTGTGAATGCAGTGGAGATTGAAATGGGAAGTCGATTTGAATGTATGTAGGTAGTACGGCAGATGTATCGCGGTGGTTCGCGCGGTTCTGGCTCTGGGGGGTTGAGTATTAAAATGGGGGTGAAAGTTATGCGACTGGTAAAGGACGAGTTGTTGTACTTGGGGGATTAGCACGAAGATAGTGGTAGATGTTTTGAATCGGGGTAATACTGAATTAAGTGCCGTATATCACGTTCGAATTGTGTAAAGGGTGGTCTTTGCAGGCGGCGAGCAAATGGGAAATAATTAATTAAGGGAAAATATTTCTTCGGAGGATGAAACGTTTTTCGCGTGTGAAAGAACGCATGTGCATTTTAGGTACGCGCAATATTTTCTTCGGAAGGAAATAAAGACTTGTTACGATCATTGATTCCTTTCGCAATTTCAGAATTGCACGGATCAATAGTATCGTGGTAAGCCGAACGAAAAGTTAATGGCGTTGTATTTCGAATAAATATCTTTGACAAAGGGCGTGCACGATTCATCTTGTTTATTGTATCGGATTCGATATATTCTTTAGATTTACGGAAGAAGTATTGCTGCTGGAATTATAACTTGACCCAGTTCTGTGCACCATCTTCCAAAGCGAAATTATTTCGACTGCAGTATTGAGATAAGGGATATTGTAATTGGACGAACTATTTCAAAGGTAAATTCTTGTCGGACAGGATTTGACGTAATACGTAGTCTCTAAATTGGAATAGAGCCCCGAGGAAAATTGAACTTTGAAAGCAAGAGCTGTCGTGTACTGTGTACTCGATTAAAGTTGCACAAAGGTGTACAGAGTGCGAGGAACTAGGTTAAGATCGAGATAAAGTGTACCGGGCTCCTTAAACTAAATGAAAAGTAAATTCTCAGTTAAAGGGACGGCATTATTGCGGCAGGCGAGGCATAAGTTTTGCCGATTCGATTACAATAACAATGCTCCACAAATACCTTGCGCCTCGAATACCCGCGTTAAATCAAAGTTAGAATCGAGTTGCGATGAATGCGCGCCCCAATAAACTTATATTGGATTTATAAGTGGAATCATTGCTCCAGCGAAATGAAATTAAAATCACAATAGACACTGTGAATCGCCAGTTCTGTGAATCGAGGACCCAAAATTCCTGATGCGTCGGACATTTGCACGATTCGTATCGTAAATCGTAGAAATCTTCATTAACAGCGAGGGAAATTCAAATCCATTACCGAGGAAATTGGCTGAAAATGTATCGTATTACACACCTGTCAGGTATAGTTCAGTATTTTGTTTTGCAGAGTGGAAAATTCGTATAGGGGAGTTCCTATAAACCAGTCACGAATTACGTACTCGCCACGCATCAAACTTTCTATTGCAGCTGCGAATTCATATTTCTACCGTTTCTGCGAATAACTACGTTAAAGTGTGAGTCTCGTGACGGTGGTACAGTGTCAGCAGTGGCGCGCATGTAATCAGCAATTGAATCGCACAGGGCATCCTTTGACGATCGAATTTTGTCACCTGAACAGTATAAAACGTTTTAAAGCCTGCGCACGTTCGTCGATAATATTGTCGATCGATTCTCGGCAAAATTACGTATGTCGCGTTCTGTCAATCGGCCGCCACTTAAATTACCTGTTGTGCAAGGAATGCGTCTAAAATCGCGGCCCACAATGCGCATACCTGCGCCGACAGTGTCTATTGAACGCTCACGTGCAAATTGCTACGGGATCAGATCGCCAGCGTTGCTTTCCCTAAGTAGTCGATAGATGTGTTCCAAGAAAGTCAAGCCTGGAGACATTCAACGTCAGAGAAAATAAGAGTATTCCACTTTATGGGGAGCACTACTATAGTGGAATTGCATGGTAGCGACGAATAAATTTTTACTACACCCGCGGGTACCCGGTTCGCTTACAAATTGCTTTACAAATTGTTCCGCGCTTGTGAGTAGATATATGTACATGGGAATCACTGTTTGTGGAAAATGAAATTTAAGTTATTTCCACGTGAATCACAGACCGGCGATAACTTATCTCCTTCTCTTTTTATACTTCTGTTTGATCGGTGTGTTGAAAGTAGAAGATTTTAAATAAACGTTTGAATTAATATTAAGGCTAAGTATTATCGTGTTGACAAAGGTTTGTAAGTTACTTGCACATAAATGCTCTATTAATAAAATTTGTGTAATTTTGCATTATTTCTAATATAATACTTTTTAAACGTCGATTCTACAATTTCGATTAATAATGCGATAATTGATCAATACTTAATATAATATCATTACAATACCGTTGGAAAACTATGAAACTATTTCTGTGCACGAAACAACAAAATATTTAACCGTAAAAATAAATGTATCTCGTCAATACCAACACAAATTAAATATCCTGTTTACATAAAAATAAACGGCAGTCTATCCACGTATATTTTTTATCTCGATCAACATGTACAAACAATGTTTTCGTCGGAACTACATTTCACTATCAAAGTTACCGCTTGTAATGGTCCTTATAATAAAAGTATCCATCAAAGCGGAAACAAACAAATAGCTTTATCTCTCTGCTTCATTGCAACCGTCCAGCTGGAAGATCTATAGGCGTGATTAATGTGCCAGTAGAAAGGGAATCAAAGAAAGTAGGTATACAAATCCGACGGAAGTAATGGGCAACTGGTAATCGATGAAACATCCACAAAGCTTGGAGAACAAATGTTCGACCGGGCATCTCGAGCCACGAGCGATTAGAAACACCGTGACCGAAGGCATTTCATTTCTCAGCCGGTGTGGAATTCGTGTTAACGAGTAATTGAATGCAAAGTGGCGTTCACGTATGGCTCTCCTGCCACGGTCGAAACATTCAAGAAGAAATAATATCTTCCGCGCTGGCGAGAATAGCGTCAAATTGACGATCAAACGGCTAAATTTATAATACTGTAATTTATGATGACGCTAATTAACGGGTGTTTTTTTTTCTTCCCCACTTGCATTTACGCGAAACGAAAGAGTTTCATCATTCGAACGAGCAGCTGATTGCGAACGATTATCACATACTATTACGTTAATTAGGAATTAATGCTGGTGATAATTGACGCTCACCTTATCGTTTATACCCGTGAAATTGCACGAAATGATGGCGGCTCGTCGGCTATTAAAACTATTATCGTGGATTCTGGTGCGAATATTCGCCGCCAGTTAATTCCCGTGATAATCGAGGCCCGGGGCTACTCGTCTCTTTGTATCGCGGGCTTTCATCTAAATTATTAGTTCTGAAGTCGAGGTTCTTGAATCTTTCTTCGTTTCCAACATTCCGCGTCTTTAATGACTTCATCTCAAGATGCACTCGGCAATGATAGAAGTTTCAAGATGTTCATACTTGGACAGTATCGCAGGATACATATTTGTATTGTAAAATACATTCACGATATTGGAATAAGAAAATTCGAACGTTTAATCCAAATGTGGGCCCTTTGAAGCTGTATAATTTTAGACGTTCGCAGACGATTTTTCATTTCACTTTCATTTCTCACGTATTTTCTGTAGTTCTTACTTTTAATAATGCTGCATAGAATTGATACATATCGAAATTTCAATTAAGGGAAAATTAATATTTTAAAAATCATTTCAAATTTACTAATAAGATAGTCAAGTGCTTTCAATTTTCTTTGGAGATTCAAAAAAAATTAAATTTCTGTAATTCCTCATTCTCTGTAAATAAGAATACCTAAATCTCAGGAAATGAATATTTTATCTTATGTTTATAAAATTAATACGATATAATAATTTATAAACCGTGGTAACAGGCATCTTTCAAACTGCACCCTTTGAATTTATTACATTTTCTACTTGCCTCTTGAAAAATATTGCAATGGAACGCAACTTCTTCGCCAAGCCATTCGAAGTTGAACACAAGGACAAGCAGTACAAAAATGCAAGGTCGAGTATTTGTTCGGTGTTTGTATCTTACACGGTATACCTTGAACAACGCGGGTTCCAGTAGTTCTATCGAGAATGCAGCCAATCGATCCGCGCAGTGAAAGGATGAAGAACGTATCTGGCACGCGTCATCGCTATGGATAAATAACTACTGTAAATAAACGAGCGTTGCGAGATTTTCGCGTCATCCCCGGCAAAACTATAAAAATTATATTCACGTGCACACGCTTGAATTAGTCCATCGAAGTTTTATAGATACAGTTTAAAATCAAATTCGTTTTTTTTTTCTTGGAAAAGTGAAAACATTACAATTGTATTACAGCGGATTAAAATTGATTATATAGATTGATTGTAATAAAAAGGATATTTCAGAAGGACGATTCTAAAAGTTGGATCCGAAAATCATACGTAATTAGAGAATATTGATGAAGAAATAATATAATTTATTTGTTGAAATGTAGTTCAATATATTAAGAATATATTAACATCAGTATTTAATAGTACAAAATTATTTTGTATCTTTTTATGACACTAATTGTAAAATGGGAATATGGATAATAATAAATATTTGGTAGTGCGTTTGTGTATAATCACCACTGCTTTAACATATGAAAGAAACGAATCTTTCCTTCAAATACAATCAAGCAACAAGTAGAATTGAAACAGCAGCCGAGAATATCATAAAAAATGCTGCTTAACAATACTCCACAAATCATTTGTGTATAAACGTGTTAATCTGGAACAGAAAGTTTGTTTTGCCCCAGAACAGGAAAGTGATGGAAATAGTTTCACCTATTTGGTGACCATGTTGCTCGTGAAATACGTATTTTAATATCAATGAAACTGCAAGCGTGCGAAGGTAAACGTGCCATTCGATTAAACGCAATTGAAAGCAATTTCTGTTTCACGTGAGGTCTTTTCAAACGCAGTGATATATCACGTTAGAATGCAGATAAGAGAAATTGCCAATGTTAGCGGCGAAAAAAATATAATTCACCTTTATACTATTCTTATCGATCAGAGAAGTAGAAAGTTCGTTTAGTTTCGCGCACGACTTGATACAAATTTTAACGTCAAAGTGGGAAAAATGTTTAACTTTTAATGATATTGAAATGTGGTCTGTGGAAAGCTGATAATGTTTTTGTAGATCGCGTTGTGCAACGAGAGATTGCTAATACGTAATCTTTCAGCGCCTAACTAGCACACATTAAAAGGAATTTATTGAATATCATTATACATATATATATGCATAAATATAATTATAACATAATCTATATACTATTTTTTAATTAATATATCTGTATTCAAAGCTCGTTAATTTATTTTCAGATTTTTTCTCCTTCAATTCCTCCTAATTTCTTACAATATCAAAGTTGTTCTATAAATGTATGTTATATTTCTCAAACGCACAATCTCAATTTTCTATTATCATTTTCCACCGAAATTTAATATTTATGCAATATTTGTTTAGCGAAAGCATATGTTCTGAAACTGACATCAGTACTTGAATGAATAATTCCATTACAAAGTTGTATAGGTACTCGCAATTCAAAACATGAATATACTTTTCTACTATGCAGAGTAATTTATCAATTCAATACGATGACGTTCCACTTAACATCTACTCAGAATAAAGGATTGAACTTCCGTGATAAAATCTTGTTAAGTTTCTCCCCTGTTTAGAAACCTCACTTCGTGGTCGATCAGGGCACAGCATCCGTGTACGACTATTCGAACCTTGTTCTTACCGCGGTAATTTAAAGGGAAGTGAAATTTTCGGTATGCTTCTCAGCGAGCATTGATTGCGCAGAAATAGGAAATGCGAACGAACTTCCGTGACAAGAGATTTCTCCCGATTAGAAATCGCGTTTCTATTAAACAGGCCATAGCATCAAGATTTTCGTGATTATTGTTATCGTGAGCCACTTTGGAATTAAAGAAATTTGAACGAAGACGTACAGGATACAAACAATGTGCAATCATTTGCCGAAGAGTACAGCGTTTCTTTGATTTAGTAGCATTCTAGATTTCACTTTCACAGAATATTGCTACTGACTAGTTCTGGCTCGGTAATTAAGTCTATCCATTAAAAAAAAGTCACATTACTTATTTAACGGATTGATAATATAATAAATTCTGTTTCTTACTTTAAACGTACAATCCTTGCCGCAGTACGCTATCGATGAATCTCTATACCTCCTTCCTTCTGTTTTTTCCCCTCTAAGAAACCTGTTACTGTTCTTGCGCACAAATTTCCAAAACCGATGTCATTCTCCCGAATGAAATGAACGAAACAGAATAAGCGCAACGAATTAAATGAAATTGAACCAAGCTGAACGTTTCGAAACAATTCGGGACGGGCCAGGTCTGACTGAGCAGTCATCGCCCGTTCTAAAATCATCCCGGAAGCGTCGCGCTGTTCCATCATCGTTAAAGCAGCGTTCGAAAGGCATCCGTCAGAGCGGCGAATAAAAACATTCGAACTTGGAAGCGCTCGATTCTCATACGATTTCACCGCGATCGTCTCTGAATAACGTTCATTCCCGGGAGACGCACAAGTAAGACCTCGATGGACGATCGTCAGCTCGGCTCGGAACGTGCCCTAGCGCCGGCCGACACGGCACGTGCGTTACGCGAAACCGTGCAATATTCCCCCGATGGCATAAAGGTGCATTACAGGTAGCGAAGGAGAGGACTTTCTCCAGCCCGGGGCGTAGTACGTGTTCGCGTCTCGTAAGTTTGCTCGCCTGGCACAAAGAGCCACTGTGCCCCTTCGTTTCCGCGCGCAGAAAGCTGATGCATTTTAATTGTTGCCGTTATCTCCGCTCGTGCTTGACGGTTTTATCCGTAATTATGTGTAATATCGTTTAAATTAATTAATTGAAAAGCCGCGGCTGCTCCGTGGTCCGGTAATAAATTGGATGCGAAACGGTGTTCGCTTAAGCAATTGTTGCTGATTAGGTGTCCTCGTTTCGGGGTTGTTGAACCGTACTTTTCAGGGCGGTTCGGGGGGGATTCGGTTCTGTGGAGTGCGATGCTTCTAAATTTTAGGAAAGGAAACATTCGGCTGGAGTTAAGTGGAGTAGACTTATTTCGGATATAGACGGGCGTGAAAAAACACTTTGATACTCTGTACGATTAATTAATTAATAAGGCATAGGGAAGCTGTAGAAACACAATGTATATACAATTATATAAATGTATTTTTTGTAGCTAAAAATCGTAAGTGAATCAGATAGACAGTTTATGGTATTTTATTGTTTCTGCCTTTTAAATATTATGTTACCTAACATGTAACTCGCAAAACCTTATAAGTTTTCACCAATGAACAGTAACAGTATTTCGATTTGACGTCACCAATACGAGAGATAAAAAAGGCTGATAACAAGACACGTTGTTGTCAGCCAATAGCCGCTCATTATCGTATACATGAATGCACAGTTGTGAAATAATGAATGATAATTTAGTAGAAGGGGAAATTTTGTTATGTATAATTGAGAGATTCTGTAGCCTGGACAAAGACGTATGCGGTGCGCGTTGCCTGTGTGTTGAATTCCTCATTCTGGAATTTCTTGACCACAAATGTATCCCGCATTTACCTATGTAATTTATTAAGATCGATAACAAGAATTGTATGGTTTACGATGACTTCTAGAATAGAAAGAGTGGGTTCCTTTTGGGCTCTCTAATTATTATTCAACTGTTAATTGTGGAATTTCTTAATTAGTAGTGATCCCCATCATGCGTATAATTTATAGCGATTAGAGGGGTTTCGTGTGTTTCTTCGAAGTAGGGAAAGAAACGTGCTTCTATCGAAATTATTTAATCGCCGAATTATTAATTGTTGATAACAATTTCGAATCCTGAAATCGCCAAATTGTCTAATTTTACATTTCTTGTCAATTGATAAAGGAAGATAGTGTTACTAAATTCGTTTATATCTATAAGGTAATCAGTGGAAAATGGGAAGAAAATTTCTCGTTCCAGTAACTAGATACAGAAAAATTTATTTCATCCAATATATCTTGATTGATGGGGTTCTCAGTTGCAAGGAATAGGAAAGAAAGAAGTCACTTCTCGTCTCATTAATCAATTGACGTTTCACGGGTTGCACTTATGTAGCACTCTTGATTTCACGGAACAATTTATCATTATAAATCGATAGAAAGATATTTGAACATCGATGTTTGGGAATTAAGGAAGGCACGTCTTGCCTGAAAGCGTGATGAAGTAATGCACGCAAGTAACAATTTGTAACGCTAGTTGAACCTGGAATGATTTCTAGCAATTTAACAAAAATGTGTTGAATCGCACCTGGAAACGAAATTAGATATTCCATTGCGATTAAACCGAAGTTATTTATTGCTTGTATTACAAATTAGGTGTATTTCTTTCAATGTAATATACGTGAAAGTAAACTCATGGTGTTGAAGCAGACGAGTAATGATATATGTCACTTTCCTAGACAATTTGATGCATTACTTACGTCAAGTTATCGATGAGGTTTGTAAAAAATGAAAATCAAATTCGAAATCACAGGCTTATACAAATTTCTGCCGATTATCTTAATGTAGATGCATATTCTGGCAACTTTTGAAAGTTTTGATTAATATTACATTTTTTTCTTCCAAAGATTAATATCACAGGAGAATCGAGTATAAAGCGATAATTAATGACGCAATTAATTAACTTCTGCCGATGAAAAATTTCTGTACGATGTTTTACTTAAGAAATGATCCTTATTAATCGGCCGACACCATTTCTACAGCTTATTAATCCCGTATTTCACCGCGAGAAAATAAGAGAATGGAAGAAATCGGAAGTATATCCTACACTTGCACCTCCTTTCTCACTATTAATGCTCATTTAATAAAAAGAAAGTACGTTTCAGTCACGAATACCTTCGCCCGAAGTTCGAAACAGAATCCGGTTCAAATTCCAATTAAAATATCTCCAAATGGGATCCACGCGAAAAGGGCAATCTTCTTTCTAATATAACAATTATACAAACTTGTAATCTCCATATATGTATTTGAAACGCCTACTATAAATCATCCAGACTATATCCAGACAGGAGAAACTCTGCGGTCACCTGTTACGAAGCGCTAATATATGACTCAAACAAAAGGGTTAAAAGGCAAAAGAGACGAAAATTCTAGAAATACCACCAGATGTTTGACCGTGCCTCTGAACCGTCCTCCTTCAAATTAAAACGATCTGGTTCCTCCTCGTCCCTAGGATTCCAAACAGCTACAGGGGAGCGCGACTGGACGTTCGAGAAATTTTAATTTTCCGTTTCGCAACGGCCTCGTCATTCATCATTCTCAACCATTAGTTCCGTTCGTCGCGCCGCGTATATGAATATTTAACGAAACCGTTCTCGCGCTTCGAAACCGGCCGATTCGGCTTATCCTTTCATCGTGGCCGGATGTTCGCTGCGTTTCTAAGGCCATTCGCCGGTATTCCAAAAGGGAAACGGATTCCCTTTTATTAACGATGGATATTGCTGCGCTGCTTCCACCGATCGAGATAGAAACTTACGATCATCGCGCGATGTTTAGAACGGCGTGCGTACACGCGAAACGAACAACGAATCGATAAGCGACACGGATTAAGGGAAACGAATGCTACAAGTCTCGTTAGCGGTTTGCCAGGTGCGACAGGTGTTTGAGCGGTGATGACGACCGGAAAGAAAACACTGGGTGAACGTCGCGACGCGTCGTTTCTCTTGACTTTTACCATGAAACGGCCCTTGCATATCGGTCATCGTTTATGGCAAACATTTGTCTAATTCGTCGAAATCGTTTGTCGTTTGTCGTTTGTCGAAATCGAATCGTTTGTCGAAATCGTTATTGCAATTGCAGATGATATACATTTCGTAGATGGATCCCTTCTTATTTGGAGTAAGAAGGGGGATGAGTTGGAGATCTTCATTCGAGGCTTCATGTTTTTCATATTTAATTTACTCATTTGTTTTGCTAGTTTTGCTAGTTTTGTTAACGATAAAATGTGTTAGATGATCGATTTCATAGTTGATAATTCTTGACAACAAATATAAGGCATTATATTTTGACAAAAGTTCAGAGAGATTCATGGACTTTTATTTTTCTTGCGAGTGGATAAATTATGCACATCTCTTATAACATAATTAACGGTGGATCGTCTTCGGTATATTTCATTAAAAAAGTTTCCTTGTTTCTTTAACGTAGCCCCTGTCAACCGTCAGTTAATTGTTACATGCTTTCTCCTGCACGTAACTACGATTTCTAAACCGTTTGCCACGAAGAAACGATGCACTCGTGTGATAGACATTATCCGACTTTACTGATCTTTCGGAAAAGTAAAAGGAATTCTGTCGGGAATTCTTCCTGTTTGCTTCTTGGAAGGTAATTGGGTTGAGTGAAAATATTTAACAGATAATAGATTAGATAGAATTCTTTAATAAATCAAAATTTCGAGGACTGCTAGCATTTATGTTGATATATACCTCAAACAATTCTCTCGCGTACGCTTTATGCTGTCAAAGCATACCTTTTTATTTCAGTACTGTCTCGTTACGCTTAAAATATTTTTAATCCATCTATTTCACTTAAGACTTAAGTAACTAGCTTCAGTATTTATAGCAACCAAATTGTGTTCTACGCATCAAGAATTCCATGGGCATACAGTTCAGAGATATTCTCCGACCAAAAATAGGAAACATCCCAATTAACCTCCACAAAGAAATTTAGGCCAATCTGACCCCAAAACTGAGACAAGAATACCCTTATTATTAATACACCATACAAACTATCGTATTCGAAGAAGAAAAGAAATTATCTTGGAACTATTCTATGGGAAATCCAACAAAATATTGGAATATTAATTACAATATTAATTGCATTTCTAAACTACATTAAATGTCTCATCTGTGTTGCATTTACAATTCCGTACAAGGTTCAACATTCCTGTATCAATCGTGCGACTCCGACTTCCAATAACCAAGCATTGCACATCAAATAAATATAACCCTCCTCCTCCGAACGGTTCCGCGTGAAAAATCCTTTGCAAAAAACCATTTCACCTGCATCCCTGTAACCCGTTCCACATTCGACCCTCTCAATCATCGCTGCCTAATCGAGGGCGACAGAAACGTAGCGATAAACCGGCAAGTGTGCCGACCGCCTGAAAGCTTACCGTCGTACGCAATTATAGTCGTCGCGATGTGCCGCGGTTCGAAACAGTGTTGCGACCGTGTTCGAAGATTCGGCGTGTCGATTTCACGGCCGCTGCCGGTCGCGAGAAACGCGTCCTCGAGCGGCGGACAGGTGATTCCCGTGCGAATTAACGAGTCCCAGGGATTATCTGTTGCGCGCGTTAATTGGCGGGCCGAGGGTGCGGAGTCGAGTCCTCTTGACCGCGGCGAGAATTGCCTAACCCGTCGACATGTCGATAAGAAACGGGCGCGCCGGTGTCCTTTGGAGGCACGGGAATCGATCCTGATGCCCTCGCAACTCTTCATCGTGGAACGATGATCGACGATTGCTGCTTGGTGCACGCTTTTACGAAGTCGAGTAGTTCCGGGACCCAACTGCTGCCACGGTATTCGATGCTGGATCGTCGATTTTATTTGGAAAATCTTTATTTCGTATAAGTATACGTTACGCAGTAGCTTTCTATATTTTATAGCTGTAGATATTTCATGGCTTATCTGTACAATGTGTGTTCAGAATGTCTTGATGGCTGGTTTTAATCCATAAACTACGGAGTCGTTATGGTAGGGGGGGGGAGGGGGGGTGTCTATGTCTAAAAGCTACGTAGCTTTTTACATGAGATTTTTGCAAAGGAAATCGAGTTGAACAAAAGAGTCGAGTGATTTTCTTGACAACGATTCCGATTATAAACTATTCCCACGAGTGGTTAGTTTCACCCTTCGTAAATTTAGATAGTTTCGTATCATGAAAGCTTAATAATATATCAAGTATTATAACAGTAAATATTATTTTTATCCCGATGAATTGTTTAACAAAAAATGAAGAAAACTACTTAACACTCTAGGGGGCGGGGGGCTTAAAACGTGGCAAAAACCGTAGTTTATCCACTACGACCACTAAAGGATACTTGGAGGGTTTATTGCGTTTCGGGTAGAAATATGGCTCTGTGTATTTTGTGGTGCCGGATGCTTCGCAGATTTTCTTTTTCTTTTCCTCGGTTTCTCTTCTGTGGTTCTGCTTTCTATTTTTTGTCGGCGGTGTACTTCTCTGTGGGTGGAATCGCATTTTTTCATTTGATTGCTTAATTTCAGAATATTCATTCATATTTCGTGGGATGCTATAATTCTTGTCTTTTTAATGCGCCGCTAAGTAAACATTTTGGTGCAAACAATAGATGTCGCGTTAAATATCAGTTTGTCTGTTTCATGGGAAATGTATAACCACATTAATACCCGCGTGCTTCGCCACGAAAATATCGATGAAGTGCTTGATGTAAAAGGGGAACAATGAGAGATTCCTCGCGGCTTGTAACAAGGAGAACCAGTCTCAAGAGAGATTTCTTACGAGCACGAAGAAGCCTCTTAATCGATATTGTAGTCGTGTTGAATCCTCGAGATATGGTTAAAAGACATCGAATACTCATTTGCTTGACATTCAACAGCTCTCGTGATTAATAATTCTATGTATTTACAAGAAAGTGTTTCCTTATAAGGGGCGGCTGGAAGTGTCAAATATTAAATATTTGTAAACTATTTGGCAACATATTTTTATGCTCGGCAAATAAGATGTTGAACAGTTTTCGTTTTAACCAAAGATATAAGCATGAAAAAGCAAAAGTTGAATGCTGAGACTGCAGTCAGAAATTGATCGCAAACTTATCAATCTTAAACATTGGATTCTGTATGTTACGTTTCAATTTCGAAACGTATAATAATAATAATTTTCACAAATTTTCACTCCATTTTTGTTCGTTCATGAATATAAGAATGAAAATTTATGTACCATTCACAATCTTACAGTCATTCACTGAAAATTACGAGTTCCAGAGAAATTGCTTACTACGTTAATTAAAAATATCATATCCTGATACATCAGTTCCAGCTCGATAAATCCGAGCTGATTAATTAAATCAGAGATAGACTGAGTTTGATAAAGTTTTCACCGGTTAATTAACAATCCTTTAAATGGATAATCGGCGATCGTTAAGCAATCTAATAGCTCATTCTACAGAACCAATCGTTTCCAATTAAGTCACCTGCACGACGCTCGAGTGAGTGTAACCTGAATGCCACAGCATTGCTTGCTTAAATAGAGTTTAATTATTCCTATTAATCGAACGATTCGACGATTCTGACGAATTGCGTGGCTAATCTTTCAAGGTATGTATTTGCTTTACGATTCGTAACGCTGACGTCCCGTTTTGCCCCATTTCTTTTTGTTGCTTCATCGATGAAATTAGCAGACGCCATTTGTTGAAGCGTTCTTCGTTTAGACAAAATTTGCTGATGTTAAGGGATGTAAATATTATCATAATAATGATATTACAATAATCATAGGGTATTTAGGCTGATTAAACCAGATATTAAATTTTCATTGGTTTCTGTTTTTTTTATTCCGTGAATAAAATGCCTACTAATAATTATAATCAATTAATCTTATGATTATTTATAATTTTTCCTTTTACTGTGATGTCAGATTTATTTTAAAACGGTGCGAAGCATTATAAATTTATTTTCCACGAGAGTCATCAATTCTGTAATACAAAATTAAGTGTATTAGAATTAAACATTTCTTGCTGTCATAAATTCATTCATTGTGTTGCTGTTGAAGCAACAGCTGTTGAAAAAGCTCAAATAAGAAGAACAAATGGAAATAATGAATATGCAAACACCCTACTAATTTCTAGTGTGTAAATCCAGATATATTAAAAGAAATTATCACGCCCGCGATACTTAACATTTATTTTAAGAATTTCCGGATCGAGTCCAATTTGTGGAACTCCAACGTGAAAAAACCAACGCAACGCATCGAATAATTTTACATTTCTGTTCTGTTTTCTCGCAAATCTTTTTATCAATATTTCGTTCCGTTCACAAGCAGCGTTGTTAACGCGATTCAAGCGTCCCTCGCGTTTCAAACACGTCTGTTCGCAAAACAGCAACCCGACCGGTTCCGTTTTCGACGCGTCAATGTTCACGCGTCGCAGACACGAGACACACGTCGACGGGGATCAAAAAACGCGTGTGAATTAACTTCGAGCCTGGAATTTTCGAACTAAGAATCTGCCAGTTTCAATGCACGCCTCGTTTCCCCGCAAAATCGCCGCGTCGAACATGCTAACGAAAGGGGATTGAAACCGACAGTTCGTCGGCGGTGGTACGCGAGCGGGTTCATAATTGAAAAGCAGAAAAATGAAAATTGGAAGTACCGTGCCATTACTGCAGCCGATGAAACGACGCGACGTTCCGAGTTTTCTCTTTACACTTGGCAGCGGTTCAACTGGTGATCATGAAAAACGTAATACGCTTTGCGACCGATAATGCATTCCTTAATAAAACGCTGGCATGAATTAGGCCCTCTTTCAGTCACCCTCGAGCTCCGTAACATTTAAAATAATTCGAGGCAAATTTTGTTTGCAAGTTATTTAATCGATTGTATCTAATACAGTATAAATAGAATACAAATTCGACAATTTCCTGTATTTATCATCATTTTTGTTATTTTAATTTACTGTTTGCTCGTTGATATTTTCTAAATAACGAAGTGTATCGACGAAGTAATGCAAAGAGTCGTTTCTGTCAGGCTTGTTTCAGTTTCAATTGCTTTGCAACAATTATATTAGACACTTTCATATCGAGCAATATCATTTGCAATTTATCCTCGATATTAACTTCAATTTCCAATTGAAGGTTTCACTCGTTCCTTTTACTTACGAACTTCTACTTCCGTGTACCAGCTGCTTGAATCCTGACTATTCACGAAAGACGTTTATGACACTCGTCTTAACGCATTGTATACGGGAAATGAGATTTACACGTTGCAGGTCGATTGGTCGACCTATGTAAAAAGGAAGAAGTAATTTCTGTATTAGATTCTTGAAACAGGTTTTTTGTACATTAGATCTCAATCAAATTTCGAAAATGGCAGTAACGTAACGTTTCTCACATGGTTTGCAATTTTTACTTTACCAGAGTACAATTCGAGTTGGCGTCATGTAAATAGAAATTAGAGTGGTTACTAGAATTATTGCTGTCAATTTTAATCTTGTTCATTATCACCATAAGATACAGATCATTTATGGAAAGAATAGAGAAACTGGATTCAACAAACTTCAACTTAAGCTCGACTATAACTACAGTGACTTGCTCGATTGTGTTCGTATCACTTAATGTATTATTACAATATATATGTACATACGCGTATACATATTTCATGCTATCAGTACTTGCTTACCATTAAAGAGTAAAATTGTATATCGATCACCTAAATATCTGTGTCAAGGATTACAACCTTCCCGCAACCCATCTCTCAGAACGAACCGAACCAATCGATCACTTTCACAGATCAAGGATCGTTCATTTGCCAACCGAATAAAGCTATTATGTTTCTACTTATCAGTTGCAAAAAGGGGAACTGCAGTTCAGAATAGTGGAGTCGAGCACCTTTGTGCATTTTGTCTGTAGCATATTCAACCCTCCCTCCCTCAACACACGTGTACGCATTCCGAACGCCAAACAATGCTCGTTTACATTCGTTATACAACTATGTTGTATGTTCTATGCCAAAAATGTATTGATACAGTGCATTAGTTTCACTTACAACCTCATTATTATTTATCCAACTTAATAGTCCGTCCTTATAAATTCAACGGAACTATACTAACATCTATGGAGGAAGTTCGTGATCTCGGAGTATGTTTCACTGCTACTATGGAGTTTTCCAAACACATATCATTCATAGCTAATTCCGCAATGAAAGCACAGGGATTCTTAATACGCTTCTCCAAAGAATATCGTAGCATTGGCACCATTCGTTTGCTCTATATCGCTCTTGTTCGTTCTTTCTTAGAGTACGCCTCTATTATCTGATCACCATCGGTAGCCAGGTACATCAAAATGATTGAGGGAGTGCAACATAGATTCTTAAGATTTTGTGCGCGTAAACTGCTGCGTCCTATGCGATATGATGATCATAATTGTGCACCCATGTTAGACGAGTTTCGCTTGGATACGCGAAAGAATCGTAGAATAATTCTCGACACGACGTTTCTGTTTAAATTAATCAATAATAATATTGACTCTACAACACTACTGCAATCTGTACGTTTCTATGTACCATCTGGACATCTACGAAGCAGAGAAAATTTTTGCATTCCAATCGCATCTCAAACCTTTACGGTACCCTTATGTATGAAGTTAATGTATCACTAGCCACCCTCAAAAGGAATTTTCTACAATTCCTAGGATTGTCCGAGGTATAAAAGTTAGAAATTAATAGCGTATAGCCATGTAAGTTCTATCATTACAAGTTAGTAAAAAAGGGCATTGCCCGTTAACTGTATTATTAAATAAATAAATCATAATAATTATTATTATTTTGGTGTTAGGCCAATTATTCCGTAAACAATGCACACGGATATGAAGCACATCTACTACACTTTAAAATAATGTATATTGTTTTAGGAATAATTGTCTTTACACAAAAATAATGAAGGCGCAAGTGAGCTTAATGCACTGCACGAATACCTTTTTGGCCCACCGTATATGGATCCAACGTTCTATCGTAGTTCCTGTAATAATAGCTCCGCCACGAGTTCGTATATCTGAAACTGGGCATCAATTTCTCCGATTACGTGGAATACGGGTAAACGAAATTCTACTGTACTCGCATTGGCCTTCGAATCCGTTTCATCGAATAGACCAAGATTATTTACCATGAAACGCATGGTACACTGTGTAATTCGTCCGGCGACACCGTAAGAAACGGGACGGTCGACGGGACATCCGGTGATCGTGGACGTTCCCTCGCGTATGTAGGGTCTCGTTGAACGGGGTCTCCTTCTGTACGGCGGTTTCGTTGATAAAATCAGGCCACTTTCACTGCAAAACGGTTAATTTACGAGCAAAGCCGGCGCACACCGTGGCCAGCGACGAGGGAACGGGTATGCCCGAAAGGAAAGGAGAACACGGGGAATCACGGTGCAGGGAGGAGAGGAAGAAGGTGATTGGCGTTCGCTTTCTTCTCACTCATCGGGCTAATTAAGCTCGCCGAGAGACAGAGAATTAAGAGTGAAGTGACGAAGGAAAGCTCACCCCTGATGCATGCTTGTTTCAGTTGTAAAAGTAAGGCGCCACGTGGTTTTAATTTAACTACAGTGGAACCTCGTTTATCCGGACATGTTCGGGGACAAGGCAATTCGGATAACCGATCAGTTCCGATAATAAAGGTTCACTACCTATCCCCGCCAGCTGTTCTTACTAGGTCGGATAATATAAGCCAGCGCAGTGTTCGAAAAACAAAGTTGATTAGGTCGTTTCTAGGCAACCGCTTCTCCTTAACACGTTGACTGCCACGCCGAAATTACATGTTTTGCTCAGGACGCTACGCGCGTGTTTTTTTTTTCTTTTCTTTTCTATGCATTAAGCGGCAATTTCCATTCAACTCGTACAATTTTAAACCGTTCAAGCACTCCGGTCACCAATGACCACCGTGGCGTCACAGGAGAAACAATCTGCGGTCACATATGACCACCGCGGCAGTCAACGTGTTAATCTGTTACGAGTTCGTATAGCTGACGCTGAGCATTAACTTGTTCGTGTAAACGAGGTTCTACTGTATCGTGTTGAGGTCTACGTAGACTCGATCCTGGTTGTACATCAGTATAACTTTTGTATTCCAAACTCTTGTATTTGGAATTTTTGAATTCCGAAGGTATGTTGCTTTGCCAGATTTTATTCAACTTTAAGATCTGTTTGACAGAAACGTTATACTAATCTGAAACAGCGATTGAGGCATATAGAACAGAGTATGTACAATATATGGGCAGTAAAATGGAATCTCGAGGATTTATTTAATAGGCATGCATACGTATAGATCCTGTGCATTTTCAAAGGGAATGCCATGGCGAATGGGAATTCTGTTCGAGTTAGTTAGCTCATGCTACGTTCCATTTCCAAAGAGGTATCGCAGGTGTTCGAAGTTTACTGCCAGTATTTCATTTTCAACGTTCCAAGAGACGGATTGATGGGTTGACGTTGTTTAAAATATTGGCGACACGCTTCTATCATTAATTTTAAACATCTTTTCGAGTGGACGTGCGAATTTCGTAGGTTTACGTGATCGTGTGAAGGAAACTACCGCTTCTCAATATTTATTGGCAATCCAGTATCGGTAATATTGGCAGCACTGAAATATTGACAATAAATATTGAGCGCCTGAGGGCCTGCATAGACCGACGGTCAAAGTATACTGGAGGGGTTTTACATCGCACATATTTAAAAAATCAAACGGCACATGAAAAATCTAAAAATAATAAGCTTGTGCACGGCAAATAATACTTACCTGTACGTGCAATTGTAAGCAATATTTATTTAGTAGATATTTTAATTGTATATTTACTATTCATTTATTAATTGCTTGTAGTATAGAATTTTCAGCCAGCTGCATTTTTCTGATTTCACTGAAAACACTGAATTTTAAGAGTGCATTCGGTGGATCTAATTCTGCTGCCAGTGGGTGTTCCGAAAATAAATCTCATTTCACATAACGCAATCGCTCCAGAAAAATGGAATTCAAGAATAGCAAATCTATTCAAAAGTTTCTTGGTCAATTCAGAGATAGAGATCAAACGTTGTATAATTACTCATTCATTAATTCCATTTTGTTTAAATGTAAAGAACCTGCTTTCTTCAAGATAATTTGCTAGTCAGCGTTACGTTTGCAGCAAATCGTACAGCTTATGAATAATTATCAACTGCAACATATCTCTAAATGTAAATATCTAATTGGAACACAAATACAATTCATACATTGTCAAGATAATAATAATTTATCTCTGCAATCATTTATTCATGGGCAGCCAATTCGTTTGACTCGTACGTTATCGAAAATATCTAGAGCCTATTCCAGTCCCTCATCCACTCGTCACCGGTCACCGCATCATCCGCGTTAAAAACGACAATTCTAGACATTCGTTAAAATCGCGAAAACATGGAAATTAAAAGAGGCACGATAACGCAGTGTGCGCGGAGCGTATCGAAAAGTAAACGAGCCGCAATCGAAGGCAAAAATGGACGGGCAAGCACAATACTTCAACCTGTACGCATATATCTGAAACCTTCGATGTTAACCTCGTTACTGAACTTCCCCTCGACCTTTCCACTTCCCTCAGCCGACGCGTAAAGGAATATCGAAATGTTTCACCGACCCCAATACGGTCCCCGGGGTCCGTGGAATCAGTCGCGCAGTCGTGTAATCGTTGCACACCGGTCCTCTAAACTGGAGCAAAAGTCGAACGCCGCGGAACGGAAACGGGCAAGGGGCAGGGAGCGCGGCGAACGGATCGCGTGGGTGGAAACGGGACGTTCACACCGAGAAAGAAGTTCTGCCTCGTCTCTTTCACCCGGGGTGCACCGTTCCCCGTTGCCTTGTGCCCCTCGCGTGCGTCGGGCCTATCCGACTCGTGCAACCAGAGGACCTTGGCGATGGAAAATAAATAATAGCGAGCGGCCTTCGTAGCCGACCGCGAGAGAGAAGTTAATTGCTCTCCATGCGGTCGAGCTACCGTGGTTCGAAAATAATATCCCGTGATCGGTGTAATGGCACTGTTACACGGGACGTTTCGACGGACGCGACCTCGTGTTCTTGACCGTCGCTTTTCCCCGGTTTTCGTCTCGCTCGACGGCGAGTCGTGGACGCCGGTATCGACGCGTTCACGAGTTACAGCAAGTAAGCGCACGGTCGGATAACCGAAATTGCTTGGTCGCCGTTGCGGATATTGTTTTAGCGTGTCGTTCCCGTGCAATCGTTGCACCCGGCGCACTACGAAACGTGATTGTCGATTCTGTTGTTAATAGATTGATCGAAGATTTAACGTAGCTGCAACATCTTCTGATTGCAGCTTTGTGTAGGGAACCGGGCACCCATTTCTATGTTTCCTTTAATAATAATTTTGTATGCTCTTGACGAGATGTCGCGAAACCTCTCCGGATCCCTATCCGTGGTGAAAGAAATCCGCGGAAAATATTTTAAGTAAGCAAACTTGTTGACCATTTTTGTTAACCACACACAATGGTTAAGATGATTGCACTACATTTTTTTGAAACGTAGAAAATTGGAAACCTCGAAAGCTGTTACAATTTATTTGCAATCGTTTCTGAATCTCTCATTATAACTTTATAACCAGATAAACTAGTTTTCGATCAATTTATTAACAACCGATTAATTCGATAGATCGTGTTTCCTGGTTCGCACTTTATTTTTGTGGATTTACTCCTTTCTCGGTTGTGTTGCCAATTACATGGCACCCTACATATTCTTTTGATAGTCTCTGATTAATGGCAAATCGAATTTTGCGCACATCACTTATGATTTATTTCGTTTCGATATAATTAATCTTGGAAATGGTTTTCAACGTCCATAATGAAATATTCTTGATGCAGTTTGAAGGTCCTGCTTCTTCTTATGACGCCAACCCTTTAACCCATGGTGTGTTGTATATTTACTGAATTAAGCGACGATTTAGTATGATGCTATAATATGACTAATTTTCTTTGGTTCTCTCGATAGACGGGTCTAATTGTAATTTAATTCTGACGCGTGATCTCAACTAGGCAATGATCATTGTTCGCGGTAAGGAAGAAATGCGGTGAATGACCGATGATTTCTTCCTGCTGCCTCTTTCATTTCACCCGGGTCGTTAGTTGCAATTTGCGGTGAACCTATCGATTTGTTCTTGTATAAGAACGGACGAGTTTCAGTAAGGAGTATCGGTAAAACACTTTTAATATCAGAAATCGCCGTATTTCCAAGCATCCGTTTCCAAGCGTTCAAAAAAAGCTACGCTTGTTTCGCTATTCCGTCGAATTCCTTGAACACAGCAGTCTCTTGTGCAGCTGAACAATAGCGTTTCGCCATTTTTGTATTGCCAATACAATACATTGAATGACAGTTCGTAGCAGGCGTATACTTTATATTTAGGAATCGCTGGTAATTCGTGTGCATGAGATTAATTATTCTTCTACACAACTTTAATTTTACCCGACGTACCGAGACATTTCTATTTGCAAAATAAATCACACTTTTAAATATATGCTGGATTTTATACTAGTTATACGCGTGTAATAAGGAAGGAACATATTTTAATTGATAATTAATATCGCATGGTACATTACAAAGAATGATTCCACGAATATACTTAGTCAGAACAAGCGAATTTTAGTATTACACAGTGCAACCATAATTTAAAGACACCTTACGAATCAAGAATAAAATCCAGACGAAATACCTGTTCTTCTAATAATAATATGTTCCAGTTCGTATCGGTTAATACTTTGCTGGCAATAAAATTCTCTAAACAGGACAAGCTGAATACCTGCTGAATGCTGAACAATTTTAAGTATAGGTCTTATCTTAAAACCACCAAAATCTGATAAGCTCTCTCGTCAACCATCCAACAGGAATAAGACGGCTGAAAAGAAGCCTAAGCCTTCAGAACTCTGCACGCAATAAAACCTAATCGCATTAACTCTGAACGATTGCCAGCCAACATTCACATTACATTCGCTAAATGACTTGCACCGGGTGAGTTGCAAATTTAGAAGAATAGGCTATATATAAAGAAGAAAGAAAGAAATTTCTCAATCCGGATGCCCGAAATTAATAATTAATTTAATCATTATCCTAATCCACGAAAAAGCGCACCATGTGCTAAAGCTAACTTCAATTTCATTCTCGTCGCGTTAATACTCCTCCAGCAAAATAAAATTCATTGCATCAGCATCAGTAGGATACTATCAGTAGGAATCGCAAAAATGAATATTTTTAAGCACAAAGGGCGGAGAAACCGTGAACCCGTGCACGCAGAATCCCCCTTAATTTTTTAATATGCAATGCTCTAATAAGAGTGGCGTGCAACAGTGGAACACTAATATTTCTGCAATCGCTGCTGGCTCCATGGTGGTCTCGCGTCGGGGTCGTTGCATTCAGCACGACCTTCGAAGTTCATTGAATAGGTTCTTGCACTCTTAGTTTTATGACGAAGCACACATGGGTAACGCGCACCAAGAAGTGAGACGATCGATGAGAAACAAATATACAATAAATGATCGGGGGAAAAAGTTTCACTTTATTGCGTGTTTTCTTGTTAAATGAACTTTCGTAAATCTCGCTCTCAGCCTGATTGGATTTGCGTAGAATCAGGGGTGTTTCGCGAAATCGTAGCGAATTCTTATTTATTTGCAACACGGTTGAAATACAAATGTATTTCAGAACTGCGTGAAAGAAGAGGACAGACATATGATCGTGTTTATGAAATAGAAGAACTCAAACGTTTCCGGAGTGCAAGATTTTTATCAGTTTCTGGGAATAATTTTTGGTCACAATGATGCGCGATTAAGTGAAACATGATTATTATTCGCGCCTACATTCGTGTCGCTAATTTAAATTTGATTTCTTATATATTATTGCAATTTATGGCTTGTTCGTAAAAGAATTTGGTATAAAATTTCACCCTGGATAATCACTTAATTTTAATCATAAACTATAAGCTTGCCCAAATTTCGTTTTCGAACATTTTCAACAGGCAACGAACTCGAACTCCTGTGACAAAATTTAAATAATCGTCTGATGGAAGTTCTTGTCGTTAAAAGAAACAACATTCTTGTAATTTGATACAAATGATAAACACATTATAAACATTTTAATGCTCCTAATATCAGTTTATCTCGCTCCAGCAACAGCTTTTACGTTTGTCCATGCGTATCCCACTTTTTGACCAAAGAAAAAACTCAGAAACACAAATGATTCATGTGTTATTGCTTTCGCGGATGGATTCGATCATTGTTGTTCCAGTCGATGGGTGATTTATACGGAGCTTATCGTTACCCTTTCGAGTCGCAAAAAGCTGCGAGGTATCGGCTCTGGTCAGAAAGATTGAACGGTAAATCCTACTTGGAAAGTTGTGAATCGATGCGCATCGACTGTTACGTTATAACGAACACGGCCTCTTCGTTGGCCTTTTTACGCGGCCATAACTTTTTAGAGGGAAGCTAAATTTTAAGATGGTTCACGAGCAAAAATTTGACCTGCAATCGAAGGCAGACCTTACACATAACTGTTAATGGAAGTCAAGTGTAATAAAAATCGCATATAGCATCCCGTTTTGGGTCAAAACTTTGCAGCGCAGTTAATTTTCTCTCAAATGATGCATCCTCTGATCAGAACTGATATTTGAAAAATAAATATTCACACTGATGAGAAATAATGGAATGGAAAACTTGCTAAGGCGGCTTGATACAAGAAATTGTGCAATTATTGTATACAGTACAATAGTACATCAATTTTTGCAATCTGCAGATGCATTGCAGTTATCATTTCCTGTGCAATTGTGCAGCGTTTAATAATATACATTTATTTATATAGAATTTTCATTCACCATATTTTCATTGAATATCAGGGATATCTCTCTATATGTATAGATTTACTACAGGCCATCAGATCAGCATTGAAATTTAATTTACAATGCAAATTGAATCGGCATTTCATAATCGAATGGAATACAGTCAGAGTTTAATATCGACAAATAACTAATTCACCCACTGTTTCGAATTCACTCAAAGATCCGATTAAAAAATGATTATTTTGTCCATCCTATAAATTGCAAATTAAATTCGCACGCAATACTATTAACATTAACCCATTAATTAATAAAACACGACTTAGACCGATCAATATTCTGCCTAGAACGAACACAAATTAATTCACAATTATTACAATTCTGTTTCGCCTCGAACAGTTTCTCATTCGACAAAAATCGACATTGCTAGCGAGTTAATTGCCTCGTCATTAAAAAAATGGTTGCTCCATCGTGCAAGTAACATGATTAATATCCAGAAGTTGCGTTTGTTTTCAGGTGGAAGGATGTTTAAACGGTTGTCAAAGTCGAGGCGCCACAGCGCCGACGACGTAGCCCTTTCGTTGTCGAGCCCGACGACCCTGGACGAGCCACCGGGGACGTCGACGCCACGGGACAACTGCCAGAGCATCAGCCCCGCCGCCCTGCTGAGGGTTTCGAGGACAAAGTACACCAGGAGAAGCTGTGGAGATGCCAGCGCTATGCAGGCCTTGCTTGCCACCAAACAGGAGCAGGACCAGGATGTCGCCGAGGCCGATTATCAAATGGTCACGGCCGTGCCCGCGTTTATTGTTGAACACGAGCCCGAGAAACAACGAGGTATGCGTCTGCGCAATATATGATAATAATAATTACTATTATTTTTATAAAGATTTATAATGATATAATGTTTTATAATGATAATTATTTATTAATATTTTTATTTGTATAGTGATGATGATAATAATAGTAATAGTTATTATTATATGAATAATTTAGAAAACTAGGAACATGAACTACCTAGGGTCACCCTAATTTTCTTATCCACTATTTTTACAACGTTGAAAAAATTGAAACAGGCTCAGTGGACGGTTTGACGCGATTTTGTTTCTCGCTGAGATTGGTTTTTTTTCTAATATATTCAGTCCTTTATATTGTGTTAATGGAAAGAGAATAGGGTAGGAATCTAAATTTTAGAGCTTAGCTCGAGCTACATTCGGTTTAAAGTGCATTATGTAATGCTCGAGATGAACATGAAGCTGTGGCAGAGGGGTCGGTTATAATGTAGCTTGCGGTCACGGAAGTGGTTTTGAGTCGAGAATTGCTGTTGAATATGGAATAATATGTCTATTGTTATGCATTATTTGATATGCATGTACATATTGTGGTATTAGTTTATGATCTTACGTTACAATTACTGAGATAGAATAGATCTGTCATCCTAGGGATATTGGATCCAAATTGTAAATTCGTTAACTTTGAGCTTGAATTGTTTAAAGAGACAAGGAATAACAAAGTGCAAATAACGTTATGCGTGTAATGCTCAACGTTTAAAGTTATTAGATCTAATATAATATGAAAATAATATGAAGATCGTATACTTTATTTACGTGCTGCAATTAGAAAATAAATTCTTATCAATTTTGTAAGGTTTATTTTGTTACTCGTTTTAAGAGTGGATGAACCAATGACGTTTAATTAATGATCTATATTTGTTTTCCAATCTGGCCATTTTTCTCAGACAAATCAAGGGCAATTTACGATGCCGCATTTTAAATGCCAACACGTCAGTCTGTCGGATTGAAATTAGCACGTCTGCCTAGGGGTTAATGTACGCCAAATTGAATTTCATTCGACCCTATGTGTTATGATTATTAATGAAACAGAGAACGTACCGAGACGCACGTAATGCTTATTGATTGAATAATTGCTCGTTAATTATATTACGCCATCGTTAATCATTATATGTACCATTTTGGTTTACCATTTCTATGATCAAGCAATATTTACGTTGTCAACAATTCTTTTTCGTTGTAAATTTGGGAAAAAAATGTCTTACTTATGGGGAATTCGTAACATATAATCAGATAAAAACCTTGATCTGTTACCAATTGTCTTGTTTGACTTTACTTTTAAAATACCATTTTACTTTAACACACAATATCTTCGGCTAATGTAAATGTGAAAGAACTTAATGTAATTTGTTATACATTCTAACAAAAGTTAAAGGCAAGATTACTTTTTTGCCCGAATGAAACAGCTTTACCTAATCGTTCACATATAATACTAACTTCCAATGACTGCAAGAACGGTACTTCTACCTATGTTATAAAATGAATAACAATATGCGAAGCAGTGCGATAGACACAATATTAAAGTTCAAGGGGAATACGTGAACAGCAAGGCCAGCGATTCTTAATAACGCTTTCAGTTACTTTGTATTTATTGAGTATCCCACGTCAAGCATATTGCTAAAAGCATCGACAGATTTTAATTCCCTTTTTTTTTGTTAGTATCGTAATTATGAACAATCACTCTGCATCCATCTGATCAGAGCATATTATAATCGATCACAAGTCGTGATTATACATAAAAAGAAGAAAAAAGGTCGAGGCAGACGTCGTAATTTCGTCGGCAATCAAACAAATTATGATGCTTACATCGATAAGCATCGACGAGTGGATACAAGTAGCTGATATCGTGATTCGTAAAACACCTAGTGAACCTAGAAGTCCATAATTATCCATAGGGACAAATAGCTGCCGTCAGTTTCCTCATGCTAATAGACGTTTAACTATCGAGGATACGTTTAATGACTATTTTACGTTTCTACGTACTTGGAAAATACCTGCGGATTAAAAAAGATTGGAAGGCTAGAAAGCCATTCCCTGCCAGACATTATTTACGTTTCGCCGAGTTTCACGATAAATCACACTTTATATTTTGAACGAAAAGTTCGCAGAAAGAATTATTTTTGTCATCTTCTAATAAAAATCGTTATTCTCAAACTTTCTTTCGTAAAACTGTTATGTCTCAAGCTATGCCTCGGCAAAATGTTATTTATGTATATTTTCGAGAACATAATTAAGCAAAGTTTCCTCGAAGAGTTGTCAACGTCGAAGAATAATTATTACTCAAACAATCATTTCTAGTTTCGCTCAAACAGTTATAATAAATGTAACTCAATTCATGCTTCCTCCTTAAAATCGAATAATTCCCCTTGAAAACTGCGAAATTTAAGCTGAAAATATGGCGGAAGGAAAAATATTCTCTATTGGTCATTTAATTTTCCATCTTCGGCATTTTTAGGAATCACAACAATGCGTCTAGACTGAACTATACAAACGTGTTTGAGTTGCATAAAATCGTCAGCAACCGAACGACTTTCTAAACTCACGGGGAATCGAAATGCCTCGGCTCTTCTTCGAAAGGTGGTACAGTTATTTGCACGTTTGTTTCCCGGGGGCGTGCGAGTTCGCGAATCCGATTCGCGATTCTCGATCTGCGTCGATCGCAGCTTCACTTCGACAGGTATCTCTCGTTTCTTTCACTCGTACTTTGCGCGGTCTTGCACGCGTCGAAGAGACGGAACGTTCATGGTGCACAGGGGAATGCGACACTGGTTGCATCGGGACGATCGACGATTGCAAAATGTTATGAATCATTGTAGCGTACCGTAGGTTGCACAGAATGCACGAACTACGGCAATTTTTGTAGACGGTACCTTGAAAAACTTTGACATCGATCAATATTATAGTTTGATATATAACATATTCTTTATATTCATCTACACATTTTCTAATAATTCCGTATTCGAATAGCCCCCAATTCGTAGGATGAAAACAGAATGGGATTTTTGCATGTTTTAATGTAACTACATATTCACCATGTAATATTTGCACATTGTCTGGAATAATTTACAAATCTTCCAGTAATTCTGTATTTTAGCAGCCTAAAATTTGTAGAATAAAACATGAAAGTATCTTAGAAGATTTATGCAGTTGCTTTAAATAAATGTAATGGTGAGTGCAAGAAAATTTTTGCTTGCTTCATACTGACATGGTGCCCGCTATATTTTTTTCGTTTGCGAAAGAATATCAAATAATAAATGTATAAAACGTATGATATTCATATTCATATTAAGTATATGGAAATAATAGTTTAAATGTAAGCGGAAGACCGAATTTTTATGATTGAAAATGAAAAAATACTGCCAGTGTCGTGATTAAGAGTGGCGGCCTGACATTATGCAAACAAAACGGATATAAAGCATTCGCGAATTATAATTATCCGGATCAATCGTTTCCCTTATGCAAGCTGCTACTAATCTTGGTGCACTGGCTATTTTACATGAATATCACAAACAGATTGCATACTGCCTGCTGGCACAGTAATCATAGATCAGACTAAAGTGCCTATTACCTTCGCCTGTATCTTCAATTTGAAACGGTACTTTTATTATTATTTTTCCATTACATATTTGTAATTACAAACGGTTGATTCTGTGTACAGACTAATGCGCACCATGATTTTTACTAATTAAGGGGATTTACTATTAAAACCGTTTCGAATGAATGAAAGACACTGACGTAATAGAATCGTCCCGTTCCTTCTAAATACAGTTATTACGAGTTAGTATCACCGTTCGAACTATTGTCAATAATAATAGTACATAATAATATGAAATAGACATATAACGAACACATTACTCTAATTCAAACCACAGTTTCATTACCAACTCACTAGAGAATACCCTTCATGAACAAAAATCTTCGGATATTCTGCCCAGAAAATTCGTACTTGCCATTGATATCTTTCATATCACCATTGATCTTAATAACATATGCCTCAAATGAATACACCCAGAATGAAGCAGACCTTTCCCGAATAAATATATCGAGTAGCATTTACAAAATGCGAAAATATCAATATCCGTCGGAATTTCATCAAATTAACCACTCCGAATTCCACGATTGAACGAATACCTGGCTACGCGCGATTGAACAACGTCGATGTAACAAAATTGTATTAAAGGAAAACAAGCAATAAACATCTCACGTTTCCGCAGTTATTCAATTTAGACACGCTTCCAACATTGAATGATCTTCAAATCAAACATTGTGTCCGATTCCATCGTGATTCCATCGTGATTTCCACACATTTTCACCGCTGAATCAGGCTGTCAGGACTTGGAACGGCGCCGATTATTACGATCTTTATCGCCATTCGCGCGATTGAAATCAATTGCAGGCGCCGCGGTAACGGACTGGTAAGAAGTACAGTTAACCATGCACTACCCTTTCGGTCGTTACGGTAAAGCCTATGCTTCGATCCGCAACAAAAGTGTCTCATTTACAAAATCGGTACGCGTCGCATGCGACGCACGTTCGGACCAGAACGAGCGTTAACCAGCTCTCGAACAGCGAGACGTGGAGATCATTGGGAAAAAGGGAGGGACGTGTTCGCCGTGGATCGAGCAGCACGATTTTCACATTCAAATTGCACTCAAAGACGTCTCGAATTTGTTTGCTTTGCCCGTCACGTGAAATTAACGCTATGCCAAGACTGCACGTCCAATGGAACACGCTCTAACTGTACAATTTTACGTTTCTATTATGCACATTGTCTGCGATTCCACCGCGAAAAGATAAATTAACAGTTGCGAACCGAGGATAGACTGCAAGGTGTTTATGAGATTCGTGAGTATCGCGTTATGGAACGGACCATGAAAGTTAGCGAAAGGATGATTTGTCTTAAGGATGGACGCTTTCGAAGTGGATGTATCTTGAAACAGTTCCGGTGAGGAACTTCAAGATCGGAACATTTCTGTTTTATTTGGCGTGCAAATTATCGAGGTAGACAGTGCGTATTCGTTACGATTACTCTACCCTGTATTGTGGATATTGATGTGTGCATGTGTGTGTATGTCTATGAATGATTCATGATAAACGTATGCGTATTTACCTCGTCGAACATTTTCCTAGAACTCATGCGAAGTACCAATTAAAGAATCTTAATTTCCCATAAATCGCAGTGAAAGTACATGTATAATTGTAACGAGGCTTTCTACTTCTTGATAATCCTTCGGATTTCTCCATATCTGGAGATTCGAGGCTTCCTTGAACATTAATCAAAAATATGCAACAATAGCAATTTTTCTCAGCACGTATCCGATGCGAAGCGTTCCTTCGAAAACGTTATCGCTTTTATTTCTCTTCGCACAATACCCGTCCGCTTTTCGAAGGTATTATCTGAATCGGTACCTTGAAAATAACAATCGCCTAAATTCCCAAGGGGCTCTAGACGTGAGTGAAAGTGGCGATTTCTCGACGCATTCGTTTCCGCGAATCTTCGTAATCATTCGCGAGAAGAATTTCACGGGAGGGCGAGGAGAGGCAGAATCGTTGCCACGTGTACGCTTCCTTGTTGAGCGGTACAAACGGCGGACACAGTTGCCTGATGTGGCGATTCTAACTGCTTTCAAAGAGTGCTGCATGCTCTGATGGCTTCTTCGGGGTCCTTTGCTCGACAGCAACGGATCGCGAAGTACTGTTGCTCTTCGGTATTGTGGCCTGACTCTTTTGTAAACCGGCGCGGCGACGCGACGCTGGCACTCGAACTTTTCGCATCCTTTTACTAATCATGACGCGTGTTAGTAAGCCTGAGGACGGCGCGGCGCGCACAGGTGGTCTGAACAGGTGTAATATATTTCTTTAAATCACGGTATTAACAGGCCACGTTGGCTTTCAATTTTGAGCTTGCCGTATATATTGCTATTAGTAGTGGCATTTTGTTATTATTTCGTTGTTATTTTTATTTTCGCTGGCGCTATGCTAATGTTACTGATAAACATGTCTAACGCAGCGTGTAAATGATAAAGGGAAAACAAACTCTATTTGTGATCGATATTATGGACAAAAGGGCAATTCTTGGGAAGAATTAGAAGCATGGTTTAAAAAAAGCAGGAAGAAGAAGATGCTGTGTTTGTAAATTCCCTGCCTGTTTGTAATATTTTTCTACTTGATATATTTTTAATGTAATATTATTTTATTCCGTTTTATTATCGATTAGTAGTAGCCATTTTTGCCAATAATAATACAAAAGGAATTCTGTAATATCGTTTATCTTAGATCTTTGAAAAGTCTTTTAAGTACTTACAACAATTATTTACAACAATTCATTTGCCAACTGAAACTGCTTGGTCCTCGTCTCGTTAACGCCTGCTTACTTAAGGGCGTGTTCACACTGTTCGCAACTTTACACTTACGAAATATTTGCCAAGGTTAGATAATTAGCGGGCCTGCATCAACTACCTTGGCAGGAAGAAAACGGACGGAGTTATAAATAGAATTGTTTGGAACTCGTTAACGTAAAATGTTTACGAAACAACAGGTTCGCATGAAGAACTTGTCAATATTTCTCGTAGTAAAAATTTCGGTTAATTAATTGCGTGCTGCGAATTGCAATATTTGTTTTTATTTTATTACATAATGCAGCATACTCGCAGTTTCTTTATTGCTTTTATAATAAATTTTTTTTTACACAATACATTTGTGTGCCAGAAATATCCTCCAAGATTCATTATATTGATCGTAAAATAAATTATCACTCTAAATTTCTAATGAAAGAATCACAGTTATTAATACAAAGAAGGTAGGAACATGGTAAAAAATTATCTGATATGGTCAACAGTCTTGGCTTTTAATTTCATACAAATTAATATCGTCTGCATTCAGGCATGTTCAACGTTTTTATAGCATCCATTAACACCTCTTAATGCACATGGCCCACCGGTGGTCCACGATAATTAACGAAAGAGAAACTTTCATTAAGCGCTGAAATCATGAATGTTCTCGAATTTAGTGCCACGTGTGCATAGGTGGTGTACAATATTCCCCATAATAATTCTACGCAGCCATTATTTTTCTACAATATCGTCCAAATACTTCGTTACAATAGTGTCGAAAATTATACTGAAATACTCTATTTCCCCAACAATTAAAATATTTCTTCTCTGATATGTAGTACAATACTTACACTATATTCCAATTCTACTTTAAGAAAACACAATACATTTTTCCAGTTCCAAATTATATGTTCTTCCATTTACCATTTATTTAAATCGCATTAGTATAAAAAGTATTCTTAAGAAAACAATTTTTTGATGTCTTTTTATGTTATAAATAACAATATCAAAAGCTTTTCCTAAATAACTATGACAAACGAGGCAACAAACCGAATTAACTAATTCAGCTATCCGAACATTAATCCTTTCCATTTATTTAGAAACATTTGTATACCGAATTCTTTTTCCCAGTAATATTTGGCAACAGTAAATACAATAATACCAAAAGCCTTTCCTAAATAACTATGACAAACCAAGTAACGAAACGAATTAAATAATTCCGTCATCCGATCATCAATCTTTTTCCATCCATTTAAGAATATTTGTATACCGAATTCCTTTGCCCACTAATATTTGGCAACAATAAATACAACAATGCCAAGAGCCTATCCCAAACAATTATGACAAACGAAGCAACAAAACGAATTAAATAATTCGGTCATTCGAAAATCAATCTTTCCCCATCCATTTAAAAACATTTGTATACCGAATCCTCTTACCCAGTAATATTTAGCAACCATTTTACAACTTTATTTCAACCTACACCGCTGCGAACCGTCGCGCAATATGACAGCAATTCACGCACGGAATTAGCAGCGTTTAGCGTCCCGGAATATTTCGAAAATCAGCAAAGCGATGCACGTTCAAGCCGTCTCGTGGGTCGCGTTTAAAACGCTGCGTGAAACAACTTGTCGTGTCGCAGCTTCCGTTTAACAGGCCACGCTCCTCGCCGTGTTACGGTGCCTTTTTCTAGAATTAAATTGCGAATTGTAACACGTCGCCGGTTCGCAGCGTCGTTCTTGCTTCCCCCGGGTAACAGTTCTTCCGCAGTGACAATCGGCTAGGCGTTCTGTCGACATATTTCCCCGCTACCGCTAGTTCGTCCCGTTCGAAAAGCTAAATAACAGACGGACGAGAAAGGGTTGGCCTGGATGGGGGTAGTTTGATTTTTTTCCGAATGAAGAGTGACTGGATGATACGAAGCTGATTGCGAACGACGGCGTTGACGAATTTGACGATTATTTACCGCCATTGAATGATTGGAGAAGTTTGTTTTGGGATTTATGTGAAATTCAGGGGGTGAGTTGACGAAGACTGACAGGGGGCGTTTCATTCGGTGAGCAGAATGATTTTTGCAATTCAAGGAACTGACCTGGGCGAATGGAATTAATTGACGTTTACAACTTTGTAGTGGATGGGATGTGTATCGTGTTATTATATTTTTGGTAATAAGCGAAGGTAGGATGCGAGAGAGGATTATTTTATGGCGATAATAAAAGATATTGAAAGATTGGAAACGATACGTTGCTTCGCATGAGGATGATTCAGAATATTTCAGAGTCATTATTTTTTGTTTTAATGTGTGCTTAATTCGAGTGGAAAATATTTATTCCCGGGATAGTTGTGGTACTATGTATAATTTTATTAGCGCGGAAACACCATTGGTGTTGAATGCAAATTTGTTTTGCAAGCGTTAATATACGACCTGCAGTTATTTCCTGTAACATAAATTTATCATTTTCACGACATACGCCGCCGGATCATTTATGAAATTGTCACTCACTGGGATTATGGTCTGCAGTGCTAATAGGTAAATTCCTGGTTGGCGTTATTCCGTTCAACGTTGATTTATATCGATAGTTATGTTAAGATTAGTGTGCAGTAAAGTGTTGATACATTGTAGTAACCTTGGATCACGGCTTTTTACACTCAGAATATAATTCTTTGATATTACAATTGTCAGATACCGGCCATCAAATATTACCTATCATACTGGTAGTGTCATTAATGTAACTGAAGACAAAGTTGCAGAAATATAATTCAAAGGAAAGAAGTGTCCAAACAATTAAATAAAAAGAAATTTGCATTTAAAAAATACCAGCATTAAAAAATCGACTTTGCTGTTAATTGTAAGCAATTGAAACAAACGTCAACCCGTACACCATTTAGTAATCCTTCCAAATATCTCTAACGCGTCAAAATAAAACATATCAACCATGTATGTATTTCAAATTCGAATTTTCTGCAGTACAGCCTTGATAATAAAACTGGCTAAAAATTGGCGTACTGCAAAATGAAGTTTACTTTAAAATTACTTACGCGCAGGTATTCGACGATGTTCGCCATAATTAAATAAATACTAAACACGAAAACTTGAAAATCGTTACGCTGCAAATGGCCACCTTGGAACATATTTCTCGCTATCGTATTTTTTCAGATACACCTACGATATAATTACAATGCCGATAATTATAATTACCGTTAGCGAGCCGCGTAAAAATCATGGCACATTCGATATACCTATATAATTGCAAAGCAATCGATGACACGGATAATTCAATGAAATGATACTCATCCTTTAATTACCATTTAATTGTTACCTTCATTACATTCCATTGAATCGAACGACGATTGATCATTTATCTAATTTCATCGTGCGACCGGGGGTCTAAGAATAAAGAGAATGCACGTCTTATTGTTCGTTTGCTATTCGCGGAAACGCCCGTTAAGTATATAGTTATCGCTTTAACGGAGCTGTACGACGTGCCATTATCGCGATACGCCAGGACACGCATGATATGGTTAATTAATTAAAACGTTAACGCGCTGTCATTACGTGTCTGCCGGCGTAATGGGGGGGAACAAGTGTTTTCTGGTTTGCGTGTGAGTGCTGCATCTAACAAGGTTACGATGTAGTAAGTCTTGCCTCGTAAAAATTCTGCACCTCTTCCGTAGCAGAGATTCACGTAGATAGGTTAATAAGTTCGCGTGGAACATCGTTAATAATATTAATTTTAATTGCAGAAGGTATTCCCTCTGGAATTATTTTTGCGAATATAATGCATTTCGGAATGAACGTTAGGTACACATATACCTAGAGATGGTAATTAAGTAAGGTGATGACTTTAGGTGCCTTTGATTACGCGATAGGAGTATATAATTCTTATTATTTATATTTAAATAATAATAATGTTGTTCGTATACCATGTATTACTTCACTCGCATACATTAAGTTATTATTATGAACGGTTCAACTTTGATCAGAGTTGCATTTATTTAAAAAGTTTAGATTAAAATCAGTGTCACAATGTCCATGCCAGAGTACGCGCAATCTTTTTCACCTAGGTGCCTAAAGCATAATAATAATCATCTCGTTACGGGTTGTTCAGTCGTTGATTAATTAAGAAACTAATTAATCAAGAATAAAGCGACGATGCCTGGACA